>OX424515.1:8094720-8727220 GCA_949152395.1 Agrochola litura
TGATCGCGTAGGTATTGCACTGTTCTATGAAACAGCTGATTTTTTTTTTTATATCCGGCGAAAAATTTCAACGGTTCAGAATCATGTACTGAATCCATGGTAACAGTTTTCGCGTCGATGTCCCTGCCACCCTGTATAAGACAAAAGTACCAAAAAAATAAAAATAAAAATAAATAAATTCTACTCAACAAAAATATTCCTACCGTCCTTATACTATTTGTACCTACTGATGTTTAATTAGATTTATTACCAAATATTTTAAGACGAGCGCTAATCCTGCCGACAAACTGTCACGCAGTTTGGCAGGTTTATAAAATGTTATCAAGTGTTTGGTCCAAAATTTTTATTTTTTTTTTACCTATAACAGCTTTCACACTCACATTCGCGGCAAGCTTGGTACGCGATGCTGCCGCGCCGTCGGGAAACCTGCGCGTGTGTAGAGCCATATGGAGTCTATCTCGTAATGCAGGAAGCTGTCCAGTGAATCAGGAAGGCTAAACTTGTATTGGAAAGAAAACTCTTTACATAAATATTCTTCCGGTCAAGCGAGAGTGAAGTTATTGGAATCTTTAGTACTTGCGCCTTTGACGATAGTATCCGTTTACAATCTTAAAGAGACCAAGAGTCATATAGTTTACCAAAGGTCATAGCACTCATATCAACTCGGAAAGAGATCGTCACCGTATCGTCGCGGTTGGTGAGCTTGTCCCGAGGCGAGGCGATTACGTTACGATTCCGATTAATGTGCGTCGCAGTAGGGAGTTTCATACAAAGAATACTGAACGGCTCGAGTTGATACGGTGACGATTCCTTTCCGAGTTGATAAGTGTGCTATTTCCATAAAGTTGACTTTATAACCTTATCTGATTCAAATTAAAGATAAACGTAATATTAATAAATAAATTAAAAAATAAATAACATAAAATAAAAACAAAAAAAATAATATATACAAATAAATTATTAAAATATAATTAATAAATATGAAATAATAATAAAAAAATAATATATAATTAACAAATTATTTTTTAAATTATTTATTTTTTTTAATTTCTAAATTTATGTCTGTAATTTTTATGGTGTACAGAATAGAGAATATTCTATCTATCTATCTTATTTGGTAATTTTATAATGTATCAAATTTTTATTGGTAATATATTAATTATTTAAAAAAAAGTATAATTGAAGATTCGTGATTGCACATTGTTACTATTATTGTAAATATTGTCGTTGGTGTGCCTTGCTTAATAAATAAACACTAGACTAATTATCAAGCACAAAGCGTTAAATATACTGTAGCAACAAAATTATAAAAGATGATTAATTGATAAGGCGAGCTGTATTCTCCATGGCCCTAAAAATATTTTATTATCATTATGACCATATCTTCGTGCTAATTGATGATCATTAAATAGATCAAGTTTACTAAGGCTCTCCTTTCTTAAAACCTTTAATTAATTAATTGAATTCAAGTGCAGATAATGTAATTAAATATCTCTGACATTACATTATCAGCACTTGAATTCAATTAATTTCCAGCCCATTAAATCAACAAGAACAATATTGAATTAATGATTATTTTTGTAACCCCAGTTTTTTCTTAAGTGCTATGTGTCATCAATTCATCATTCATCATCATTTCAGCCGAAAGACGTCCACTGCTGGACATAGGCCTCCCCCAAGCACCGCCACTTCGACCGATTCATTTCATTCCGTCATCGGTCCATCTCGGTTCAGCTCTATGTGTACAAAAGATAAAAGAAATATACATCCAAAACCATCCCTGCTTACCTCCGGAAAAAACTAGCCGCAATGTTATGAACATAAACATTACATCCGCTGTATAGTGCTTACATAATTATGCACTTACATTAAACACCCTATATGGTGCGCGGGCGCAGGCATGAAGCATCTACCATCACCGGCTGCGATTTCTACCTATTTCCTGTACCCCTCTCTCATACCGGTATCTCTATGTACAATGTTACCTATGTGCATAGGTAACATTGTACATAGGTTACATATATGTACATAATAATTTCAACTCTCCCTTTAGTAGAGAATCTAGAAGAAACAACATGTTTATTTTCAATTGAGGGTATTTTTTTCTCAATTTTCATTTTATGTGGATGCCTAATTACTTCCAATCATTATGGAGTTTGTTTCATCGCGATAGATGATTTAGTTTAAAAGTTACACAGTCTTGCTACGATTTTTTTTTTATTCCATATAAAGTATATATTTTAGTAAATATTTTTTCTGTCGTTAAAATTAAGCATAGATACTAGATACCCTCATCTCGATATGTGCACATTATGAAGAGTCACACTGTATAAGGTACAGTAAAAGCCAATCTAAGGGTTACTAAGAGAAGTATCGTCTCCAGAGAAAGGGTATGAAAGCTGGCCAGTAGAAAGTGGCCCCATTGGTTCGCTGAATCATGGCAAACCTTGGAAGATTAGATTATAAGCACTTTGCAGAGTCGGAACAAAGATAAAGAAAAGAAATAAAGAAAAATTTATTATTTTGCACAAATAATATACCCATTAAAAAATACAATAGACGTGGATATATTTAGTAACCTGTTCCGCTTAGATATTTCTAAAGAGCCATAAAAAAAACCCTGAAAGAAATCGACACGTGTTTCACCTCTTAACGAGGCATCCGCAGGATGACGATTGACTTGTCGCGAACTCAAACACGGCGTGTTGCCACAATGAGCGCTGAACGCAAACTGATACTATTACTAATTCGTCCATAATAAAATAAACATAATATACAGACTAATCAAAAGTAGCCAAAAGCCTAGTATTCGACAGATAAAAATAATATGAACAAAGATAGAAATTAAAAAGTTAATAGTTTTACAATGTTGTCTATTGCTTGATGTCAGGGTGAAATGAGGATGTACGAATCTACCTGAGATTGGTACACCCCCATTTCACCAGTTTTGTTTAAGTCCCAAGCATTCTTTCTTATGTCTATGGTCCCAAGTTATAGAGGGTGACCCTATTGCCATCATCCAGATACAAATCCAGACTCCAGGATTCAAGCTTTGCGATGTTTCTATAATTACTGCTTTGCGTGTAGAATGGCTTAATTAAAAGAATTTAAAAATCGATCGTAAAATGATTCCACTTAAGTTATCATTTACTCAATTACTATGTAATCTGTGCTTATAGTTAAATTACTATAATTTGTTAGTATCGAATTGAATAATCTTTATGCTCGTAAAATGTTTCCGCTACTGTCTTACTAGACCACTAACCACTGCACTGGTTGGTGTAATATGTTTTCCTTCTTCCATTCTCACGTTAATATTTACTCTTCAAATCAAATAGTTTTATTTGTCAATGTCATGTTTAATATTTCTACTTTCTTAATGTCCCTCGGGTATCATCGGATTTCCGAATACAAACGAATGCTAATTTCCATGTCCATCAATTATTAGATTTATCGTGTATAATAATTTGAATTCAGAACTAAGTACTTTATTGTTGTTTTGTTTTGATTTCCGTGTGAACTATATAGAGTTGTAAAACTATTTTCCTATCTGTCGTGCCTGCGGCTTTCCTACCATTTTAAAAATAAATTCCATTAAGAATATTAACAACTTTATATACTTCCAAGTCGATTGAGAGCGTCCGGTCTGCACCAAGTGCAAAGGGCAACTGATAGAAATCCGACAACTAACAAAATACGAAGTTTGCCGAGGGACATTAAGAAAATAGAAATACAGTAGATATCACTTACAATAGATGTTGTAAAACAAATTAGTTCTTTTGTTGACAAACAACTATTTTTTCCTTCAATATCCTTCACACAACCCATGTATCTTTTCTTGGGTCCCCCTTTCCTTCTCCATTCATCAACATTCATTTCATAACAAGATTTCAATGGCATCTTCTCATCACATGCCCATACTTACAAACGATTAAATTTTCATTATTATTTCTGATCTAAGAAAAGCCTTATAATAATAAGGTCATAATAATCAGAAAAGTAAGTAAGCAGGTTGAAGTAAAAGCGTTTAATCGATTTAGAATCGAGTCATCGAAGTAGAGTGAGAAATGATGATTTGATAGAAACTAATCGATTTAGTACAGATTTGTTTTATAACCTTGATCTATGTTTGTTTGTGGATTATAAAGATTATTATTATCTACAGTTATTCCATTATTGCTTATTGCTTTGTTTTTATTATTTTCTGGGCCAAATAAAGTCTTTTCTAATGGAACTAATAATACTCTTAGCACAAAATGCAATATCGCCAATGGTAAATTTGCCAGAGATTAAATGGCAACTTACAAATAAATACCAGTCATTACAGTATGTGTATTTTTAATTTATTCGATTTTAACTCATTCCTCTTAAAGAAAACTATAATAAGAGTGATTTACTTGTCCCCAATCATTATTATTGTATCAAATTATCCAAGTGCGTGTAAACGGTTATTAAAATATGAATACCCACACTTACTCCACTAACTTAGTATTCTGATCTGTTTTGTACGATTGAAATCAATTAATTTTAGCAGCAAAAATGTCTCATTTAATTTTAGAACTTGTTGTACCTAAATCTTGAGTCATCTAAACTTATAATGTAACATTTAATCTCCTAGTATGTTTTAAAAACACAAGACCTATCCTGCGCCGTTTCCTGCACTGTTACGCTGCGCGCGCGCAAGTCTCAGACGTTAGTTTCTCGTAAATGACTTCATTGTATACAAAAACAAAAGCATACTACTGATTATGATGGGTATTGTCCATCTGTGAGAATATTTTTTCACACATTTAACACTTTTACCAAAAAAACTATGATTTTTGAACATTAATTTTTAATGAGAAAATGCTGTTAACAAAAAAAATTATTTTGTTCCCATCTTTAATGTTTTTAAACAATTCTGCTTTTGCTATTTAATGATAGTATTTAATGGTTTTTTTAAAAGAAAATGCCTTTTTACTTTTCCCATCCGATAAAAGAAAACAATCTGTGAAGTAACTTTTAAACTAGAACAACTTTTGTTTACTTGAAACAACTTTTCAACAATAAGAGACGCTTATGAAAAATAGACTTAGATACGACATTACTAATAGTAATGTGCCTGTTCATAAGAACTCTAACGTTTTTGTTCACAGATGAACTTGTAAAAGGTTTACTTTAAATAAGCCTTTCTGGCGGATTTGCCATACAACGTGGCAATTCCGCCAGTCTCTTGGGTACATTACCAGTCGACAGCGATGCGGAGGAATTTTTCGACGCCATATTTTAGTTTGTTAATAATTTTAGTTAGGTTAGGATATTATGTTTTTATTTTATTAAAAGGTTGTATCATGCTTATTCTCAAATATATGTTCTTCAGAGCTTTTTTTACATCAACTACCGAAAGAGATAAGACATTATTTTAAGCCCTTAAATGCGTTACTAAACGCAACTATTCTGATAGCTTCATAAATTCTTATAAGACTCAATTCAACCAACTCATCCACACCATTAAAAACATCGCCAGTCACACGCAACGAGACCAAAACATACCTCTAATAAAAAAACACCAAAGATAAAAGATAATAAAAGAAGCCGATTACTTTCTCCATGGAGACTGGAGAAAGTACCATTTCGTCACTATGGCAGATCGAGCGTCACTTGTCATTATAAAAGGTTGTTGCACTTGTTTTAAGTCATTGTGTGATAGTATGTTGAATAATGTTATGAGTCAAGTATCTTAAGAGATGTACTGTAGTTCTATTTTCTTAATGTCCCTCGGCAAACTTCGTGTTTCGGCAGTTGTCGGATTTCTATCAGTTGCCCTTTGCACTTGGTGCAGACCGGACGCTCTCAATCGACTTGGAAGTATATAAAGTTGTTAATACTCTTTTAACTTAATGTAATTTATTACAAAAATGGGAGGAAAGCCGCTAAAGTCGCAGGCACGACAGATAGGAAAATAGTTTTACAGCTCTATGTAGTTCACACGAAAATCAAAACAAAACAACAATAAAGTACGTAGTTTTGAATTCAAATTATTTTACACAATAAATCTAATAATTGATGGACATGGAAATTTGCATTCGTTTGTATTCGGAAATCCGATGATACCCGAGAAATTAGAAATACTGTAAATGAATTTGATGTAGAGACAAAGCCCTGTTTTTGATTAGGTCGCCAAGAAATTTGTTCCCTTTTCTTCTTCACCATGAATCTATGCTATGATAACACCTAATCTCATCTCCTACTCTTATCACCTTATTGTACAAAATATATATTTTCTTCCTTATCTACTTCTCTATTAGTTGTCACTTCCTTTCAGCAAGAAACAACCTATTTCCACGCAACTTTCAGTCACTTGACTGGCCTAAATAATTCAGAAACAACATGTCTAAGTCAAAGCACATGCTTTGTAACGTTTATAAATCTCAGCCTCAGACCACAAGTTCTACTCGATTGACGGAAATAAACTAAAAAGCCCTAAATGATAAACTACACACCTTTCACTTGCTAAACCTGAAGTTAGTTAACTTAAGTAATACTTATCTAGATTCTAGTATTTAAAGGTGATTCTAGTCACGTGTTAGTCGACTGTGAATAGTTTATCTCTTTTCCCGACTGCCACAGAAGGAGGGTTGTGTTTTTGTGATATAAAAGGAACTTGAAAAGTGTGGAGTGAATTGAGAGATGATTTTAAAAGAGGAATGTACAAAAAACAAGGTGTAGACTTTTATTTCCCAAGGGGTAAAACACGATTCATATTCATATTTCTATTCAATTGTAGTACCTACACCCACATTTTGGTTTTAGTTACATGTAATAGGGGGTGACCCCAATACCATAAACCGGGCACATGAAGAATCCGGGTTGACACTGAGAAATTCCTATAGAAATAACACTTTGCCGAAACGGGTGATCGAACCCAGGACCCTATGTTTAGTAATCGCGCTTATGACCACTCGGCTAACCAAGCAGTAATTAATCTTTTAAATAATCGTTTAAACGTTTAACATCGGTATTTAAATGAAATCTCCAAGTGCTTTACATGTAAATAGAATCCATTAAAACACAACTTCATTAAACAATCTTTAACCTACAAATTTTAGACAAAAACAGATTTTAGTAAAAAAACCCGTTGACAGGCTACCACAACGGATAAACTATGCTAATAAATTCTAGCATAATTTAAGCTATGTTTGCAAGTCTGACATTTTATTAACCTAGATTCTTCGAAATCCTTTTGGTAGGTAAATAATTATATTCAGATTTATCTTTTGGCTTTATTTAGGTACAAAGATTAGAAATCATATAGACTTGAAATTATAATGAGTTTAAAATTAAATATTATGGCTGCTGTGTAATTTAATCTTTTGAAATTAATAGTAGATTATTCACCACGGGGATAAAGCAGTGTCTTATGCCACGGACGCTATAATGAATCTTTTTGAGAGACGAAAATTCCTTTATCCTTGTTTTTATCTGTCTGTTTGGTACGGTTTTATTTAAACTATAGAACCGGTTTTGATAACCGTTTGGAACTGAAATAATGCCTACCTTCCGAAGGACATAATGTCTATCATATTTCATCATACTTGCATTGATTTCAACTATTTTTAAGTTTTTGCAAACGACCTTAAAATTCACAGAAGCAAATAATTTCCAAGTTTTACGTAAATCCTAGAAATGTAAGTGTGAACTAATTAGTATTAAACAAATCATTGTACTGGCACATTCGGGTGATGTACTAATCACTTAATAACCTTTCACTGTAGCTGCGCCCGCGCAACGTATTGCTACACTTTATATTCTATTACTGTAATACGGCGCACGAAAGTTTTGGTGCACGAGTGCATGTTGGATGTGATTGTGTAACTACTTTCAGAGTTCAGGGTCGTGAGATCAATCCTATGTTCGAGCATTTTTGTTTTTATTTTAGTTTTAAGGATTTTTTAGTTTACTTCAACTTAGAATAAAATTTCGGTGGGTACACCGACGGGTCTGTACTATTCATAATTTTTTTTAGTTTTTCATAAAGACCATGCACGTCAGATATATTTAAAAAAAGATACCTGTAAAAACGGGGCGCAAAAGATAAAAGAATGCGTTGAAATCACGTTGAAATACTAACAATAATAAGAAATGCTTTTAAGAAAAAAAGTAAATTATTTGATAGATAAATATTTATTCAGTTCACACAAAAGACAAACCATAATTAAATGATATCGCGATGATTAAGCGTCGAACTCCTCCTTTTTTTAAGTCAGCTATTAAAAATGACTAAATTTAAAGACAATTTTAAAGCCGTATATCTCGTCTATAATGTATTGTAATTGAATCCATTGCAAAATACGAAATAGGATGTGGAAAAAACCGCAAAATTTCTACATTCTCACAAAATATCTTTACGCCACAAAAGGAAAGACTTAAAACAAAGATTACATACATAAAAATACACATTAAAAAGTTGATACAACCCGTTGAATACAATCCTCAAGGTCCATTGCGCGATGACAACGGATGAGTCGCTGTTTCTTAGGAAAGAACGCAACCATGCAATGGCGACACCAAATATATGTCGTTATTGTAAACCGAGTTTTAATATACCTGGTTTTTGAAGGCACGTGTGCTTTGCTTACCTGTAAAAAAGATAAATTGGTTTGTTAATATTAAGATAGAACATAGAAGTTGGGATACATTAAAATCTATTTAATACAGAGCCAATACTAGTGACAAGTGACAAGTACGTCTGCGCATCTTGGTCAGTCAGCCGGTAAATACTTTGCTGACTGGCTGTTTTACTATGACATGAGCTATTTTCCTATAGCTCGTATATAAGAGAAAATAAAAACAATCAAAATAGTAAAAAAAAAGGAAATACAGACAAACTATGTTACTCAATATCTTTTTTTGCTTTACCATAATGTGTTCTTAAGTGGTCATTATACAATTTAGATCATTATGGACCCTGTAGGGCACAGCAAAAAGGATAGTTCTTAATGTCAAACCTCGTGTTTCGTCAGATTTCTATCAGTTGCCCTTTGCACTTGGTACAAACCAGACGCTCTCAATCAACTTGGAAGTATATAGAGTTGTTAATACTCTTTTAACTTAATGTAATTTATTTTAAAAATGGGAGGAAAGCCGCTAAAGTCGCAGGCACGACCGATAGGAAAATAGTTTTACAGCTCTATATAGTTCACACGGAAATCAAAACAAAACAACAATAAAGTACTTAGTTCTGAATTTCAATTATTATACACGATAAATCTAATAATTAATGGACATGGAAATTAGCATTCGTTTTTATTCGGAAATTCGATGATACCCGAGGGACATTAAGAAATACTGTAGACTATTGCTCATCTTCTGTAGCTATATTCTGATATTTCCTCTAGTGTAAAAGTTGATCTGTAGACTTTACCATATACCATAGTCATTCCAACCTCCGAGATACCTACTCAGTTTCAAATTGAAGCCTCAGATGCCAATAAATAAGAAACCCATTCGACTGTAAAACTTGACCTCTCTGGATGAATGACAGTCGTAACAAATGGACATGTAAAAATAGCAGTTACAAGCAATGGGCGAAATCACAACATAACATCAAACAGTACCGTCACTAACTCAAATGTAAACCTGAACAAAAATGCATATAAAACTACTGACTCAACTGACATACAAAATTCCCCTCAATCATACAGTTACAACCAAGAAATTGCGGGACACCTCTAGTTAAACCATAAACATGGTTGTTAAAATATTAAACATAAAAGTTTATGGCGCTATACAGTTTCTTCATAAGTTTCACCATTACTGACAAATATTTCTTGCATATTCGCTTCCTAGTAACTATGTTTAAGTATTAACTGTATATGCAATATTTACCTAACTAAAATAACTTTAGTACAGCGCGCAGCGGTTCATAGTTAAAAGTAAAGTTAAGAAAAAATTGTTTCTTTAACGTGTAAAATATCTACTCTTCGTCTTTGTTAAGCCTCAGTGATCTCGGAGCCCCATCAAAATAGTAGAAGACACACGGTATGCTTTTAGACGAAAAGACAAATGTAACAAAATCAGAGCTAACTCTCATAATTTCTGCTCAGATATAGTCAGAAAACGAATTGAACAATTGGGCTGCAACTGCTCATCTTTTATTAGCTACATTCTGATACTTTATCGAAACAAGACAAGTACAAGCAATTAAGAAACATTCCATCATCCTAATCAAATATTTGTTAACTTACCTACCCACATTGTCTAAACCCATATTATATTTAAACACAGTACCTATACCCACGTACACAAACCATTAGCTTACACACGATGTACAAACGGACAGACTTTCACCCATTACGACTTATGAATTAATATATATATATTACGTAATGATAATTGCATATCCACGGATGATTTTGTAATGAATCATCTTTTTACACTTAATTTAACATGAGTTACAAGTTTGAAAGCAAATCATGGCCTTTGGATAACACGAGCGATTTTTTTTCAAACAGCTGTCGAATTGGTAGTATATATTTTTGTAATGGCATAGGTATGTGATGCGGAGGAATGAGGAAAATGTCGTCAGGAAAGTTTTGAGTATGAATGTGGATGGCTATAAGAGTAGGGAAAGACCAAACAAACGATGGATGGACTGTGTGGAAGATGATATGGCTAGGAAGGGGGTGACTATCGAGGTGATGACTATTAGAGAAGAATGGAAGAACAGACACGTTGCACCGACCTCAAATAAATTGGGATGAAAGCAGGAGAACGATGATAATAATATTTTGAGTATAGCTTTGTTTCTTTAGGACTTATCCATAACACAATAGATAATAATGTAGTATTGATTTTCATACAAATTCCAGTCAAGCGGAGAAAGTTAAGTATCGTGTAATAAAAGTTTTAGAAACCCATATGATGAAGATGAAGAAAAATAAGCTAAGGTTTAATAGAGTATAAAGGTTTAAAGTAAAACTAACACTAGAATCCGAATAATGGTTACAATTAACAAATGTGTGCGAATTAAGAGCTGTAGTAGAGCGGAAATAATAAACACAGCAAAAATGATTTTGCACATAACGGTTTATATTGGTGTTTATTTTTAACATACACTGATAGTTATTATCATCAAGCAACAGAGGAATTTACGGTATAGCTTGAAACGAAAGGAGACAATAACTTAAGTTGACAGAAACTTAAGACACTAATTACATTTTCAAGACAACATGAATGGCATCGTTCAAGAGAATGATGCTGCATTTATTAAAGAAAAGAATAAAAGTAATTTCGACAGTAAATCTCTAAAAAAACGTAAAGAAACAATTAAGTAGAAAGACAACAACAGTAATGACAACGCTGAAAAGAACGATGCTAACTACAAAAATAAAATAATACAAGAAAGAAGTAATTTAGACAATGACAATAATCCATTAAAAAAGTAAGAAACTAATAAAAACAAAGGTAACACAACAACTAACGAAAGCGTGAGCAAATTATCACTACTATAAGTTACTGTAGAAGATATTCGCGTAGGGCCGTTTCACCAGTCAAGTGGAATTCACTTTCACTGGCGCTCCCAATACCAAGTTCCTTATTCACGCATATCTCGGTAGATTTTAATGTTGATGATTATGTTTATCTGTTTATTGATTTATGGATAAGACGAATTCGATTTATAAGTTAACTAGCTGTTGAATCTACTAATACTAGTCAATTTTCTGGAGAAATTGAGTTTCTAATTATAAGGGCTTAATATTTCATGTCTCTCGATCAGATTTCTACTATAATAAGATTTTTTGAATTTTACAATTTGTCCTTTTCTAAAAATTCTCTTTAGAAATCTTCCCAAACAAAGACTTCACTTGAGAAGCTTCTATAGTCCAGGTGCAAAGACATCATATTATTCTTTGAAAAATATAGATTCTGGCGATGCAAATTGAATGTAACAAGTGAATGGAACAAAAGATTAAAGTTAAACTCGACTGACCTAAACCAAATACAACAATTGAGCAATTCCGGTGCTGAGTCACGCTCGCCCAAGCAGCATGCCCTGACTTCAATGGATTCATGTGTACTCTCAATTAAATTGGTAAGAAAAATCTGAAATTCTTACTGTCCTATTTGATCCTATCCCGTCATGGATGGATGGTAGTTGGGACAAACTTGATGTGGAAGGCGGAGTACCGGATGTTGTGGCGCATCTTGGGAGAGATTTATGTCCAGTTCCGATAGGCTGTGATGATTGATTGGTTGACTATCCCGTGATAACTATTTATATATACATCACATGTATAACTATTGTCTGCTTTGTGGACAGTGAAACTATTGAGGTAGACAATGATGACCAAGTACAATCGCAGAGCTCCCACGCAAACCATGTGTCACCTGCAGACTTGGCCACTATGCCACGCCTGCTTCCGAAAGGACTTAATGAAAGTTACGCGCAAAGGGTCACTGTGCCACTTTCTTCTTAAAAAATAAATTAAAACATAAAAAGCTATGATTGTAAAAGATAAAGAATAAGGATGATAGTTATAGAGAAGGCTATATTAAAATTGAAGATATCATAAAAGTACTTCAGATACATGAAACAAATAAAACTGTCGCAACATTCAAACAAGAAACAACATGATATGTAAAACAATATCATCTTGCAGAATGACATACCGTTCACTTAGTTGAGCGCAGCCGCGCGTGCAGACTAGTCTACGCCGTGGGAATTGAACCAGGGACCGTAGCGACCAATGACATGCAACGACACGATTTGAACTGAGAGACAAATTATGATTAGATTTTAATGATTTATTTTGATAATTTGATGGCTCATTGCTGGAGTTATTTGGTTATTGCTCAGTGGACTGTCATCGATTTAGTTAAGGTATTAAATGGCGGTTGACTCGATTTGATTTGGGTTGAAAAGGGAAAGGTAGTTTTATATTATATTTTGCTACTTTAAGATTAGAAATTTAGATTAGCAGGAATACTTGTTTTTAGATATGGTGTCTAAGGCCTCTTTTTACCCGTCTTCTGCATTTTAACTGCATTTTCAAGTAAATTTTACTTTGACATATAAATCCAAACTACATCATTCCTAATCTCTTCTTCATCAACAAAAAATTCATCCATCCTGTCCTTGAAATTCCTAAAACTTAACGCATTTCACACAACTTAAGTTCCACTAAACCACTACAAATAGAACAAGTAATAAATAATAAAGCAATTATTATGCGTCCAGTTACAGTAAAGTCAGTAAATTGGCAAGTTAATTATATAGCATTAGAGGTAAAAAACGGTTGAATGATAGCAAGGTCGGCTGTAACCCGTAAACCACTTAGTAATGCTGCAATCACTGATATGTTTGATTAATTTAGGGATTCGAAGTAATGAAGATTGACTTTTTGAGGTAGACAAGAAAATTGTGCGTGAAAGATAGAAAGAGGGTGAATGGATACTGAAATGACGGCTGATTGAGTTATTTCAATCAATCTGCCTAGCCTTTTCCTAACTATGTTGGGATCGGCTTCCAGTCTAACCGGATGCAGCTGAATACCAGTATTTTATATGGAGCGACTGTCTATCAGACCTCCACAACCCAGTTATTGGGTAATACGATGCACCTTGGTAAGACTGGTTGTCAGACTTTCGGGCTTCTGACGACCCGTAAAGTCTGTCAAAGATCCACGAATGACAGCTGGGACCAACGGCTTGACGTAATTTCCGAGGCACGGAGGAGTCTCGGTATGTAAAGATCACCCATCCACGGACTGGCTGTTATTACTAAGCCACGAGCCCCTCCGGCTCCAGCTGATTGAGTTGTACATGAAGAAGAAATGCTGCATCGGCTACATATATGTAAATTCGGAGAAAAACAGGAAGTTGTTGAAGGAGTCGATGATAGGAAAATGGATGTAAAGAAAATAACTGCTTTCAATAACGCTATGATTGATGAATTAGTTAAAATAACAACTCAAGATAAAACTTTAGTTGTTATTTTCATCATCAAAACAGACGAAAGACGTCCAATGCTGGACATAGGCCTCTCCCAAGCACCGCTTGCAGCTTCGACCGGTTCAGCGGATTCCTGTGGCCTTCACCAGATCATCAGTCAAGCTTGTAGGAGGCCTTCCAACGCTACGTCTTCCGGTACGCGGTCACTACTCGAGAACCTTTCAGCTCATCGACCATCTGTTCTGCGAGCAATGTGCCCTGCCCACTGCCACTTAAGTTTGGCAATTCTTCAGGCTATGTCGGTTACCTTGGTTCTCCTGCGGATCTCTTCAGTTCTGATTCGTTCTAACTTTGGTTAAAACGAAGTTTATTGAAGACTCAGTAGTCAACCAAACAGTTTTTAGCGAAAGCTTCAAAAGATACAGATGAACAGGTAAAATTATAGATAACACAGAAGATATTTATAACTTAATAGTTACCTACGTATAGATTGATTTAAAGTAAAAGAAAAGATAAAGACACCAGTGAATAGGTTTGACCAAGAACAATAACGTGTAGACTACGGAACCTTAAACAACTAAATTGTAACCTAGCCGGTACTAAGCTTATGTATGTATGTCAACAGTCAAACGACATAATGACTGGTTACACTGCAATTATAATTGAAAACTAAAATAATCGCGAGCAAGGTCGAACCCGACATAATTGTCGTAACTTTGATAAATAAAATTACGTTAGAATATTGATTCTGAAGGTTTTTTTTTTTTTTGTTAAGAGAAGTAATTATGCAGTTGACAGTCTATTTTAACTACAACTACAGTTTATTTTAATTACAACAAAAAAAAACTGGTTAGGATTTGAAAATATGCATTTAAAAATCGACTAATTCCTTCGTTCGCGCGTTGCTATTATTTTTACGTTGGCAACATTGGAAATTCAAATTCAATGGCGTCAAAATGTTAACACTGGCGAGAGTTCTGGGTCGGAGACACATTCCGTTACAATTACGAGACTACAAATTGCAATATCGTCAGAGTATAGAGAAAATATTAAAAGTGATTATTATCTTGCCTACAAGTTTATTTGCAACTCCGCATATTTTTGATATTTAAGATTATACCCACACACATAATTATAGTCGAAATTGAGGATAATCTTACACATAGTGGAAAGTTAAGCCAAATATAGCAATGATTTTCTTGCGAATAATACTAAAAAGCGGTTGAAAGCATAAAACAAAATAACAAGTACATTTTAACACAACTTTTACATACATAAAATATGTACTTTAAAAAAAAAATTGAGTAACATAAAACAATTTTTTTTATGACAGTAAGTTTTGAATAAACATTATGACAGTTAGGTAACTATAAGAATTTGTTAGTCACGCTTTTTCCCTCTATTTTATAATATTAATTTCTCAAAAGACGACATACGCAATTTATAATTGCGTTTTCGAGATTTATGAGATACTTAGTACACTTTTCAATTTTTATTTTACTAACAAGAAGAGCTGTCAACCTCAAATAATTTGTTTATTGGTGAACTGCAGCATTTTTATGGACAGACAGCCAGACAGACGGACGGACAGATGGACATGACGAATTGATAAGAGTTCCATTTTTCCCATTTGGCTACGGAACCCCAAAACAGCTATGGTTAATTTGTTTAAATTATTTATTTACTCAAGAACTATCCTTGAAAACAGTACCCTAGTTATTACGAAGTCGAAAGTACGGGCGGGTTTTCGATAATTTATGCGTGATTTTTTGCCGAAATCTCGAAAATATTTCCTAGTACCTACGTTCAAGGCTAATCAACAAGGAAACGAATATTTATTTATTTATACTTACTGTTACTTTCTATATAAATATGGTAAACATATGTGCGTCACGAATTTAGTTGAGAAAAACAGTCGCCTACGTGGTGATGAAATTAAGAATGCTATTTATTTGGTAAAGCTTATTAAGAATTGTTTTCTTAAGGTTTTATGGAAACCTTTTTGACTCGGAACTCATAACGATAACTAGGATTGATTGTTGACAGCAAATAGTTATTTATGCAACTGTTGTATAAGGGGTATTAATAGTTAATAATAGTATCACAAGAGTGTTTTAATACCTAATTATATACAGTTGCATACAAGACTTTATCTACACTCATGATATGAATCCTCTATAAAAGTTTCTGAAACCATTGGGTGTTTGAGATTCAAGATCAAGAATTTAAAAAAAACCCACGAAATTCATTAAAACTGCAAGTATGATTGTCGCCTGCAGCAGCACATCACCGCACATGCGTGCAGCGGGTGCTGCTGTCCCCCGCTGAAACGTTGAAACGAGTTGCGTAATGAAACTTAGTACAAAATTATAACACTCATTTGGATGATAGTATGGTTACTATGACACTGGCTGTTTTAATGTTGGCTTATTGCTAACTGTATTTGAAACTTTTATAGAGGTTTTATAGCATGGGTGTAGATAAAACTATAAGAAATGTGTTTAATTAGAAGCCCTAATTGATTATCATGAATATATTGCAGTTCCAATAATATTACATACATACGTGTCGAATTGATAACCTCCTTTTCTTTCAAGTCGGTTAAAAATAGGAATCCCAATTCTGTCCCCAAAGGAGTAGGATACATATCTTTTTCATTTTTGTTTCAAAGGCAAGCATGTAATTAACTTACAATATTTTTACCAACTTAAAAACAACTTAAAATTAAGTGCCATGTTATTACAGCATTAACTCTTTTCTAACATTATTAAACTACCAATTTGACAAACCTTGTCGAACCAATAATAATCGAATTAAAATAACTGAACCACAAAAGCATTCCGTGACTAAATAACTTCCTATATAAGCAATTGAACTATATAACAACCTTCAAATGACCTTCACGAATGAAATTGTACACATCAATTAAACATTCGTTCAGACAAATTGAGTTTTTTTAAGGAATGCACTTCCCGACCTCCTTGAGAAAATATCTCACAAAAATAAACTTGACAAAAATATCTTGACACTTTGGGGTGGCGCTGCTGGCTAAGGAAAACGTCAAACATGTGTCAAATTCAGTACATTTTTCAATTTAGTTCCTCATTTAATCGTCAACTAAAATATTTCAGCCAGTATTATTTTTAAGGTGAAGTAAAAAATTTGAATATCCTTTTTTCTATTTGCAACCTTCGTAATTAAAACTCGTTGCATTTGATTGGATACATGATTGGTCTGGGAAAAAATCTAGATTTGTTGTGTCATGCAAGATTTATTTGACATGCAGTTTGTAATTAAATCTGTATAAAATTTTATAAAGTCATTATCGATCCGGCCTGTTTCGCACAGTTTTTACGACTTGACAAAACATCGCGTTTTCTTTATTATATGTTTTTATTATGCACATAAACCTCCTGGATGAAAATTTCAAAATGATAGAGAAAATTGCAACAAAATCCGTTGCTAAGTTTAAAAGAACACCGCGATTACACAGACAAACACGAAACGCGACTTGAATTTTATGCTGGTTTTATTTTCTCGTTTATTTTATGCATTCCTTTACAAAACCGTTTAAGTTTTAAGACAACTTTGAGACATTAGCCCAACGGTTACGCCATAAACTATAATTATTCCTAAGTGGGGTAACTGAGGAATAATAATTATAGGTTAGATAAATTCCTTAGTAGAAAGCTTTCTCTCTACGTAGATTCTAAACATACTTACATAATCCTATAGTACATTCTTGTTGTATTATTTTGTACAAGAACCCTCTTACATTATAACTTAACGTGAGACTCTGTTTTATTTAACCGCCTCTGTGGTCTAGTGGTTAGACCACCTGTCTCAGACCCAGAGGTCTCGGGTTCGATTCCCAGTGGGGTCAATAATATTGTCTGCTCGGTTTGGTTGGTGGTAGGGCTTGTTCTAAGTCCGCCTGACTACCTAGCTATCACCGTCTTAAATAAGTCTGTCGCCATAACAACAATGTTAACAGCATTTTTGTGTTTCCGCCGTTAGAGATAAGATGGCCAGTTCCTCTGTGGTTGAGGATTCCGGGTGAAACTCGCTTCCACCTTCAGCCTGATGATCGCTTACCATCAGATGAGATGCAGGTCAAGAGCAGCACGTTGAGGGTACAAAAAAAAAACACATTAATAACGTGTTACTTTTAGGACAAAGGCATGACCTTCAGCTTTTTTGACCCAGGGCTAATGTAGACCACTGGACGTTATTTTGGTAATAATGTGGAACGTTTATTAATCATTTATTTATTTCGGTTTTATCCGAACAGTTTGAACTCAAAGGAAGCTTTTTATCACAAGCCCGAAACAGTCAGCATTCTCGAAATAAATTCGCGAGAAATAACTGTACAACATCAATAATAAGAACTCTAAAAAATAACTTAAACTTTCTTATTGCTGCTTATATGTAGCTTACACTTGTACAATAAGCAAGATGACCGTATCTTAGAATGCTCAAGCGCAAGTGACACTAATTCGCTTACAAAAGCTTCGTCACCCCACATTTATTTGACAATCACATTGTCATCTGTAATGAGCACCTTACTATTTTGCTGACTATAGTATTGTGACGTCACAGACAGATAATAGATCATATTATTACTCTCTACCTGTCTATGTTATATATGACTATAGTATTGTGACGTCACAGATAATTTATTAGATCATAATACCGATACTATCTTTCTCTATCTATTGTGTGTTGTAAGTTAGTTTGTGAGGGATAATTTGAGATGATTTTCGCTATTTTGAGAACCAAATTATGGTTGAAAAATTACCGGAATTATGCACTTATAATGTAAGTAATATGTTATGTGGATCGTCATGGTCTTTTGTTACTAATGATATGAGTATCTTTCTTGTTAGAGAAGAACCATAACATAAGTATGATGTACATAGCTGATTCCGTTCGGGAAATCTCTTTTGATGGATTTATAAATAGATATATACAGTGTGAGTCTTTATAATGTGCACATATTGAAATGAGGGAATCTATGCTAAATTATATTTACGAATAAAATATTTTTTAAACATGTTTTATGGAATTAAAAAAAAATTGTAACTTTTAAACTAAATGATTTATCACGATGAAACAAACTTCATAATGATTGGAAGTAATTAGGTGTCCTCATAAAATGAATGTTGTGGAAAAGAAACTACCCTCAATTGAAAAAAAATATTTTTTTTATAAATTTTTACAATAATCGTAAAAATCGACGCCAAACAGAAGATTTATTTTAATTTTTTTCGTCTATAAGTATAAGCATAGATTCCCTCATTTCGATATGTGCATATTATAAAGACTCACACTGTATATTGATAAATGGATAAACCAAAACCGACTTTGACAACCACAGGGCAAGCATTTGCAACGGCAGCATTAAACTAAACATCAAAATAGTCTTTCATTATCAAGATTTTTCCAACATAAGCCATTTTTATACCTTCCTGTTTAGCAAATCATTCTCTCCTTCCAACACAATAAAACCTTTACCACACACAATTCCTACCAACAACAGACATAGCTATATATTTTTTCTCACATCACTACTCTCTCACTGGTCTAACCAAAGAACAAATATTGGTCACTTTCACTTCAGCACAAACCGACCAATCACAGACGGCTTTAATTGACACCCTTTATAAGAGATTTGAGATAAACGTGCTTGTGAAATTAACACGTACTTATGGTTTTGAAACTTTTAGCAGTATTTATTAGCTTTTTATTGAAGACTGCATCTGTACCTGAGATGATATATTTTCCAGAGGGACGTACGGAAGAAATTAGTCTTTGTCATTTATGGGCTTCACAGTTTTCTTCCACAGGTTCTATCTGCAAAATCAAATATCAATGATCTGGACTAAGGAGGTAAAATTTGGATGAAGGATCAAAATTTTTCCGTTTGCGAAACGAGAGATGACTTAGTATTGATGTAAGTTCTAACTATGTTTGTGTTGTGTGCCATGTTTGTGTGTTCTATTAGGTGTATTCGAATATCACGTAGGTAATGTCAATGGTGATGAAAAAATGCGAGATTTTAAAAGTGAAAACAAGAGGTGTGGTCGAAGTCAAACAGCTATGAGTTAAACTAACAGGGAATTTTTCTAAGAAAACAGATAACATAACATGACGTCTGTATTTCCCGAAGAGTAAGGCAGAGGTGTAGGTAACTGTATACTATTGCTATCAACCGGGCACAAATCCAGACTCCGGGCTGTTACTGAGAAATTCGAAAGCTGTTTTTTTTTTCACAACGGGTGAGCTCTTGGCCTGCATCTCACCTGATGGTAAATGATGATCAAGCTGAAGGTGGAAGCGAGTTTCACCCAGAATCCTCAACCACAGAGGAAATGATCGTACCTCTAACTGCCGAAACACAACAATGCTGTTAACATTGTTGATATGGCGACTGACTTAGATATGATAGTGTTAGCTAGCCTGGCGGAGTTAAAACAAGCCCCACTTATAAGAAAAATAAAGAGTAAACACATCTCACAAACAGCTTAGATTTGATATAGAGATATCTTAAGACTAGTCTCCATTTCAACCAGACGCGGCTAATCATCAATAAGCAAGTAATTGCCAATCAATTCTCAGAATATCCGGAGGTAATTAACTCATAGTCATTACAATTGGTGAAGAAAGTTTTAAATCAAACAGTGAATACCATTGAGGTCAACCACATAAGACAGATGAAGTCATACTGAACGTATTTGCTAACGTTGTTAGAAAGAGATAACAGTACTTAATATAGTCGTACAAACTTTACATCCTTGTCTTCATCAAATATTTCGGAAGGAAGTTTTTATAGAGCCTCTTTAAGCACATTATTGGTTTCAATGGCATCCACAACCCAGTTACTGGGTAACACGATACCCCTTAGCAAGACTGGTTGTCTTGTCAGACTTTTGGGCTTCTGATGGCTACCAGGTCAGATAGGCAGTCGCTCCATATAAAATACTGGCATCCGGTTAGACTGGAAGCCTGCTACAAAATAGTTGGAAAAAGGCTAGGCAGTTTTTACATGCAAAAGAGGAGAGTTATGCCCAGCAGTGAGATGATGAAGGTTAAATTTGATGATGATGATGATGATAGAAAACCTTCTCTCAGAGAAAATTGCGATGGAAGAAAAGTGACTTTAAGACTAGAAGTCACTTTTAAAATTAACTCATAGTCACAGAGACAAAATTCCAATGACTTTCACTTGGGTTTAGTCAGGATACTCAAATAACTAAACTGACAAATATTTGTACTAAGGAGTCGACATTCCTAACAATCCTTTCCCTGAGAAACACAAATAAAAAATCGTTTGATAATCGACTCCTACGCACTAACAAAGATATGAATACACTTGTCAAAGCAAAACCACAGGTGTGTCAAGAAATATTCAAATATGACGCCTAAACATGACCGAAAAATTAGAAAGTCGATAACATTGGTTTATTAGCTGCGCGTACGCATCTACGCACACGAACAAACACACACACACTCACACAGACAAACGCTTGACCTTTCATTTGAGATTGTGAAAGCAATCTTTGCTTAGAGTTGGGAGTCTGTCTGCAGCATCTGGTATTAAATAACTTTAATGATTAGGTTAGACCTTCTTCCTTATTTTTTACTTTACTATAAAACAGCTATCGGCCAATTACATTCATCGTCATCATCATTTCAGCCGAAAGACGTCCACTGCTGGACATAGGCCCCAAGCACCGCCACTTCGACCGGTTCTGTGCTTCCCGTATTCAGCGGATTCCTGCGGCCGTCACAAGGTCATCGGTCCATCTTGTGGGAGGCCTCCCAACGTTACGTCTTTCGGTACGCGGTCACCACACCAGAACCTTTCGGCCCCATTAGCCATCTGTTCTGCGAGCAATGTCCCCTGCCCACTACCACTTAAGTTTGGCAATTCTTCTAGCTATGATAATCCACTTGTAGCTGCAAAATATCCGTATAGGACAAATATTAGTGTGGTCTAAAAATGTAAAGTTTTTCCGTTTGTTTATGTGATGAGATCTGTGTCTTGAGAATTTATTTGACATTGTTTTTTTTTTTAAAGAAGTCTTTTATGACAGACGTTGAAACATTAAAGTTTTTCTTAAATCCGGGAACTACTTTGCTGGAATTGCATACATAAATTATGAAATCATCATCATCACGGGGGCCCATTTATAAAGCCGAAAGGCAACAGATGAGAATTCGACAATTTTTCTTTCATTTAACAACGTGAAAATGTACCAACTTTATAATTTTTTGACAAAACAAATATGTCGTATTGACAGTTACATATATTAAATAGGCCCCAGGAATCTCCCATTGCTGGGTTAAAGCTATAGGCATCTTTTCTGTCATAAAACAACGAATGAATAATTAAATACCAATCATGTATACGGAAAAAAAAAGCGAGACTAATGAGTTGTTAGTCATAAATTGGAACCCAGGCAGGGGCTTTACTTTGTATAAATATTTTCATCACCACTGCTCTCAAAACGGTGAAGGAAAACATCGTGAGGAAATCGGCATGTCCTTAAACCAAAAATTCAAAGACATGTGACAACTACCAACCCGCACTGGACCCGCGTGGTAGATTTCAGCCCACTCCTTGACTTGAAGAGAGGAGGCCTGATTCCCAGCAGTGGGAACCTTATAGGCTGATTATGCATGTTATGCATACGGAAAACCACATAAATCGGGCATTCGCACAAGAGTTAATTTAGCGGTAACATTTTCCGGCCCTAAAACATAAAAACCGTTGGTAACCCACTTCGAATTTATTTAATTACACCTTCGTTAATTGTTGTAATCATAGTCATGTAAAAAACACGCGACTTCTTTACTTCCTCACTTTGTAAAAATAGGCATATCTCTGAAGTTTCGAAAGAGGTCATATTTTAGGTTGTTTGAAAGCTCCGCTGTCTTAATCTAAGATGGTTGATTGTTATTTCTTTACGTAATAGGTTGGTTACTGCCTCATTAGTCCAGTGGTCGTTAGCGTTACTGCTGAGCATGGAGGTCCTGGGTTCGATTCCCGGTTCAGGCAAAGTTTTATCGGGTTTTTCTATTTGGAATTTCTCAGTAGCAGCTCGGAGTCTGGATTTGTGCCCGGTTGATGCATTGTATTATAGGTACACCTCTGCTTAACCCTTCGGGGTTTAGAGGCGTTATGTTATGTATGAAAAACAGGCAAACATACGTGTTTTCTTAAGAGATTGTAAAGTTAAAGGGCATGAGACTTGACACATCGTTAGCGCATCCATTTTATTTATAACTTAGCCCTTGGACCGCTTTGAATATAATGTCAATAGATGTGAACCCGAAGTGGTAGGACCTTTATGATTGTGTAGGTAATTTATCTATAGCTTTTAAACATATTTGGAAATTAAAATCAACTTGTAAAGTGGTTATTTCTCATGGGCCTAACCTAGATGTAGCTTCTGCCTTGTCTTGACATAAAATATATCTTATGACACTCAGCAATACTGCAGCTACCCATTAGAGAAAGAATTTTCGGAATCCAATCAGTAGTTCCGAAGATTACCCCCTACATACAAACTCACAAACTTTTTTTCCTGTTTATGTAATGTTATTACTAGCTGCGCCCCGCGGTCTCACCCGCATGTCTCAATCCCGTGAGAATATCAAGATAAAAAGTATCCTACATCCTAACCCAGGTCAAGGTCTACCGACATGCCAAATTTCATCCAAATCTGTTCAGCCGTTTTAGCGTAAAAGCGTAACAAACAAACATACAAAAAAAACAAATATTTTTTCTTTACAAAATTAGTTTAGATTTATTATAACTATATTATAGTGTGAGTATAAATAAGCTACTAGTG
Source organism: Agrochola litura (assembly GCA_949152395.1). Classification (NCBI taxonomy): domain Eukaryota; kingdom Metazoa; phylum Arthropoda; class Insecta; order Lepidoptera; family Noctuidae; genus Agrochola; species Agrochola litura. The sequence continues at coordinate 8,118,510 of OX424515.1, forward strand.
ACTCATTCATTTATTTCAATTTGTTATCTTCATGTTCCATATACAACGTGTAACGTTAAATGCGCAAAACCTCAGACACCCCAACTGATTTTTAATTCAATTGACCTATTTCAGATATAAAAAAAATCATTAAAAATTTGTAAGGTTTCATGTGCTGATTTAGTTCGTAAGATTCGTATTTGCATTGAAATAAAAGCTATTATTATCCCGCGTATGAGAAAATTTAAATTGGTCGACAAAAATTTGTGTTTGTTTACCTATTTTGGAGGGTTTGCGCATGTGACGGATTGACCCATTAATAAATACTTAGACACGACAACGTTTTTAATGAAGATTTTTTGATAAATGTGACCTATATTAAAAAGTGGTTCAATTGATTCTGCTCGTTATTCTGATCAAACAATTTTCAGGTTTTGCGCATTTAACGTTACACGTTGTATTAAAAAAAGTATTTTTTCTGATTTTTGTTTACGCAAACTACCATGAAAACTTAACTTAACTTTAGTGAAATCCATATGTATTCGTTTTGAGCCAAACAGATTTGGCAAAAAGTCAGTATTGGTGATACCTGTTTATACAAAGGTCAACCGATATCTACCATGGGAACCTTTCATCAACAAAAGACCCACACAAACAGGGCCCTGTCAATTCAGTTTTGAAGGTCCAATACCTGTCAATAATTAACTTCTATTTCCGCTTCCGTTAGACTCTATACCATTCTATCTCTCAAACTATCTCTTATCTATTTTTATTTTATTTTATTTAATGTTTATTTATGTATCTATCTATCCGTGACATCACTGTGGGCCCTATCAGAATACCAGCGCTGCGACATTTATTTTTTAAATGTCGCAGCATATGCTGAGATAGGAGCGTTTTGGCCTCGTACAGGACTTTCTGCTTTTATTTTAATTTTACCTTGTTTTTTTTATTTAATTTTTTATCAATGTTTTAAGGTGTTTAGTTTAATTTTTGGTTACATGTGCGAGTCTCAATAAATACTTTTTCTTTCTTTCTTTCTCTTTCTTTCAAACATGATACTTCCATTGAAAAATTCGTTAATTTTGTTACATATTATTGAAGTGAAAACTTCTTTAGTCACGTTGGGCATTTTTGAGATGGGACTAAACCATTGATTTCGCGACCTGTTACCGACACCGTGGAGTAAAAGACATCAACGCGTTGATTACCGCAGTTGTCGATTTTTTTTCAAGTTTTCACTTCTGTCGGCACTCCCGGAGTGCCACTGTTTTTTTTATTACAATAAATCACGCCTTGTTTTCTTAGGCAGAAGTGCACCTAAGCACACCCACATTTCGCCAGTTATGTTTAAGTCCCATGTAATAGAGGGCGAGCCTATTGCCATCAACCGGTCACAAATCCAGACTCCGGGCTGCTACTGAGAAATTCCAGATAAAAAAACCCAATAACACTTTGCCCGACCCGGGAATCGAACCCAGGCCCTCATGCTCAGTACAAATAAACCAACGAGACAGTCGATATTATTTATTATCTTTAATTATTACTGTTAATATTGCCTCCATCATGATTGGGTCATAAATATTTGCTCATACAGATTCCCCTGTATTAATTACTGACCGTAAAGCTGTTGAAGCTTATAATTAAGTTTTACTACTTAATTGAACGATGAACTGAAATGAAAGCTTAAACAGTTGTAAAAGTAATAAAATAGGCTACACAATTCTGTCGTAATATTTGAAAGGAAAAGTCAATGGCCAATTATTATTTTAAATGTATTCCAGCCTTAGTTTAATCAAGCTATAACATTCCTACTGCGACACAGGCTTCCTCTCTGTGAGAGGGAGTGGGCCGTAATCCACCACGCGGGCCCAGTGCGGGTTGGTAGATGTTACATATCTTCGAATATTCGTTTCTAGAACATGCGGTTTCCTTACGATGTTTCCCTTCACCGTTTTGAGAGCAGTGGTGATGAAATAAATTACACTAAGTGCCTGCTTGGGTTATTTTTTTTTGTTTTTTTGTCTGTTTGTTCCGGCTAAGCTCCGAAACGGCTGGACCGATTTTGACGGGACTTTCACTGGCACATAGCTGATGTTATAAGGAGTAATAGCTACTGTTATTTTTCGGTGTATTCGTAATTTAGCATTAAACGTATTTAGCAAATTGTGGTACATTCGGGGCTTATAGTCATCCACATCTATTTACTACAGAAACGCTCACAATCCATTTGGTATTTGCAATTTCTATCGCTCCATTCTATTTTCTACTCAATTTCACCATGAAAGTTCCATGCATTGGATTTGAACCGGCGACCTTTTGAACGAGAGTTTACGCCACTCAAAAGCTAGTTAAGCTACTGCTATTCCAATTTATTTTAATATACTAGTGGCGTACCATGAGATTATCTACAGGGTAGGTAAAAAATCGTGGATCAAACGCAATAGGGTGATAGTTGGTGTTATTTATAGTAAATAATAATATAATAAAATATAAATATTCAGACAAATAATATGACAGTTATTTCGCAATTTTTTTTTTTTTTTTTACATATTTCTTTAATAGATATTTTTTTTTTTTTTAGTTACATTTAAATTCATAGTTGTCGCTCAAAATATTGAGCATTTCGAGACGAATATGTCTTTCTTGCGATTGGTTTTCAAGCTGCGAGATCATTTCTATAAAAGTCTTTTTTTATATACTTGAGTATACACTGTATTTTTTGGGCTTGTAATATGTAGTAAGTAATACGGCTAACTGTGCGACGAAAAAGTGGACGTTTTACAGTGTCCCTGCTTGGACAGCGACTTAATAAACAATGATTAGGAGAATTGTTAACATTTCCCAATGTGTTTGAGATTTAAAGAACTGCTAATCATGATTTTGTAATATGACAGAATTTTTTTTGAGTCATTCATGTGTTTTTACTATGTCACACCATAAATGTGCTAATAGGTTCTTAACTGAATGTAACCTTAATATCTAATGACCCTGAAAACGTACAAAATATATCTAAACTAATTAGGTCACAGAATTATTAAAATCAAAGATGAAATCTGCAAAAAAGACGAAGAAATGGCAACATCTAAATGCATATTAACATGGTAAAAACTTTCATCTTCGTAATATTAGCACAGATACTCTATCTATAATCTCAATACATACGTAATTTCAACTTTCTTTAACAAACGAAAACAATACTTATTGAAACACAAAATAATAAGGAAGTGAAAACAATATAATAATATCGGTTATTAAACCGTAAAACACGATTATTTTTGCATTCAAAATACTGAAAGTGAATGGTGTTTTGTAATTCGAATCGATAAGGTTCGTCTAATTGTGTTATGTATTTGCGGAAACAAATTAAATACAATCTTGATTCTTGGGTGGTGAACAGATAGATAATAAGAGATAAAGCTATAACATGCATGTTCAAAACTACAGTCAATTAGGTACATAGTATGCAATAGATTCAGCACACATTCATTCATCTTTGTAAGATTTTCCAGCAGTAGCTGGAAATAAACTTATAATTATAATTAAATTTCATAAACTCTGTTGACGATCTAGGATTCTAGGTTAGTCTTTTCAAATAACTAACATCCTGTTGTTAGAAAAATTATAGCAAACTAAATCCTCATAAAAAACTACGACCACCACATAAGTATCAAAACGACCCTATATCCCCTTAAACCATTTTAGAGAAATCAAGGGCTCGAAACGAGTTCGATAAAAAAACTCTCACATACAACAACATGTCCATTTATCGATATATCCGTGCATCACTACGGCTCGCCCAGTCCGGTGACCCAGTGAGGGACAGGTTTCGATAGCTCGAGAGGTGGGGCAACTGTGTGAGCGAAAAGAAATTATTGCTAAACTGATTTACGATATATAATTGCGAATTTGAGAATTATGTTAATTTTTCGATTTTATTGTGACTAGCTAGACTAGATTTGGTGTTTTTGATTCAGTAAACATTTATTTATTCAAAACAGATTAAAACAATTATCACTTTCAGATCAGAGAAGATTTAAAGACAGTCTCCAAAATCACCTTCAAAAACTAGCAGCTCCTATTACAACTCTATGGCCTTGGTAGAGAAGTAGCTATTATTTTAATAATCCTGTTTGGTCAATTGAATGTGAATAGTATGATGTCTTTCAATATTCTTTGGAGAAAAGCAATTGTTAAAATGCTAATTTGAGCTTCGTCCTCCTGTCTGTGTGCATTATCCCCCTTGAATCGGTCTTAGAGAGGACTTTGTTAAGCAGTGCGACGTTTCGTCGCAATTAAAAGACGACCTCATCTCTAATGACTCAATCCCCGCCGTCACTGAGACCGCACATAACGCATCAAATATCTAAGCCAATGTTCCACATTTTAACGTATTAGGTCCTTGCGGTCATAAAACGGAGATATCTACTACATCTACACAAGCTTAAGGCTGTGCACCTGAGTCTGTGTCAAAAGGCAAAAACAGACTCTTCAGTAGATTTTTAGCACCCTCACCAACCGATTTTGAGACATTCTTAGAACATCTGTCACCCGGATTAGATCTACAGCGGTCTATATGGAAAGCACTCAATCTGTAGCGTACCCAAGTAAGCCTTTGCAAAGACAACTCAGCAAAATAGAGGATTATAGTTCCGTTTGACACGCAATGCAGACTATGATACACTTGCTGAAGTGTCTCAAGTGTACATACACCTACATTTTAAAAGTAATAAGATTGATGCTGCAGTAAACGTGACCTCCTCTGGGTTCAAGTTATTTAAGAAAGGGCCATCGATTCAAAACGAAGTAGATTTTGTCAAGTTTGAAGCTGTGTCCACGCCACATCTAGAGTGATAGTCCGTCTGAAGATACTCTTGACTAAGGACTGGACACAGCCTAAATACCAAAGATGAGTGCCAATTACCATCAAGTTTTGGTTGCAGCAAAAACTTGATTATATTACAAACCTTTAACCTTTAAAGGAATTTAGCAAAACGGTGTTTAACTATTTGAAATGATGAAACCTAGGGACGGGTGTATTTAGTCAGTTGTGACATACAAAGTGTTCATTACTTGCAGTTATGCGTATAATAATTATTACATTGAATTATTACTATTTAATTTTAGTGGTTAATAGCAATGAAGATTTGGCTGGAGTCTTATTTAAGTAATTTTGTTTCTTATTTCTTTATGTAATAAAGGAGACTCGACTGACGGATCAAAATGTCCTAGAATCAAAAATTCTAAGACATGCGACATCTAACCGCACTGCGTCCGCGTGGTGGATTACAGCCCACTCCCTCTCGAAGAGAGAAGGCCTGTGTCTAAGCAGAGGGAACAATATACGCTGATTATGCTGCTATGCATCAGAAGGGCCTACACAATGTGACATTCCATCAGCGATAACGACGATGGAAAAGTCCAACATATTTGGGACTGTCATTAGCATCCGAAAAGCTTATGTCAATCCTGTTAAAAAGTGCTGTAGAAATATTTGTATTTCTTTGAAAGCGTTTGTCATTTGTCTTGTTGTGAAGGTTGCAGGAATCCGCTGGAATCGAGAAGCAAAGGACCGGTTGATGTGGCGGTGGTTAGGGGAGGCCTATGTCCAGCAGTGGACGTCTTTCGGCTGAATGATGATGCAACAGAAAAGCACTGTTGGAATCACACGATCATTAGTCAGACGACGTTGTCGTTGTCGTTCGTTAGACTTTTGGCCGCAGGACGGGGTGATTCGTCGCTTCCGCGGACAAGTTCCACAAGACAGCACTAGGTCCGGCTAATGCATAGTGAAGTGCTACTAACATAGTCTAAGCCTTATTTATTAACACAAGCTTTGTTTATATTAGAATATGTATGTTTAGGTTAAGGTATTTTTCTATGGGCCTGTGTCGCCTGCAATAATACACGGTAACATTATGAACTTCGATATTAATTTAATTATATCACATGTATTATATCAATTTGATCGCTAACCAGCGGAAATAGATATAAATACCTGCGTAGGTTTGGTTTATTTTCCGTAATTGGTTTTCGTGTCTCTTCATATATTTCCGTGTTAAACCACGAAATATGCACGATAACACGCACGAATGTCGATTTCCGGTGATTATTTTAGTTTTGAGGGACAGTTGCAGCGACTGATTAACGCCCAGTTCTTAAATACATAAAGAAGTAATTATTTTTCTTGTGTTTTTGGCAATCAGACATGAGACACGTCTTTTAAAAGGCAAGTACAAGATTTACCTGGACACGGTCTTCCGCGTAAGATAATCGACTATGCTAATAGAGTTGTGCCCGGTTGATGGCAATACGCTCGCCCTCTGTTACATAGAACTTTTAAACGTAACTGACGAATGTGAGTGTATACAAGGTCAAATAAAATTACCTAGCGAAACTCCGTAGAACTGATGGATATCGATATCTTACTCGATTAAACAAAAAGAAATAGATTTTCTCAGCTCATACATAGTAACAACAAAACAAGCGGTCGTTGACCCCCAAAAAAAACATCAAATCTTTTTTGTTTTTATTTATTTTATCGTGTTTAGATATCGGTACCCATCACCTATGCAGTTTGGCTAGCAAATTTTATTTGACACCATATATACCTTATACATATACACTTCTGCATGATCAAGTTACGTCGTTGATTTTTGGGAGCAAACCAATTTTACTCCTCGCAAATTCTCAGCCAATCATGACCCCAGAGACTTTCAACAAACAATTTGATACTTCTGTTATCTACGTGTGTACTTACTATTTACATAATATATGTACACGCATACCGAAATACACTAATACAGTGCCAAAAAATAACTTCTGACGTAACAAACAATTTCACTTTTTTAAATATTTTCGTCGTGACCAAGGATCACGATCATTCTGCCTTTTGTGTTATAATAAACCTTCACGATTGATCTGCCTGTCAATCATTTAACATATAAATTAACTTAACTCTTTCTTCATCGCTTGGTATGTGGTAATGGAGATTATTAAATAGTTAATCTACTATTTGCTTTGATGCGTGGTCGCCATCAACAAATCGTGATTATTTTTTACACTGCTAATTTTATAACAAGCAATGCTGGTTAGTGACAGAAATAATTCAATCTATACTCTGATTTTTACTTTAACATTTGGTGTCCACATAAAAATTACCTAGCAAATAATCTAGTTACCGAGTGACTCCCACCAAGAACCACTGAATCATTCTCTGCAGGAAGACCTTCACTGTTGTCGAGTTGTCTCTGTAATATTAAATATCTAACGAGTTATTAAAAAAAAATCGATGACAGCTGTCATTTTGATCTAGCAAATTAAAAATCAGAATTTACGGTGTTTTGTTTTCTCTAAGCGATATTCGTATTTCTACAATGACTTTAAATATGATTGACATAAGCTTTTCTGTAGTTTATGTCAATCTAATCCATTTTTAACCGACTTCCAAAAGGAGGAGGTTCTCAATTCGTCTGTATGTTGTGTTTTTTTTTTTTTTTTTTGTATATTTGTTACGCGATTACTCCGCCAATTATGAATTGATTTTGATGATTCTTTTTTTGTTTGGTAGATCATACTTCAGAGGTGGTCCCATATAAATTTTATTAACTTTGCTTGGGTAGTTTTTGAGTTAGCTTCAATAATACGTATTTTTTCCCACTTAGTATGTGGATGATATGATAACTTCCTGTCACTGTTATTTACATAGCAGGTAGTGGTATTCGAATTTGTTTGGGGTAGGTACCACAACACTAAAAAGTGAAAAATAAAAACTTTTTACAAAAAAAAAAACAACCGATTTCAAAAAAAAAACACTACAAAGTGAAAAATAACTTTAATTTCGGAAGTCGGTGACAAAGAACGAAAATTCAAAACCAAGACAACGACTTCCGAAATTAAAGTTATTTTTCACTTTGTAGTGTTTTTTTTTGAAGTCGGTTGTTTTTTTTTTTTTTGTAAAAAGTTTTTATTGACTTTTCGATCATCGTTAACACTGATAAAATGTCACTTTGTTTGGTTCGTTCCCAAGATCGGACAAAGTTATTTTGTTTCCCATGACCAGCAGAAGTCCGGAATCTGGATTTGTACCAGGTTGATGGTAATAGGTTCCCCTCTACCTTGGACTTAAACATAACTGGCGAAATGAGAGTATACTTTACCTACACATCTACAATCTGCCTCTACCATTAATCATATGACACTTACAGTACAAATATGTTCTTAATGTCCCTCGGCAAACCTCGTGTTTCGTTAGTCGTCGGATTTCTATCAGTTGCCCTTTGCACTTGGTGCAGACCGGACGCTCTCAATCGACTTGGAAGTATATAGAGTTGTTAATACTCTTTTAACTTAATGTAATTTATTTTAAAAATAGGAGGAAAGTTGTTAAAGTCGCAAGCACGAAAATAATTTTACAGCTCTATAAAGTTCACACGGAAATCAAAACAAAACAACAATAAAGTCAGTTTTTAATTCAAATTATTATACAAGATAAATCTAATAATTAAGAAACAACATTACGAAAATAGAAATGTTGTATTTAATTTTACAGTTATTTTACATAGGTACGTCGATATAGTGAAAATAAATATTTAACTATCATAATTAGGTCAAAAATTAATGATAAATAATTGAACGTGACCGTAAAGTATCGTCATTATTACCATTGATCATAAAGTAGCACATTTTTAATGAAAGTTATGAGAATAGAAATGTACCGTAACCATACGATATTGATATCTTTTGTTAAGAAAGATAAAAGAACAAGATTGACGTGTACAACGTTACTGGGAGAAATGAAGAATAGATTTTTTTTTTTCTTAATAAGTGACGCTATGATTCGACATAATACGCATAATGTTTTCCTTTTTACAGGGCCTCATTTTCAGGAGTCATGCTATACTGCCACTTACTTCGTAATGACAATAAATCACATACAATATAATAACATCATAGTCAGATGTAAAAGCGGGGCGAGACTTTATCAGACTCCGAGCTGCTACTAAAAAAAATCTAGTGGGAAAAAACACTTTGCCCAACCTGGAGATCCAACCCTGGACCTCACGCTCAGGAGTCGCGCTTGCAACCACTAGACCAACGAGACAGTCAATGATAACTACTTATATAGTGCGCGTCAAACTTAATGGCTGCTCTGAAGTGCGCTACTCACTGCGCAGTACCCCACCCCTCACCCCCGCTGACACGTGAATACTTTACTGCGCAGCCACTCGCCTCATGTTCAGACCAGCCATAAAGTTTCCATCGGACTCTACTTAGCTATTAATTTCTATTTCCAACTACAAATAACAAGTTTCTAAATTGACACGTAGTTAGCCCTATGACCAGTTAAGTTTGACCTCAATTAACCTTTACTTGGATTAACAGCAGATTTGACCTTTGCAGTTATGTTGTAAGTTTATCTTAAGTAACTTTCACTGACTAACTAAGCTTGATTGAAAGTTTTATCAACTTGAGCCTGAATATCGTCTTCGTCAGTGTTACACCTCCAGTACTACTCCTCAATGAAATGTGAAAAATAATTTTGCTGTAGTATTATGTAATTATAATAATTAATAATATAATAATAATTCAACTGTCAATGTATTGCACCTATACACGTAATACTTTAATTTTGGCATTGGCACTAAATAATGACATTGGCACAAATCGTGAACATTGGTAAAAACTAGGACTTTGGTACAAATTTTGGACATTGGCATAAATCATGGACATTGGTACAAACCATTTACATTGGTACAAACCATGGACATTGGTGCAAACCATGGACATTGGCGCAAACCATGGACATTGGTACAAACCATGTACCTACATTGGAACAAACTATGGACATTGGCACAAACCATGAACATTGGCGCAAACCATGGACATTAGTCAAAACCATGGACATTGGTACAAGAAAGGGACATTCTCACAACATATGAAGAGTGGCGTAAAAAGGAGAATGTATGAAAAAGGCTGTGGATGATAATAATAATAATATTTTTAATAAATTTGTAATTGATTTTTTTTTACTTCTTTTATATTAAGAAATATTTAATACTGTTATTAAATAAAGATATAAATGAATAAACGACATAATGTTAAGATTGAATATCACAATCTAAATAGGTTGGTATTGAAAGATAAATGAGATAAAAAAAATGATGTAATAAATTTATGAGTTGTGACAATCTGATATTTCACAAAAAATCTCAAATAATGACTTTCAACATAAGAAAAAAAATACGGTAATATTCCATGTTGCTTTAAAACACTTAAATGTCAAAAATTCAAGTTTGGAACATCTTTTGACATTTACGTTTCATTCATATTTATATGCTAAAAGCTAAAAATAAAAGTGAAGAAAAAGTTGTTTGGTGTGCCAGTTTTAAGAATCGTTAAAGCTGTAAAAATGGTCTCTTATTTAAACGAATGTTATAGTCAAATATAACAGTTTTTAGAAGATTTGGTTTAGCAACTCTTGGTCTAATAAACTAAATAATTACTATTAGCAATGAACTAATTTTTATGCCTGTGAGTTATCGCGAACTGTAACTTTTAAAAGCATTTCGAGCTATTGCCAGGAATCTAAAATGCTAAGTAGACATTTCAAAACAACTACTAATTAAATTCGATTGCAGTAAAATCGTAATAAAGACCTTACAAGCCATTTTTCTTCCCTGCTATCAATATTAGACCGACCAGCGCCGACAATTTTCAAAATTCAATAAATATAATTTAAAAAAATCACCTAGCCATTTCCCAACCATATTGGGGTCGGCTTCTAGTCTAACCGGATGCAACTGAATACCAGAATTTTACAAGAAGCGACTGCCTATCTGACCTCCACAACCCAGTTACTTGGTAGCACGATAACACATGGTAAGACTGGCTGGCAAACTTTTGGGCTTCTGACGACCCGTAACGACTGTCAAAGATCTACAAATGACAGCTGGGACCAACGGCTTAGTGTCCGTTCCGAGGCACGGAGGATTCTTTCTTGATAAGTAATAGTCACCCATCCACAAACCAACCCAGTTACTTGGTAACACGATAACCCATGGTAAGACTGGCTGGCAAACTTTTGGGCTTCTGACGACCCGTAACGACTGTCGAAGATCTACAAATGACAGCTGGGACCAACGGCTTAGTGTCCGTTCCGAGGCACGGAGGATTCTTTCTTGATAAGTAATGGTCACCCATCCACAAACGCAAACTCGAAATTCTACTATAACACTAAACTAACAGTAGTCGTTTTAAATATCAATGTCAAGGAAACTCACAACACATTAAAAACAATACCATTGTTATTTTTTATTTCTTTTTCAAGTCATAATCGTTATTATTATATTTTATACTCATAATTATTACAACTATCAACATTTGTTATTATTTGTAAAATATTTCAATGGTCAGGCGATACAGCCGTTTTATTTTGACTTTGATCTTGAAAATAACAGTTTTTTTTTACTTCCTTACTATTTTTATTTGTTATTATTATTAGTCAGAGTGGAATTATAAAAAAAACAATAAATAATAAGCTTAATATTTCATTCAAACTTAGGACACACTTAAGAACTAAGTTACGGGTTCAAAACCGATTTGACCCTTTCAATTTCATCATGTTCTTTTAAAGTTAATCTTGAAAAACTAGCCCAGTGGTCAGTGAACTTTTTCACTGTTAATTTTTACCTATATTTTCATAGATCTCTCAGGATTTCTTGACAGGTATCTCTTAAGGCTCCGTGCAGAAAAAAATGCCTTTTTCGTCAATAACTTATCTAATTGTAAGAAAGCTTGAAATAATTGAAACATTAAGTCTGTGTAAGTATAAAAGTACAGTTTTCGTAGTGCTAAACCATTCGTGTCAGTCCCAGCACCTGTTAATAGTTGCATCACTTTTGCGCTCTCGAAAATATGGTTTATTTCGTCTTTGATTTACTTAATGAAGATATAGTATAATCATAAAATTAAATTTTGATTTTATTTCAAAGATTGTGAAGTTGAATTCGGCTTTTCAAATGACATTTTGTTTAAATTCTGTTTGCCTTTCTCACAACTAGTGAACAAAATTGATCAAAATCAGTCGATTTCGTGCACGGCGGATTAATGGTCATTTAGCAGTCGGTTAGAGGATACTATATGGCATTTCTTTATATCTGCAATGGCGACATTTCAAAACATCGATACTTCTGAGAGAGAGTGCTTATACATCGCTCGTGGCAAAGTAACAGCCTCACGGGTCAATTGATCAAGGTTAGGCTACGCGAGCCGTGTTCGGTCCGCGGATGGACGCACGACTTTCGTGCCTCGGAAAGCACGTTTAGCCATCGGTCCCAGCTGTCATTCATAGATCTTTGACAGTCGTTACGGGTACTTAGAAGCCCGAAAGTCTGCCAACCTGTTTTACCAAGGGGCATCGTGTTACCCTTTAAATGGGTTGTGGAGGTCAGATAGGCAGTCTCTCCATGTAAAATACTGATATTCAGCAATATTCTGCCCATTGTGTCACCCAATGTAAAATTTCTAAATTAATGTCTGTAATTTTTATGGTATACATAATAAAAAATATTCTATCTATCTATCTTCATTCTGGTGGACTGGAAACTGACCAAAACATAGTTGAGAAAAGGCTGGGCAGATGATTATTTGGACACTAACGAAAACCGACTTTGTTTTATACCATGTATAGATTTATCAAAGGCAACAAACATAATTCACCACGCTTGCACACTGAATTCTGACCATTTCAAATAAAATGCATTGAATTCTCACAAATATTGTGTACAACTTTCAAATGTTAGAAATAGTTACTTAACTGCCAGGTTATAAAAATGGCGTTCATAGTCCCCTATGACATTTAAGTACCTGACCATTCACCCACGAAGTTATGCAAGTGGTTACCACATGATAGATTTATTGTATATACGTGTATATGTTATGTATCTGTAGTTTTATACTTAAGGGTATACTATTGATGTTGTATGCAGTCTCTTTATGCTTAAAGTTATAAACGTTGATAAAATAACATCAGTAAAATAATTAATTTTATCAGTGTGCTAGCTTTTGCTCGCGGTTTCGCCCGCAAATCTGTCGGAAATTTCCCACGGAAACGAAATACCAGGATAAAAACACTACAAAGTGAAAAATAATTTATTTTTCGGAAGTCGGTGTCTTTGGTTTTGAATTTTCGTTTTTTGCCACTGACTTCCAGAAAAATAAGTTATTTTTCACTGTAGTGTTGTTATGGAAGTATTTTTTTTTTTTTGTAAAATGTTTTATTTTTCACTTTTTAGTTGTGGTACCTGAATTCCGAAATTAAAGTAATTTTTCACTTTGTTGTGTTTTTTTGGAAGTCGGTTGTTTTTTTAATAATTTTTTTTAGTTATAAACATTGATAATAATGTAGGTATACAGTCAAATAATAGATTTATACGTGTTTATAAGATTCGACAGGCTTTTCGAAGTACATAGTAACTATGGGTAATCGTTTTCTGACTAGAATGTTTTTCTGAAACTTTATGATCATATTATTGAATAGCAGTACAAAATATGATCAGAAAAGCTTTAATTAAGCCAATAACAAGTTGGAAAAGGCACAAAAAGAGTCGAAAAGGAAAAAGTATCTTGAAAACCAGTTAATTCATAAATTACAGTTTTTAAAAGAACTTCAAAATTCAGCGATTAAATTGAATGAGACGTGTTAGCTCCAAAGATCACTAGAAATGTCAATTTTCTAACCTTTTGCCTAGATAGCCTACGGGGGACACTAAATGTCTGAAATATAATCTAAAAACTAGAGCGGAAGATTGCAAAACGACAAAATAAATTCTGTGTCTTTTCAAATTCATGACCATAAAAAGTAGAATGAAATATTTTATCACCGATTTATATATCTTTATAATAATAAAAAACGTCTGTGACAGACGGACAAGAAACTGATCTTATAAAGACTCCATTTTTCCTTTTACGGTCGGAATCCTAAAAATATACATGTATCGTTTGGTGTGCTACAATTTTCAGTAGATTTAGGAATAATTTCAATGGAGGGTTTTAATTTATTTTATTATAAGAATAATGGAAGTAAATCTAATGTCAAATCTCTTATTGACGTAAGTCTTCTGTTCTTTTCCCTCGCCATTCCTTAGCAATCATAGATTGTCATCTTGTCTATGCATAAATATAGAATCACTCTCTTTTCAAATTCAAATCATTTGATTCGAGTAACATACCTATATAGACTCATAATAGAATAGGCATAATACACATTTCGAAATAAAAATTAAATAGATAAAATTAAAATTGCAAACAAAATTAAAACTCAAATTAAATTAATTTATTATATTCCCCATTTCATTTGCGATCGGCTCTCCTCGTCATTCTTCGCCAGATGTTTCGGTTCTGGGTCGTCGAGTCATTTAGTTGGGCTTGCTTCAGATCCGCATAACTTTAGAATATCTAACCTTTAGACTAAGTAAATCTTAAGAATCTATCAAGAAATCAACATTCAAAGATACCCAGCCATTTATTACATCATTTACTCAATACTTTAACTACAAGTATTTATGTATTATATAAAAACGCAACAATCTTTAAAAAATAATAATAATTATAGACAATTAATGACACAAGAGTTACTTCTGGTGCATTTTGTTCACTTTTAGCGATGGTACTTTAAGTTTTTACTTAGTCCTTAAAGTTATTGTTTAAATAAAGATAAATTATGCAATTTGCGCAGCACCGAACCCAAGACCTCATGCTCAGCAGTAGCCCTTGCCACTACTAAACCAACGAAGCAGACACTGTGACTGTGTACGATAATAATGAAGTTATGCCCTTTAAAAGACAGCCATAATGATAATAACATGGCAGCATTTCATTATGCTATTCAAACAGCAGTTTTCCTTCAGAGAGCGCTAGAATGCTACAAATGCAAGAAAAGCTCTTGGGGCCGCTAAAATGTAACCAATTCGATGTTGCTTAAGGTTTTATTTACGTGCAGCCACAAATTCATTTATTTATGAAATTAATATGTTAATTATATAAAACCTGCATATAATGAGTTAGGTATTTAAATAATTTCAATAGACCAACAATAAATTTACAAACAATTTATTTAAAGTTGGATAGATTGCTTGTCTATTCTGTAATCAAAATGCAGCCTTTTATTCAGTTGAGTTTATGAATTTATAGTTTGTTTTGTCATTTACTTGCTAAATAGTAAAGACTTTACTACTATGTATTAATGTAAACGGTTTGCGAAATAATTATTTTCATGTTTTTAGTGTCTCGGAACTTCACGAGAAGGTTTCGACTTTGACTGTAACTCATGTACTTTTTCACTTTATATACTTGTGGAAAATCTACTCGACGTATTTACTTCTAGAAACTCAATTTATTATGCGTGTGCTAACTCACAAACTTTTCCTCAGAACAATATTGCAATCTTACACATTTACATTTAATAAAATTACATTTTAAATCGCCTTTCACCAAAAGTGGCAAATTATTCACCATCTCAACTTTACCTAAAACCTTGGCATTAATAAGGCTTCATTACCAAACTTATCTGTAATTCTTATGTAAGTTAACGTTAGTTAATAACTTAATTCTAACTTAACGAATCTTTTGGGCAATCGTCGTGACACGGTTTCTTTAGGCCGTTATGCGTATTGGATTAACATAATTTTGGTGTACGGTAATGTTGGAATTTTTGGTCATATTATTGCTGGTCATGTTGGTAATATTATCTTAAAAACCGAGCTCTTCATACTTGACATACACTACCTATACATATGAGAGTACCTAAGTATATTATGCCGTAGTTAAAAGTTGCACGACTCTGTCTTGACCGTAATCGTGAATGGTACTGTCACCAAATCAACGCTTACGTACGTATTGTTTAATGTAATTTGGCAGTCAGCAAGATGGGTTGACCGCCACCTGTAGGGTATGCCTGACTTTTTTTTGAGTAACTCCACTCATAGAGGTGATTTTATTGCTACCTCTTTTAAATATATACGATAATATGGCTGTCATCGACAAAGTATTTCTGTCGTCTTGTATAAGGGCTGTGATACACAGGTCTTAAGAAGGTTCGTATTGTAATATTCTGCTTTTCATATACCAAATATTCTAATAATTTGGCGTAGTATTTTTTCGACAAAATGTTGCGTTACAACTTTTCCGCTCAATATTCTTGACATTCAGTCTTGGCTCGATATAATTAAATACAATACGTTAGTAGATTGACCTTTTATCAGTAGAGCTTATTATAAATATGATACCAGTCCCAGAACAGGATAAAAAAGCGGAAATATGAGCTAAAGCGTATAAAAAACTTATCGGTGACATGCGCAGCGCGTTGATGTCTTTTGTACTAGAGCTTATTAAATGTAACGTTTCATACATTATTTTGTTCAGTAGATAACTATATTTTTACTGTGAATGTTTAAATTAACTTTCCATTATATTTTTATATCTTTCTTTCAAATTATAATGATTACAATTTCGTTTCTGCCGCAAAAAATGTGACCGAATTTTAGTAAGAGTGATTACGATTTCTTCTAATAAGAATTCAATTATAAAGTACACTTTCTGTGCTATTGTTAGATATTTACGCAACACTAAATTAAGTGGAGTATAACCTGTTTAACAAAAACCACACGAAATCGTGATCGAGTCACACTTTGACATTATGAACTTAATAAAAAAAACTCACCTTGACATGTTACTAGAGTCGAGCTTAACAACAACGCGACGAGCAAGACAAAACTCCTGAAAGGCATCCTGTTGCAGTTTCCTTCACAATTTAACCTGGGCTGCAGCATTTTCACAGCACTATAAATTCATCGAAAAAAAAATTTTTTTGTTCAAAAATTTTCACTTCACTATTTTTTTTCGTCACTTATTTTTCGAAATCAGAGCGCCATGTTATGCGCGGGCGCGGTACCGTTGTGATGTGAAAGTGTGGAGTTGTCGGGTCGTCCGTAAGGTGGCGCTGTTGGCGCTAGACTGACGGGGCTGCGCACACGCACCGCTACCGACGGTTTCTTCTCTGTTAACTTCTTGCCTCGAATGGTGCAGCGGTCGGCAACCTTTTTTGTTCGGACCTTTTTCCATTAACTTTAATACAGCTTTTAAAATTTACTAGCAAGGCTCTTGAAAGGCAGGCTAACTTCTACTTAACCAATCAGAAAGAATTATAGAAAATTAATCTACTTACCAAACCTACAGAATGTCTGTCTAATAGGGTCTATTACTCACCATAAAGATCTACTTACATAAAGCACTTTTTTATTTTTCCAGATCACCACATTTTCAGGCGACAACCATGAAGATAGTATTTCCATGGAAATTCAATACCGAACCGAAGAGATCATCAAGATTCATCATCAGCTTTTTTCACCCCACTGTAGAGCCTAAGCCTCTTCACTTTTACGTTATTATTCCAAATACTGCCAGGTCTTCCCAACCAACTAGCTGGATTATATAATCGACCCACTTTGTCATCGCAAGGTAGCAAGCGTGTTCTTCCCAAATTCCTGGACCTGAGTTGACCCTACTCTCAGCCTCCATTCTATCAGGAAATCTTCTTCACCTGTCATCGTGACAATTAGACGAGATTCTTGCCATTTATGGAATTGAATGATTTTAGTGATGACAAAATGGAAACCAGACCTACCTTTTTTTCCACATTCATATCATATTCATTATTCTACTGTCCCTATTATTTATTTTTTGGGGTTGATGATCACAGCTTTTCTTGCTTATGGTTTATTTTTTATTTTTTCATATGTACCTAGCCGTCATCTAAAAGTTAATTTGCTTCCTAGCCATGGCATCTTTCATATAATCCATCCATGTTCCCAGTCTTAAATCAATTTCTTACAAACTTATTAATATCTTACAAAAACGTGTGGCACTCGGGGACTGCCGCGGTAAAGCTATTGCATAGCATTTGTAACCTCCATACTTCCTATTTGTCAACGCTACACTTGGGATGATGACGGATGATGACATAAAACAAAAATTACGTTCCCATGACAACATCATGTTGTCATGGGGACGTAATTTTCGTAACGTCCCCATGACAACATGATGTTGTCATGGGGACGTTACGAAAATAATAATATACTTACTCAATATTTTTTACAAAATGTTGTCAACAACTGGGGCCGAACCCACTTCACTTTCAAACTCGGTCGTGCCTCGCGGACGTGGCGCGTATCACCCAAATGGACACAGTACAAGCTTTCCGCACCACAGGTTCCGGGTTCGACTCCCTATTGGTAACTTGTGATCGCCCGTGACTCCAGTTGTGAAAGACTGAAGTGATATTATTTTGAGGTAAGCAAGTCTGCCAAGGGTGCCACGAATTATTAGATGGGTTACTATAAGAATGTTGAATTAAAATATTGAACGCGAAATGCGAATCGCTGACATTCCAAGGGGCTTGAATAACAGTGTAATAGTTTCGTATATTCTAATAAAATAAATAATTTCTCAAATTTTTAATCAAAAACCCGACTTCAAGATCACATAACTGAAAAGAGAAAAAAAAGCGGCCAAGTGCGAGTCGGACTCGCCCATGAAGGGTTCCGTAGCAGCAAGTAACATTGAATGCAAGGTAAATTGCGGTTTACGATTTATGGCGTATTAAAAAAACTACTTGCTAGATCTCGTTCAAACCAATTTTCGGTGGAAGTTTACATAGTAATGTACAGTACCGACCAAAAGTCCATAAGCAATCTCACAAAACAATAGACTGACGCTTCGGTTTGACTTACGACCTTCTTCTATAAGTTGTTACAATACTGTAGACACGCACATTACACACACACACTCACTTTGTCTGCAACCAATGACTAGTTCGATAATCATCATTCGTTTTTAGTTTCATTCGTCTTGTTCACATAAATATTAAAGTTTAGCAGGTAGACCACAAAAAACTAATTAAATTATTTCGATTTCTGTGGGGTAGATGCAGTTTGTTACAAGTATTCAATTAATAGAACTTTGTTGGTTCGTGCCGTGATAATATTGGTGACGAGCATTTAGCGCAGTGTTGTGGTTATTATTATCAAAAAGCAGGCATAAAATATATTGAAGAGATCAGATCAGATCAGAGAATATTATTGCGCTGCGTAAAAGTGAAGTGAATATCTAATAAAACCGGACTAAGTGTGAGTGTTATCATTTATATATTTCATATTTTACTAAACATAAATCCTAATCAAGGGTATTGTTGATAGAACAGAGGTATTGTTGAGACAGAAGATGCCTTTAAAGTTTTAAATTCATTGTGAGGTTTAATTCGATTAGTGAATAATAAATAATTAGGTATTATGTGTAATAAAAACAATGTTTTTCTTTGTTCTAGAGAAATACTGTGAGGGTTAAGAGATATGAGGAAGGGGCTTATTATCGAGTAGCAGCGACGTCAAATGGTGAATGAAACAAATGGTTTCATACCAACGAGATATTTTGCTGAATTATTAAAAACACGTCATTATGAACCGTTCGCCGTGCACTCTGAAGGCTTGCATCACTGAAGACCAGCTAGAAAACCGTTTTTGACCTTAAAATATTGACCATACCAACTTAATAAACAACAGATTCGTTATTGCATGAATTTATGGTAACGAATTTTTTAAGCACGTTTCAATAGGGTGTTTGTCGTATTTCTTGCAGATATACCGAAATTGTTTAATATTATTTTAGTAATAGTATTATTTTAGGATTAAAATTTGAGGTTTAGTTTCAATCTTCTTTTCGTAAAGAAAATGAATACTTAAGCTATAACCTCAATACCAACCAATATTTACTAAAGCCAAATAAAGTTTAAAATAATTAATATGAACAACTGCCTTTAACCTTAAAATCAACAATTTTGTCAGTAGATTTTTTTTACATTTTAAGTAGTCTAATATTCTTATTTATTGCTTAATTACTTAGACCATGATCAAAGCTTTATATTTATGGTGCAAAAAAATCCATTTAAAATTTAAAACATTTCAAAATTTAAATATGTCAAAATAATACAAATTGCTTCTAAGTTTCTAGACATCTATTTCACATATTATTCAGGTGAAGTAATGATAAATAATTGTAGCAGTTTGATAACTATACTTAAGTAAAATAATCATAACGAATAAATATTATTTATTTTTTATTATAACATATCACGCATTTTTTATTCTAAACCCTTTATTGCAATAACAACATTAATAAATAGGCAGGATATTTAAAAATATTATTATTGCAAACAAAAATAATAATATTTGCAAAAACAGCGCTGTGATTTACGAGATTAGAACCTTAGCCATCTTGAATCTAAGACCAACGCTTAACGCCTTCTGCTATCTGCACATATAATTTACTTTCGAATTTTAGCAATGCGATACACTGGCCAAGGTCACGCGTACGAGTATGATGCGTGCTAACAAAAGTTATGGAAATATAAGTGCGGCGCCCGCGAACCGTGACGATACGATAGTGTGTAGTTCAAAACTGCGTTCTCTGTGGTGTGTGTACGGCACTCACACCACAGACGTCTGACTGTTTACACATACAAATGTACGGACTATACCGCGTGTTCACAGCAATACGACTCTTAGCGTGCTCATGCACTTTTGAGCGCTTACTGTACATTACACATTTTTTTTAGTTTTATCATTCTTTTATTTTAGAAGTTACAGGGGGGACACACATTTTACCACTTTGAAAGTGTCTCTCGCGCAAACTATTCAGTTTAGAAAAAAATTATATTAGAAACCTCAATATCATTTTTAAAGAGCTATCCATAAATACCCCACACGTATGGGTTTGATGAAATTTTTTTTTTTGAGATTCAGTTCTAAGTATGGGGAACCCCAAAATTATTTGTTTATTTTCTATTTTTGTGTGATAATCTTAATGCGGTTCACAGAATACATCTATTTACCAAGTTTCAACAGCATAGCTCTTATAGTTTCGGAAAAAAGTGGCTGTGACATACGGACGGACAGACAGACAGACATGACGAATCTATAAGGGTTCCGTTTTGCCATTTGGCAACGGAACCTTAACAAGCATTATTATCTATAGAATTTTATGGTACCTGTCGCAGGCGAGGGACAAACAAAAGTAAGTAAGTATTTATTTGCATAAAACATGGTATACATGGTGATACAATAATTTACAATAAAGATCTTACATGTTTTGCCAGAATTGTACTTAGCATGCATATGTTCACTTAATACTAACATGAGAATTTGTTATCCATAAATTCTTTAAGACTATAGAAATTTAAAAGTCACCATGTTTTCAGGTTATTGGTTTGCTCGCCCCAATACATGGTCTTACATGATACCTATGATAACTGGCGAAACAAACGTACTAAACATCTCTGCCTACACCGTTGGTGTTTGCAGGATCGATACGAAACCCAATTAAGAGGGTTTATCCTAAAAGTTGGCAACGTCCTAAATAGCTGTCAAATATTGACCTGTTTTGATTAATTTAGCAAAATTACTGTAGGTATGGAATTAAGAAATGTGGCTGACTAGGAAACTAAAATATTGATTATGAAATCTAATAATTAATATTGTAATACCGAATATTTAGTAAAAAAGTATTTGCAAACTTTCCAAATGCCTTTTTTACACCTAAAATTGTTACAACATCAAATTCAGTGTTATAATTGCAATTCATTATTAAATATTCTAGTTCGCGAGTTAGCCATATTTCTTATTTCCATACAAGTAATATTGCCAAATTAATCAAAACAGCGAAATATTTGATTTTTTTTTATAGTAGCTATATGATAGTATAGGTATGCACCGCAGCAAGTGGCGCCATCTAGTTTTGTTACGAAGTTACTGGAATCACCGAAAAAGTCGGATAAGAGTGACACTGGCTGGTGACTGTCACTCAAGCAGAGCGTCGCATCGATGGTTGTGTGGTGGCAGTCTTCAGAGGCCCTAGTGTGAGTTTCTTTTAACCGACCGCGTTCGGTGCTCCGATTAGCCCTTCACTGGCCTTCACTGGTGAAGGGCAAGGGTAAAAGAAACTCACACTAGGGCCTCTGGAGACAGAGATGATGTTAGGAGAGCCGCTGTCGTACGACGCTCACGACGAATAGCTATTAAATACTACTACTACTAATTGAAACCGCTGAACCACTTCTGGTAAAGGCTTCTGGTGCTTAAACGAGGGACATATTAGTCATGAAAATGAAGAACTGGTTCAGCAAAATGGGACCAACCCTGAAATATGAAAAAAAACTGCTGTTCCCTAAATTATTATTGCGTAGGGAAGCACTTTTTAGAGTATTATTTTGTCACATTTCGGTGACGAAACTGGGCTGTGTCTTCGCTCGAACAGTCAGGCTCAAAGAAGTGGCATGCAGTGTTCCATGTGCGCCTTTAGGAGAGGGCTTGCCGTGATGCCCGCAATTGGTGATGGGGCCTGCTAGGCATGTCTGGCTGATATCAGTCGGGGGTGCGGCGCATGTACAGTAAGCGCTCAAAAGTGCATGAGCACGCTAAGAGTCGTATTGCTGTGAACACGCGGTATAGCTCGTACATTTGTATGTGTAACCAACACGATACACACACCACAAATACATGCTAGCACACACGCACTATGCGCGTGAACTTGACCAGTTAATGGCATTGCTAAAATTCGATAGTAACTTAACAAGTGCAGATAGCAGAAAGCGTTAAGCGTTGGTATGGAATTCAAACTGCCTCAGGTTCTAATCTCGTAAAACACAGTGCGGTTTTTTGCAAATATTATTATTTTTGTTTTCGATAATAATGTTTTTTAAATATTGCTGCTTTTTTATGTTGTTATTGCAATAAGAAAGATCAAACGAAACCTATCATAGTGAGTTTCTGCAACCGTTACGTGAAGGAGGACTTTATTGCTGCTGCGAGACTTCTTTTCAAGACTGCTCCTTTAACTACAGGGCAAATAAACCTACCTGGAAACCAACGGATTTACGTCAACGACCACCTGACGCTACAGAACAAGGCATTGCTGTCTAAAGCTAAAAAAGCGGCCGCAGAAACGGATTTTCGCTACATCTGGGTAAAACACTCCAAAATACATGCGAGGAAGGCCGACACGTTTCCTACAATAGTGTTAAAATCGGAAAAAGACCTCATAAAAATAAAATAAAACCATGTCAATACCAATCTAAACCTATAAATATAAACAAAATGTCTGAGTCTGGTCGTGCAGTGTCAAGCATTAAAAATAAGTTTGAGAACCGTGTACAGGTGAGTGCTACCAGCGTATTCCACCAACTATTGTGTCGCTCAATAGTGCCGTGTGAGCTCATTTCTAAATGTCATTATCATGTTGTTTGTTGTCATTATGCCAAATTACCCCTTATTTTGATATCAATACAGTGCAATTCTATTTTCTTAGCCTACTCAGTTGTGACTCACCGAGCCTATGTCGCTTCTTTTGTTCCTTATCTTAACCCATTCGTTGCGAATGTTTCAAAGTTCCGTGTTTTTATACACTGTGCATCGCTGTGCCTAGTAAATTCCTACCAGTTTCTTTCTTCTACCTTCATCATACTTTATTACTGTTGGTATTCTATGCATTCGTATAGATTAAACGATTTACTAAATTCACTACAAATTATTATATATAATTATTATCTTATTAAAGTTTATAATACTGTTGTTGTTAAGCTCAAAAATGATTAATATATACTATCAGAATGTACGAGGTTTGCGCTCAAAAACAAACGGTTTATATCGTAACGTTTGCATGAACTCTTATGATGTTATTATATTTACGGAAACATGGTTAGTGGATAGTATTAGTAACAGTGAGTTGTTTGATGGACGATATCTTGTCTGGAGGCGGGACCGGGATTACTGTCGAACAGCACAGACACGGGGAGGTGGAGTGTTGATCGCGGTAAGGAATGACTTGACCGTTGTGGAAAGATGTGACTGGCGTACCTCGGCCGAGGATATATGGGTATCCATCGTTCTGAAGCGATCTAGACCAGCGGTAAGTTACAATATCAATATCTGTGGCCTGTATTTGTGCAAAGAAAATGTTGGTAACTCGTACTTAACTCAATTACAAAACTTCCACGCCAAACTTAACAACTTAGTATCTGCCTACCCCTTGGATACATTTATAATAACAGGGGATTTTAACTTCGGCGGCGATGTGGAATGGCAGCAGTCTGATGATAGTTCTGGATTGTACCCCGAGAATGTGTCCGTTCGATGTATTTTGGATTTCTTTGACACAATAAATGCGTGTAACTTGTCCCAGTTTAATGGTGAGCGTAACGTCAACGGTAGACTATTAGATCTTGTTTTCTCAAATAGCGCAATAAAAGTAAAGGATTGTGATGACCCGCTGGCGGTGCCTGTTGATGTACACCATAAACCGTTGATTATTAATGCTGATTTCGTTGAAGTTCATAAACTTATTGAGAAACCTAACACAAAATACATATTTTATCAAGGCGATTACACTGCAATTATGTCTGCACTAGATCTTATAGACTGGAATATGTTGTTGTCTGCTGGATCCCTGGACCAAGCCCTTAACCTTTTCTA
Source organism: Agrochola litura (assembly GCA_949152395.1). Classification (NCBI taxonomy): domain Eukaryota; kingdom Metazoa; phylum Arthropoda; class Insecta; order Lepidoptera; family Noctuidae; genus Agrochola; species Agrochola litura. The sequence continues at coordinate 8,143,067 of OX424515.1, forward strand.
TTCCAAGCTATACGAGCTCAGAGACTTGTACATTCCCGTTAAACCATGTAGAAAATCAACACACCCCCCCTGGTACACTAGTGCTTTAATAAAAATACTAAAAGAAAAACACAAATACCATAACAAATACAAAAATTACGGCAACTTATCCGATTACCACTCTTTTTCTCTCTTGCGAAACCGAGCTAAGGAATTAGAGGCGGTTTGTTTTGATGCTTATATGGAAAAAATAGAATCCTCAATCGCCAAAAATCCTAAATGTTTCTGGTCGTATATCAAAAGCAAAAGAAGTGGTAATACATTACCTAACGTATTACACTACATGGACTCGTCCGCAGACACCGGGGAGGGTATCACTGAGCTTTTTTCCACTTACTTTCAGTCTACCTTCCAAGAACCTGACTCAGATTCTGACGATCTGGATGTTAATAATGACATTCATCCTGCCAGCTCGGTGAACCTGAGTACGGTCAGCGTGTGTCCGGAGACGGTATACAAGCTACTTGTAGGTTTGGACCCATCTAAATCTGGTGGGCCAGATTTGATACCCCCCATATTCATAATTAATTGTGCAAAGAGCTTGGTGGCGCCTGTCTGTGTGCTGTTTGAGCGGTCGCTGAGGGAGGGTATTGTCCCTAAGATGTGGAAATCTGCCTTTATTACACCGATTTTTAAAAAGGGGGATAAGTCTCAAATAGAAAACTACCGCCCCATATCTAAATTATGTCTTTTCTCTAAAGTTCTTGAACGAGTAGTACACACGGAAGTTTACTCAGCTATGCAACGCCATTTCGGCAACGAACAACATGGTTTCCTCAGAAAACGGTCAACCGCCTCCAACCTGATACTATCCAACGAAATTATAACCACTGGGATGGAAGAACGATGCCAGGTCGACGCGATATACACGGATTACAGCAAATGTTTTGACCGTATAGATCATCGAGTGCTTCTTCGAAAGCTATTTTCCGCAGGAATTCATGGTGATCTATATCGGTGGTTTTCATCGTACATAGATAATCGAACGCAGGCTGTGGTTTTACGTGGATACACGTCTGGATGGAAATCTGTCCCATCGGGAGTGCCCCAAGGCTCAATCTTAGGACCGTTATTGTTTACAATATTTATTTCAGATATAAAAAAATGCTTTAGTAACTCACATATCCTATTATATGCAGATGACATGAAGGTTCTAAAGTCCATACGCACATTATCTGATACTGAGCTACTTCAGTCCGACCTTGACAGATTCGTACAATATTGCAAAACCAACAAATTACAACTAAATGTATCCAAATGTTTTCACGTAGTATTCACTCGCCAGAAATCTATTATTGGGCCAGGGTATACACTAGATGGTACTTACATAAGTAAGGAAACAAGTATCAGGGATCTTGGTGTGGTACACGACAGCAAGCTGCTTTTTGATGATCATATGGAAACAGTTGTCAACAAGGCGTTCAAAGCCTTGGGCTTCATTATTAGAGCTTGTTCTAGCTTTCGTTCCCTAAAACCATTAAAAGTTCTTTATTGTTCCTTAGTGCGTAGCCACCTTGAGTACGTTTCGCAAGTATGGAACCCTCAATATGAGATTTACAAATCTCGTATTGAGTCTGTTCAGAGAAAATTTTTGCGGTACTTAGATTTTAAGGCTGGGCAATTCTCAGTCGACTATGAACACCGTTGTAAGCGATATCATTTCTTACCGTTGGAAGTAAGGCGTAATATCAGTGATGTCTGTTTTTTAGTGAACATCGCAAACGGCTCAGTTGATTGTCCCGAACTACTCAGCAAAATACTTCTTCGCACTAATCTGAACAACCTAAGAAAACGGCCTCTACTCCAAGTACCATTCACTTCGACAAAGTACAGGCGCAACGCCTTCTGCATACGTAGTGTTATAGCTTTCAATAGTTTACCATCACACCTGGAAATCGATTTATTCTGCACCAGCGCACACAAAATTAGAAAGATACTTAGCAAGGAGTATTTTGGTGACAATCATAAATAGCTTTTAATTGTGATTTTGACACTGCACGACTTGACATACTTAGTATACTATCGCAACATATATGTTTACATTGTAATTATTTTACTTACTTAAATCGCTGTAACTGGTTAACGCAAGTAACTCATACCTAATTAGATATAATACATGTGGAAGCTTGTAATTAGCAAATGTCACTACTTATGCATGATATTTATAGTTGTTATTAGTCTGTAAGCTTTCTTTAAAATTAAATAAATAAATAAATAAATAAAGGTTTTAGAATAAAAAATGCGTGATATATGATAACAAAATTAAAAAAATATGTTTATTCGTTATATTTATTTTACATAAGTTAATAAACTGCTACAATTATTTATCATTACTTCAGCTGAATAAGATGTGAAATAGATGTCAAGAAACTTAGAAGCAGTTTGTATTATTTTGACATATTTAAATTATGAAATATTTTAAATTTTTAATGGATTTTTTCACCATAAATATTAAGCTTTGATCATGGTCGAAGTAATTAAGTAATAAATAAGAATATTAGACTACTTAAAATGTAAAAAACTACTTACAGAATAGGTAATTTTAAGGTTAAATATGGGCAGTTTGTTTATATTTTATTTGTATTAATTATTTTACATTTTATTTGACTTTAGTAAATATTGGTTGTTATTGAGGTTAAAGCTTAAGTATTCATTTTCTTTACGAAAAGAAGATTGAAACTAAACCTCAAATTTTAATCCTAAAATAATATTATTACTAAAATAATATTAAACAATTTCGGTATATCTGCAAGAAATACGACAAACACCCTATTGAAACGTGCTTAAAAAATTCGTTACCATAAATTCATGCAATAACGAATCTGTTGTTTATTAAGTTGGTACGGTCAATATTTTAAGGTCAAAAACGGTTTTCTAGCTGGTCTTCAGTGATGCAAGCGTTCAGAGTGCACGGCGAACGGTTCATAATGACGTGTTTTTAATAATTCAGCAAAATATCTCGTTGGTATGAAACCATTTGTTTCATTCACCATTTGACGTCGCTGCTACTCGATAATAAGCCCCTTCCTCATATCTCTTAACCCTCACAGTATTTCTCTAGAACAAAGAAAAACATTGTTTTTATTACACATAATACCTTATTATTTATTATTCACTAATCGAATTAAACCTCACAATGAATTTAAAACTTTAAAGGCATCTTCTGTCTCAACAATCCCTCTGTTCTATCAACAATACCCTTGATTAAGATTTATGTTTAGTAAAATATGAAATATATAAATGATAACACTCACACTTAGTCCGGTTTCATTAGATATTCACTTCACTTTTACGCAGCGCAATAATATTCTCTGATCTGATCTGATCTCTTCAATATATTTTATGCCTGCTTTTTGATAATAATAACCACAACACTGCGCTAAATACTCGTCACCAATATTATCCACGAACCAAAAAAGTTCTATTAATTAAATACTCGTAACAAACTGCATCTACCCCACAGAAATCGAAATAATTTACTTAGTTTTTTGTGGTCTACCTGCTAAACTTTAATATTTATGTGAACAAGACGAATGAAACTAAAAACGAATGATGATTATTGAACTAGTCATTGGTTGCAGACAAAGTGAGTGTGTGTGTGTAATGTGCGTGTCTACAGTATTGTAACAACTTATAGAAGAAGGTCGTAAGTCAAACCGAAGCGTCAGTCTATTGCTTTGTGAGATTGCTCATGGACTTTTGGTCGGTACTGTACAAGTATGACTAATGGTAGTAGAAGGAACAGTGGGATTTTAGTCGGTAGGAGTCCGACATAACCCTCCGTTTTCCCCAGACGGAGGGCATCCTTGTATATCTATGAGGATTTGACAACGGAAAAAAAGGTGGGTCCTATAAGTTATTCCATTTCAGGAGTAAGGGGCATTTGCCCACTTATCCGTATCCGGTTCGTATTCGATTCGTGTTCGTTCTGATCCGGTTTGGCCATCCTAGTAATTGTAAGGACCGTATACGCATGCCAAACGTCCATACAATTACTAGGATGGTCAAAGCGGATCAGAAACGAACACCAATCGTATACGAACCGGATACGGATGTGGGCAAATGCCCTAATACACTGCCTTAAAGTAATGTCCCTCGTTGAAAATAACTTTCTGTAGGCATAAAAAGAAAATGTCAGACATGTATGAGTATGGCCACGGACACGAAGGCAGCGGGCGCGGGGCGGCGGCGGCGGCAACGCGGGGAGCGGCGTTTTTTTTTTTAACTAAGTTATCTCGCAGTTTTGACCACTAAGGTCTTGGCTGCTTAACCAGGCTTTCCTGTGGCTGCCTTAAGCTACTACACTCAAAGCCTCCAACCAGGGGCAGGGAGCGGCGTGTTTCAATGAATAGATTAATATGGAACTGGCTTCGAAGGCAGATTCCATATAAAACTATGCATTTGAACGCGCCGCTCTCAAGCAGCTGCCACCGCGCCGCTGCCCCGCACCCGCTGACTTCGAGACCGAGGCCTAACTGAGATAAAGCTTTACAAAGCCAATTTTTTTCTGAAACTCGATGTGTTATTTTTACAGTCGAATACTGTACATAATACCTACGTAGAAAACATACAGGTTGGATTTTTGAGACAGACCTAAACTTTTGTAGCTACAAAAAAATATGTTTTTTCATTAAACGTTAACTATGGGTTGTCTATTCAAACTACTTTTTCGTACCAGAGCGGGGAAAAAATTGTATATTATTATCTTGCTCTAGGGTAAAAACTAATTTTGTCTGTAACCAACGAGCCTACAAAAACGAAAAAGTCTTTATTCTTATATAAAACTAGCTTTTTACTACCACATACCTGGATAAAGAATTTCCTTAAAAATTCAGTTTTTTTTTTTTTTTTATAAAATGAACTATTTAATATTGTATTGGATTATTTTATTTTCTCGCTATCGTAGTGAAAAGTAGTGTAACACACGGCGCTAAAACCCATTATAACTCGGTTTCTATTTACTCCCTCGCTAAAGCTCGGGACTACCTCGATAGAATGGGTTATTTTTAACCGACTTCCAAAAAGGAGGAGGTTATATGTTCGTCGCGTATGTTTGTTTTTTTTTTTATGTATGTCCACCGATTTCTCCGTCATTTGTGGACCGATTTTAAAAATTCTTTTTTGTTTGAAAGGGTATGCTCCCAAATTGGTCCCATATAAATTTTATTAACTTTGCTTGGGTAGTTTTTGAGTTAGCTACAAAATACGTATTTTTTTCCCACTTAGTATGTAGATGATATGATAAGTTCCTGTCACTGATAGCAGGTAGTGGTATTCGAATGTATGTGGGGTAGGTACCACAACTAAAAACTGAAAAATAAAAACTTTTTCCAAAAAAAAAAACACTACAAATTGAAAAATAACTTTAATTTCGGAAGTCGGTGGCAAAAAACGAAAACACAAAACCCAAGACACCGACTTCCGAAATTAAAGTTATTTTTCACTTTGTAGTGTTTTTTTTTTTGAAGTCGGTTGGTTTTTTTTAGTCCTATTACAATCTACTATGTATTTGAATTTTATTTTAATGTACGGGAAAAGTTTGATCCGATATTATGCTTTTCTAGGACTCTTACCTCAGTTGGTTCGGAAGAGTTTTTAGTCCTTATAATTGACATTAAAAAAAAAACACGTGTTTACTAGCTGTCCGTACCATTTTTCCAAAATCTGTGAATGCAGTTAACAAGCACACGAAATATTAAGAAAATTTACCTGTAACCTATAATGATTAAGGTACCTGCCCTTACTGTCCCGTCTCAAAAATCCACCCACCCTGTATACACACCCACCCTGTATACACACCCACCCTGTATACACACCCACCCTGTATACATGATCAGGTAGTATCCATATACAGTGAAAACCGTTTATAACGACTTCGAAGGGATCGTCGGATAACGGTTGTTATAGCCGATAGTCGTTATAACCAAAAACTATGTTAAGTAAACAAAAATGTCGAGACCTCAAAATTTTGTCACAATAACCGGTACGAAGTTTTAAGCGAAGTCGTTATAAACGGTTTTCACTGTACCTAATATTTTTTCCGTCGTGCCACAAAGTTCCGGGTTCAGTTCCTGTGCCGTTCTAAATGATGTAGCTGTGCTTGCGCCGCCGAGCCGGTAAGTGACCGGAAAATGTCAACAAGATGGATGACCAACCAAGCTGGAAGAAAGATTACTAGAATGTAATGTAATATACCTACTAATTTATTTTATTCAATTTGACTGCCTCGTTGGTCTAGTGGTCGCAAACGCTACTGCTGAGCATCAGGTCCTGGGTTCGATTCCCGAGTCGGGCAAAGTGTCATTGGGTTTTTCTATCTGAAATTTCTTAGTAGCAGCTCGGAGACTGGATTTGTGCCCGGTTGATGGCAATAGGCTCGCCCCCTATTACATGGGACTTAAACATAACTGGCGAAATGTGGGTGTACCTGCTACAGGTACACCTCTACCCAACCCTTCGGGGAAACAAGGCGTGATATTATATGTTATGTAATATACCTATGGTGTTTCTTGTTTGATTCTGAGATGAAGGCTGCTAGTGATGTACGGAAGAAGGGATGCTGGGCTGACCCCAAATAAATAGGGTTATGGACAAAAAGAGGATGATTGATAGTTTTTTTTTTATAATTTCTAAAAAGACAAGCAAAGCAAAAAAAATTTTTTGAAGGTACTACCTTAGCCTACTGTTATTTTTATAGTGTGTTTAGGTAAATATATTGATTTAACTTAAACTATAGCTTATATTAGTTGGACCATATTTACATTGTGTATTTTATTAAAATAAGTAGGTACTTATAATTAGGTACTGTATTTTCTAGAAACACTTACCTTAAATTAATCATTCTTAAAATTCATGATGATGATGGTATTTCTAATTTGATTTCTGGTTTTATTAAAAGAAGAGGCATTGGTTCTAAAAATACATTTCAACAAAATAAATATTCCCGTCGTAATTAACAGATCATAACAAATCCTCTCAAATAATCTTTTATCAAAACAAACATGATCGGCTCTTTGAATGTGAATATAGGACACCAAGATATTCATATTAGCTCTTTAAGCTAATATTTGCGTAATCTAAGTACCGAAGTCATGATATTATGGTCACGAAATGTTTTGGTCTAGTTTCAACGAGCACACTCACGTATCTTTGAAAGCTCACAGATCACCTTTTAACAATTCTTGTCAACAGCGCCATCTATGATACACGAAACTCAATAAAGCTGGTTCATGTCGTAGCTTTAATAACAGCGTATAGATGGCGCTTTGTCTTGTTCACAAATGAACAGTACAAAACTTGTGATACTAGATGGCGCTTCAATGAAGTGCTATTCGTGGTAAAGCGACATCTAGCCATGTTGTAGCCAACCTCAAAAAAAGAAATATAGATGGCGTTGTTAAGAAGTTTTAAAACTGCGATATGATAATAGATGGCACTTCAAGTCGTTTGATCGGGAAGTCAGCTTTTATGTTTTCAATTAAATTGATAAAATAATAAAAGTGAAGTAAACTTTCATATTTAGTTTTTATTCAATGATGTGGTTTCTTGTCACCAAATAAGCGTGGCGACTATCCTCGGTGCAAGAAATGTGATCCTGATCAGTCATGGCAAATTGCTTCGTACTCGTTCAGATCTTGAATACTTACCAATCACGATAATAGGTAGAAATTATTGAGCTGCTGCAGTCGATTGCGTTCACACGGTGTTCAACTAATGATGTGCTTTGATGCTCAGAAAAAGTTTAAGTATTAATTACAGTTTTCGTCGCGGCACTCGTGCGAGCGGGTCGTGTCACAGTTGTTTTCGTCGACTGAGCAGAGCGCGTACTGTTTAGTACATTCGAACTTAGAAAGGTACGGCACGTGGCCGATCGGCCGGCTACCTGCCGCAGATGCGACTTGTTTACGAGTAAAATGAGCGATAATAATGAGACGATTAATGAAATAAATAATGATTCTATGGATGAGATTTCTACTTATAATGAAGTGTTAGACATGGAAGACAGTGAAGACAAGACCAATAAAAGAATGAGAGAAAGCAGCGATGAAGAATGGACGGAAGTTAAGCGGAAAGGCAAAATATTGAAGGAGACAGAAAAGATAGAAATATATATATCTAGTAAAGAAAAACTACCTAAACAATTTAGTCTTGCCAAGTTATTTAAAGAACAGAATATAAAAGATATTAGCAGGGTGAAATTTATCAATCCGTATCGAGTTCGTATAGAATTGATTAGCGAAATCAGTGCTGAGAATTTGGAGACATGTCAATTCTTTATCGATAAGGGATGGTATCTTCAGAGGGCGATGGAAAAGAATTTGTCATACGGTGTAATACGAGATGTCGACTTGGAAATGTCAGAGAAAAACATTTTGGAGAGTATTTTTTGCCCCGAACCAGCCAAGCTATTATCCTTAAATCGCTTGAATCGCAAGAACTTGGAGGTTGATGGGTGGTCACCCAGTGAAGCGGTTCGTCTTTGTTTTAAAGGGTCGTTCTTACCACCTTATGTTTATACACATGGTTTGAGGATAAAGGTAGAACCATATGTATTTCCGGTGTCGCAATGTTCGCGCTGCTGGAAATACGGTCATGTACTTAAGAGATGCCCTAGTGCTAAAGTGGTGTGTCCCAAATGCGGAAAAAACCATGACAATTGCGAAACCACTAACGTGACATGCGTTAACTGCAATGGAGGACATATATCTCTGTCAAAAACATGTCCAATCTTTTTAAAGGAAAAAAGACTGAGGGAACTCATGTCCGAGTTTAATTGCACCTACAGAAGGGCCCTAACTATCTATGTCCCTAAAGACGAACCAATACAGGAAGTGAACACAAAAATAAAAGATACGGGTATAAAATTTTCATCCCTTCAAGTCGTGGACACGGCTCCTACTCAAACCACTAGTAGTCTAGCTTATGCTGAAGTGGCAACTAAGGCACAGGTACATAAACAAAAACAAAAGTCGGACTCTAAACAGAAACAGAAGAAACAGGAGAAATCGTCAGATCTGGAGTTTATGGAGTGGAGTAAAACAGAAATTGAAGAATATAATGAAGATGAGACAAAAAACTCGAGTGAAACAGGAGAAAAACACAAAGATATAAACTTCAAGGAATTGTTAAAGAGATTACAAGAGATAATATTTATGAAAGGAAGCACTATACCAATGATTTACAAAGGAGTACTGAAAACTTGCATTGAGTGGGTAATTTTAGTAATAGTTGACAATGTAGCGGATTGGCCTATCCTTAAATTAATTCTTGATTATTTCTCAAATGACAGATAACTATGAAACTAATGTTAAATTAAATATTATCCAATGGAATGCACAAAGCATTAGGCCAAAGTTAAGTGAGTTTGAGAATTTGTTAATACAAGACAAGATTCACATTGCCGTATTAAGCGAAACCTGGTTACAACCAGAAATGTATTTTAAAGTTAAAGATTACAATATATTTCGCAAAGACAGAGACGATTCATACGGAGGGGTAGCAATACTCGCGCATAGGTCAATTAAATCTCAGATTTGCCATGATCTACAAATATTTAACTCGGGTATAGAAAGTATACACGTTAAAGTGTATAATTGTAATCAAATTGAAAATATTATATCGATTTACTGTCCTCCATCTGTAAATACTAGCCAATCAGACTGGGATCAATTATTTTCTCAGGTTAATAATAAAACTTTGTTTTTGGGCGACTTCAATGGACACCATCCCAATTGGTCTAATAAAGTGGACACGAGAGGTAATCAAATCTTTGACGCACTTATTGGTAGTAGCCTTATTTCGCTAAACAATGGCGATCACACGCGTGTTAAGTTGGTGAATGGTGTACTGCAACAATCGTCTCCCGATGTTTCATTAGCGTCATCTGATATAAGCTTAAGTTTAAAATGGCAAGTATTAAATGAGACATTGGGAAGCGATCACTGTGTTATTAAGATTTCAACGTACTTTAAAGCTAGTAACGTCTTTATGTCTCGTCGAAACTATAAAAAGGCTGACTGGGTAGGGTACCAAAAACTTTTAAACGACCTTTTCGAGGAATTCGTTTTTTCAAATGATTTGCAAAAGGGATATGACATATTTATAGATTATTTGGACATGGCAGCAGATCTTTTTATACCGTATGTTAAAATTAATATGAACCCAGAACGTAATTTTACACCAAAACCTTATTGGTGTCCTAATCTCTCTAAAGCTGTAGCCGAGCGCCGTTTAGCACTTTCAAAATTTCGACGCAATCCATCACCACATAACCTCACAATCCTTCAAAGTAAAATCAGTGATGCTCAAAGATGTATACGGTGCTCTAGAAGTAAGTCATGGCAGAACTTATGTTCTACTCTTGACCAAACTACGACCCATAGCGAGCTGTGGCGAAAGATGAGATGGATTAAGGGATATAACGCACCAAAATCTCATGTTGATAGCACTAAAGCAAGCGAATTACTTCATAGTTTAGCCCCCGACTCCGTATCAGGCGATTACCCTATACTTACATCGAATAACCCAAAGCTTGAAATACCTATTACAATCCAAGAGCTAATTAAATGCTTAAAACACAAAGACACAGCCCCTGGTAGTGACAAGATCACATATTCTATGATAAGATATTTACCTGAGAACGGTAAACAAGCACTACTTAATTTATTCAATGCATTTTTTTGTTATTCGTTTGTACCTAAACAATGGCGCGATATAGTGGTGGTGCCGATTCCCAAACCGGGACGTGATCCTTGTTTGGCCTCTTCCCTTCGCCCCATATCTATGATCTCATGTATATGCAAAAGTTTCCATAACATTCTACTTAATAGACTAGAGTGGTTTATGGAAAAGAACTGTATGTTAGACCAGAATACCACAGGATTCAGAAAATGTCGATCAACATTAAATAATCTCACTAGTCTAGTTTCTAGAATTCAAACAGGATTTTCTGAAAAACAAATGACCATATGCTGTTTTATTGATCTGGATAATGCTTATAATAATGTGGATGTACATAGTTTATTACGTATATTGGATGGCTTAGGTGTGGGACAAAAACTTTGCTCATATCTGTGGAACTTCTTACAGATGAGAAACTTAAAAATTCAACTTGATAATGATTCACTATGTAGAACTACTTGTCGTGGCTTGGCACAGGGTGATCCATTATCACCATTGTTGTTTAATATAGCTACTATCGATATCTGTAGAAAGATAAATAATGTATATATTTCGCAGTTTGCGGATGACTTTGTACTATATTATATTACCAATAAAATTTTGGAGGCGACACATAAATTGCAATCGGCTTTAGATTTATTTAAGAGGTTAGTCCAAGGTATTGGTTTAAATGTTTCAACTAGTAAAAGCAAAATTTGTATATTCAAAAATGGGTTTAGGAAAGAAACTATTGATATTAAAATAAATAAAAGATCCCTCCAAGTAGTTAACAACTATAAATATTTAGGATTGTGGTTAGACCAATCTCTAAGATGGTCTAAACATATTAATGAGTTAAGAGAAAAATCTTCAAAATTTCTAAATGTGTTTAAAATACTAACTGGCCCAGGCTGGGGCATACACCCCACGCATTTGCGACGTTTATACATTGCTATCATACGCAGTAGAATAGATTATGCCAGTTTTTTATTTGATAATAGCTGTCAAACCCATTTAAATAAATTAACTAAAATTCAAAACCAATGTTTGAGGGTAATCGGTGGTTTTATTAAAAGTACAACCATACATGTGATGGAATGCGAACTCCATCTGCAACCGTTACATATTCGTAGATATTACTTGGCTGGTAAATTCCTTTTGAAACTCAAATCTTTTGTAAGTGGGGACACGTGTGAAGTTATTACCAAACTTAATAATAGTTGCCAAGGTGTTTATTGGAGACGTAAAAAGAAACCACTTATAGCTCATATTTCTGAAACATTGAATGACATATGCATGTACTCCAGCGATGAATTAGGATTATTTTCGCTTAATACGTGGGTAAGCGGTCTGAACTTGTCTTGTACGATTAAACCACAAATTAAAGAGGTTACCGAAGCTAAGAAATCGTACAATCACTATCAACTCCGAACTATATGTAGTAGGAATTTTGGCAGGAGCTATTCTGGATATTACAGGATTTATACGGATGGATCTAAGGTTCGAGATAATGTTGGAGCTGCGTTTTTTGACCCTCAAAGTAATACCTCCTTTAAGTTCAAGTTAAATTCAAACATTTCTGTTATGTATTCCGAGTTGATTGCTATCTTCGAAGCCATTTCATATCTTGAATCGGTCGATTTTCAAGATTCCGTAGTCTACTCTGACTGTAAAAGCGCACTCCAACATTTGACAAGGTGTATGGGAAATTTTCGTGGTTATCCAGTAGCATACAAAATACTAGATTCTATTAGCAAATTAAGAGATAAAAATAAAAATATTGTTTTACAATGGGTGCCTTCTCATATCGGCATTGAAGAAAACGAAGAAGTTGATCATTTAGCCAAAGAAGCGTGCTTAGAGGGTGTTCCGATGACGTATAAACCTTACTGGACAGATATTTTGAGTGTAGTTAGATTGAAATGTTATGAACTTTGGAAAGAATACTTCGACGAGAAGTCATTAACAAAAGGTATTTGGTATCGGACGATGCAACCAACCATTCAGAATTATCCTTGGTTCGATAATGCCGATATGAGTAGACAAGAAATCGTGACAAGTTTGAGACTTCGTTCCGGACACATCCCATTGAATAGTTTTGCTGCATTGATGGGCAAAGTTACATCTCCAAACTGCACGGAATGCAATGTGGTCGAAGACGTTTTTCATATTATGGTGGAGTGTGTCCGGAACGAAGCGGAAAGATATTTGATTAGAGACCACTTTAATATGAATATTTGTCAAGTCGGAGAATGTAATATTATTTTAGCTTTTCCAGCATCCAAAGCTGCTAGAATATTATATAAATTAGTTAATTTAGGGATTAAGCGTAGATGTTAAGCTTTGCATGTAACAAAGGGTTCCTATGAGGGTGGCATGTTCACTATGTGATCAAACCCTCGTTAATAAATAAAGATTAAAAAAAAAAAAAGTATTAATTAAACATACGCATTATTGAATTTATTTCCAGTTTAGGATAAAAAACAGTACCTACCTAAAACTTTTGAGTTCATGAATGAGTGGCGGGGAAGGCCAATAAGAAACGATGGATGGACTCTGTGAAAGATGATATGGCTAGAAAGGTGACTATCGTGATGACTACTTAAGGAGTAGAATGGAAGAAAAATATATTATTACGCCGACCCCAAATAAATTGAAATAAAAGCAAGAGAATTGTGATCCGAGAATCTATTTTGCCTACACTACCTGTACCCTAATTGCGTAACTTATTTTCGTAAACAATTTTGCCTAATTTGTTTAATTTTGACAGTTCAACAACATTCATTGCGTTATTTACGTTGTTGAGCATATTTTTTTTCCAACTTATGAATCAATCTACGCCGTACAGGTTCGTAATACTGAACTTTTGGAGTAGATAGCCGCCAAACTTCAATCCGTTAACAGTCCATGGATTTTTATTGTTCCTACTAACCACAAACTCAAATGAACTAAATGCCTCAGACCAAATAAAAAACCAAAACAGACCGCTGTCAACAGTGACGTGAAGCCGGTTTCGTAAACATGTGTGCACTTAGTGAGGTGTAGTTGAGCGTGTATGCCCAGAGCGGAGGTGTAGTTTTGCCATATTTAGGTACTTCACTCTATTGTTTTCAGAATCGTAGCACTATGTCTTGATTTTTATTTGGTCTGAGCTACCTACCGTACCTATCATTTATCAATTATCGTCAGTGACATTTTTGCATCTGTTCAAACGCACACAAACGCAAATAATTTACGATCCATCAATCATTCTCTTCACACAGCACTAATCAAAAACAAAATAAGATACAACTGGCCATCTATATGCCATAAAACGAAGAAATTCACGTGCGGCATTGAATAATGCCCATTTTAAATAACGAATGATGGGCCCGAGACTGGTTTTGCGTGGCGAGCAATTATTCAGTCAAAATTCACTCATTGATCGGTGGGACGGTGGCTGAACGGTTGCGTGTCTTTGCCTCACGAGAATATCTTACCATAAATATGGAGGCTGACGATTTCGCGCGAATCGAGAGCGTTGAGAGTTATGGAGCTGTTAAAGACGTTATTTATTCTAAGAATACTAATTGAATTCTCAAGTTTATTTTAAATTAAATGTGCCTGTCAGTCTCATAGGTAATTTAAACGATTGGACAAAATGTAATAAATATGCGTTGTCGTAAAATAAACACCTGTGTATGATGTCCATTTGAAAAATTATTGAGCTGATAAAACTGCACTTTGCTAAACGTTGTAACGGGGTTGCCAGCGATATCTAAATCATTTTCATTTAGCCAACTTTATTACTCATAATGGAGGCAAAGTGGCAAAAGCAGCTGATGCCGTCTGCCTATTTTTTTAAACACATAGTCATGCGTGAAGGCATTTATGGTTGAAAGTAACCAGGTGAGTCATCCGACTGATTCTTTATGTTACTTGCGTACCTACTACGCCTCCACAGTCCACATGCAGGCTCCAAGTCCAAGTTCTAAACAGTGCAATTTCTTGGATGTACCAACTGGACCGACGCAAAACTGGCGCTAAATGTTTACGTTCGATATTCAAATCCGGAAAAAGGTCCTGTATTCGTGCCTTAGGGTACTTACATAAGCAGCGGGTTTCCCGCTACTGATCGCTGCTGGATGATCTACGGAAAAAAACGGTTACAATGTTTTACCTGTTTCTTTGTGTGAGCGCATAAATTAATACGGAGCTATTTTACCCGCACCGATCAGTACCGATTTGTCTTTCGCGTCTTTATGGAAGCACCCTTAGTCAGGATTTCATCTAGGTAGTGTACTATGGGCATACATTTCACACTCGGTTATTTCAGGGTTGCAATTACCTTTTTATTTATTTTAATTGCGAAATTGGCCTGCTCTTGACCTCGATCTCGCCTGGTGGCAAGCGATAGCTGAAATCTACGATGGAACGAGCAAGCCCAGAAGATGTATGTTCCCTCTTGATTTGGAAGGTTACACAGACGCTGGCAGAGAGTTCCACACTTTGACCGTACGGACAATAATAGTGGAGGAGAAGCACTAAACCACGCAGGTTTAACGCTTCTCCTCATCTAGAATCAGTAAGATTCGCCGTCCTAGGCATGTACTCTCCGATCCAGATGACCCCATAATACTCCTCCAGGAGAAGAATAGGGCCACCAGTACAGTGCACAAACATAGACGACACCCGTCATTCTGATCCCGCCGCCGAGATCCTTCGCGATCGCGACCGCGTCCCCGAATAAATGATACTCCCCCCGACCCTTGCTCGAAAACGAGGTGCCAGCAGTTGTTGCAGCTGTGCACGTAGCTTTGAATACCCCGTGTAATAATCAAGATGAAAATCTAAGTTTGATCCAGCCTATCCCTTCTTGCTGTCCTCCCTCCAGCGACGCCCTAAGCCGAGGTTCGTACCCCAAAAGGGGTGCCCTTAGCGAGCGTTCGCTTAGTTTTCATTTAGAATAATTTTTGCCCCTGGCTAGAGGCCTTTAGTGTAGAAACTGAAGGCAGCCACATGAAAAACCCGGTTAAGCAGCCATGACCTCATAGGTCAACTGCAAGATGCCCGCCCTAGTTAAAAAAAAACAAAAGCTTCTCCTCCAAATTCCTCACAATCTTCTTTAGGTGCTGAAGCTCTAAAACACATGAGTACGAAACTTGTTAATTTATTCTCATTATTTTTAATGGGCCGCTATGAACACTAAGATAACATAATCAGATTTCCAAGCACCGTATAACAACCGTGTGAAGCTGCTAGTTCCGCTCCAAACTTCAAGTAAAATCAACGCAGGTTACACTTATAATTTCTGCGTACAATCGTCAACAAATTCTTCAGTAATAGTTAATATTATTGTTACTATTACATAATATACTAGTCATAATAACGAATCGTCACGTGGTCGCTGCGACTTGCGACAGATCCACAGAGCACGGATCCACAGAGCACGGATCCACAGAGCACGGATCCACAGAGCACGGAACTCGAGAAATATTTTTAAATCCCAAACAAGACCAAAATATGTTCAGTAAGTAAAAGGCAGTTTGTAGTTACCCTACGTTTATATGCATGCGTAGGGTAACTGCTAGAACTTTCGAGCACGCTTCGCTCGCTCTTGCAACAGTTGCAACCTACATTATCTGGGCAGCGTTTGGGAAGCTTCGTCGAGTCTTCTCGTCGCGTATTCCACAGAGCTTAAAGACGAAGGTCTTCAATTAGTGCGTCCTGCCTTTATGACCTACGGAGCCGAAACGTGGACACTTACGATACGCCTGGTCCATAAATTCAAGGTTGCTCAGCGAGCTATGGAGCGGGCTATGCTTGAAGTCTCTCTGTGGGATCGAATCCGGAACGAGGTGATCCGGTATAGAACCAAAGTTGTCGACATAGCTCACAGAATAAGCAAGCTGAAGTGGCAGTGGGCCGGCCATATTAGGCAGTTGGGGTACACGTGTTCTCGAGTGGAGACCGCGAATCGGCAAACGTAAGGTAGGACGCCCTCAGGCTAGGTGGAGCGACAGTCTTCGCAGGGTGGCAGGTAGTAGCTGGATGAGAGTTGCCGAGAATCGAGCAGAATGGCGTGCAATTGGAGAGGCCTATGTCCAACAGTGTAATTGTCATGTACATTAGTCCTTTAGTTATAAGATTATTTTAGCATAAATTTAATGTATTTGATGTGGTTGTGCTTTTTTAAAATAAATAAACAGTGGACTGCTATAGGCTGATGATGATGATGTATATTCATCTGTTACCTCATAACTTCTAGACAACTGATCATAATTTGTTCTTAGACTTCTCTGCGTAAGTCGACAAAGTAACTCCGATTTACTTACGAATAGTCAAAAGAAAACCTGCCTATCCGAAGTGAGGTGTTAAAATTTTAGAGCTCGCTTCGCTCGCTGTTGCATCCTTATTTTTAAACTTATCTGTATAAGTTAACAAAGTAATTCCTATTTCTGTATAAATTTTCAAAAGAAAATTCTAACTATGCGGAGTTCAAAAATTATCGAGCTCGTTTTGCTCGCTCCAATCCTCTAAGTATTCGTCTGATGCTCTAGCTTTTCTGTTATTGACAAAGTATCTCCTATTTCTGTATCAATCACATATATACATGAACTCACGCCTTCTTCCCATGGGGGTAGGCAGAAACTACAGAACGCCACGTGCTTCGATCCTTACATACTCCTTTTGCCTCGTTTACGTTCATACATCTCTGGTCATAAACGCACGCCGGTTGCGTGCGAGTACTACGCACCTGGCCTTTCTGAAGAACATCACCAATAAGGTCAGTACGTGTCCTCCTAGGGCGTCCCCTCCAGGATTTTCCAGTCACATCTGCCTTGTAAATACATTTTGTTAGTCGCCTTTCATTCATCCTCTCAACATGCCCAAACCATCTCAGCATACCCTTTTAAATTTTTGTCACTACTGTTGTTGCTACATCTTTAAAATCACACCGCTGTTTTATCACATCATTCCTCAGCCTATCATTCATAGTCAGACCACACCTGCTTCGCAAGGATCGCATTTCCACAGCATTTATTCTACTTTCGTGCTTCTTTTGCCATACCCAACATTCACTTCCATACATAAGCGTGGGCACCAGCACACCATTGTGAACAGTCAGTCGAGCCTTTTGGGACATCAACTGGTTGGTCACAATCGCATGTATCAATTATAGTAAAAAGAAACCTAAATAAATAAAAACTTTTTACAAAAAAAAATACAACTGACTTCCAAAAAAAACACTACAAAGTGAAAAATAATTTCGGAAGTCGGTGTCTTTCGACGGTCTTTCGGTGGTTTAGAATTTTCGTTTTTTGCCATGTCATTACATCCGTCATTACATGGTAGGCGGAGTGGGGGGAGTTAGGTTTTTTTCGTTACGGAATTTCTTGATTCGGTCGCCGCGCTCAAAGCCCGCGATAAAAGCTATGCAATAGTTTAAAAACATACAGTCGAATTGAGAACCTCCTCCTTTTGGAAGTCAGTTAAAAAACTAAAACAGTGACCAACCGTTGCGTTTGTATGAAAAGTGTTGCCAATGCCGCTTCTAGTAGAGCCTGCCGAGGCGTGTCCGCGCTCTGTGGACAGATGATAATCGGCGGTAATGCGACTCGCCGACGACGTTCTAATGAAATCATTGTCGAGTTACGCCCGAAGGCTTTCTGCACGCTTAGCGACTTGTCCCGGTGGTTTTATTTTAAAGATGTTTGTGAATGAAGGCGATTTTTCAAGGATAATATAAAGTATATATGAAAAATATGCAACATGATTTATTTAAGTATTTGCTTGTTTAACTATTTTATAAAATTGTTTTTTTTTTTATACAGTTCCAATTACTAAAATTATTTCACTGATAGAAAGCTACACTATAACCGAGTGACATCTATACTTACTTAATATTATAAAAAAAGAGGTCTTTGTGAGTTTGTATATATTTTTATGGGAAAATCTGCGGAACTACTGATCCGATTCCGAAAATTCTTTCACGGAAGCTACAGTATTGCCGAGTGTCATAAACTCAGTAGGTAACTCAGTTTTTAGTTAATATTAAATATTACATTATATATATTATAATGTACAGTAATTTAATATTTAATATTATAATTATATTTTATAATTACATATATTTAGATCTATACTTATATAATATTATAAAGAGGTAAAATTTGTTTGTTTGTAAGTTTGTATGTAAGGGGTAATCTCCGGAACTACCAGTTGGATTTGAAAAATTATTTTGCATTGGATAGTCCAATTCTTGAGGAAGGTTATAGGCTCGCAGACGAAGTCGCGAGCAGAAGCTAGTTTTTAGTAATTTTATTTGGAAAAACTCTTGGTAATTTTGTAGACAGCATCAACATCCAATCAAATAACTGAACAAAGGCGACAATTAATAAATTAAAATAATTTTATAAATTGCGTGCAGGGGTTTTCGTTCTTCATAAAATGGTAACACAAAAATACTAAGTATGTGACGTATTATCTTATGCCATCGATCTATTGATTGAAATCTTTTTATAGACTTGTTTGACAAGTAAATATTTGATGTAACTTAATATTACTTAACAGATTTTGCTACTCCATTTGTCCGTGACATTGAATAAAAACGTGATACCTAAACACAGTAAATTATAGCTACTTCTTTCGTCGACAGGATATTGGAAACATAATGGATGATCCAGAGTGGTTGAGGATCTACATTTCTACATCCATCGTCCCTTAAAATGAGGCCTGTCAATCTGTTTAACTTTTTATCTCGTCCTTTTCATTTAAGAAATATTGGGATTACCTACCTGAAGTAAATAAATCTGAATAATTTTGGATGAATAACTTGGCAAGCTCGTAAAATTACAGTAGATTCTGAACATTAGAACACTGACAATTTTTTTTTTAAAGAAACTTAAAAAGATAGCCTTTTCCAACTATGCTGGGGTCGGCTTCCAGTGTGTCGGCTTCGGATGCAGCTGAATACCAGTTTTTTACATGGAGCGACCTCCACAACCCAGTTACTGGGTAACACGATACCCCTCAGTAAGACTGCAGATTGTCAGACTTTTGGGCTTCTAACTACCCCGTAACGACTGTCAAAGGTTTCGATATGTAATGGATGGTCACCCATCCACGAACAGACCGCGGCAAGCGTAACTTAACCTTCAATCGACCCGTCCGGCTGTTATTATTTAAATGATAAATCATTTTATTTCTGTAAGTAGGTTTGTACAAACACTTTTACGTTAATCATATTTTAAAAACTAGATGAGGTCGGCGTTTCCTATCTGACTACTATGAGAAGGCCGAAACAAACTCAGAGGTCACAGTCTCTTTTAAAGCCCAGACATAATCTTGGTCAGATCATGTGAAGGCCATGTGGATTAGTGTCTGAAGTGGTCTTTTGAGGAAAGCACCACACAGATTGAGAGGGCCTGTCCAGTCAGAGCACGCATTTGTCAGTTATCGTGCAGCTCAACTCAGAATTTAAGGAGCTCAACGATTGGACGAGCAATACCAAAAAAAACATATTTGGGTAGGCCTCATAAATTACTTAAACTGTCAGACCATGATTAAAACTAATTGAGAAAAAATTAAAAACAAAACAATTTAGCCAGGACACTGGTGCCGATTCTCTTGTTCACAAACTAAACTAAATTTAAGTTCAGTGCATCTTTTTCTTTCTATTTCATTAAGAAAAGGACAGAAGATAAATTTTAGTTTAGTCCTGTCAAATTAATCAGCGCTTGACGTAAACTGACGTAATTTTAGTAGGCAAGTTTTTAATCACGTCTAAACTTGTATGGAGTAGTGACAGGCGCTGATTAATTTGACAGGACTAAACTAAAATTTATCTTCTGTCCTTTTCTTAATAAAATAGAAAGAAAAAGATGCACTGAACTTAAATTTAGTATAGTTTAGTTTGTTAACAAGGGAATCGGCACCACTGTCTCCTCGTTTGCAGAAAGCCTAAAAGGGACCTATTGAGACACCTACGTGTTTGGGTTGAAACTTATGACGTTTGACATTACCAGTGGATTCGATTTATAGCCTGCCGGGTACGCATTTACTGCGTGACTTTCAGGTATATTCTCTTAACTAGCCATTCCTGTTATTAGGTGGCCTGGCCACTCCTTCTTTTCTTGAGCCTTAAAAAGCCGCTGCGTTTATCAAGAGGATTAGCAACTCAACTGCTAAACCATTGATTTCGCGACACTGTAACGCAATTTACCGACACCGTGGAGTAAAAGAGATCAACGCGTTGATTACGCGGTTCCGATTTTTTTTATTAGGCAAGTGAAAACTTCTAGAGGCGCGTTGGGCATTTTTGAAATGGGACTAAACCATTGATCTCGCGACACCATGACGACACTTCATTTTTGTAAACGCGATTGTGCTCTTATTTAGATAAGGTTACGGACCAATGTTCTATACAAGTATTTTTCTTCCACCAAGGCGATCTTGTTGAAGTTTTCACTTCTGTCGGTACTCCCGGAGTGCCACAATTTTTTTTACATGTAACAGTTTTAAGCGTGCCTCGTATTGCAGATAATATAATTATGTATGTATAGGTAGGTTGCATATTAATAAACCTTACTATTGTCAGTACCGGTATAATGAGACAGTTATATTATTAGTCATATAAATAACTATAAGTAATTAGTGTAACTGCCGCATCCATCCGCGACTGCTGGGCGTATTGTTTGATAAGGCTCGATTTCCTGGTCAAACAAAGCGCTGCGGTTTTTATTATTGTAGACCCAGAACCACGGTATTTCAACTGACATGATAATTAACAACAAACTCAAAGCATTTATTTCAATTAAACCATTTACAGGCACTTTTGAATTGTCAAAGAGTCGGTCAGTTAGTCAGAAAGTTGACGCTAGTTGCCCATTCCAAAACGTAGATCTCTATGGAGAAGAACGGGCAAGAAACTCCAAGGTCACTCTTTTAAATATAGATATTATGTATTACAAAATCCTGGGTACATTATTCTTGTTGCTTCTATATCGACGACGCGACTCTAGTAGAACAATTTCCATGAAGTTTTCATAGAAGTTGTTCTACTACAGTCGAGTCGCGCCTTTCTGTGGGAGCCTTAGCATCAGATGAGTCGTCTCACAGTCGACACAGGGGATAATTTCTAGCAGCGGCAGCGTTGCCAGACGCCCCGATTTTTAAATCAAAATTAAATGTTCCGCGCGGGACAGGCTCAGGGGGCCTACCACAAGCTCATAAAGCAGTATTATTTTAATATTACTTACTTCAGTGTGGGAAAGAGATGAAGCTCTACAGGACGTATAGCTCCATCTCTTTCTCCCACGGAAATAATATTAAAATAATACTGCTTTTGAGCTGGTGGTAGGTCCCCAGTCCCGCTTTTCGGGAATAACACGACCGTGCGTGCAGTATACTGAGGAAGCGCGGCCGGGTGGCACAGACAAGTGTGGACTGGCCGGGGACCCGGCGCGTAATCTCACGAACTCCTTAGATTATATTATTTGAAACCACATTTTTCTAATGAATAAAACCTTTTACGACTGTTTTTTGCTTTTTATTTTTTTTATTCAGAAGACTAAGAAGACTCAACTACCTAACGATAGGGTAAATCTGATTTAAAATATCATATTTTTATTAAATAAAGTCGGTAAATACATTTCTATTGCTATTTTTGCTATCTATTGTCACGTAAACGTAACTTAAAACTCAAATAAAAAGATAAATATTTAAAACTTCTGATTATATAGGTACGTTTTTTTATTATGTCCCGCTTTCGACGAAAGAATCCCACTTTTTTCACTCAAAAAGTTTCAGAATCCCGACACGGCAAAAAAAAATCTAGCAACGCTGATTTCTAGTAATAATAAGGATCAAATTCGCTGAACACTTATTCGTAAGTATGAAACTGACAGGTGTCGAGAACGCATTCTCTCAGCGGCCGGACTTCTACGACTACGACTTAATGCTGTCAATGTCAATGTCAAATAGGTCTATGACCAAATTTTTGTCCGTCTTGTAGATTATTAAAAAATATTGAACGTTACATTGAGTTAAAATGTGGCATGACGTCACGCCTTGCTAGATTTAATACGACGTTGTGACGTAGTGAGCCCCCACTCCCCAACTTTAATGCGTGTTTTCTAAGTTATTTTTTATAAATATGATAAAGCAAACAATACGTGTCTAATATATTTTTATTATCTGAAAGACGGACTAAATAAAATTTCTTTTTTTTTTACCTAGGCAACTACCGTATTGATATCTATTACTGATGTGGGGTTGACAGTCCCCCCACATTGCGCACATACTTATTCAAAGTGCTTATTATTTAGACATAACTAGTCTAGACTTAATTAATTAATTAGGTACTAATTAGTGCATCCATCCGCGACGGTTCGACGAGTAGGTAGGTAGTTTGTTCGTCATTGTCAAGGTTCGGTTCAAACAAACATGATGGAGCGACAGGGTTATATTAATAGAAAATTCCCTGGCACTTGAAATGCCATGATCTGCTTTCAAAACGGTGAAAAAAAACATCGTGAGGAAACTGGCATGTCCGACAACCAAAAATTCGAAGACATGTGACTCTCGAAGAGAGGATGCCTGTGTCCCAGCAGTGGAAATATTATAGACTGATTATGTATGTCTTGTTATGTGTGAGGTCAGAATTCTTCATTAAGGGGGAAGCGTCAGGGTAGCCCGCGAAATTCAAATTTTCTTACGTTTTTTGCATTTTGCAAGTCAGTGTCAGGTTTTATGTTGATTAAAAATATGATTCGCGATCGTAACAAATACTTATGGCTTTACTCAAATAAAATAATTACAATCAGCAATACAACTCCATAAGTTAGCAAAGGTGTCAAATGTCATGATTTCATGAAATCATTAGCCATATTTGTTACGACCGCGAAACATATTTTAATCAACATAAAATCCGACACTGACCTGCAAAATGCAAAAAAACGTTAGAAAATTTCAATTTCGCGGGCTACCCTGACGCTTCCCCCTTAAGTACTGAAAGCTCCAGTTACCTACTAACTTACTTAGGGAAGTAAGTAGGTCTAAGTTATTTACCTAGTACCTACCTACTTCAATTATGTTATGACTGATGTAGTTCCACCACCATTCACAAGCACAACACAATCCACCCTCAGACCAAATAAAAAACCAAGACATGGCGCTGCGAACAATAAAGTGAAGCATGCCAAAACTACACCTCTGCTCTGTGCATCCACGCTGACACGCACACATTTACAATCAAACTACACCTCACTAATTGCACACATGTTTACGAAACCGGCTTCACGTCACTGTTGACAACGCTCTGTCTTGGTTTTTATCCACATTATTCTGCATAAACTGTCTTTCCCGCGACGACTGTCTATAGATTAAAGAAGATAGTTCTCACTTCCAAAATTACTATCGGCAAATAAAATACCTTCCGACCCGTTCACCACCTACCTACCTACACAATACGAAAGGATAATGTAGGTATCGAAAACAGTAGGCATCAACCGGCCCACGCATACCGATATACCTACACAAACATACCTTCTACAAGTACTTTGCAACACATACAAAATCTCGAAACTAAAACACGCTAAAACTAAACGCACGCCATTCATAGTAACCATTCACAACGCGGAGCCCGCCAAAACTATCAGTGTTGCCAAAATAACGAGCCGAATCACACAAAACAAACTATCAACATTAGCGATCATTATAATTTTATTTAGCCTCTGGCGAAACTGAGGCGTAAGGATTCGAGATGAGAAAAAAATGAACCCCTTCCGCAAAGAATTTAGGAGTGCCCGCGACCGGGACCGAATACGACTTGCTCGTTATAAATTTTGTGTAAGATAACAATGCGTACGTGTGGGTGTGTGGTACAGTCGCTGACGAGTATAGTTACGGCACGCAATAACGCTAACAAGCGTGCGAGCGAGAGGCAGATAACGCTGTATAGCGACGTCTCGCTTCCCCCGCCGGCAACATGGCGCGCTGACTCGGGCGCAGGCTCGAATCGTATCGCCTGCCCACTCAAGGTTCGCTGACTGCCGTTCTTTTGTTTTTAATGTTGCCATGTGGGAATTTCTCCCCAGACTGGTGTAGTTTCGAAATTATTATTTTTTAAGAAAATTGTCTTCGTTTGTAGTGAATGTTTATTTTTAACTGTTTTATTATAAAGTGTTGAAATAGTACAGTAAAATGTTTTGTTGCGGAGGTAGTCTTGGCATATTTTAATGTTTCTTATGCGAATGCAATGTTTCCTACAAAACTAGGGATAAATAAATAGATTTTAATTTCATTATTCATAAAAAAAAAACAAAAGTATTTTGAATCTTGTTCTGATGTGTTATAAAAAAACGAAAATTTATTACTTTTGTCATGACTCGTGGGTTAAAACACGAAACTTTCTTCCAAATTCAAACACATAATTATGAAGTTATGAACAGTTTAAAACTACGCTAATTCTAAATAAAAGTTCAAATGCCTACTTTTATATTTTTCAATGACATTAAACAAAAAGAATAATAAGTAACGTCAAACAAAACTTCGTGTATCTCGGTTTTAGCAACGAAGAAAACCTTATTTCTGTTGTGACGATTAAGTTTTCAAAAAGTTATCCCCGTTAAATAAAAATGTGTGGAGAGTGTTGTAAGTTTTTCGGGAACCCTGGACCGCAGACGAAAACAGCGTCAAGCCGAGGACCTGCTCAAACCGAACGTCTGCATACCGATCGTTGGTTTTTTATAAGCGCGCGTCGGTGCACGCCTTGGCCCACTGTGTGAGTGGGAGTGAGCCAGTGTGCGTAGCGGCTCGTTCTCGCGCGCGCCGCGCTCCATTGTTGTGTGCAGTATACTCGCGAGTCTCCGCCGGCCGCGGACCGTATCACGCGCTCGCCGACAACTACTAAAACTGCCGGCGATAAACAAAATAATGACCAGTGTACCACATTACGTGCATCGCGAGTGCAACAAGCGACAACAGTGTGTGATAACAAGTATCTAACGTGCGTGTTGTGTCAAACGGTGTGCGTTTTTCGACGTGTTTTGGAGTTTGAAGGCGCGTGGACAGCGCAATGCACGTCGTGTTTAGGTATGTGCCGACCGATTAATTATGGCCCATCAGTGAGGGGTCGGTGGCCTGCAATTTCGCCACTGAGATCGTTTAGTGTATTTTTATAATCGGTGACAGATTTCGCGACGGTACGGTGCGGTCACGGCGGGTGGCGAGTCGTGCTATTTACACGTCTGTTTTCGTTTACATATACAGAACTGGCTGGCGTCAACGTTTTCTAGTCACATCCGTCGTTTCTTGTGGTGTTTTATGTGCATTTGGCGCCGTCGGTGTGTTATCAGTTGTCGGGAAGTGTGTCGAGTAATTTATAACGTAATTAATACGTTATCGGTGACGGTGGACCGATGTAGCCGCGTGAAATGTGAACTTTGCATCCATTAGAGACCGTTCTGAACTGGATACATGCCATGCTGCTTACACGCTTTTCAAAACTCACGTTTGACGGTCGTAAACGTAACTTACTGCATCGCACCAGCCATTGGTTGAACATGCAAATGCCTGTGTCATAAAAAAGGCAATAAAAACACAGTTGATAAAGTACGATGCCCATCTAATCACCTCCAGTTGTTAGAGATAAAATGTTACACAAATAAACTCGAAATTCACTGGTTTTATGCTGAATAGAAGTTATATTCACCTTTATTTACATTTCATACCTAGAACAAACAATAGTTTACTTTCTTTCTTCTAGAGTTCATCAAATCCTCTGACAGGAAGTTCCAAGTTTCTAAACGGTTATCAAGAGGACGCTACGCTAAAGATACCAACCTAATAAATTTAAACCCTTTAGTTAATAGGGTAAATGTAATCGTAATCGTTTACCGAAACTTTTAAAACAATTTTCATTAAAACACTCACTAATAAGGTCAAGAAAAATAAAATAAAAAGTCATCTATTGATCTCAACTGGTATTCCATTTCCATTCATCGCTAGTATCGGAAATTAATCAATTTATTTTTAAGGATATATAGGATATTGATTTTGTCTATTTATAAGTAGTGTGTCAGTAAAAAAAGAAATTTTTGAGTAAAGTGAATAGGTACCTACTAAAACTCTTATTTAATGTCGTTACAAAAAGTAGACAAGTTAGTGAATGCTTGTCAACTCCAATACATTCCCCTTTTGTAAATGGCATGATATACCTACTACCTACGATAAACTTGCTTCTCCAGAAACTATTAATTAACTTTACTATGTCCGGCGGAATTATTGAAATGTTCATTGCAGTACTAAAATGACAACTTATGAGGAACAAAGTTGATAATTGTAATGCCATTTATTTTTTATGATCAGCGGGACCCCAATAAATAACAAAATAGCCCTACAAATGTGCGCAAACGCACCTGCTTAATGAAAAAGTTGGGATGTCCTTAATAAAAATATAGTTTATTGTAACGAAATTATATACATTACCACGTTATTAAAGTTTTCAAATTAAGGCTAATGGACTTGACTCTGTAGTCTATAGATGGCCAATTGGCTATGATTTACTTCCACCACTGCTTCCACACAAATGCCTTACCCGAGAAAAGTATAACAAAATATTTTAATTAAAAACGTCACCATCCTCTGAACTAAATAGTTATCAATTTAAACAGGTTTTTGAGGGTCCAAAAATATTTAACACAAAGTCCTTGTCTCATTCAGACGAAATCTTCGATGCTCCAACCATTTCTCAGCGCGGTGACCGCGCGTTGCGAGCAAAAAAGAATATTATTTATAACCCCTTTATTCTTTTTAAGAAAAAATATATTTCAATATTTTTTTCCTCTTTTATGGCGCGCAGTTAAACGCGACAACTCTGGGTTACGAGCGGCCTGTTCGAAAACCGTTTTTTTTTAAACTTTTTTTCAAGTTTTAAAAGCTTTTTATGCATTTCAGCGTTGCTGCTAGTAAATATTTCCAATATAAGAACAAAATTTAAAGCTGTGATGAGTGTGATGTGATGACACTTGATAAGTTTATTATTTAAAATATTACGTTATCATTATTCAGAATAGTAAAATTTAAGCAGGCTGTCGCGTCGGTGTTCTTAAAGTTCTGCGCGGGAAAGAGATCTAAACACTTATTCTCAGAAGCGAACAATCGTCTTATTTTAGTCGTTATCTCAAATGAATTATTCATATAATCGCATTTCCTACGCTCGACGAGTATTATTGGATCTAATTATTTTTATTTGTTGTTATATAGAATGTCCATTTTGTCGCTATAAAATCTTTGATTTAGTGTTTAATAGTTTATTTAACGACTGATAAATAATCACATTGGTGGTATTTAAATAATAGCATCGAGTATTTAAGTATTATGTCATATTAGCATACTTAATCTTGATAAGCTGAAATAAAAAATATTAGTTCAATAGTGTTACAAAAAGTACTTTTTTTAACCTATCTTATTTCTGAACCTGGTTTGTATGTAACGTGTAACAGCCCAGATTTTCCTCAATGGAATAAAAAAAAAACTTTTATATTTTTATAACAAAAGCCAGTCGCATTTACAGAGACAGCTATTAAACGCGTGCGGCTTGCTATGAGAACCTGCGCGAGAGTTGAGAATGTTAATGCGCTCGTGTTGTTCGTTGGGCACACGCGGAATACTGAATGCGTTTACAAATATACTGTGCAAGTAACATATTATAACCCACCATAAAATAAAAATTTCAATGACGTTTGCAGCAATTCTAATAATCATGACCGAAGCGTGTCCACAGTTTTAAACGCAAGTTCCAAGTAGTCTTCTTTTGACAAGTTATGGTCTAAAATTATTAACCTTAGCTAGTACAGGGTATTATACGTAGGTACGCTAAGAATAACTTTTAAAAACAAGAAATTTGTTCTTCCAAATGATACCTTAAAAGCACACCTAAGTCTTGGCCAGTCCTAATGTATAATTTTGGATGCTGATAATTGAAATCTTCGTAAAGTGAACGCTTGGTAAAGCCCAAGATTTATTTATTTTTAATCGCTATTGCCAACACGATGCGACACTGCAGAAAATTATACTATTTATTATTTCGTAAAATAATAAGGTACTGTATCTACACTTGAAGATATTTTTATCTCAAATCCACTTAAAAATTACTATTACAAGTATACACATTTATGGAAATAACAAATTTTTATCATTTAAGTACAATAAAATAAAATTCATAAAATTTTTACCTATGACCCACAACATGATTTTTCACCCTACAAAAAAACGTCAACCGCCAAGTTGTACCAACCGCACGAACTTAGTACCTACCTACAAAACGTTTACGACCTGTATGCGCGGGTCTTCTACATTTCCATTCTTCGGAATTCAAATCGTTGCGTTCGGATAGTTTGTCATTGGAATTCAAATTGATTTCGATCTGTCATCGAGTGAGATTTCATGGTAGGTTGTTAATCTCGGTTTATGATTACCATACGGACCACGTATTCGTTCTTTGTCACTCTGCCCGTAGGTTAGGCCATGTAATGCTTGTCTAAGTATATACCAAGTGGAATTCTAGACTGATTGTAGCCTCTATTCATAGTGAAAATTCATTTGCATGTATCTACCTATCGTATGGCAGGATAATTTGAAATTGATTCGACTTTCTCGCCTAACTACAGTAAAACTAGCAAATCACTGGATAGATCATAAAGATAGCTTGTTTTCATAATAATTCCTTCTTTTATGACTGCAATTAAGGAAGAAAAAGGTAATAAAAATAAAACATACATGCGATATCAACCGTGAAGATATAAATTCTGTCTCCCGACAACGCCCGTAATGAGCATTTCCTAGAACGGACAGATTCTACGATATTATGTCCAAAAAAGCGAGGCAAAAACTTAAAAAAACAAATGCATTTCCAAAATCGACGGCTAGTTCTTATTTCAACGATTCAAAGTTCAAATTAGTTTAAAATTCTTTTTGGACACTAATTAAATAAAGTTGTGATGGCAAAAGTCCGCGCCAATTTTTTTTCGTCAAGGGCGATACTTTGTCCTTTGCTGCTTTCTATTACAGATTTTAAAAATATTTATTTCAAATCATTAAAAAAAGTACACAATACTTGATTT
Organism: Agrochola litura; assembly: GCA_949152395.1. Lineage (NCBI taxonomy): Eukaryota > Metazoa > Arthropoda > Insecta > Lepidoptera > Noctuidae > Agrochola > Agrochola litura. The sequence goes on from OX424515.1 coordinate 8,172,871, forward strand.
TGATCAAACATTATCTAAAGATGTAGGTATTAAGTGTAAGATTCATTACAAAGCCTGGTATTAAATTTTAATCCGTTGGTAATCTAAAAATAGTTATCTGAAATATTTTTTTTCGTAATCTTTGTTGTTCAAAGGTACCTACTTTACATGTAAATTGTAACACTAGTGAGTACAACAATGTTGATTATCCAACTTGATAATAATAGGTGTTGGCGAAAAAATGTCTATGCCACGGTCGGTGTTATGAATAAAAATGGCGACGGAACTGGTTTACAAACGAACAACGAATAAAGTGAAAAGCATAGGGTGAATTTTTATTTAATACCTAATTACAATATCATTAGTTTAAGTTATTTACTAGTCATGTAAATAATAGCCAAATCGAAATGCTGTCTTCATGAAAGCATAGAGATAAAAAAAAAACCGTCCAATAGTGGAAGTATGGCATTAGTAATTACAAGTGCAAAAAAAAACCGGTTTTAAATTCAGGAACCGGACATTATAAAGCAACTTTTAGGCTCCTATGAAAGCCAGTCAATTGCAGGCTGTTTTCCAGTTAAAACAAACAAGATGCCATACGGATAACTAATAGGTTTCCACTTTTTATGCCATGAAGTACAGTGCCAGATGGAACCTATTATATTAGTTTGAATGAGCAAGGCGATATTGCACCCTGCATTGAAACGGTTTGAGACAAAAGCTCGTAGATAAAAAAATAAAATTACATTAACGACATGGCTGCTTATGTGGATTCTGGATAAGTTTAGAGGAAGAGGATAAGATTTTACAATTTTTTCATACTACCTACTTTATTCAAACTCAAAGCTTATTTCAATTAAACCATTGACAAGCACTTTTGAAGTCCGAATTCAGAAAAATGAAGCTAGTTACCTATGGAAAAGAACGGGCAAGAATAATCCTTACATGTTATAAAACAAAGTCCCCCGCCGCGTCTGTCTGTCTGAACGCGATAAACTCAAAATCTACCGAACGGATTTTCAAACGGTTTTCACCAATAGACGGAGTGATTCATGCGGAAAGTTTTAGTGTAAAAGGTTTTGTGTAAATTGGCTGAAATTTGACGATTATTGTTGAAGAAGTCGGAAAAAATCATGCCGACTGGGAGCTTTACTGGTGTGCGCTGCCTAAACCGAAAAAGATACATCAAATTTATGTTCTACGGTATTGTTCATCTTAAAAAGTTCAACAAAAAAGTCGACGATGGCATATGTCTATCTTCTAAGGATGACGCACAAAAACCATTTTATCTTTCAGAATTTGATAAAAATTTAATTGTTATTTCCGAAGCTTTTTTGACCGGTATAGTATTATCCAATAAAATATGATATTTAAATTGGGCATTTCATTTAGATTAAAAAGATATCACAGTTTCAAAATTACGCGGGCGCAGCGGTAGGAGTCAATGACAATTTCCTCGGTTATTATTATTAGGTATGAAATCTCGGTATACGTTCCCGTGGGATATTTTCCGACATCCACGCGGGCGAAGCCGTGGGCAAAAGCTAATATATAATAAATCCAACTTGTTATTTCGTAAACGGTCATCGGGTTTTCCCTATCACATCATAACATCACGACTGTATACCCCGAAGGACAAGCAGAGGTGTATCTATAGTACACCCACATTTCGCCAGTTATGTTTAAGTTCCATGTATTAGGGGGCGAGCCTATTGCCATCAAACGGGCACAAATCCAGACGCCCCGGGCTGCTACTGATAAATTCAAAATAGCGAAATGTGGGTATAATATACCTCTACCTAACCCATCGGGGAATACTGTCGTAATGTTTGTTATTTTATAAAGTCTGCTTTGAAAAAAAAGTCCTTTTACTAAAAGCTTGATAGGTATATTATACAAATTCTCTCATTTAATTTTTATGTATTGCGTAAAAACAAAAATATTTTGACTTATAAAATAGGTATTTTACTTATTCTCTTTATCCTAAAGCCAATAATCAGCTTTCGCCTCCTTTCGGCTGACATCGGACCTCTCGCTCGCTCATATTTTCTGTCGCCAATTACACGTGTTCATTTAAATACCTACCCACTTTCAATGTCAACACACTGAATTAATTTTATAGTTCAGATACGTTTTTGTCCCTTTCTTTCTCATACAGGATGAATAAGATGGAGATAGAAACTTATTGTGGGTATTTATTTTAGTCTTTATTCATAAAGTGTACTAAAAAGTAAGTAAATTTATGAAAAAGAACTTTCAAAGTCAAAGTGAAATAATTTATTTCAATTAGACGCATAAACGGCACTTTTGAACGTCAAAATTTACAAAAAACTTTTTACAAAAAAAAAAAACAACCGACTTCCAAAAAAAAAACACTACAAAGTGAAAAATAACTTTAATTTCGGAAGTCGGTGTCTTGGGTTTTTTGTTTTCGTTTTTTGCCACCGACTTCCGAAATTAAAGTTATTTTTCACTTTGTAGTGTTTTTTTTTGGAAGTCGGTTGTTTTTTTTTTTGTAAAAAGTTTTTTATTTTTCACTTTTTAGTTGTGGTACCTACCCCACACACATTCGAATACCACTACCTGCTACCAGTGACAGGAACTTATCATATTATCTACATACTAAGTGGGAAAAAATACGTATTTTGTAGCTAACTCAAAAACTACCCAAGCAAAGTTAATAAAATTAGTATGGGACCAATTTGGGAGCATACCCTTTCAAACAAAAAAAGAATTTTCAAAATCGGTCCACAAACGACGGAGAAATCGGTGGACATACATTAAAAAATAAAAAAAAAATAAAAAAAATAAAAAAAATAAAAAAAATACGCGTCGAACATATAACCTCCTCCTTTTTGGAAGTCGGTTAAAAAAGAATTGATTCTAGTTCCAAAAGGTAGTTTTCGTATGCCGAAGAATTTATTTATTGAAAATGAAGAATGGGCAAGAAACTCCACCGTTTAATCTTTTAAAATGTTTTACAATATTATGTATTATTATTATTAATGTTTTACAATACTTTGTAAGTCGTATTATTATACTACTTTAATATTATGCAGTATTAATTGAACAACCTTTATTTATATAATCGGAAAATAACATGACAGGTCAAACGCTGATTCTTGAACGGATGCTTGCAAGTTCAAATCCGGCCGCATATTTTTCATGTGAATTCAAACTTAAAATGCGCATTTAATTTAACTGGAATATTTTAAATAGAACTTGACTTTTTATTGCATGACGTATTCATTTTTAAACGACTTAGCCAAACCGGATTGCTGAGAGAAAAAACCTAGGCTTACAAAATGGCTAGTCATGTTTATTTAGTTAACATTAGCTACAGCTATCTATTCCATAAAATTAATAATCCCACAAACCACACGCTAACTTTTTTTTAACTTTTCAACAAGTATTGGTAAAGTTTTGTGCTGCCAAAGAAAAAAGTTCCTTTTGACTTACCAATTACTTAGGCGCAGTGAACCCTCTGAATTCCGACGCATTATATTCTCGTATAAGCACAATAATAATCGTTTTTCCCAACAAGCTCACGCACATCTCCTTTATAACCGGTTCTGGAACCAAGAAAACTACCATATAAAATTAAACCTTAACTTTACCCGTAAAAGGACCATTTTCCAAAATCCTTTTTTCAAAACTTATCTCCGAAAAATACTGTTTGGACTGTATGTCCATTGACTTTTTTGGGTTATTTTGAGTTATCTTTTACGGTATTTATGTATCTGTCAAAATGCAAGGAGCGTACCGTTTTAGATAAGACCGTATCAAAATGTGTAATTACATGTAATTATAGCGGTAAGCGGCGCCTGGTGGGAAATAAAAAACGGATTATCTTTGCCTTTTATGTTTTTAGTAAAAAAACCGGACACAGTTTAATCAGCACTTTAACAGGAAATCGCTAGAAAATTACTTCGTAGAATCCATTCAACTATCTGTACGTTTTTCAGATTAAAAAAATACCTAGCTCCATAGTCATACTATACATACTCGACATAACAATTCACCAGATAAATGATTTAATTACAAAACGATTCATCAAAACAAAAACGAAACCATGAGCATGGCCGCGGGCGAAATGCTGTTTAGCGTTTTTACGACGGCCAATTTTAAGAGTCGTGTTCTTTGGACCGAAAATGGTATAATAAAAGTGTTTTACATTCGGTCGGGTTACTCCTGGGTGTCTGCGAGGGTCCAGGCCTGAAGAGCACGGTAATTGGCTCCCGCTACTGGGTTTAATAGGCCGCTAACAAATGTGGTGTGAATTGGCAGGCAAGTCAAATTCTGGCCGGATTTAGGATTTGTTATTAGGTTTTTTTTTAAAGAAATAATCATCATGGTTGGAAATATAGATGAATATACAAAAAACCGTTTTTTTTTTTTTGGAAAAAATAATATGAAAAAGTCAACCGTCCAATACGATGCAATTATTACAAGTTCTTGTTCGAATATTGGTCCACACGATCGTCATTAAATGTTGCAACGTATAAAATGATAATTCCACTTACATGTATGTAGTGAGGGCACTAAAGAGTCCAAACAAGGCTTCATTCAAGGCAAGTCCTACCTGCCTATGACTTAACGGACCACAAGGACGGAACAAAAAAAGTGAAAATGGCACCCATTGTTTCTTGGGACACCATTAAATTTTATGTGTTATTATTTATTACCCTTTGTTCTAATGTTTGGTTTTTGTTTATAGAAAAAACTTTTTGACTATGAATCAGTTTTCAAATAAACTGGAGTTTACCATTTCTATTTTAATATCCTACTATCATAAATGGGAAACTTTGTATGTTTAGATGTTTGTTACTCAATCACACAAAACGGATTTGGATGAAATTTGGCACAAATCGGATTTTTATAATATGGGATACTTTTTATGCCGTTTATTATGAAATACGTTTACCAAAGATAATTTTTTAAATAAAAACCTATTATGATAAAAGATATTTTTGCTGACACTGATGTTATTTTATTCCCTGTTACAATATTCATAGTAAGAATTCATGTTAGGCAATTTGAAACTGATGGTTTCAAATTAATTGGACGTGATTAACAAATAAAATTTGAGTTTTGAAGGAATTATTATTAGAAACTATTATTACTTACTTATCGCTATTTAGAAATTCTAATTATTAATGACACAGTAGTTTAATAAACGACCGTAATCAATCTTTGATGGCTTTTATTAATTTATTACAAAGTCAGACGACTATTATTATTAGTCGGCCCATTTACGTTTTTATTATTTTTAAAGAGAATCTTAGTATTTATTTCTCAATGTGATAATAAAGCACGTGTTTCTGTGACAAATAAACCTATTTTTCTTTCTATAATAATACTAAACTTGTAATTAAAATATATTTTTTAATAAAATAATAACATTTGCGGCGTTTATAGGGTTATTTTAGTACATCGAAGTGTCGTTATTTATATTATTTTATAACTTAAGCTGTAACTGCAATTAAATGTGTGTAAAAATAATATTAATATCTAAGCATTTAATTCCTTCTAGAATATTTAATTTTTAAACAAGAAAAATAAAAAACTGGTACTCCGGGAGTGCTGACAGAAGTGAAAACTTGAACAAGATCGCCTTGGTGGAAGAAAAATACTTGTATAGAACATTGGTCCCTAACCTTATCTAAATAAAGAGCACAATCGCGTTTACAAAAATGAGGTGTCGGTAATGGTGTCGCGAGTTCAATTGTTTTTTCCCATCTCAAAAATGCCCAAGTTTTCACTTCAAAAACTTAACAACTGTATTCCAAGCTTTCTTGAAAGAATTTCTAAACTTTTGTCAAACACAGTAGAAAAAAAATTAAGGGTTTCGATTCATATGGCCACAGTACCGTAAAAAAATGTCAGTAAGCAAACATAGCTCAGTCGCCCGGATAGTAGGACCACCAATGGTCAAAGGCGGTGCCAACTGCCAGGTTAACGCGTAGTAGGCGGTACGCTAGCGATAGTGTAGGTATTTGCCGGAAAACTGTAGGTATAGGTTACTTACGGATAACCGTAGGTATAAATTACGGACGGTAGGCGTGAATGGGAAAATGGAAATTGTTTTTGTCCGGTTAATAATATATATTTTTTTTATTTAATATTATTATGCTTGCTCCGCCCGCGGCGTCGCCCGCGTGGATCCTGATTCTAAATCTAAAATAAAAATTATAACAACAGATAGATAGATACCTGTTATAATTTCTCTAGCTGCCTGTGAAAGTCCCGTCAAAATCGGTCCAGCCGTTTCGGAGATTAGACGGAACAAACAGACAGACAAAAAAAAATATAAGCACCGCATTTATTTATTTAAATAGAACGGCCGAACCCAGTTACACTATTTAAACATAAATAAATTTATTTATATGCTTTCTTATGCATTTATTAAAAAGCACATGACATTAAAATATCATGTCTGTCATCATAATTATGTTTTCATGTTGTTTTGACATTACAAACAGACACTTCTGTTTTATTTATTTGTATAGGTTATTTTTAGCCTGTGTTGGCACTCTGCACTGGAGGGAGGCCTTTGCACCTCCTAGTCTTTTTAACACTACTCTGCTTAACTAATCAGTACCCTAATTGCGTAACTTTCGTAAACAATAATGGTGCCCATTCCCTTCTTCACAATTCAAAATCAAAATATTTTAAACATAACATAACATCACGCCTTGTTTCCCCGAAGGGTTGGGCAGAGGTGTCCCTGTAGCAGGCACACCCACATTTCGCATTCGCATTTTCCATATTTTATTTCACATAAACCTACATAGGCACTTATGAAACGTCAGAAGCTAGGTGCACGGTTCCAATTGGTCGTTTCCTATGGAGAAGAGCCGGCCAGAAACTCCACGGTTACTCTTTTAAAAATAATTGGCTTTTACAATACTTTCAAATAACAGTGATTCTAGGTATGGGAGGACAGTGTAGGTCTTTCAATAAGTACCAAGTACTTAACAAAATAGAAAATGGTCAACAGGTCCAGGATCCACTAAGCAAATTTAAACTAAATTTAAGTTCACTGCATCTTTTTCTTTCTATTTCATTAAGAAAAGGACAGAAGATAAATTTTAGTTTAGTCCTGTCAAATTAATCAGCGCCTGTCACTACTCCATACAAGTTTAGACGTGATTAAAAACTTGCCTACTAAAATTACGTCAATTTACGTCAAGCGCTGATTAATTTGACAGGACTAAACTAAAATTTATCTTCTGTCCTTTTCTTAATGAAATAGAAAGAAAAAGATGCACAGAACTTAAATTTAGTTTAGTTTGTGAACAAGGGAATCGGCACCAATGCCTAATTTGTTTCATTTTGACAGTTCAACAACATGCATTGCGTTATTTACGTTGTTGAGCAGATTTTTTTTTCCAACTTATGAAGCAATGGATTAGCAATCTGTTTTAAATAGAAACAGATTGTGATTGTGTTGTATTACGCAATTAGGGTACTGATGTGTTTGACAGACTTAACAGAGATTTTTTTTTTAAAGAAAACTTGGAATACATATTTAATATATTAAGTAATTATGAAAGTAGGTAGAATGACTAGATTTTCACTTGGCTTAGTTTGACTTACTTTACTTTGTGTTATTTATTTCAACACTACTGCTCTCAAAACGGTGAAGGAAAACATCGTGAGGAAACCGACATGTACTAGAACCAAAAATTGGAAGACATGTGACATCCACCAAACCGCACTGGGCCCGCCACAGAGAGGAGGCCTGTGTCCCAGCAGTGGGAAAATTATAGGCTGATTATGTTATTGTTATGTTAGATTTCTTACGAATTTACTTAAGGCTCGTGCAGACCAGCGCGACACGCGACGCGACACAAAGGCACCGCTCGTCGCGCGACGAGCGGTGCTTTTGTGTCGCGCCTGTTTTTAAGAGCCTTTATTCAGTCAATATTTTATCAGAATTTGAATTATCCATGGTCAACAACTAAAGGCAACGTTACACAACCTCATTATTTTTAATAACCCAATTATTAAATTACAACAAAAATTTGTTTTGAACGAAACATTTGAACTAACACGTTTTCTCATAAGTAAATCATTATGGCCACAAAATGGAAGGTGTGTGTCGTGCCGTGACGACCACAGCGTGTATGCCTAATGAAATAATCGCTATTGTAAACCCACACTTAGGTATGTAAATAAAACTGTGCGACCGACCGGTTCGACTTCGCACTATGGAATTATTTAATACCCGACTTTAGAGTATTTGCGGGAGTGTACGCGTGGAAAGTTGGGATACTGCGTTTTTTTAGATACTGTGGCATTGATTTGACTACTCTGTGGTGTTGATGATGTATTAGATGACAGTAGCTTGACAGCTTTGACGTCAGAAAGTTATTGTGATCATTGATCCTTGAATAGTAAGTAAAGACGAGCTGCTGTCCGCGGCTTCGCCCGCGAGAACCGTAATATTTTTTCTAAAATATAGTATTAATACTAGCCTATGTTACTCCTTATAACATCAGCCAGTGAAAGTCCCGTTAAAATCAGTCCAGCCGTTTCGGAGATTAGCCGGAACTAACAGCCAGACAGATAAACAGACATTTTTTTTTTGTTTGTTGTAGTACTTAATAGTTGAGGAATTGCAGTAGTCTTGCCGGTGCAGAAATTATCAGCTTTTAATTGCAAATTGTGTTGATGTTGCTACTTGTAAGTTTTTACTATCGTCGCCGTCACACACCGTGATTAGTTCGAGTTACTTTACTAATAACTTGTGTAGATTTTTACGACCACCCGTATATCAAATATCACTTTTTATTGCGCACTGACAGAATCAAAGATAACATTTCCTGTAGTTTTATGATTTTTTTTATTTATTGTAAAGTTCAAAGGAATTATTTCTGTTCCCACCGCTTCTTTATAAATTTTATACTCTTATGTAATAAGCGCGTTAGTAGTCTGAACATGGATGTCCATCGCATGGATAATTCTCCGAGTGTCCACCAATGATTCTTCAAGTCTACCATCCATTCAGTGCCCACTATTTTTTAATAATCGTTTGTACGTGACCCATCGTCGTAACTTGACACTACCACATGCTACCGTATTCATAATATGAAATTAGGGCTGCATACAACCATTTCAAACTGACATCTGTCACCGAACGCACCCGTAAAGAATAAGGGTCAAACCAAAATGGCGTCGTGTCAGAGACAAGGAGCAAAGAATGTGACGAATTTGTAACGCGATACTAAACGCATGCCTGTGTCAATGCGTTCTAAAAAAAAAACACGTGTTCTTCGGTCCGCGGGTTTATTTTAAATATGGAGTTTTGATTAGCATACGATGTTATCTCGATAATTTATTTTTGTTTAACGAATTATGGATTAAAATAGTCGTTTTTAACTAATTATGAATAATAAATAATGTAATAAAGCTGTAAGATTTGAATTTACTTATCACAAAATTATTAAAACTTACGTTTATTTTATGCAAAGTTTCATTGTGTGGGCGTTTCACAGCTTCCATTGAAAAATACGATCATCTGTATAAAATAGTCCCCGACTAATTGAATGTATGAAAGACATATGAATGCGATTAGTCGTACAATTACTCAACAAATCGCAAGATCGCATCTGCGGGACGTCACGTCTCCCGGACTCATTAATTTGTTGTCTGACGTGCGAGTGACAAACGCACTATTATTAAACCTGCATGTTTTCTTAGTATTAGTAATACTTTGCAGACGAATATTTGTGATATTTTTATGCTAATATTAGACTACACTTAAAAGCAGACTTCAATTAGGTATGATGAATTCCAAAATATATCTTTGTACAGACGCCAGCACATCAAGCTACTACAATCTGTCAAATTTATTTAATAGATTTTCAACTTAATCGCTGAAGTATAAGGTTCAAAGTTGATTGGGAAAATTTTACAGTTTCGGGTAGCTAAAATTGTATTTTTTTTTCTATCAAAGGTGAAAAAGAAATAGTTAAGGCTTGTGCAGACCAACGCGACACGCGACGCGACACAAAGGCACCGCTCGTCGCGCGACGAGCGGTGCCTTTGTGTCGCGTCGCGTGTCGCGCCTGTTTGAAAGAGCCTTTAAACTGAGAACTTAGAAAGGTTAGAAAATAGAATAAATAAAAAACTTTCGTGACCTTTATTTTATTTTATTTTATTTATTAGGGACAAAAAAACAGTTACATGTTAAGGTTCAAATTATGAGTCGTAACACAAATAGGTAAACATATAACCCACACCATTGTCCACGAGTTAATAGATGAATAACTCAGGAAATGTATATACAATAGTATCTTATTATGTTTAACTGAATTTAAAAATTATTGATAGGTTAAGATTGTGGTGAAAGAGTATTTATAGCTAGTGTTTTAAATTTTTTACTTGAAAGAGAGAAGACATCTATGTCCATGAAGTGCGTGTTATAGGTTTCAACAAGTTGACGAAGGGGCACTCGTGCCCCGGCGTTAGTCCTGCATGAATCTACGTGGAACAGCCGGGGCACGCGCGCTGCCCGTCTGATAACAGTTCTAGGCACTGTATAGCGCAACTTATTTGTGATTTCAATACAGTCAAATCTATTGTTACACAAACCATGTAGCATCATGGCCATCAAAAGTAATCGCCGAGATTCTAAACTTAAAATATTAAATTGCTGTAATAATTGTGTGTAAGGAATCCTTGAATGATAACATTTATAGTTTACAGTACGTAAAAACTTTTTCTGTACTAATTCCAATTTAATATTATATTTGAGATAGAACGGATTCCAGATAGGAATCGCGTATTCTAATTGAGATCTTATCAACGCTTTATATAGTAGCAAAAAAGTAGAGGGTCGCACGAAGTGTTTCGAGGATCTCGTGACGAAACCATACATCCGAAAGGCTTTATTTATTATGTCCGAAAGGCTTTATTTATTATGTTCTACTTTATTTAGTTAATCAAATAATCATACAGAACACTCAGACCAATTAAAAAGCCACATTTTCAGTCTTTAAGAAAACAGTACCTTAATTGCGGCATCCATTTCTTCATAAGTTGGAAAAAAACATCTGCTCAACAACGTAAATAACGCAATGTATGTTGTTGAACTGTCAAAATGAAACAAATTAGGCATAATTGTTTACGAAAATAAGTTACGCAATTAGGGTACTGTACCCTAATTGCGTAATACAACACAATCACAATCTGAATCGTTTTGAAACAGACTGCTAATCCATTGCTTCATAAGTTGGAAAAAAAAAATCTGCTTAACAACGTAAATAACGCAATTAAGAAAAGAAAAGAAAGAAAATTAATTAATTAAAAGAAAAACACGTAAATAACAAATTGGGGGAAAATATGCGTCACATCCACGCAAAACGGCCATCGCTCAGCGTAAAGCTCAGAATGAAACTGATTAGTCTTGATCGTTAACGAAAATGTATTACGTAATTAGATACCTAGCTGATTTCCTCTCGGCTCACGATGCGTTTTTCATAGTCAGATTCATCGATACAAATAATTCTTCTAAAAAAATTATTAAAACTTCCAAACACAGCTTAACAGAACTTCTCAACACTCCAGTGCCTCGAAAGTAATCACAATAATTTCAAAAGAAATATTCATAAACACAGCTCAGTTTCAATGCTCGAGCATTGAAACACATTGTTAGTTAGTATGCGTTGCAATATTTGCATATTAACTACTTTGAAACACGTCTTGGACTTATGCCGTAGAAAAACATAGAGTAGGTAGCCAACCAGAGACTTATCTTCGTAACAAATACAAACATAAAGCTTCGTGCAGACACGTGCGACGCGACGGCGCGGCGCGACACCGGTAATTGTTCTACCGTGAAATTTTATTACAAATTGTTTGTTGTAGTCGCGTCGCCCCAGTCTCCACGAGGCTTAGCCCGTCACAGAAGTAGCTATAATTTAAATAAATATAATTATTTTTTTTGCGTAGTTTTTGGTGTCGTACTATTAATATATATATCTCCGTGTGAGGTCGCTCGAAGATTACTATGGAAAATATATCGTAATATGTCTTGCTATAATATTATAATTATAGCTACGTCTATGATGGCTTTATCTTAGTAACAAATACAAACATACGAGTAATGCCATAAGTAGGTATTATGTGAAATGCGATAGAAACTGCCAGCAGCTAAAACACCACTATGTGGCGAAAGGGTCAATGATATTTTTATTTTGAGCACGTAATTCAAAAGCTAAGAGAACGACATAATGAAAAGTCTAATCACTGAGTTAGATTTGTTTTTTGATTTTTGGTTGTCCACCCTCGGTAGGCCAGTGTGAGACGTCAAAAACGGATAGCAATGCCACAGAAGTGTTGTGCAGTGTGCGTGATGCTGGATTGGTCAAACGCGAGCATATCATCAAATATAACCTGCTTCCTGTCGATGAGGAATGTTAACTATTCATCAAGCCCAGATCAAAACATTGCTACTACTGCAACGTTGTCAGAGGCAGCGCAGAGGTGTTGGGGTTGGGTATCAAAGAGCTGAAAAAGAACAATTTTAAAAGGTTCGGTCTCTGTAGTTTATTTACTCATGTGGTAAAAGTTTTCAAACAGTAAGTACTTAAAGCAGTCTAAGCTAAGCGGATATTAAAAAGTTGTGAGGTAGGGTAGTTTTGAGTTCTTTGATCCTGTAAGATAAGCTTTTATTGGTTAATAAGCTGTTATGCATGTTCATATTTGTTAGCTAATGCTTTTAACACACTTGATACTTTACAATTCTGCAATACACACTGTCATCTGCCTAGCTTTTTCCAACTATGTTGGGGTCGGCTTCCAGTCTAACCGGACCTCCACAACCCAGTAGTTACTGGGTAATACGATACCCCTTGGTATGACTGGTTGTCAGACTTTCGGGCTTCTGACGATCCGTAACGACTGTCAAAGATCTACAAAAATGACAGCCGGGACCAACGGCTTAACGTGCTTTCCGAGGCACGGGGGGGTTTTGGTATGTAAAGATGGTCACCCATCCACGGACCAATCGCGCCAAGCTTAACCTGATAGATCGACGCGTGTGGCTATTAGTACTTAGCCACAAGCCCCTCCAATACACACTGTTATTTGTAGTAATAGGCAAATATAAACTGTTTCGTTGGTCGCAAATGATTTTGGATTTTTTTTCGCTTTTGGGTTGCTTTTGGGGGGCATACAAGAAAATTAAAAAAAAAGTTTTGCTAACAGTACCGTGTGACATATCAAATGAAAGTGCTTGTTGCGAGGATCTTAAACATATTTTTTACATAATTTTAAAATAAATGCTTTTAAAGATATTTAAGAAATTCGATGAAAATTTACCATTCCCCCGTTATCTCCGAAACTCTTACTTATCTCTCTCTTTACTCATAGATTACAGAAAAACCTATAAGAAGTCTATGGTCTTAAAATGACATGGTTAATCTCTCAATATTGTGCGTACAAACTTACATTTTCAGTTGGAATGTATGGGAGAACATGTATTTCAACTACAATGTTAAGTTTGTATTTGGGATAAATTCATCCCAACTGCGAAATCCTTCATTGTGCGTAATCCGACACGCACTTGGCCGGTTTTTTATTTGAGACTCCGACGGGGAAGCTCTTGGCCTGCATCTCACCTGATGGTAAGTGATGATCAGGCCGAAGGTGGAAGCGAGCTTCACCCGGAATCCTCAACCACAGAGGAACTGGCTATCTTACCTCTAACTGCCGAAACACAACAATGCTGTTAACATTGTTGTTATGGCGACAGACTTAAGTAGATAAGATGGTGGTAGCTAGCCAATCGGACTTAGAACAAGCCCTACCACCAACCAAGTTTTGCCCCCACTGGGAATATAAACCGGGACCTCTGGGTCTGAGACAGGTGGTCTAACCACCAGACCTCGTACATGACTACACATCAAGCTACACATTTCCAGTATAAGCTGACCTCGCATTATTGGGAAATCCTTTAGAATGCGAGATCAGCATAAACTGGAAATGTATATATAGCTTGATGTGTAGCCGTGTGTACTATGTCATAATACAATATATAAATGGTTATAAAACCACCCAATTGTATCCGAACTAGTTTTCTTTGATATCATTAAACTGTGGGATTTTTACGACTTAAGTCCATATTATTTTATCTAAAACGTCATATTCGATTATAATATATTTTTAAGCAGTTTTTTAGTAATTACTGGTCCCATTATTTTATCAATTAGCGCTGGAAACACGTTTGCTTATTATTAAAACACTCTTCTGACTTTGTCATCTTTCAAATGTTTGACAGATTTGATATTTATTGCTATTTTTTTCTGCAATGAAACGATATATTTCCAAACACTGGCGATTTGGCTTTCTCTTAAAACGGTGAAGGAAAACATCGTGAGGAAACCGGCATGTCCTAGAACCAAAAATTCGAAGACATGTGACATCTACCAACCCGCACTGGGCCCGCGTGGTGGATTACAGTACTAGGGACATAATAAACTGATTATGCAGACTTTCTCGAAAATAAAAGGTTTACTAGCAGCGCCCCGCGGTTTCACCCGCATAAGTCTCGTTCCCGTGGGAATATCGGGATAAAAAGTGTCATAACCTAATCCAAGTTATAAACTATTTGTGTGCCAAATTTCATCCAAATCTGTTCAGTAGTTTTTGTGTGAAAGAATAACAAACATCCATCCATCCATCCTCAGAAACTCTCGCATTTATAATAATTATATAAATATAATATTTTTATTATAATAATTATAATAAGTAGGAATAGGAACTAGTAGGATTAAAAGGATTTATCATCCGTTGCCTTTCTTGTACATATACTTATATTTTTTAATATATACGTATTTTTTTATTTTCCTGATGAACTAACAAACAATCTTGACAATAAAACGTACATATTTTTCTGTTCCTTCTTGTCTGTTTATATGTGTGTACATAAACTGTTAACTAAATAAATAAATAAATACTTAGTTAAAATAAAAATATAAGTATTCTCAAAAATGTTTAAAAAAGTGCTAACAGAAAATCCAGCCGCACCTCGACAGTAAGATGGTTTCACATAGCGAAATCGTAAAATCGTCGTAAAACGATACCTAAACAGGATCCCATTACAAAAACCGAGTTCCATTCGCAGTTTAACTGTCACCGTCAGTTTACAACTCAAGTTATATCCTATTTACTGACAGACTTTTGTTGAAATTACATTTGTAACGTGCTTTATGACCACGAGATTTATATATTTTCTTAATAAAATACTAGCTTTCGCCCGCGACTTCGCCCGCGTGGATGTCGGAAAATATCTCACGAGAACGAACCTACTACCAAAAAAATAAAACCACTGGTACTCCGGGAGTGCCGACAGAAGTGAAAGCTTGAACAAGATCGCCTTGGTGGAAGAAAAATACTTGTATAGAACGTTGGTCCGTAACCTTATTTAAATTACGAGCACAAAAGCGTTTACAAAAAAAAACTTCCGAAACCTTTAAAGTACAAATACTTGCGTAGAACATTGATCCGTAACTTAATATAAGTAAAGAGCACAATTGCGTTTACAAAACAGAGGTGTCGGTAACGGTGTCGCGAGTTCAATTGTTTTTTCCTATCTCAAAAATTCCCAACGCGCCTAAAGAAGTTTTCACTTCAAAAGTATCCTAGGTCATTGTCTACCCATGTGCCAAATTTTCTACAAATCCGTTCAGCCGTTTTAGCGTTAAAGCTTAACAAACAAACAAACACACTTTCGCATTTATAATATTAGTAAGGATTCCGCACTGCTGTTAATTCTTAGTGTTTGGTCTTTAACTTTGATAGGTTTAACGTTTTCAGGGAAAGTGTTTAGAAAAGGTTTATTTTTTATTTTATACTAATGTGTGTTTTTAGAAACTAAGCAATGAAAATATCGAAATGTTTCTACCAAGTAGGTATTTATAGCTCAGCCCTAAAGCGCTGGCCACACCGAGAGCTAAGTTAACTAAATAACAATATTGAATCGTAAAACATGGGTTTAAAGCGCAAATTCGACTGCCTACGTGTGACCGACGACGCTAAAAGAAAATAACTTTAAAAACAAAAACAAAACTGGCGACGAAGATTAAAACTTTTTGAATTCAGAACATTACACATCTGTTTCATTTGATGACTTCAGCCACCAACTTTTGTAAATGGAAGCCTTAACAATTTCTTCGCTGTAAGCAAAATGAATTTGCATGGCCCAAGAAAGTATTAAATATTTCCTTATACGCACGCACAGTCACCACACATTGTTGGACGACTTACGAGGCTACGCACACACATATAAGATTGTCAACAATCAGAACACATCTACATAAGCCATAATGTTTGCATTGTGTACCGCCGCACTAATGAATGCGAGTGCGATGCCGATTATCGTACCGAGCGATATCGACCCGAGAATCGATTAGAATCGCTACGGAATATATGAATTTTTCATAAAGTATCGAGTAATTGGTTAAAAGTAAAACATGTTTGTGTTATGTATTAGGTACGGTAGATTGATTGGATAGCAAAAAAGGTATTATTTAACTTGCTGGTAAACAGTTCTTCGGTTGAATAAATCATTGAGATTTCCGATCGTAAGACAAAAATTCTGATCGAGAAATGTGAATAAAAAATTATAGCAAAAGCCCAAGAAGTTGCTGGTTCGATAAAGGCTTGTGCAGACCAGCGCGACACGCGACGCGACACAAAGACACCGCTCGTCGCGCGACGAGCGGTGTCTTTGTGTCGCGTCGCGTGTTGCGCCTGTTTGAAAGAGCCTTAACAGAAAAGTGGAAAATTGAGACTTCAAAGTCAAAGTCAAATAATTTATTTCAATTAGGCACATGATAAAACGCACTTTTGAACGTCAAAATTTACAAAAAATTTTTTTTTTTCTAGTCGCCCCTCCCAAAAGGTAGTTTTCGTATGGAGAAGAATGGGCAAGAAACTCCACCGTTACTCTTTTAAAAGGTTTTTACAATATTTTTTATATATTAATTATATAATTATATGTGAAGACGATGCACCTGGAATAAGATTACTATACCACAATAGGTAAAAATGAAGCAATGACAGAAACATTAATTATGTGATGGATACAGGATGTTTACATATTTACAAGCATTGTAAAAGTACCTATACGACATTCCTAAAAATATTACAAGTAATACTAATAAGTAATAATACCAATTTTACCATTTGAGGGCTCCTAACTTTAGGCAACATCATGAAAAGTCACACCACTAGTTGGCGCCACTTTGGCAAAAGGTCGTCCATTTCGAAAATAAATATAAAATATGTGATGACGATCATCATTCTTTTCATTCATTCGTGCATCATTCAGTCACGACTAAAGAAAATGTAGGGTATGACACTTTTGACAGGTGCCTGGACCTAACGTCTCAGTGCTGCCAAAAAACCCTCATAAACATGCAATTCTACTGGGTTTAGAAATAAACTCTTAAAAATCTTCATGTAGGTAAGTAGAGCTACGTTGCACAGAAATATGTTTAATAAATAATACTGCCACAGTATAGTAAGTATTATGCTGTCAGTCTATAGTTTTTTGTCTACTGTCATGGTCAGGACAGAATGCCTTGTTATCTTAGTCACCGTTTTGTTTGTCTATGACCAGCGTATTTTTTTTCTTGACTAACGAATTTAGACAACGCCTTACTCATGGGATTAAAATAATATTAAATAATTTTCATAATATTTAGATAAAGGTCGACAGAATAGTGTAAACGCACAAAATTAAGACAAAAAATATTCATGTTTGATAAATGTTTGTTGATAATAAGTTCCAACAAAAGATACCTACATTGATTATGATTGCTCCTCAGCGAATAAACTTTTTCTTTCCAAGAATTAATTTCTAAAAACACGTCTTCGTGATTTAATTACTCATCGTTCATCAGATATGCAAAGAGCTGTTTTGTGCACACTTTGGAAAATACTATAAATTTTGAACTTTATTTCCTTGCAATAAGGACGTTACTTTGGGACTATTTGATTTGTTCTGTGTTCGGCATTGATGAAGTAAATTGAATAATGACGAAACGGCGAGAAAAACTAGTCATTACGTGTGTAAACATAATTCGTTTAGTACTTAGGTAAGATTACTTAAATACTCCAAAAAAATCATGATAAAAAATTAAGCAACCTATATTTTTAACTGCGTAATACAACACAATCACAATCTGTTTCGATTTGAAACAGATTGCTGATCCATTGCTTCATAATTTGGAAAAAAATATCTACTCAACAACGTAAATAACGCAATGAATGTTGTTGAACTGTCAAAATGAAACAAATTAGTCATAATCGTTTACGAAAATAAGTTACGCAATTAAGGTACTGGTCTTTTGTTAAGCCAAAAAGAGTAATCGTTCTACAGCAATTTTTTTTTAAATTTTGTTCCAAAATTCTACGAACTTCGAGGAAAACACTGGACCTAACAAAGATTACACTAACGAAAACATCACTAAAGAAACAGCGAAAAGATAAATAAAAAATACAAAGTAAGTATTAAAAACAACAATATTTTAGTTTATATACTTATCAAAGCACTAATTAATTAATCGGGTTGCCAAGAAACAAAGATAACATATCATAATTAGCGTTAAAAACATTTAAGAGTCTTAAATTGTCTTTGAAGCTGTTCCAAAGATTTTGACATATCGACCTTAACAATGTAAAATGTAGTACCTACAATTAAAATTTTAAGATAACATATTGTAGTTTAGCTTCATCTTGTAAATTGTAGTAGCATTTAAATACGATAAAATACAGTGAATTTGAATTGAATTGAATGATAAGTAGTGTTTGCGTTTTTGATCCTGAGATGTACTGAATAGATTTGAATAAACTTTCTAGCTTACCAGGAGAGCAGAAAGCAGGAAACGTACGTTAAAAATCAGAATTACGAGGGAATCCGCAAGCAGAAATCTGTCAGTGATATTTTTAAATCGCTATACATCTTAGTCACACGGAGATAGCTCATATTTTACTGTCTATTTTTATCTTCCACTCCTCATGTGTAGCTAATTGTGGAATATAAATGATACAGTTCATTAATATATTCAGAATAAACCGCACACATCTGCGCCTGCGATAGTTTTTAATATTTTCATAATCGTCTTGTTTTCTTTCAAGCTTGCTCTAATTTTGGTACAGCGTGTACGTAAAATGCGGTAGTGGGGCGCTTCATTTCAGACTGGACAAGCTATAACCACCACCATAATCGAGTTACAAACTTTCAATCACAATCCCAAGGATTTTGAAAGAAATTTCTAATCCATTGCTTCGTATGTTCGAAAAATTCGTCTGCTCGACAACGTAAATAACGCAATGAATGTTGTTGAATTGTCAAAATGAAAGATATTGCTATTGAAAGTTACGCAATTACACCGCAAATCAAATGGGGTATTACCTTAGATTTAGTTTTTGACCTGTAGGTACCCTGTAACACCTGTGGTGATAGGTTAAGTCAAGTATTTCTACAGGGTGTCCGGTAAATTATGGATAACCTTGACATAGCATTTCTACGACCTTATGGGCGTTTAAAAAAAAAAACTGAAATAAATATTATCCCAAGTAGTACTTACATAAAATTTTCAACAAACTTTTTTTTTTACCTTATTTTACATTTTTCATCACCACAACCACAGATGAATAAATTCCATCGATTATTTGTTGTTGTAATATTGTACGTTGACTATACCGACAGAGAAGCAGTAAATGATGTGATTAGAAATTTACAGGTTTTTTTTTAAATCGTGTCTTAGTATATAAAAAACTGTATTTTTTTTAGAACGGCTTAACGTCTAATAAATGCTATTTCAATGTTATCCATTATTTAGAAAGAAGAAAGAAAAAAAAAGAAAGACAAGTATTTATTGAGACTCGCACAGGAAATCACAAATTGAACTAAAACACACTCATTAAAAAATAAAAATAAAATAAAAACAATTAAAATAAAAGCAGAAAGTTCCTGTACGAGGCCAAAAGGCTCCTATCTCAGCATATGCTGCGACATATAAGAAAAAATAAATAAATGACGCAGCGCTGGTATTCTGATAGGGCCCGCAGTGATGTCACGGATAGATAAAATACAGAAATAAATATAATAAAATTATAAATAATTTAGCGATAAATAATTTACCGGACAACCTGTATGTTTAATTCAGAAAATGCCAGGGTTTAGCCTCGGCCTTACTTTGACGGTATGCCAAGGCTTGTATTTGGATCAAATAATTTAGTTCTAGATCATCATTCTCCTCCCAATATATTTGGGGTCGTCGTAACGTCCTTTTCTTCCATACTTCTCTATTAGTCACTCTCTTTCAAGCCACATCATCTTCCACACAGTCCATCCATCGTTTCTTTGGTCTTCCCCTACTCTTATAGCCATCCACATTCATACTCAAAACTTTCCGTACAAAATTTTGTTCTAGATTTGAAAAAATATAGAAATATCACGATAACATGAAATCTGCCATTATCTGTGCGAATGTCATGTAGAGCGATAAAAAAATGGGTTCAGGTACTTACTGATAAAATAAAAATAAACAATACGATATTTTTGAAATAATATCGTTCTGATGCAATTTAATATAACAGTGATCACAATAACATATAAATGTTGTTGTTGTTGTGTTGTTATATTATAATAATATAATATTCATATATTTAATATTATATAATATATTTTTTACAATAAATTGTTGCTCGTATTTCGCCTAAGATATAATTATATCGGGCTAAGTAGGTATTAATCTGCCACAAACAGGACAAAAATAACATAAATAAGTTTACAATGTAATTAGATTAGCAAAATGATATCCCGTGACCTTCAGGTCAATAAACTATTCAATACTGAGTCTTATTTAAAGTTCTTGTCATTTAAAATTAATCGACCGTTTAATGAGTATCATTAATTAACGAATTTTTTAAATTTATGCCTTAATTTTCGTGAAAATCAGATGTCGGAACGGAACCAATTATTTTCTGGGAAATCTGAATGGCGTTTATCAGATAAGCATCAATCGCGGCAGCAAGTCCTATACAGCTACAATTGTGACTGCTCCTAAAATGTTATTAAAAAAAAATCGATAAAACGTTATTTTTTCCTAATCATGTTAATATTAGTGGTTAGGCCGTCTTCTCCCTAACGGGAAGAGACCGTGCTCCTAAGGCGAACCCGACCTAAACTCTAATTTCAAAATAATTAAAAAAAGAAAATATCAGCCTAGGGTAATTTAGGAACAGTAACATGTGGTGCCGTATATTCGCACAGTGTTCGAAATTCAAAACCGAACATTCGAAAAAGAAAACTATAGTCCGCTCCAATTTCTTTTACATAATCATATACAAATAAGTACCTACTTAGAAGCTGTCATCGTATTCTTGCGTGTCATATTATACATATTCTTTCTATTTGGTTTGTAACCCTATCCGTATATTGTCATGCATAGCTCAGCCGAGGCGTGTCCGTCGCCATTATTCATAATGCTTCACACCTTACATACCTGACAAATGCGACCGCATAGGAACGCATGCGCATTGTCATTACTGCATCCTGGTATGAAAGATTTTGATTAAAACTTGACTTATTTATTTTGCGAAAAAATATGTCTTTAAAGTTTTCTTCAGAAAGGTACCAACCAAATTATGTTTTGTACATAAAAATACAGGGGAAACCAATCTTAAAACTAATTTCAAAATAATCAAGAAAAACGAAAATTTTATCAGCCTAATTTGAGAACAGTCTCATATTGCAAAAAGCCTCGTGCAGACGGGCGCGACTCGACACCGGTGATTGTTCTACAGTGAAGTTTTCTCAGAAATTATTTTGTTACAGTCGCGCCAGTCTGCAGTATGCACGAGGCTCAACACACTCCTGCGCCGATTTATAAGTTCTGCATTTCTTTACGAATATCGAGATGACCTAAATATTAATTAAAAATGTAATTGTAAATTCAAATAACTAAGCAGAAACTACAAAATATGATAATCATTTCCACGAAATTGAGACTAGCGCAGTAACAACAATAGGTTCTTACTATGAACTTATTGCATACTATAATGTTGATTTACTACTGTGAATAATTTAAGTTAAACCTCTCACAAATACATTGTACGGATCATTAAGGGCCATCCAATAAATTCTCGCAACTTACCCTCACATTATCAGTGCATAATGTCGTAGATTATGCCCTTCTGAATTGGTGGCTAAGTTGAGATAACCGTCGCCGTCGCTCTGGTGTAAGAACTTATATTCTGCCGCATTGCATTTTCTTGAGTTAGTATCTCAAAAATGAAATCTTACTACATACATAAACTCACGCCTTCTTCCCATGGGGGTAGGCAGAAACTACAGAACGCCACCTGCTACGGTCCTTACATACTCCTTTTGCCTCATTTACGTTCATACATCTGGTCATACACGCACGCCAGTTGCAATTACTACGCACCTGGCCTTTCTGAAGAACATCACCAATAAGGTCAGTATATGTCCTCCTAGGGCGTCCCCGACCGGCCTTTCACTTCACATCAGCCTTGTGAATACATTTTGTTAGTCGCCTTTCATTCATCCTCTCCACATGCCCAAACTATCTCAGCATACCCTTTTCAATTTTTGTCACTACATCTTCTTTTAAATCAATCAATCTATCAATCTTACTCCTACTCGCAATTTGATGAAGATAAGGAGTGGAAAGGTATTAGAAGACTCTTTTTTCTAAACAATAGGATGTAATTTGAACGCAAATAACAAGTTCTATTATCCACCGATAAGTTATAGCCTCAAATTTTAACTATATTTTATTTTATTTATTTGGCTCATCAACAATTGAATGCAATGTAAAAGCTATGATATGAGATACATCTAATAAACTTATAGACTAGTGTACCTATACCTACCAATTTCTTACAGGTAAGTAAGCACATCATGCATTGCTTATTTGATGTTGAGTGCCTACTTAAAATTGGATGAGTTCTTAAACTCACCGAACAACAAAATTCCAATTTAAAATCTAAAATCGAATTTAAAACAAAAATAACAATTAAAATCACATAAAATTAAAACCAATACTAAAATCAAAATTAAAATCTCCACAATGAAGCTATAGCCGATAAAGCTCTATACGCTTGCTCGCCCTGTCACACGCTATGCACAACAATACCTTTGCCTAACCGTTTAGGAAAGACAAGAGTGACAGACAGGTCAATTTCGCCATATCAGCCGTTATCGTGGAACATGATGTTAAATTAGGTACCACAATCATTTTCCTGTTCATTCAATACCTCAAACACAAAAATGTACAGAGGTCGACTTAATGCCACTGGCATTTTCTACCAGTCAGACTTTTGGGGTGATATAGAGAATAACAGTGGTAGATGCAATTACGAAAATTGAGGAATAAATCATCATCATCATCATCTTCCTGCCCTTGTCCCATATTACTTGGGGTCGGCGCACCACTTTTTCTTTCTCCACTCTCCCCTGTCAACCGTCACACTATCATTCACTCCCTTCTCTTTCATATCATTCCTCACACAATCCTTCCATCTTTTCTTTGGTCTTCCTCTCCCGTTCCATCCATCAACATTTATATTCTTCACTATTTTCGTCACATGCGTTTCTTCTCTCCTCATCACATGCCCAAACCAGGCCAAACGATTACCTTTCAACTTTTCTGTCACTGGCGCCACTTTTAAACTTCCCGTTATATACTCATTTCTTACTTTATCCATTTTCGTCACTCCCACATCCATCTCAACATTCTCATCTCCGCTGCATGCAATCTTTTTTCATCCATCTTTTTCACGGTCCAGCATTCCGATCCATACAGTACGACAGGCCTTATCACGGACTTGTAGATTTTCCCCTTTAACTTGAGGGGCATCCTTGGGTCGCAAGTTGTTCCAGTGACCAGTCGCCATTTCAAATTGAGGAATAAATATTTATTTAAATATAAAGATTATATGATGAAAATAAAGTTGGCACCCCCACTTTCGAAAAACGAAAATCTAAAACGGTGAAAATTTCGAGCTAATTAAGGACAATTTTGGACTGCAAGAAAAAAATTTCAGACCAACCCCCCCTTCGAGATATTCAAATTTTTTAATGGGGGTGCTAACTATTAATTAAGTTAGCACCCCCACAGCATTTAAATGATCACCAAAAAAGTTTTATGTAGGTCAAAATTTCGAGCTCATTAAGGACAACAAACGCAGCATCAACCCACCCCCCATGTACAACCCCCCACCCCTCTATCCGTAAAAATATGAAAAAGCAAATTAAAAAAAAAAAAATTTCACCACTATAATTCCTAGCATAGAATTGTAGATTGCCAAGTACAAAACTAAAAACATCCCTTAAAACCACCCCTTGACCAAACTTCCCGAAAATAACATCTAATTTATACGAAAATTTCTCTTCTTCATACATAAACTGTAAATCAATTATTAATGTATTATTACAACTACTACTTGCAACATCCCCAAAAAACTACCCCTTGACTGATGCTTAGTTCAAAATGTTAAACGTACTTCAAAAAATTATTAAAACTCCAAACCGTGCAGATGAAAATCTAAAACGGTGAAAATTTCGAGCTAATTAAGGACAATTTTGGACTGCAAGAAAAAAATTTCGGACCAACAACTACTTGCAACATCCCCAAAAAACTACCCCTTGACTGATGCTTAGTTCAAAATGTTAAACGTACTTTAAAATATGTAATGAATAATATGTAGTTGTAATAATACATTAATAATTGATTTACAGTTTATGTATGAAGAAGAGACATTTTCGTATAAATTAGATGTTATTTTCGGGAAGTTTAGTCAAGGGGTGGTTTTAAGGGATGTTTTTACTTTTGTGCTTGGCAGTCTACAATTCTATGCTAGGACTTATAGTGGGGAGAATATATATTTTTTTTTATTTGATTTTTTCATGTTTTTACGGATAGGGGGGTGGGGGGTTGTACATGGGGGGTGGGTTGATGCTGCATTTGTTGTCCTTAATGAGCTCGAAATTTTGACCTACATTAAACTTTTTTAGTGAATATTTAAATGCTGGTGCTAACTTAATTACTGGTTAGCACCCCCATTGAAAATTTTGAATATCTCGAAGGGGGGGTTGGTCTGAATTTTTTTTCTTGCAGTCCAAAATTGTCCTTAATTAGCTCGAAATTTTCACCGTTTTAGATTTTCATCTGCACGGTTTGGAGTTTTAATAATTTTTTGAAGTACCTACGTTTAACATTTTGAACTAAGCATCAGTCAAGGGGTAGTTTTTTGGGGATGTTGCAAGTAGTAGTTGTAATAATACATTAATAATTGATTTACAGTTTATGTATGAAGAAGAGACATTTTCGTATAAATTAGATGTTATTTTCGGGAAGTTTGGTCAAGGGGTGGTTTTAAGGGATGTTTTTAGTTTTGTACTTGGCAATCTACAATTCTATGCTAGGAATTATAGTGGGGAGAATATATTTTTTTTTTGTTTGATTTTTTCATGTTTTTACGGATAGGGGGTGGGGGATTGTACAGTAAGCGCTCAAAAGTGCATGAGCACGCTAAGAGTCGTATTGCTGTGAACACGCGGTATAGCTCGTACATTTGTATGTGTAAGCAACACGATACACACACCACAGATAACGCAGTTACACGAAACAACAATATATTTCCGTCGCTTTAAACATGCTAGCACACACGCACTATGCGCGTGAACTTGACCAGTTAATGGCATTGCTAAAATTCGATAGTAACTTAACAAGCGCAGATAGCAGAAAGCATTAAGCGTTGGTATGGAATTCAATCTGCCTCAGGTTCTAATCTCGTGAAACACAGTGCGGTTTTTTGCAAATATTATTATTTTTGTTTTCGATAATAATATTTTTTAAATATTGCTGCTTTTTTATGTTGTTATTGCAATAAAGGTTTTAGAATAAAAAATGCGTGATATATGATAACAAAATTAAAAAATATATGTTTATTCGTTATATTTATTTTACATAAGTTAATAAACTGCTACAATTATTTATCATTACTTCAGCTGAATAAGATGTGAAATAGATGTCAAGAAACTTAGAAGCAGTTTGTATTATTTAGACATATTTAAATTATGAAATATTTTAAATTTTTAATGGATTTTTTCACCATAAATATTAAGCTTTGATCATGGTCGAAGTAATTAAGTAATAAATAAGAATATTAGACTACTTAAAATGTAAAAAACTACTTACAGAATAGGTAATTTTAAGGTTAAATATGGGCAGTTTGTTTATATTTTATTTGTATTAATTATTTTACATTTTATTTGACTTTAGTAAATATTGGTTGTTATTGAGGTTAAAGCTTAAGTATTCATTTTCTTTACGAAAAGAAGATTGAAACTAAACCTCAAATTTTTATCCTAAAATAATACTATTACTAAAATAATATTAAACAATTTCGGTATATCTGCAAGAAATACGACAAACACCCTATTGAAACGTGCTTAAAAAATTCGTTACCATAAATTCATGCAATAACGAATCTGTTGTTTATTAAGTTGGTACGGTCAATATTTTAAGGTCAAAAACGGTTTTCTAGCTGGTCTTCAGTGATGCAAGCCTTCAGAGTGCACGGCGAACGGTTCATAATGACGTGTTTTTAATAATTCAGCAAAATGTCTCGTTGGTATGAAACCATTTGTTTCATTCACCATTTGACGTCGCTGCTACTCGATAATAAGCCCCTTCCTCATATCTCTTAACCCTCACAGTATTTCTCTAGAACAAAGAAAAACATTGTTTTTATTACACATAATACCTTATTATTTATTATTCACTAATCGAATTAAACCTCACAATGAATTTAAAACTTTAAAGGCATCTTCTGTCTCAACAATATCTCTGTTCTATCAACAATACCCTTGATTAAGATTTATGTTTAGTAAAATATGAAATATATTAATGATAACACTCACACTTAGTCCGGTTTCATTAGATATTCACTTCACTTTTACGCAGCGCAATAATATTCTCTGATCTGATCTGATCTCTTCAATATATTTTATGCCTGCTTTTTGATAATAATAACCACAACACTGCGCTAAATACTCGTCACCAATATTATCCACGAACCAAAAAAGTTCTATTAATTGAATACTCGTAACAAACTGCATCTACCCCACAGAAATCGAAATAATTTACTTAGTTTTTTGTGGTCTACCTGCTAAACTTTAATATTTATGTGAACAAGACGAATGAAACTAAAAACGAATGATGATTATTGAACTAGTCATTGGTTGCAGACAAAGTGAGTGTGTGTGTGTAATGTGCGTGTCTACAGTATTGTAACAACTTATAGAAGAAGGTCGTAAGTCAAACCGAAGCGTCAGTCTATTGCTTTGTGAGATTGCTCATGGACTTTTGGTCGGCACTGTACATGGGGGGTGGGTTGATGCTGCATTTGTTGTCCTTAATGAGCTCGAAATGTTGACCTACATAAAACTTTTTTAGTGAACATTTAAATGCTGGTGCTAACTTAATTACTAGTTAGCACCCCCATTGAAAATTTTGAATATCTCGAAGGGGGGGTTGGTCTGAATGTTTTTTCTTGCAGTCCAAAATTGTCCTTAATTAGCTCGAAATTTTCACCGTTTTAGATTTTCATCTGCACGGTTTGGAGTTTTAATAATTTTTTGAAGTACGTTTAACATTTTGAACTAAGCATCAGTCAAGGGGTAGTTTTTTGGGGATGTTGCAAGTAGTAGTTGTAATAATACATTAATAATTGATTTACAGTTTAAGTATGAAGAAGAGAAATTTTCGTATAAATTAGATGTTATTTTCGGGAAGTTTGGTCAAGGGGTGGTTTTAAGGGATGTTTTTATTTTTGTACTTGGCAGTGTACAATTCTATGCTAGGAATTATAGTGGTGAGTTTTTTTTTTTTATTTGATTTTTTCATGTTTTTACGGATAGAGGGGTGGGGGGTTGTACATGGGGGGTGGGTTGATGCTGCATTTGTTGTCCTTAATGAGCTCGAAATTTTGACCTACATAAAACTTTTTTAGTGATCATTTAAATGCTGTGGGGGTGCTAACTTAATTAATAGTTAGCACCCCCATTAAAAAATTTGAATATCTCGAAGGGGGGGTTGGTCTGAAATTTTTTTCTTGCAGTCCAAAATTGTCCTTAATTAGCTCGAAATTTTCACCGATTTAATTTTTCATTTTTTGAAAGTGGGGGTGCCAACTTTATTTTCATGATTATATGCCTATGCGCACCATGTTTACTTCTTCAGCAAATATCTGTCAGGCGTCATCTCAGTATTCACCCTCCTTGGTCCTAACCATCTTTCTTTTGGTCTTTCCTTATTCTTATAACCAACCATATGTGGTCAGTGATAGCCTAGTTGTGTGACTGTCGGACTCATAGATCTCAAGTTCGAACCCAAACACGCACCTCTGACTTTTCGGGTTCATATGCGTATTGTGTAATTATCACTTGCTTTAAAAACGGTGAAGGACAACATCGTGAGGAAACCGGCATGCCTGAGAAATATTTCTCGACGGCATGGTAGCCTTGTCAGAGGCCCATGGGCGGCTTTAAAACGCTGACAGTTCTGACACCAGGTTGGTCACTAACCACACGAAAAAAAGACGAATAGCCAACCATATTCATATTCAAAATGCATGCCATCATTACCAATATTATTTCTTCTTAAATAGCTCAAGTTACATACACATACGTAGGTACATAAACTCATGATTTTTCCGCCACCTGCTATCATCCTTACATACTCCTTTTGCTTCGTTTACCGAAAGTGATACATCAAGCTTTAGCTCAAGTTCTAATGTGTATAAACAGCCTCTATGAATGTTTACAAATGCGTTAGCACAGCTATCATCTTAGCTGACTGGCCAATAGATTGATGCTCACATTATAGTATTCGACATACAAAAAAGCATGATGTGACCTCCACCAACCCGCACTGGACTCGCGTGGGTGGATTAAGGCCTAGTCCCTCTCACAAAGAGGAGGCCTGTGTCCCAGCAGTGGGAACATTATAGACTGATTATGTTGTTGATTTAAAAGAGTGTCCGTGGAATTTCTTGCCCGTTCTTTTCCATAGGGCAACTAGCTTTATCTTTCTGACTGACCGACCCCTTGACAATTCAAGTGTCGGTTTATTTGAAATATATGTTTTGAGTTTGAGTTGCAAAGAACCATATATTAATGGCCATCTTGTGGTGATCTATTTCCTAGTAATACCCAACCAGAAGCCATTCTAACAGCGGCGGTTATTTTAAATATATAAATTCCCAGTACTTGTTAGGATAATTTATATTGTAATCACGAACGTGATCGACGGATCGCACCTGATAATATCACGTCGGTACTTCCGAGGTCACATATAGTGTTTAATCATTATTATGTATTTAATTGAGCTATAAAAAATATGTTATTTCATATCTTCAGATATAATACTGATACGGGGATTTATAATCAAATCTTGTCACTTTAGTCTGTGCAAACAAATTTTTATTATGTCTTTTATATGTCTAACTGTAGGATAGGATATATACTCGTAGAAGAGCTCGTGGCAAAGTAATAACAGCTGCACAGATTGATCCATCAGGTTAAGCTACGCTTGCCGGGGTGGGTGACCATCTTTACATACTAAGACTCCTCCGTGCCTCGGAAAGCACGTTAAGCCGTTGGTTCCGGCTGTCATTCGTGGATCTTTGACAGTCGTTACGGGTCGTCAGAAGCTCGAAAGTATGACAACCAGTCTTACCAAGTGGTATCGTATTACCCAGTTACTGGATTGTGGTCAGATAGGCAGTCGCTCCATGTAAAATACTGGTATTCAGCTGCATCCGGTTAGACTGGAAGCCGACCCCAACATAGTTCGGGAAAGGTTAGGCAGATTGATTGACTGAGAGAAGCTGCCGTAAGTGTGTGGTGCGTCTCCATTAAAGCGGAGCCGAGCGGAGCTGAGCGGAGACGTGCAGGAATCGTCCAATCACAGACGAGACGAGAGACACGATGAGGATTTCAACATTTTCAACCATTGTGATTGGTCGTCAGGTCACCGCTTAGCTCCAATCACCGCTTATCAATCCCGTTCAAAATCGTTATGAAAATACGATACGCTTTGTAAGCGATTGTCACTTGTCAAATGTAGAAATGGTCACCCATCCACGGACTAACCCCGGTAAGCATAGCTTAACCTGGTGGATCGCCCCGTGTGGCTGTTAGTACTTAGCCACTCCTCAGGTAGCTTATCTCAGTCTATATCTACATTTTTGGCTATTCCAATAATCATAGAATGTCACTTGGTCTAGAGGTCTAGACTCTCTGGTTTTGTCTTGGAAAGAAATTCTGTTACGTAGCCACCGTCACTTAGTTAGCTTCTTTTTAATTTTGGCAGAAAATGTCAAGTCTGCACAAAATTATGTTGAGTTACTTACTGCCGTCATTATCATACACTTAGGCTGTACTTCAACATAGTAAAATATACTTATAATACAATATATTTACGCGAATTGTTCCTTACTCAATATTTCCCGAGAGTTTTCTTAGCTTCACTTGGCTCACAGCCAGGAGTGCTTGTTGACGAGCACTTGACAAGGAGCTTGACCCAAAAGATGTGTCACACGGCGATACAGCCGCCATTCTTGCCAACCTATTGCTTAGTCGGCCAACATTAATATCAACCTTAACTGGATACAAATAAGAGAAGATGGACTGTAATATAGGTGGTGGTTTCCAGCTAGATCTACTCCTAATTAGTATCTGTTTCTAAATTGTATACCATCATAATTCAACCTAGACCTTGATTACAAACCGAAGACCCCAGACCACGCAAAAGCTATTCAAATGTCACTAACGATGTTTTTTTCTTCTTTACAGATGCAATCCAACACAAAATATAACGGAACACCTCAACCTTAGGCATTTTAAGTTTAACCTGACAAAAGTTATCTGTGATCTCATTTTAGTTTAGTTAAAAAAAAAACAATTGCCTAAATAAGTTACGTTTTAAGTGCAGCACAAAAAAAAAAGAAAAAACACTAGACTGAACAAACAAATGTCAAGATCCGGCGCGAAGGACCGTGAAGTTTGAATTTGGAAACAGACAAAATGGCGGTTCAGTGAGTGGTCATGGATGACAGATAGTGGATAGGTTGTGGTGTTAGAGGATGGGATAATGGAAGTTGGGGCGTTGGGTTCGTGAAGATGCCGCATGCTCATTCGAGTTCGGCGGCGAGCTCGGGCGGCGACGACCTGGGCTCCACTGATGAGGTCAAGGTCTTCAAAGACGAGGGCGACGGAGAAGACGAAAAGCGGAGCTCGGAGAATTTACTCGAGGAGAAGTCTAGTCTAATTGATTGGACTGAAAGTGAGGTGAGTGATTTAAAACTTAATTCTGTAGAAGTATACCGTTGTTTTATTTGGCCTCTGTTCCAAATTCAAATTGTGCGGAATTCCAAATTCAAATTGTGCGTAATTCCGATTTTGAAACAAGAAGAGTAGCTACTTAACAAACCTTGATTTGAATTTTGAAGCAAAAACGGTTCTCTATTTGAATTTGGAATCGGATTTGATTGGACGATCACGTCATAAGCCCGATGATTGGGTAACATGCGGTAGACACACGTAATTCGGTCTTAGCACTTCATTATGGATGCACACGAGGCATTTATTCGACGATATCGCCATCCGTAAGCCATTGTAACCGTCATATAGTACTACAATTACAAGGATTGTATTACAAGGTTAACTGACACTTTTGCTGGCTTTGCTGTATTATCATGTTTAAAATAAAAGGATATTTTGTGTCTGCTTTAGGCACCAATTAATATCAAAACAGAATTTGCTAAATTTTTCCGGCTGATTTACCACGAGATTTTGGTAATCGCTTTTTCCTCTTTAGGGTACAAATATTCTCTTTTAAATTGTTTATTTTCCTTTCTAATAATTTAGGCAACTGATGCAGCCGACTAGGTTTAATTTATTAAATCAGTGGATAACTAACTACCCAAATCTACATTGATATCTAATTCCCCTGTCACGCTGTATTTTTCGCCTATTCCTTGATTTGTCTTTTCTTTTTAAGCACAGACAGTGTTTGGCTCTGAATCTCTACTTACCCCAATTTAATTAAGACCGTGACGAATATCTAAATATTGAGTCTTCTATATCTTCTTACGTGACAAAACAAACCGGTTTACGACAGTACGTCAGCTAATACCAAGAATTTGGTAATGTAATCAAATCTCGTATTACTTCATATAAATATAGTGATCAAGATAAGCTTATTGTGTTACTATTTACTTCGGAATATTTATCTTTTATATATTGTGTATAGTTCCGTGACTGACTGATAACGCACAACTTAAACAACTGCATATAAAATCATGTTCGGGGGTTAGGTTTCTTCATCATTTCAGCAAAGTGATTTCCTACCGGCCTCTGCTGGGTGAAGGCCATCTTCGATGCTGTGCGTCACATGTCCCATTGTCCAACTTTGACGATGTCATTAGCCCAACACAGATTCGGCCCTTCCAAATTTCAGAGTTCTTCAACTTCTCTATTGCCTTCGGTCAACCTTAGTTCATTGGCAATTTCCGCGTCTGGGTATTCAGATGTCCTGCCAAACACCATTTGAGGTTTATCGCCAGTCATCGATGGAAAACTTTCGTACGACAACAGAATTCGGCGTTATGAACTCACTCTAGTAGATTTGGTGTATCAAAGGATTTCCAAAAACGATGTCCCTGAAATATTGTGAAATAAGAGTTTATATGATCGTGGAGTCGCGGTAACAGCGACTCATTTCTCTTTATATTATTTATGTATCACTCTAGTTAATTCCAAAGACGTGTAATTAAGTCTAGTCCCGTATGATTAAGCTTAGTTAACTACGTTTTACGCACTATTCTAACTAACTCCATATCTGTTTCTACTTCAAATGAAAACTCATTTACATTTAATGTTAGTACTAGTTTATGTTGCCCATTACCTTTATTCTTTACTACAATAAATATCTCAACTAATTTCAAATTAAAATATGCGAAACACGACTCCTATTCAAGACGTTATTCGTGTATCATGGAATATATTTGTTTAAAGAAACGGGTATCTATTAGGTGGTCTTACTTATACAATTATTGACCAAAGAGGTGTCGTTTTGAATTAATAGTGTGTTTTGAAATGCCGACTTCACGCGGCGCTACGGTTTGTCCAACTTGTCCCATATATTTGGCCAAACATTGTCCTACACGTTAACAGCAGGTGCCAAACTCAGGTAGATCTCTATTGAATATATTCCTCGTATTAGTACCACAATGCATTCAAATAGCATCACAATATATTCAACTGCACTGAATTCTATTCACGCAAACATACTGCCACTGCCTTCACTATTAATTCACAATGAAATATCGATCTTATTGTGCACGATCAAAGTTTATAATGGCTCAATGAAATCTGTAAAGTTATGTTCGATTGTAGCGATACATTCTGCACTATTTGTGCTTTTACACGATTTCACACCTTCCAATATTTCCGATTTTATTGATACTCGGATCTCTGTATTGTGCAACGTAATGTTCCCATTTATTAATGTTTTAATGGAACGATTAAATATTTTAAGCGCTGGTGCACGCTTCTCCCTTAACGATCGTTGGTATATCACTCACGATAAGGTCTGCTTCACGCTATTAAATTGGATCGTAAACCACGACTTTTTTACACTACGAAAATGTGGGATTCTTAAATATTCATAAGTTGACGGCGGCAAATGAACTCATTATTGTACAATTCGATGCGTAGATTAACATCGGCGGTCGTAATAAGTCAACCACTCAATTACTGCTCCGCTACCATGAATATTGTGAGATAACGTCGAGATATATGGATAGATACGTCTTTATAATCGCAAATTGCCCGTAAAACAAACAAAAACAAGGTGCAGAACCGAGACGAAACAACATCCAAAACAACAATTGTTGAGGCGCCTTCAAAACCCATACAGGTACCGAACGTTTCCGAAAATCATAAAATATTGTATTCCAAGCCGACATAAATTACTTTATTCATTGTATTATTTCCGAAAACTCTATTATTCGCTAGACGGGTCCCGTACAATGACTTCTACCTGCGTTCAGGTATTTCTTATAATAAACACAAACTCCCACTGCTTTTGTCGAATTTACCTGTCGAGCGGTGAGGCGAGGGTGTGCAAACATGACCGAACACCTACGAACAGACGAAATACTTGATGCGCCGTCCTTTTCTTTGTCATTCAATAAGGAACTAGCGGAAGAGAGATGCGGGAATGATTTGTAGAGGATTCTCAACGCCTTACAATCACGCTTGGTATAAATATTGGATTATACTTAGGTGCAATTCTCGTGTATGTCATAATAGCATCGATTATAGTACGTGATGCCATTACAATACACATTGTACGTACAATTTTCGTTCGACATTTCGATTTCTTTTAGATTACAGTGTCTGTTGGTGAATTGGATTTGATGCGAGATTTTTTACGCCTGCTTGCCTTTTGGATATGTTTCTTTTAATGATTTTGTTGTTCCGTTTATTTGTTGAGGATTGTCCAATTTTGTTGAATTGTTGGTCAAATATGTTCAAGTGTAGTGTTAAGAAAGCTATAGAATTGATTGTCCATAGAGAATTTAATATAGAAAACTTTGTTGCACTTGAAACAAGATTGCCTCAACATACGCTTACACATGTAGTTCTCAGCTATTTACCTATAAGAGGCAGACTAATCCATTCCAGAAAATTGCTACCTTTTAACGACATCCAATATCTTAAATTGACCATTTAACCACTTTTTAGCCCTTTTAAAGTGTATGTTAGTTGATGAGGCTGAACATCGAGATGCCTTTCACTAGGCTCTAGAAAAAGTCAATGGCTTAGCGATTTCCGTTGTGGTCGGGGCTTGTATGAAATGGTCTGGGCAACATAACTGACCATGTAGAGATGTGAGGCTTCCGTTGAGATTTGCTCATGTATCTAGATTTATTGTGGTTTAGGATTTGTTGTTAGTTAGGAAGTTAATATGAGGAAAACTAAAATAAGTTTGACTAATCTGATGATTTTGTATAAGTCGTCAAACAATTAGACGATGAAATGGATATCTAAGAGAATATGGACGGACCAAGTATAGCAATGGATTTATTTACAGTGTAAACAATATACATTATCAATAGTATACAAATACGATGTGCGAATAGAATTTATAATGAAACCATATCTAATCAATCACAAACAAAAAATTAACTGATTATGACTCCAATAAAGAATATCTTCAATCTTCATTGATTCTAATAAGAATGCAACTCTTATTATTTCCAAACATGAATCTTCCGCAGACCTAGTATGGATATTAAAGTACATTAATAAACCAAAGAGTATTAATAAATCAATGTACAGATTGTACAGCAGCCCAACCTACCCTCAAAATAAGATAGCCATCGCTTCATTCGCTACATAGTATCCAGTCTATATTTAGCTAACAACGCGTTCTTGTCCCGCTTGTCCGCTTCCGGCGGCCATGCCTGCTCCTTACTCTCAGCCAGAATGTGTTCCTGTAAATATTCCACATTTTATGGCCACACTTGTCGCCAAACACGTTTTGCTGGGAAAGGTAGAACGCAGTTTCAAAGTTGATGGTCGAAGTGTGAGGTAAGGATCTAAATATGGCTGAAGTTGATGTATACATATTTGGAGAAAGTGATGATAAAAAATGTATATTAGATGAAAACAACAAGATCCTGTGTGAATATGAACCATCAGATACGGTAATTCGAAATATACAGAAAAGCAATGAAACCACGAAATTAATAATACATTTAATAATCCAGATACTGTGGTGCTTTTCCACTAAATGGATACCTTGAACACGTCCATAAAACTGAATTTTCGTTTGGCAAAACTGCGTCCAGCCCAGTTTTAATAAAGAGTCCATTATAAATAATTTAATCAACGTATTGCCGATGCCATACACCACATGTGCCGGCAAATTAAAATTTATAACACTATAAACCACTCTACAGTTTTAATGACTCCTTAACTCAACAAATCCTTATATTAATTCGGCCTTGTTGGTATATTTAGATGATTAGTGTTCATTAATACGTATGGAGTGGACATTTGAATTTTTGATGTGACTAGATCTTAGTTTATTTAGAAATTATTCCTTGGCAAGCGTCATTTAGATTTTTAAGCCGCAATAATGAAAAGTGATGCAGAATCTTATTAGCATTTTAATGTGAGAACTTATTTGAAAGTTTTAAGCAAAGTCAGTCTGAATTAATATCGAGAAAATTCTTAAAGAATCCCGAGCAAAGCAGCTTTCAAAACCCTTAAAAAGTTATCTATTCAATAACAGTTTCTAACCGCAACAAAACTTCTTACGAGTCTTCATTTGTATCTCCAACCATTTAATGATCTGCGACTTATAACTCCCAATATGACAGCATAAATGAATAACCATGAACAAAGCCTCAGGGAGCAAGTTTATTGAATTAACGATGCAGCATGCGGTCACCTGGCAGCAATAATCGAGAGATAAGACAAATAAAGCCTTTATGATGGATACCGTCACAATATTATGATTGAAACTCATCTACAATTCAATGACAATCTATCTTTGTACGTAAGGCCTGTTCATAAAATATTTTCTAATAAAATATTACTAGTTACTACGTTAGACTAAGCCATTGACTGCATCAATGTCTGAATGTTCTATAACTGTCTCCGATTTAATTCTTTTTATTAAACATTCATCTAAGATAATATTTACACAATTAAAAAAATAGGTCATCAAAAAATTCGTCCGACTATGTCCTAAATGAAATTAAATCTACAGGAATACTACACACTACAAAAGCTGGTAACGTTAGTAACAATTATTCTATAATTAATTTAGTATGTCATGTATGATGATTATTGTTTCAAATTCACCAAAATTTACAGATGCGTGATGTTGTATCAATTTACATCGGTCAACCACGAACTATGTAGTTCAGTTTACGTAATGTATCACCAATTATATATGGAAACCGATATAGTTAAGAAGTTTGTTTGGAGTATTATTCAGTTTTGCTATTTCTTTCATTTTATTCTCACAGCTCTAATTTTTGCCTTCAAATCTTCGCAACAGAAAAGCTTAGAATTTAGTGAGACCTATTACCAGATTTAATTTTTCAAGACAATACCCAATCTGCCATATTATTAGAGCAGGACAGAAAACTGAATGATCTGTTCGGTTCTTGAAACGTGCATAGCTATAATTTTCTTACTTAACCCATCATTTATTCTTTACTTCGTTTATTCTTTGCTTTTTGCCACAATCTGAATTACTTTGATGACCTAGTTTGACTTAACCGAAGCAACCATGTCATCTATCAATTCCATTGTGTATAAGACTTTACAAGTTATTAATTTCTCAAGCCATATCTGCGGATAGCGTGGGTGCTTAACTTGCCTACTTCCTAATTACAATCTGATGATAGGTGTTAGGCACGTGGGCAGTTGCATTGGCCTGCATAGCTGCTGCAGCCGTGAGGGTATGTTGCCTTGATTCATAAGTAATAGGGAAAACTTTTACTGTAACTACTTGATTAATTGGCATTTGCGCAAATGGATTGCTGGCTGTTTACGAATATTGCTGTACTTGGTTTGCTTGGCAGCTGTAATTTTAGTATTTGATCTAGCACTCTCATTTCAACACTACTCTCACTAATCAAATCATACACTATGTTGTTAACACATTATTTTCACTTATTATTGTTTTTATTTGTATTTTGTGTTTCACAAACTGTGTCCAAATACTTGAATGTTATTCTTTCTTTCATTCATTTTTAATCTTGAGTGATTTTTTTGAATTCATGAAGTAAAGTAAGTATCTGATAAATCTTTCAGTTTCCTGTTGATTGTGAGTCAACTTTAAAACAAGTTTCACAAACTACAAAGGTATTCAAGTGTTAGGAAGTTTTGAACTTATAACTTGACTAACTAGCAGGAATAGTTCAGTCGCTAAACTATTACTTTTTCAAAACCAATTTTATTATTTTGGAATGCTTCTTCAAAACGAAGACTATTTGCTTGCACAAGAAAGTTACAAGAATATTTTTCGCTGAAATATCACCGTGGCTGAAAAGTGTTTTTTTTCTTATGAAATTGTAATGACATCTACTGTCAAAATTATTTTTTTTTAATTTCTCTGGATGAAGTCCCTAAACATTCTACAATGTAAATCTCCAACAAACAAGGAATTTAAAAAGGATCATCAAAAGGTCAACAAAACGACAATAATCCCAAGACACATCTAGTTTGAGCACGTCCGTTCCACACAACATCACCTTCGCGAATGCATTAGTTAAGCGAGTTTTGTGCATTTGTGTTCAACCATTTGTTGCTATTTACGATCGCGCCGTGTTTCCGCCTGCTTCTAACATTCAATATGGTAATGACGTCTCTGTGAGGTCTACGTCTCTTATGCCTGCTTATGCAGCTATGTTTACGATTTTCGGTTTAGTTAAAGTTATCAAGTGTGTAAAACTATCATTAGAATCGATTAGATTATTATTTATTACACCCAATAAAGTATCAGAAAAAAGCCCATAATATTCAAATAAAAATCTGCGCTTAGAAAGTAACCATCGTTATCAACGAATCAATAATGTACTGCCCAATATCCGTGATAACGTATCAGCTGCGTTCGTACAACCCTGAACAAAGACCACAGAATAAAATGTTACAGTAGCTTCGATTGTGCGTACTGCGCGTTCGTCCGCGCGACGTGTGGACATTGCCTTATCTGTGGCGTCCACAAATGTTTGGGCTGTCGCGTTATCAGTACACGGGTTGTCAGCCTTGCTTGGATTATTGAGGATAATGGGTCCGATGTTAATATATTGATAGTAGATAGTACAAATACGGACGTATGAGACAGGGACATCAGTGAAATCAATCTTGGTCAGCTAAGGCAGCTATATTATAGTACTTAGAACAGTTTATTTTTAGGACGTTAGTTTTGAGAAATCCTTTGTCGCGGTGTGGGTATTCTGTAAAATTGCACGGTACATTATATGAATTATGTGTGCTGCTCCGTAACGGTTTTCAGCGTTGCTTCCGCTCGATCGTATTCATAAATACTTGATATGTGCAATTTCGATCAGATCTACTTTTGTATATTTCTACTGGCAGATATGACCATTATGTTTATTACGATGTAAATGCAGCATTAGCTTCACCTTCTGACCGCATCGGCGCACATTTGATCTGATCAGATCTTGTTTCTGATATAATCAATCATCTGCTCGCCTCACGACACCTATACTGGTTAGGAATCATTGATCGGAGAAGCTTTCATTGTTCAAAGAATACTCGAAATGTTTTCACGAAGACTTTTATAAATTCCATAAGTTCACAACTCTGGGATCAGTCTGTTCGGTAAATTATTCTCATGAATCATGACTACATGAAGATTAGGAGGCTTAGGTACAAGTACCTACGTACGTTCACCGAAGCTTCTGGAAAAAAGTCTGCGCGTAAATAAAGATGGCGTAGGAGTATTGGCGCGTCCCCGTCTGCTAGGCTTAGTTCATCCAGATCCTCGCAAACAAAGGCAAACTCCTTTGATCCTTCTTTTACGTCTTTAAACCCAACCATCGTAAATACCAAAAATAATAACGATTAAAGAATTTTCCTAACGTTATCCCAAATCATAGTGTTTTCACAGTTAACTGTTGTGTCTATAATCATTATTCGGTTATTTTTAACCATGCTTTGTTCGACGGTAGTCATAAAATTCGGTACATTGTTTTACTAACGCATAAAAACACTTTTATTGTTCTCTAAAAGATGTTTTATATTGTCTAATGAAGCTCAGGCATTGTTCTTTAAAAATAGTTGGGCTTATTTGAAAAGCTTTGAAAACTGCCCAATTTATTGACTAGCTCGTCAGATGGAGATAATCCTGCGAATATTCTATAGATTACAATATTCTCAAGCTTGTATAATAAATAGTTTCAGCCTGAAACAATGTTCAAAGTCCTCAACTATTAATTTGAAACGACTAGGTACGAGTCTGCACAGGAAATATAGGAAACCATAAAATGGACGGCAATTGAATGTCGCCGTTCTGGCACCAGTCACAAAATTAACGGTCCTTCCTTTATATCTGACCTGAGAATAGTAAGGGATAGAGATAAATCCATTTAAATATTCCAATAAAATAAATTGTAAAACATTTGGCGTCAAATTCAGAGAAATAACTTCTCGAGAACTCTTTTAGAACCGCGCATAGACTATAAAACCGCGAAAAACAACAAATTTTCCGTCGATTAAGACGTAAAATCGATTTGTTAGACAGATAATCAAGTCAACGCTTAGTTCCGAAAAACATCAGATTAACGTAAATAAACTGTACTGTTAATTTAGTTTTACAATCGTTATAAAGTTTAACGATACGATACTGTTTTGTGAATGTATATAGTGATTGCGTACTATTTTTTTCTGTTTTTTCTTGATTTTATTTGAGGTGATTCAGAGAGAAAATTATGCATCTGTCTCACTAAATGGTTTTATGTTCTTCTACTTCTGCGAAAGCATCTGAACTGTTCTCAACATCATTGCCAAAACCAAATGTCAAAGTTCACTTTCTAGTCTCAAAAACCAGATCTAGACCCAGATAAGTCTAATTCAACCTAATAAATCTAGGAAGCTGTATATGGAAGTCATTTAAGAGCCGTATATGGATGTACAAACGCGCCCCCTGCTTGGAAAAAACAGAGTAATAAAACATCACGGTCCATAAAATGATTCCAAGTGTGTACATATGGATGATTTGAGATGGTATTTTGGGGATACCGGCTGTTATATCTCTGGTATGCACCGTGGATATTGATAAAATGGTAAAAAAGCGCTGAAATTGGTCGTAGAATTGACTTTAGCCAAATTTTCGGGAAGGTTAAATTTTCCCATAACTTTTGACAAATTCTACTCATCTTAGGACTTCAATCTAAGTCCATTCATACCCAGAAAAGAG
Organism: Agrochola litura; assembly: GCA_949152395.1. NCBI lineage: Eukaryota > Metazoa > Arthropoda > Insecta > Lepidoptera > Noctuidae > Agrochola > Agrochola litura. Next base: position 8,213,937 of record OX424515.1, read on the forward strand.
CTGCTATAGCTTCAATACATCACAAACATACACCAGACAGCATCTAATTCCCCGAGACATCACTCAGCTGAATAATTCCTCGGACTATCACTAGATCTTTCTCAGCAATTTCAATTCATCATTCCAAGAAATTGTAACGTCTCGTCGTCTGCCTAATATGTGGCCAAGTCCCTTATCTCTGGTACCGTATGCGCGGGAGCATTAGTCGGTGTTACTTTACGCTCACATAAATCGCCCGGGCTAGTCAATTATGCGTACTATAGTTATTTCGGGATGTTTAATTATCGTTGCCCATGCGCAGTCGTCGCTTTACGGACGCCGTAGGGATTTTTAAATACCCACACCAATTACTGTTTATTTTACAATGAAAACTAAATCCGTTTAATTACTATGTTTCCTACTATTTGAAATTTATTTGACAGCTAATTTAAGATTGTGCCCGGATTGAATATTCATGGGAACAATGGATTCGGTCATGTATATTCATGAAGGTTTTTAAGTAGGAATGTTTTTTTTTTGTTTTGGTAATTTAAGAAGACTTTTGTGTCTTACTTATGGTAATGGCCATGGCGATATCTTACTTCAGGCAAGTTATGTTTTTTTTATCTGATTCTAACTAATGTATCTACTAGTTACCTTACAAAAAAAAAATAGTTTTAAGCAGTTAAAGATTTAGTAAGACAGAGAGAAAAACAATCTATAATTCGACGAAAAGCTTCTTAATACATCACTAAACGAGCATTTGGATTCGGAATGTCAAAGGTGATATCGACGCTGTTAACGAAAATCCCGTTGTTTACATCTCGAATCATCACTCCATCTAAAACGCAGCATAAATCAAGTCTGATTTATGCCTGATAGACGGAAGGAACTTGGCTAGGCAGCTTTCTCTATTTTAAAATTCAAGGATAGAAGATCTAGAACCGCTGCATCATTATATCTCGATTCTCGTTTGATACATCCATTATCGATATCGTGTCGAATCGATTACAGAATGTCGATTTTATTTAATTAATTTATCTCCACACGGTATTTAGTATTCGAATTTCGAATACTAAGAATTCGACGATGTAATATTGTTTTATTTGTGTTCGTGTCAAAGTTGCCAGTGAAAATAGGGAAAAGGAAAGCTCATTTAACGTGACAAAACAAAGGTTTTATCTAAATACGTTTATGAGCAAGCCAGTTTGGCCGAACAAGAATTCCTCAAATATTAGCTCCTGTGACTAATCTTCAAGCTTACACATTTTGGGTGTCGTCAGAACCAACAGTGGCATTTTTACGTCCAAATGCCGACGTTATCATACTTTTGTCAGCTCAAAATGTCGCCCTGAGATGGTCGAAAGTTACGAAATGTTTCTTTAAACGCATTAAAAAGGAATGTTAAGTTTAAAATGTGTCGAAGATATGCACGGTTGTCTACTTTTATACGTATCAGCTTTTATAACACTTCATAAAGTGTCGTGTTTTATTCGCTGTTTAAATATAAGTAGGTCTCATTTGTAAGACCTTTTTAAGCTTTTTATTGCTAGGGAAACAAGGAGATGCAGACTGGTGTGGGTTGCGATAATATCAAATGCTAAATAAACGTTACCCATTAATTCACACTAACGAATTAAATATTCACGGCCGAAAATGTGCACAAGAAAATTTTAGGTAATAAAAAAACACGTTCCATTTCAGACGCACGCTTTTTTTTTGTGATATTCGCAATGGAACGCGACGGTCACAGAATCCCGTATCCACTGGAATAACTGGCCATTTGTTCGAAGCAATTTCAAATTTCGAACATGAATTTCCCGCCGTGTAAACAGTCGACCCGACCCGTTGACTCATGGTTTCGAACAAATGTTATCTGTCTTCTTTTGTTTGTTTCTCGAATATCATACTCGAACTGGCCAGCTAGTTTGACCCCCCTTGCCCCGCTGTGTCCCTGCACTAATGTACCATTCAAGGGATGTCTCTTTAACTATACAGGGATCAATGTAAACTGGATCATTTATTTCTGTTGTTATTAGTATTACGTCTCTTGGTTTAGAAATGGAATGATTCTTTTCGTCGTGTTTTTATAGCTTGTAGCCGTTTTTAACCTTTCCACTGAGGGTTCTTACTTTTTAAGCGTCTTTAGAGTCTTAAAAGTACTTACTGTACTCATCATTTCTTATCCGAATATTTATAAGAGTATTTCTTTAGTAAAATGTGCGATAAATTTGCGGTCTTAAAGTTATTTTTTATTGCTAAATGTAGCACGTAGAACAAACTAGATACTTAGTTGCTATTTTTATTCTAGACTTAAACTAGTCTTGCTAATGGGATCGCGTAAATTTTCAGTCTAATCGCAGGTGAAGCGTTTATCTAATAATTGGATGGGTGCTCATTTGTGATAACACTGATAACACTCGTCTTCTAGGCTATAAATCTTGGTTTAAGTAGGTAATTACCTATGTAACATTAGTAGGCGCTAATGCTAATGTGTGTGTTCAAATAATGTTAGAGCAATTTTAATAGCTTCAGGAGGAAGATATTGTACAGACGCCAGCACATCAAGCTACCCGAAACTGTCAAATTTTCCCAATCAACTTTGAACCTTAAACTTCAGCGATAAAGTTGAAAATCTATTAAATAAATTTGACAGATTTTAGTAGCTTGAAGTGCTGGCATGGCGTCTGTACATAATATAATATATTAATATGCCAATCAAGAACGTACCTTTTGAACATAGCAAAAACATGACACATTAGATTAGTGTTGGGAAAATATTTGAATGTTTTCGCGAAAAATGACGGCTCAAAATTTTGCCTAAATCTATACAGTAGTTTAGGAGTTCATGTAATCTATGGTTAGGTACTCAATAGACAGTCGTTTCACATTTACAGTTAAATTAATAATCTTAACTATTTTCAGAAAATGAATGATTCATCTATCTTCGATAAAAAAAAAACAATTAAAATTAATGACTTATCGAAAGATAACTAAGTATGGAGAGAGCGTTCGGTATGTCAAAGATACGTTATTCTATACAAGGGCTCTTTAAAATTGTCACCCATGAACTCATTCAATATTATCGTTCATTTTCACATTTTTATGTGAAGGAGATAGGAAACAAACAAACGACTCATTGAATAGTAAGATAATTTATGAATAGAAGTGCCTGCATCCATATTTTTACGAAATGTTTAGGGCAATCGACTTGACAATACATTTTTAACTTAACTAGGTAGTTCCACAGATAACAATATTTTACGATAAGATCTGTTCCTTCCTGCTTTAAAACCAAAGTGAGCAGCAGTACGGCAGTCGACAAATCAATAGTTAACAAACTAACGAAAACTGCCTATTGTTATGACAAGGGAGAGCAATTTACATGCAAAAACTAAATTACTACTGTAAACCATTTTATTAAATAGTTATTGTTAAAGACGGTGCAGAGGTCTCATAAGGACAGATAGGTATATGACAATAGTACGAAACTTTCTGCATGCTAGTGAGATAGTGGTCAAATAGAAACATCAACCGATCACCAATGTGTTTTTCAAGCTTGCTGATTGTTTAGTACTTACATGCCACTGGGAAGTGTCAGAAAGCGAAGCATCCACGACTGGGCAATATTTATACCATATTATGTCCGGTACACCCCGGAGAACCCTGTTAACAACTTGCTGACTTGCTGGCCATAACCTATACCACTGCAAGAGGCAAGAGCTATTGTTTTCTTAGTTTAGTTAATTTCGATATGATACTAGAAAAATTGGAACTGGAAAACATTCTAAAGTTCTGTAGTGGCTTTCTACGCGTTGTGCAAAGAAAAAAAGAAAAATTAAAGCTGCCTCGCGTTAGGGTTATCAAACGAATTTTTACAACACTGAGGCTGACGCACTGGCTGGCTGACGCACTTAGCATTTAATAGCCAATGACAATCACATGCCATTACCAGCTGGCCCGTTCTGTTGTGCATAAATTGAAATCGAATTAATTTACTATGTAAATACTTCGCAAAGGGCACTTTTGCACTTTATTTTACTATGATACTAATGTTTTGAGTTGTGTTTTGCATTTTGCAAAGATGACTGTTGGTACACCTCTGCCTAACATACAGGCGTGATGTTGTGTTATGTTAATGTAATGTTCTTTTTTCAACTTTGTGATTTTTATTTTCTATCGTGTGTAGGTACTAATTTTTTATGCTTGACAGACTATCAATACATGCTGATTTACATCAAAATAAAAGCCTTAAAATACTGGCTAAAATTCCGATACTGGTGTATCGGAATTTTAGCCAGTATTTTAAGGCTTTTATTTTTAAATGACCGTTGAAGTTCATTTTATCAAAATTCCCAGCAGGGTCTCAACTTTCTACATTATTGTGTTTAAATAATTTGTGAACATTTAAATTGTCATCTTTGACTTGAACTCACGTTCTCGATATGACTGTAACAAATGTGATTTTTATTTATTAAAATGTGTAGTGAACGGTTCAAATGGTCGTTTGTACTGTTGTAGCTTAGTACTTTTGTCAGTCGATGTTTCGGCAACGAAGATTGATTGGGGCGATTAATATATGTCTATGAGATATACAAGCACTTTCACAGATGTATGTACGATGTACGTGTCGATGCTAAGATCTTTGATTGACTGATGCTAGTTTTAAAATATATTTCAGTTCAATTCTTAGGTCATTTTTTTATCCACGAACACTACTTAACACCTCGTTACTTATCTGCAAAACTACCACGATAAAGCTAAATATAAACGTAACGAAAACTTTAACTCGGAATTCTGTATTAATTAACAATCTTTATCCGAAACCGAACGTAGTCTCATAAACATACGAGATACGATTGGTTTTTATAATATAAACGAGATTTTTATAATAAAAACCGAGAATAAACCGATATACACAACACCTGCTCCATCAAACACGAACGATGATCATTATGTTAATGCTCCTAAAATTCAAAATCAACTTACAAACGCAAAAGAAACCTTAACCGTAATGCAATTTGATCCATACTCGTTTAGACGATGCGCAGTCAAGCTACAGAAAAAAATAACCGTGTCGAAACGAACAAGGTATCAAACAGGCGCCAATTATGCCAAATGAGCGCTTATTCCGTGCACCATAAATCGATATCACGCTATACTCGGAGAAACAGTTACGCCCTTAAAGGATTCGTCTCGATAAACTGTACACCGAATTGTATTTATACAATAAAGGACCTTGTTATGAAAGCTGAAAGTGTCAGAATTACGTAACGGTGGAAGCGTCTGTTACGCCCTGTTAAAACGCCCTTCTCACTAACAAGACGGACAGAGATGAATCGATGTGGTTTTTGTAAGAGCGAGCAGGGTGGAAGATAAACAGAACTCTTGAAAAACACTTGTGAGATAACAAAGGCTGGCTTCCACGAAGACGTCCAATAATTTGTCTTTTTAATTTTACGGCGGACTGCCATAGCTTTTAAATATATATTTTTTTCTTTCTACTCGACCTCGGTCAGGTCCATTAGGTCGAGAGGCTGCGTATTGGGGAACTCATTATGACCACTCTTTCGCTGTGGAAATTCTTTTATGACTTATTGTTTCTATAGCCTTGCTCGGGAACGAACTACATACATATGTGTAATTTAAAAACCTGTAACCTTAGTTTTGTTCCTACGGCTGTGTAAAGTTCAGTCGTTACCACAGTAAGTACCACGGCGTTCTTCTTTTTCGTTCGGCTTGTAATAAAAAACTTAAGAAATACTTAACAAATAAAACAAAACTTTTGAAAAAACGTGTCGTAATATAATAAGTAATATGAAATAAAACCCGAACTAAGCACAATAAAAATGAAACGGACGTAAAAGGAATCGAAACCAGTTCTGGCGTACCATCGGTTTAGTTGTAAAAAAGCTCGTTCCATATAATATAACCCATTACAACCCCGAGAATCACTGTTCGGCCAATCGTCGTGAGGAATTCGAAAATGGAACGCAAGTTCGATTTTTAATTGTTTCGGATGAATTTTATGCCATTGCGGCCAGTGTTTTGTAACGAATTAAGCTGGTTTTATGTTCCAATTTGAATAAAGAAGAATCCTTTTTTTTTGACAAACATGATACTAAAATAGATACATTCAGTATTATTGTATGCGTAGTTTTATCATTTCTCATTGTCTTCGAATCATCACAACAAAAATATTGTATCGAACAAAATGATCTCTTCTTTTTAGCTGGTCAATGGTGCCGATTCCCTTGTTCACAAACTAAACTAAATTTAAGTTCAGTGCATCTTTTCTTTCTATTTCATTAAGAAAAGGACGGAAGATAAATTTTAGTTTAGTCCTGTCAAATTAATCAGCGCCTACTCCATACAAGTTTAGACGTGATTAAAAACTTGCCTACTAAAATTACGTCAATTTACGTCAAGCGCTGATTAATTTGACAGGACTAAACTAAAATTTATCTTCTGTCCTTTTCTTAATGAAATATAAAGAAAAAGATGCACTGAACTTAAATTTAGTTTAGTTTGTGAACAAGGGAATCGGCACCAATATCCTATATATATAACTAATAATATTATAAATGCAAAAGTGAGTTTGTTTATTACGCCTTCACGCTAAAACGGCTGAATGGATTTCGATGAAATTTGGCACACATAGACCATGACCTGGGTACGGACATAGGCTATTTTTCACTTTGGATCGCATATGAATTCGCGGGTAACAGCTAGTAATTTTATAAACAATAATCATCTCTCATTCTCCATGCTTCATACATAATCGCATACTTAGCAGAAACAATACAGTACTGACTTAACCCGCAGCCAAACTATGGGAAAAAATTTGACATGGGGTTTAAGTGGACCCCATTCGGAGCGTGGCCGGAACCTGTTAATGAGCGATTAGTACTGCCAGTTGCGGATAATACCGCACAATAGTTGGGGCGTGCGCTTGAGGGTTAGAAATATTAGGGATGATTTGAGTATTGATATTTTTTGGGGTTAGGCGCGTGTTGACATCCTTATTAGTGTATTCGTACGTGACGATTTAAAATTAAGGGTGCTAAAAATAATTTCTTAAATTTTTTCTGGCCTAATTTCCCAGAACTTGGAATCTAAATCTGTCCTAAAAATCAAAATAACACCTGATAATAAAATACATAATTTACAACTCAAAACTGTCTCGTGTCATATTTTACGTCCAATTTAAGGATTTTTTCATCTCTGCTGACTCCCCTATTGTACGAGGGAATCCCGTGGTTAGTTATTGCTCCCATATAGGAGATTCACTGTGAAAAGACCACCCACGAACGGGTTTACCATTGGAATTCGAAACTCATCATTTTATTTACACACCTCCTTACTTTAGTAAGAAACTCGTGATTTTATACAGACGTGATAAATTATCACTTAAATGTGGTTGGTGTGAGTTTGTGGCCCGTAGTAGGGTTGTGGTTAAATTTTTTAAATTTAATATTTAAGTGCTGTGGGTTTCTTGTGAGAAATATAAAACTGCAGTTGTAATTTTATTTAATTCAAAGCATTACATACTCCTAAGAAAGAGCGTTTATTCTGAAAGTGGGCAACGTCGCAAATAGATGTCAAATATTTCGCTGTTTTGATTAATTGGTCAATATTACTTACTGTAAGGAGATATTGGAAATATGAAATGTGGCTAACAAGAATATTAATAATGAATTGCAATTATTTCACTGAATTTGATGTTGTAACCATTTTAGGTGTAAAAAAGGCATTTGGAAAGTTTCCAAAAACTTTTTTTACTTCTAAAACTAAATATTCGGTGTTACGATATTAATTATTGCATTTCATAATAAATATTTTAGTTCCCTAGTTAGCCACATTTCATATTTCGATATAGTAACATTGCCAAATTAATCAAAATAGGTAAATATTTGAGAGCTATTTGCGGCGTTGCCAACTTTTAGGATAAACGCTCAGAAAAAAAAAAATATTCAGTAACATGAAGAAAGATGAAGGCTACGAAAACAAATAATGTAGGAGTCATCGCAAGTTAAAATAAATTCCGTTACTTTATTTGCAAACCATGTGAAGACTACCCTTTTTCCTTTATTTTCTTGAGAAACTCAAATAAATTACAATACCCTCATTATAGAGCCAGCAAAAAACTGAACTTCTTACAAAGAAAAAAAAAGAACCATACTCAGTACAAATATTTTAAACGTAGGTATCTTCATCTTACATTACTTAGTAATTAGTACTAATTAATCGTATTTCTAAGAGGAGGTCTACCATCTAATAACAAGAAACTCCGTACAGACAGTCGGGACTAACAAGTCGACTAACATGGAAAATAAAAGCTATGCATGATGCACACACGGTCGGCGCACGCGCTTGTACCGACAGCAGACGCAGTAGCCAAGTAAATGTATGTCTTTAGTAATTTCTAAGCTGTGTGTCCGATAGGATTTCTCATTTGGCATAGGAAATACACCAAAAAAAAAACGCTCTCACGGGTTTTTTTTTTGGTGTAAGATAGAAGTGCCGATAGAAGTGAAAACTTGAACAAGATCGCCGCCTTGGTGGAAGAAAAAAACTGGTATAGAACATTTTTCCGTAACCTTATCTAAATAAAGATCACAATCGCGATTACAAAAAAAAAATACTTCCAAAACCTTTAAAGTAAAAATACTTGCATAGAACATTGATCCGTAACGTAATGTAAATAAAGAGCACAATCACGTATACAAAAATGAGGTGTCGGTAACGGTGTCGCGAGTTAAATTTTTTTTCCCATCTCAAAACTGCCCAACGCCCCTAAAGAAGTTTTCACTTCAAAAAAAATTTGATTGCATGAAGAAATGTTTAATTTTAAAAATTCGTCCTTGCTCCTCATCTGCGATAAGGAACTTTTGTGCAAAATTTCATGCTTCAACACCCAGTGGTTTTGATTGTGAATTGTCTGTCAGTGATTTAAGACTTCAGACAGAATCTATTTAATCAACAAAACTAAAATAAAAGCAGTTTTGTTGATCAAATAGATTTTTAATCACATATTGGAATACAATTAAAATGTAGGCTGATTTATGATGAAACGCAGATACATTCACCTCGTTATCTGGTAACTGTCATCTCTATCATTGACATTACCAATTACTATAATGTGTTTGCGGTCATACATCATTACTTGACTGTATTTTGCATATTTTGAATGATATACTGTTATTTTGAATGATAAAACAATAAATATCTAAAATTAATAATCTGTCTCAATTTCTTCTTATCCACAAAAATCCAATAAATTTCTACGCTGACCCTACCCCAAAAATCCAGAGAAAAGAATATTTGCTCACAGGCGGCGGGTGACGGCGCAAACATGCGTGTGGGCAACACCGGTAGCGTCAGCAAACAACGCTGTTGACTGTACATTGTGGAGGAATTTCCACTGTTTGAGCTGTGTAAGGCACTGGCTACCTGTAATAGATCGGACGACATGGGACGAGGACTCTTTTCCATGATATTTCCGGTCCTACAAGATTTTTGGGACTAAAATAATAGTGGATGATTTTGGTGTTGATTAGAGAAAGGATGGTTCTGACTGTTCTGACTTTCTGAGTGAAGTCATTAGTCATCGTTACTATGATTTACAATCGTCAGGTTCAATGTTAATGAAAATAAATTGATATGGAAGTCATTTCTTCATCTTCTATTTCATTATCATGCACAGCCTTTTCTTAATCCACTGTTGGATTCATTTGATTCCGTTCAACTTGAATACCAACATTAGCCTTGCCATAGTTCTCATCATCTACGCCAATATCATCTATGCATATTATAAAGTCGCTATTCATGTCTTTTTGTGTGACTACGTTGTTCTTCTAAACTACGTACCGGATTTTGATACAGTTTTCACCATAATTTAGAGAATTTATTCCGGATGGTTTATGTGTGTCATTAATATTAAACTTACCTATAATAAAGAAATCTCGATGTTTTGTTTAGTCATAAAAACCTTGCGAAGCAGAGGGACGTCGCTTGTTTATTCATCATTATCAGCATCATTCTCTAGCCCTTATCCTAATTTAATTGTGGTCGACGCACCATGGCTTTTTCTTCCATCCTTCTCTATTAGTCGTCATCTCAGTAGTCACCCCCTTTCTAGCCATATCATCTTACAGCCAGTCCATCTATTGTTCATTATAGTATTAAAATTCTTTCAAAAACATACATCATACACAATGATGTCATCGAAGTAATCTAAGCCGCGAGTCCTAATTCACCCATATGTAGCTGTACCATCGACGAGATGAACCGAATTCCTGACACATTAAAGATACAGGTTGGCTATGACTTGCACAACTTATGTATGTATTTACTTATGTTATAATAGTCAGTCATTCCATGGAAGACGATCCATTAATCGAAATGGATGTGGCATTTACTCTAGGCAGGATTCAAGATAAATAAGTACAATTGAAATTACAAGACATTCCAATTCCAATTTTGGTATTGTCAGCAATACCAAAATTTGAATTGGCAAAGTAAAGCTAAAGAAAAAAAAAATGGTATAACGGGAATCTGTGTGACGATGCCATGTTGATTTGGTGATAACCTGAAACAAAGTCAAGATCGTTAGTAAATCATCAGGCATTATGAGTAGCCATAATACCCTTACAATGGGTGAATTTTAACCTAAATAAGGCCTTAAGAGCTTTAATTGACTTAAAATTTTCCAAAATTTATTTGCATTGCATTGAAAAATATCCTCTCGATTTTTTTTTATTTCAGTATTTGCTATCATGTTTGTACAATCATCTGTTTCATTTCAATATCCTCTACCATGTGTTTTAATTAATTGTTGCCAATTCGTCCTCACGCCTGCTTTTAATGTTTTTCCCTAAAATAACTTATCTCATCAGCTTCTAAAGTGCCACATCCATCTTCAACTCAGTTCCTTGTCGCTGGTATCCGCTCGAGTCATGCACCCTAACGAACAGACAACAGTCCCTCTTTTTTATATACATAGCATACGTACCTACATTCGTTCTGTTTGTTTTGTCCGCTGGCAGCACTGTTTTGGTAGGAATTTATAGGTTTCCCTTTTATTGACAAAGTTTTCCTTACAATAATTGGACAAGGGACGCTTCTATGGTTTTTTCTGTTAATTGTTTTGGCGCGAACTGTGTTGTGTCAAGTTTCATTTTGTTCGTAGAACAGTGGTGTGGAGGTGTAAATTTAGCATTTCTTTTATTATTTATGTTTGAATTGTAAGTCTCCTTTATTTTTATGATTGTTACTGCAAAAAGTTATTTTTATGCCTTTATAATTTTTTCCTTTTAACTTTAAGCTTTCGTATTCAAATATTATTAACATGTGTTTAAACCGTTTATAAGTTGATTGTTGCGATAAAATCCGAGATCATTGACCTCGAAACTATTTAGAAGTGAGTACTTAACTTTAGATCTTGATAAACTCTATTTAAACAAGCTTTATTTTACTGTCAGAATGAAAACGTGTGAATGTGTTGAGCATTGAAAGACAGATTTACGGCATAATCATGCATTTTTTTCTTCAAAAATTATTATTTTTAATCCTGTATTCAATAAAACCAGCTCCAAGAACATAACACCTACAAAAGTCAGCTCATCACAGTCATTTAATTAATTTCACATGTTAACATTTATAACCACCATACATGGTTTTAACTGCATTTAAATCCGAATAAGCACATACCAAAATCGTGTACAATATGCATCCCACATATTTAGTCCTTACATAATATTATAATAAATTCTGAACATGCTTTAATAAATGCTTTTAGGGCGATAGTGGCGCCACCTCGGCGATTGTCGACGCGACGTAATTTCGATGCAACGGACACCAGGAATGCACCACACGAATCATGATGATTGATAAAATCTATCAGGTTACAGAATAATCGAGTTATGGTGGTCTGAAGACGAAGGCCGAAAGGATAATGGCTGATTATCATGTTTTAGTAGTCCTTGTTTGTATGATATCCCATGGCTTAAGTGCAGTGACACTTGCCGGTGTAGCAATTTCCATTCAGCTCTGTTCAATGCAAATTCTGTCTCCTGATAATGTCTCTTCACTTCGTTTTCCTCCAGTTGGTCCAATGGAATTTGATAATCAATCTTCAAAACAAACTTTCCAAAATGATTGCGATAAGAATTAGGATTTTCCAAAATAAATGACCGGGTCGAAACAATTCTTCAAATATGTAATGATCACTTTTAAACTTTCAGTATCCACATACAGAATTGCCTCCCATAAAGTAGAACCCAGTTATTACTATGATTATAGTTCCATATCATAACACTCATGCCCATACCAAGATTTCTCCCTCAGACTTATACTTAGATGAATCCACCCAACAACTGCAATGCGACAGAATCAAAAGCTGCAGTTGAAGTTACACTCACTCAGTTCCCAGTTTGTAAATGCAACTCTTTATTTCTTAAGGTTTTTAAAGATTAATTTCCACGTCTTCAAGGGTTAGTTTTTTTGTTCTCTACTCTGAGCAAAACCTCAAGTGGCATGGAGTGTGCTGTTAGTGAAATTACTGAAACTGCCACTTGAAGCACTCTGCGACTGAGGGCTGGTTCAATACTTGAACATTGTTTTTTATGAGTCGTGACTCTGGATTTATATTCTGAGATATTTTGTTTATGAGGACTGCAAACATTACTTTATGATCCTTACTCAATTACAGATAGTCTTTCATTTCCGATAGCACTTCGTTAAGCATTTAATCCTCATTCCAACGTTGACATATTCTCAATTTTATCATTCTTCCATCTATTTCTTTCTCGTCTCGAATTTCATAATCCAAAAAACCCAAATCATAAGAATATTTTTTCTTCTCACCTCAAACCATTCCTTTATCATATTTCCCAAAAACTTTTTGTCCCATATCTGATGGTTCCCAACTTTTAAGTCAGGATTAAGATAGCGCCAGTGTGCGCCGGCGACAATCTGTGTGCAATAAGCGTTATCTCTACGTCTGCCCATCCTGTATCTTTTCAAAAGCATAATATTTGGGCACTTGGGATTTCTGGGTGTTACTGATACGAGGGTTTTGTCAAATGGTTATGAAATATTGTTTTGATTTATTTTACCTGCGTTGGCGGCTTTGAGTTATGGCAAGTTTTGTTAAGCTTATTGAAGGGTTAAATGAGTTTGTTGGTAGTCTGTTTCATTTTTTGAAGGTGAGAAATTTTTAGGAGCTGACTCATTCCTCCTAGTTCTCAAATCCTCGATTTTATTTTCAATTACCATCGTTTTGGTTCCTTCCTTATGTAACAACACCTGCTCACAATTTTACTCAATTCAATTTGGACCTTAAATTCACATACACCTTAGATTAAACTGTTAGATATCGATCAAAATCTCTTCATCCTTAAAATTTTACGCTCCTTATCTCCCATCTTCTTTTTTGTGCATTATTTTGTCACAAATAAAGGTAAACAAAACGAAGTGTGGCCATCCGGTGTCTTTGTGGTGTTATTTCTCTATTGTGGGTAAATCACGGGAAATCTCCTGTTGAGATTTGGGCATTGAATCCGATTCTATTGTTAGTATTTTTATAAACACAAGTGGAGGTCATTAGTTTGACTGGACTGGAATGTCTTTATTTTGGCAAGATTCTTCTGTTTAATTTCTGTCTTTGAAGGATTCACCTTTGCCAAAAAAAGAAATATATTCAAGTGGGATGAAATTGTAGACTCATCTTCATTATTTTCGCCTCTAACAGTACCTTGCTTGTATCAAAAGCAGTAAATACATCTTTTAATCTAGTTTGTTCGTTTTTGTCTCAAAAAACCTGGGGCTTAGGAACAGACACTATGCTTTTCTTTCACTGTAATTCTCGATTCTTCTACACCTTCCAAACTCATTATCTGAGTACCTTTTTCCCAACCATGTTGAAGTATGCTTTCAGTTTAACCATATGCTGCTGAATACTAGTCTCTTATATGTAGCGACGGCCTATCTGACCTCCAGAACCCAATAGCTGGGTAACACGACACGCCTTAGTAAGACTGATTGTCAGACATCTTCCATACTGTAATCTAGATTTTTCATCACTTTCTAGTCCCAGATCCCATTATAATAGCAGAAAGTTTTAAGGTTAATAATCTGGACACCAAGCAGCCAGGCTTGTTCATTAAAGAAATATTAACTGCCAATTAGCAAGATAATTTACTTAGAACCGTGTGGTCGACTGAGTCAATAAATCATTTACAAATTGACCAAATTTCCTGTCCTTCTGTTTTTTGCTTTGGCTTTGTCTGGGCGTTCGTTTATTTTATTTTTTGTTGGTATAAATGGCGTGTCTGTTAAGGCGAAATCGTCAGGGTACCCCCAAAAATTAAAATTTTCTTACGTTTTTTGCAATTTGCAGGTCAGCGTCAGGTTGTATGTTGATTCAAATATGATTCGCGATCGTAACAAATATGGCTTTATAGAATTAGGATCAGCAATACAACTCCTTAAGTTAGAATAATCCTCAAATGTCAATAATCATCAAATGTATCAAGTTGTATGATGATCTTAATATGATTTGCGGCCGTATCAAATAGGTATTTATTTATAGAATTATAATCATAAAAATCATCAATACAATTCTCTAAGGTTTATGTAATCCTGTTGAATAATTATTATTATTTCATGAAGTCATTACTTTTGAGGATTATTCCAACTTAAGGAGTTGTATTGCTGAATTTAATGAGTATGTAATTCTGTAAAGCCATATTTGTTACGATATAAATCGATCCAGATACGTAAGAAGTATAGTAATCGATTCTGTTCTTTTCTCAAGGAATTTCTGTAGAGAATGTTAAAGGGGAAAGGATTTTTGAATTCCGTTTAGTCTGTATCTGAATTCGCAGTTGGAATTCCGGTGATGTGGTCCAAGATTCTGAAGGTATATTCCAAAAAAGTTAATATAAGGATACTATTCAGTAGCATGTAAGAAGACCTCGTCGTTAACCATCGTAATAGTTCAAGTGAAACTTTCATTGAATTTTTATTGTGTATCTTTAAAATCACGTTTTTTTATTCGTATTCGGTTTCAGTCATTTAAGTACTTAAACCAACTCTTAAGTTCTTTAGTCTAACAAAAAAGGTTTGGAGTTCGAAGTTAAACCTCAAAATTACTGCATGGTTATCTCTATTTTTTAAGGCTTTACTGGCCACGGTCACGAAGCAAATTCAACCAACCATAATGAGGGGAAACTAACAGTTATCCTAACAAGGTTTTTAATACCGAAACCATGTACCACGTGGTATCGGTTCCCGAACGGTGCACGAGCCAGGCGCCATAAATACAGGCCTCGTCTGCGCGGACGCAGGTACGCCCGCCAAACGAGATCGTTCCTTTTTTAAAAAAACAACACCTCTACCATTGTATTTTCGACCTAATTTTAAACGCTTTAACGCCGCCTTTTGCGCGTGGGACCTCCGAAGTCATTTTCATAATTCACTTTGGGCTTTCTCGCTTCTGAAATAAAGCTCCTTTTTGGGAGTGTGCGTTCGAAACTATTCCGATATTCTCTGTTGCGTTTTGGATTCTAACTTGGTTGAAGTAAGGTCGTTTTTTCGTTGGAGGTTTGGGCAAGGTTTTTTCTCGCCATACAAGATTTTGGTTGTTTTAGGTTCTTTTTTGTGACAGCGCGAGAGGAACGGGCGCGCTACGGTGGGTGTTTTGCGGGGTCACCGAGGATAATAACTGTAAATTATCGTCTTTTGCTTTATTGAAATTCGTCCGGGCGTTTTCTAATGGGAAAAAACGTAGTTGTATTATGAAGATAATTGGAAAGGGAGATTCATTCTTAGAAACTCAGTACAACTTGACCATAAAATCAACCAGCCTGCATCTTGCGATATTCTGTTTCTTTTTCTGAAATACATATACATATATAAGCTCACGCCATCTTCCATTGGGCGTGGGTAGAATCTACAGAACTGCTTCTGAAATACATTTCCCAAAATGCCGTTTTCCTATTTAAGAAAAAATTATATTAATATGCACACACTACTTTATATAACTACAGTCTACTTACAAACTGCACAGAACAGCAACATTAACTATCCAATAGTACGGAGGCCAGTAGAGGACCACAAACGCAAGGCCTGAAGCCTGACGTCACAGACTAACACCTCAAATTGCAGTCATTAGGATTAGCAACACAAACACTAACAGATATCCGGTAGCTCGTAATGAAATGGTGGCTCAGATCCTGGTATAAACAGCCTGGCTCAAACAGGTATAAGCTATAGGGAGTCTTGTTGCCAAAGGTAGGATGAAGAAAGATGGCGAACCTATGCATAAGGTTGGTGATGAGCATTTGGTAATTAGTGGTTAAGCTCCTTGAGTGTCTTGTGCATGTCAAGATCAGGATCTGAATAGTATTAGAGAGGTTAATATTGCTAATACTGATGTAGATCATACTGAAAAGGATCCTACCATAGTTGGTTATGAATAGTTCTCAGTTCGGAAGTTTTCATTCCACATGTATGCGTAGTATGCTCTTGCAGAAAGTTCGTAATGTTGTTGCACGATAGCTGAAAGTTGGTCCTATGGAGAAAAGCTGGGAAGAAAGTCCAAGGATACACCTTAGAGAGTATATAAATGCTGGTAATGTAAAAGTTTTTGATAAGATGAAGAATCTTGATGTATCTTAGATGGAAAATGTATGCAATGAAACAATTGAGAGTATAGAGATGACTAAAATTGGTTGGAATCTGGGAGAGTGTTGTAATTTCTAAACGGTTAAACTTAATATGGGAATGATACAGTTTTATGCCTTCTTTTTGTATACGTATATCTTTAGAGAACCTGTTTGTCATAAACAGCTTCCTAATGTAAGGGCTTATGAGGAATCAGTTGGTGTTCATGTAGAAAGCTAGGTGCATTTGCTAGTGACCGACTAAGCTCTTTGATGGCAAATCCTACCAAGTTTCTGAATACTCTAAGATAACAGAGGTGTTAATGGCATAATATTACAAAGACAATACTAGCTTGTAGACAGATTTTAATAGTTTGATAAAAAAGTAATATTTTGCCTAGAAGCTGACCCTAGAAAGCAAGGAATACTGAGTAATTTTTATCAATGAGAAATACTCTGTTCGGTTCATGGTCATTGATGTCCGTAAAATGTGTGTTTCTGAACTTAAATCCAGAAAGATCACCTCAAAATCGTGTCGCATTTAGAAAACACGGTTGCCAAAACATATTTTATCCTTCAATCTTTGGATACAGCTATCCATATCAGTCAGTCCGAGATGTCCACTTCTGAAATGTCCAGACATAATTAAATATTTGGCAGTTACACGATTCGTTTTGATATTATCTGTCTGGAGATCCGTGCCAAATTATGACAAGATATTTAAAAAAAAATTATGACTCAAAAGTTGGACCTCAGATTTCTACCTGACAACCATTAAAACCACAAGATTTCGCCAAAGAGGACGTAAAAAAGACATTTCTTGCAATTCTCAGAAAATCCAATACTGAAGTACGTGACAACACAAACGTTTATTAGATACTCGTCTATAGCTAAACGATATATTGGTAGCAAGCCCCAATGGACAAACAGACAGAGTAAACTTTCAACACCAATCGTTTGATAGAAATCCGGAATCAAACGGCAGCTAGACAATCGAGATCCTCAATCAAACGGCTAGAGCGAGACGGAGCAGCTAATTCCATAGGTGTGAGCGAGACAGGTGCCGTTTACTCAGCTCGGCCTCGTACGCCGGTGCTAATGATACGGGAGGGGTTCTAATTGCGTGTGAACAAACAAACGATGTGATAATACCTACTTTGTATTACGTTTTAAAGCTGTTCAAAACTCTTTTAGTGACACTATTTCAATAACGGTCATTCATTACTCATTTAATAGTGATGGGATTAAGTAGTTCTAAAAATCTGGTATCTAAAAATATTTGTTCAGTGACGTCATCACAAACGCTACTTCCACTATTTATCTTTCGAACAGATATTCGTGACCGAAAACGGAGGATGCGATGAGAAAAAAAATAAAAGGCAAAGGCCCCTTCGTTCCAAGAAGTGGACTTGTTAGTATCACCATTTATTACACCACGGGTACCATTGCAACGATATTAAATGGTACGTAATTGAAAAGTCAATTATTTGGTTTTCATTATAAAAGGTATCTGAATTTTTAATAAGAATATTAATTATTATACGGCCATAAAACAACCGTTGTTTTGAATTGGATGTCCGTTCGGATGATGTAAAAAATGTCCTTCTGGTGTCGCCAATTTATATTTATCATCCATAAAATATTATTGTTATGGCATAACAGACTAATATGGTAAAAATTTAGTGGTCTTGTCAATGAAATCCTCGCATCCGGTATCGGTGATACTAAAAATATTGAGCATTCAAAAATGAAATAAAAAATTAGTCCGATCGGTCAACGTCATTGGTCAATGAATCACCTTTTATTTCAATGAGTGGAGCACGTTATTGTGACAAGTTCTTAAATAATTACTAATTACACAGTACAAGTCAGTGATGACAGCTTGACAGGTGGGTCTCAGTCAGCTGAGAAACGCACGTATTTTTGGTATCGGATCACGGACAGTGATTACCGCTGTCTTCATTCGTACATGTAATTAGGTACCGAGAAATTTACCGATACCACATTTCGGTACCCAATTAACATAAGAGATAAACACCACTTGTTCGAAGCATTTTAATTTCGTAACGAGCAATAGCTCGTGTTATTTACGTATCGTTTTATTTTTAAATACTTGTAACACTATTTGATATAAAGTCGATTTCGTGATCAGATAAATTTGAATCGGAATCATATTCATTTTTTTATGAGACTTCTCTTATGCACTATCTTTTTATCTTTAATTTGAATTACGTCAAATATTTTAGATGTGAAATGGGCATTGATGATATGCATTTATGTTTCATTTTAATTTAGCATAACTTTTATTATTTATGACTCTTATAGAGTTAGAGTCTGATTTTCGACTAAAAACTATATTATTCGATGAATATGGAATAAATAAACTTATGTAACCTATATTGACTTTCCACGATGCACTAGATTATGACGCCTACATGTTATGATAAGCAAAGTTATCAGTGTCAATGGATTTGTGTTGAGGCATAAACCTAGATAACTCCCTATTTGTTATAGCATCGATCACTGCCGGCCAGGGATTAAGATATTGAGATTTAAAGATTATTCCAACAATATAACTCAAGAAAATATTAATAAACTAGCTTTTGCCCGCAACTTCGCCCGCGTAGTAGCCGAAAAATATCCCACGGGAACGTACTACCGGGATTAAAAGTACCCTATGTGTTAATCCAGGTTATAAACTATCTGTGTGCCAAATTTTATCTATATCCGCTTTTGCGCTAATCCGTGACATATTTTCGGCATCAGTCGTTCCCATACCACGTAGCAAAAAAATAATGCAAGTTACAGTTTTGATATCGTTACTATTTTAGTATGTGTACAGAAATCCACCTTGCCCCAGGTAGCAGGAATTACCGATTTCGCTTTAAAGATTAAAAATGAATTACAAGCAAATGATTTTTATTTTCAATCTGATAGCCACATGACATGTATGATTATGATCGAGAGATCTTAATCGTTTTGAAATTCATGTGAAAATCGATATTGTAGAACCTGGTATCGGTATTTGGTATCTATTTTTGTCGTTGCCCTTCACTAACAGTAGCAATGTTGAATATTTTGTGATTCACTAATGACAAAAACTTGTTGATGATGAGATTTGAATTACGTGTAGCTGACAAAATGTCGATGATTTATTATGTTTATGATTGATAGTTTTTGTTTTGACTCCTTGGCTTTTGTTTTTAACAAAATTATCAAATTAATGTCAAATTCCTTGTTCTCTGTCACACTTTTTGCTTTTGTTTTAAGGGTTCTGTACCCGAAGAGTGCCAAATGGAACCCTAACACTATGGGCCTGTTTCACCACCTCCGATTAGGTTCTCGTTAACTTACTTGGCAGATATCCTACAAATTCTGTTCCATTTTTGAATTTATTTGGTAAGTAGTGGCTATTCGGACATCGTGAAATAGGCCCTAAGCCTCCGCTGTCCGTCCGTCTGTCTGTTAGCGGGCTGTAAGTATCTCATGAACCGTAATAGATAGATATTTGACATTTTCACAGATTGTGTATTACTAAATTGCCGCTATAACAATTTTTTTTTTTTTTAATTAAGTTAATAATTATAGGGAGGACCCTATTCCCCATACAAGAAACGTGTTAATTTCGGCGTTTTTTGCTCGATTGTAATACGGTACGGAACCCTTAGAGCGGTTTCGCACTACGTCCGAACCGAATCCGAGAAATATTGGTCCGAAGTAGCCATAGTACTATTTGTCTGAGGGGTTGTGCACTAGATCTTTGTCCGTCCGAATTTAGAACATTCTTCATTCGGATGTTGAATTCGGATTCGGATCGGACGAAGTGCGAAACCGCTCTTATTGTCCGGTTTTTTATTTCTCGTTCGTGATACTTATTCTAGAGGTCCTACACAGCCTTCCAGCTCAGTTCTATCCTATTCAGGTCAGGTGTCTTAAAGGTCCGGAGATCCTGATTTGGTACCAGATCTGCTGTTCAATTAATTGGGTGCCTAACGAGTTAGATCCAGTCTCGTGATATGGAAGGTCGACAACCTGATTTATTTACAGGAGTCATGATTTATAGGGATTCACATTGGGCTCAGCAGATCAGATATTTCTTTGGAATGACTTACAACCAGCTAATTAATTGATTCGGGCATGACCTTGCGAAAATCCATTATAAAACAATAAACTTAGATATATTTAGTAACCCTTTGGTCCCTTTAACTCTGCGCCCGGCGCTCGGCGTGTGTTCGGGTTCGCGACAAGTCAATCGTCATCCGTCATCTTACAGGATTTTTATGACTCTTTAGGAATACTTAAGCAGAATAGGTTACTAATAAATATATCTACGTTTATTGTTACAGCCAACTGTTGTATTCTAAAACGAAACAGAACTTTTCTTGTGTTCATTTTCTACATTTTTAAGTTTTTCGTCTTCAAGATTTGTGTTTTTGTTTGTAATGAATAAACTCAAAAACTACTGGGACGATTTTAAAAATCCTTTCACCAGTTGAATGCTATATTATCAGTGAGTAACATAGGCTAAAATTTATAAAGAGGTCACGCGGGCGAAGTCGTTGACGGAAGCTAGTCTTTAGTAACTGACATTTAGCAAATATTTTAATTTAATGTTTTGTGTTGCATAATGTAAATTATTTTGCATAAGTACTATTGTATAGAATCAAGTTTTTCTAACTGAACATACAGCTGTGCTGCTGGAGAGTTTGTTGCGCCACTTCTTCTTCCCAGCTAAAGGCACTAGGAAGTGGTGAAGGGTGGGCGTTTTGGGGGACTGTCTTATGTCATTTCGAAGTTCGACAAAGTGCTGATTCTCAGCCTAATTTGAATAAATTACTTGAATTTTTAGTAAGACGTAACAATGACTGCATGTGTGTTGCAAGTCCCCATTCGTTTTACAAGAAGGCTTTACATTTTAATTATAACCCTTTATGGACATACTAACTAGCCTCAAAGGTTGCCCATAAAACATTGTACACACACACCCCATAGAAAACTAAATACCATGAATAATTCCCTTTATTAATTGGCGACAAAATCGAAACTCCGACCTTAAGTCAATGTCGAGGTACATGTGTAGCAAAGGGGATTATTTTTTGCTATTTACACAAATGTCATTTGATAGTTGTAATTAAAAGTGACTCTTAAAAGCTCTTAATTGCTTATTATCTAACATACAGACACGACATATGTCAGAAAAAGTAAAAAAAATGGAACATGTTGACAGTTAAGGTGCATTGTCGCATGATACAAACTTTTTTCTTGAAACTTTTTTTCTTATTATCGGACAGTTTCATTAGAATTATAAAACTCTTTACAATTTTGACATAAGCAGCGACAATTTTTTTTAAAAGAACGTCGAAGTGATGTTAACAAGCTACAAGTGCGCTTGCACCGTTTTTGCGCTCCATCTATCGGCAAAAGCAAGTACAACATTCCGAAAACCGATTTGACGTTGACATATTTGTGAAAATTAATTATTTCTGTTATACCAAAATGGGACTTCTCCTTATTAATTAATCAACAGGGAACTTATAAATTAATGTTACATACACCAGTGGTATGTCAAACGTAATTATTAAAGGGTAGTTGTGTATTGAAGTTTTTTTTTTCGAGTCATCGAACCTATCCCTTACGGTTGGCTGTATAATACGATGACCATCAATTACGTGCCTTTAAAGGGCCTTAATTGCTTTTATCACTGGATCTAGATGTCGCTCCCGAGACGAATGTCAAACGAACCTGAATCGTTTCATGTTTTTTTTTTCTTTTTCTACAAAGTAATGCAAGTAATATTAAATTTATTGATGTTGTGAAATAGTTTCAATGGGACTGAATTATTCTTTTGTTTTTCGCTGCAAATGGCGATGTTTCTAACGAAGTTGGTGTTGCCAGTAATGGTGGAGTTAAGTGTCGTAAAATATAGTGTATAACGTCCGTGGTGATGGGTCCTCTCGGTGCGTGAGCGGAACTCTAAGCAGGTTTTATATGAAGTTCTATTAGAAACGAGTTTAGTATTCCATTACGATTTATTTAATAACGCCAATTGTTTTTTGTTTTAAGACTTTAACGTTCTTTGATTATGTATTTACGACTGCCTCGTTGGTCTAGTTGTCAAAATCGTTGGGCAAAGTGTTATTGGGTTTTTCAATATGGAATTTCTCGGTACTAGCGATGGCAATAGGCTCGCCCCCTGTTACATGGGACTTAAACATAACTGGCGAAATGTGGGTGTACTAAGTCACACCCCTGCCTAATCCTTCGGGGAAACAAGGCGTGGTGATGTCATGTTATGGATTTACTCCGATTGATTGGATTGGATTTACTCGCTTGGAAGTTTTAATAAGTCGTCATAAATAAACATAGTTAACTTTATATTATAATTTAATATTAAAATATTTATTTGTTGATCTATTTATTTATTTAACCATTTATGCACACACATATAAACAGACAAGAAGAAAGGAACAGAAAAATACGTACAAAGGCAATGCTTATTTCTAAAGAAATCTCTTCCAGCATACCTGCGATAGGAAAGTATACAAAAAGAGATGTAGACAAAGTGTGTAACCGTATAAGAGAAAATAAAAATAAAACATAAATCAAAGAAGAAAAAAAAAATCACTAATTTCAATTTAAACAACATACAATTTGTACACTGTAACACAAGTCAAGTGCACAATATTAGGCGATAGGCACAGCATACAAAAAAAAAAAATTATATAGAAAGAGAAAGAAAGAAAGCACGTTTATTTGCGGTAAACATGACGCAAAGAAAGTAAAAAAAACATGTAAATAACAATTTGAGGGAAAATATGCGTCACATCACGGCCGATGGCCGTTTTGCGTGTACAAAACGGCCATCGGAAATCAAAGCAAAAAATAAGTTCAGAAATGACACATTATTTATTTTTATACAATTTTAACACAACAATAATTGACAATAGTTGGGGTAATTAGGTAAATGAAAATTGTTTATTCTGTAAATAAAATATCGGAATCACATTTACAAGTAGATATATTTAAAAAAAACAGTAGCACTCCGGGAGTGCCGACAGAAGTGAAAACTTGAACAAGATCGCCTTGGTGGAAGAAAAATACTTGTATAGAACATTGGTCCGTAACCTTATCTAAATAAAGAGCACAATCGCGTTTACAAAACCTTTAAAGTAAAAATACTTGCATAGAACATTGATCCGTAATGTAATATAAATAAAGAGCACAATAGCGTTGTAGCGGTTACACCGCCACATACAAACTACGCATCAAAGACATGACGTCACACAAATCCTGCATCGCGCAGTTAGAGTTTACCGAGCGATCGACATACATACAAGATTTCAACTTCCAACCGATGGGCAGTTGCCCGCCAGACACAACACCCGTCTGGTCGGAGGATCCTCCCTTTTCTATGGTGGATGAGTGAACTTTACACCCTGTTCCTCATACCCCTAAATTGGTGACCCCGACGTGATACGTCAACGCAGCCTTCGTGCAATTACTTCGGCGTGACGTCATCATCATCATCACTCCCGCAAGCTTTCGTGAGGCGAGTCACACAGCCAGCCAGCACCCACGACTTCAACGGGTATCCTGACCACCAGCATGCAGCGAACGCGCATTCCTGGTCATCACCCTCAGCCTCATCACCCCAACTCACTGGGGAATCAACGCAAGCAGCCTCATCACCCCGACTCACTGGGGAAGCAACGCAATCACCTCAATCACCCCGACTCACTGGGGAATCACAGCAATCACCTCAATCACCCCGACTCACTGGGGAATCACCACAATTACCACAATCGCCGCAATCACCACAGAAAGTTCCGACTCACCGCGAACTATGCGGCACCCGGTTCCGACTCACTGGAACCACAGCTGGCACTGTGTGAAGCATTGCAAGATTCAGCCCACTATCGACCTCCGGTCTCCGGAGGGGAGTGATGTAGCGGTTACACCGCCACATACAAACTACGCATCAAAGACATGACGTCACACAAATCCTGCATCGCGCAGTTAGAGTTTACCGAGCGATCGACATACATACAAGATTTCAACTTCCAACCGATGGGCAGTTGCCCGCCAGACACAACACCCGTCTGGTCGGAGGATCCTCCCTTTTCTATGGTGGATGAGTGAACTTTACACCCTGTTCCTCATACCACTAAAGCGTTTATAAAAATGAGGTGTCGTCACAGTGTCGCGAAATCAATGGTTTAGTCCCATCTCTAAAATGCCCAACGCGCCTAAAGAAGTTTTCATTTTAAAAAAATAAGGTAGACAGAGTCAACATTTCCTATCTGACTACCCCCCTGAGAAGAAATGGCAATTCAAACTCAGTTCAGACATAATTTTGTCAGACAACTCGTGCGTTATATAATTACTTCAACTTTGTACGGTATAAGTCAAAAAGTTCGATAATATGACAAGTTATCAACTAATATCGTGTAAACGAGCCTAAACAAACCACACACCAACAATTTCATATCAATAATTAAACTTGTTTTGACACTTATTTGACATGTTCCAAAAACGAGTTTGTAACAAGAATTTAATCAACACTTTTGGGTCTTATAAAAAGTTCGAGCGTCCAACGTCCGAACTAGGGTTGCCAACCCTACTATATATTATAGTATCCTGCTATATTAGAAGCCTGAATACTATATTTCAAAAAAAAATACAGTAGGCGAAACAGCTTTAATACAAAATGGCGAGATGATCGCAATAGTATTAATCTCATAAAAGCTGAATCAATGGTATTTTGTAACCTTAATTTTGTGTAAAAAACAAAATAGATAAGAGTAATTTTAAAAAACCCTGTTAATAAAGGTTCATAGTAGCAAAAAATATGCATTTAAAGAATAAAAATGTTTTTGAAATATTCCTACTAGGTATACTTATTTATTTTTAAACTTCTCGCACACAATGAGGTGTCTTAGGCATTCTCGACCAGTCAACCTAGGGTGGTGAAGGGTGTTCGTCATCTTCTATATTTTTACAGACAATGGCTTCGATAATACTCTTAGATAAAATTTGATATAAAAAAAAGTCGGCAACCCTAGTCCGAACTGAAGTCAGGGTTGGTACGCCTAAGTAATTGATATGAGGGAAATTCTTTGTAGGGTCAGGCGTAATTGGTCGCCTCGGGCGAGACGGCCCATTGGACGTTTAAAGTGTAAGGTTGTCAAACACGCGTTAAGACTCCCGCAGAAAGGCGCGACGCGTTTCTGGTGGAACAATTTCTATGAAAACCTCACGGAAATTGATCTACCGATGTCGCGTCGCGTCTGTCTACTTGCGTTTAAAATTATCTCATTTACGTTTATAACAAGATGTAATTGGAGTATTAAGTAGTTCAGGTTTTATAAATAATGAGGTAAACATTTTTTGCTGAAGTTTTCGATATTATATAGCGTGTAGCATATTATTATTTTAACTTAATTGGATACTCTATTAGTTGCAATAATTAATACAGCGCTGATTAGTGTAAATTAATACACTGTCGTTGCATTAATTACGGACAAAATTAATAAAAATTAGAATTTATTTACAAGTAAATAATGACAAAATTAAATAATTTGACAGTGTTGCTCTCAAATTATTTAATACTAACTGCGCCCCGCGGTTTCACCCGCATAAGTCTAGATCCCGTGGGAATATCGGGATAAAAAGCATCCTATGTCCTAACCCAGGTCATAGTCTACACATGTGCCAAATTTCATCCAAATCCGTTCAGCCTTTTTACCGTGAAAGCGTTACAAACAAATAAACTTTCGCATTTATAATATTAGGGATGAATACCAATACAGACAAAGTTTATCACGTAGGTACAGCTCTACAAATCAGTTCCCTATTCCATTAATTATTGGGTAATGGTCCATTACACAATAATTCTTTCCCCCAACAATTTTCTTATTTCCTCTCAGTTACCTTGGCAAGTGACAACCATAACTATCGCACTAAGCCTCCGGTGTCCGTGGGTACAGTCGGCAATGTTCACTGTTGACTAATTTCCAACCTTATCACTAAGGGTATAAGTGTGAACATTGTTCAATTACCAACTTTTTGGGTCTACATAACAGCAATCCTAAGAAGATTCATCGGTTGTCAGTGTTATCTTCACACTTACTGACCCCCATTTCTTCAGCACCGTAATATATTCGTCACTTATTAATTTTGTTTACTGGGTCAACTGAGCTTTATAATATGTGCATTTATTGATAAAACTGTAATTTTGCTCTCGATGAAGAACTCTCAGGAGTATCAGGACAGGTGGAGACCTGTCCTGATACTCCTGATCAGTCTGTAGTTATCCTATTGTGTCGTAATTCTTAGGGTAAAGGGATCCTCTTCTCATGTAGAGAAGGGGCTAACGGCTCTTTCAATTTAAGACGCAGATATAAAAATATGTCAGTGACCTTGAGTGGTTAGCTTGCGTGTTCTTTACTGAGCTCACGCAACGCGTCGTACGTCCAGCCAGTACCTAATAGGACTTGCCCATCAAGGAGTGCTATCCCAAATTAGACGCATTATTAATTTATTATATTATACATAAAACAAAAAGTATTTTAATAAAACACGTACACTAAAAGATCAATAATTAAATTATCTTTAAAATGGTGAAGGTTTCAGAAAAATACGGTTGATATATTTTGCGTGATTCTCAGTTTTTTATCCGCATTAGACATAACTTTACAAATTTCACTATGTAATTTAAGCATAATTTAAAATATTCCTACATTAAATTATTAAGAAAATGCTTTAATTTAACATATTTTTTTTCCAAATCATTAAAGGCTTGTGCAGACCAACGCGACACAAAGACACCGGTCGTCGCGCGATGATCGGTGCCTTTGTGTCGCGTCGCGTGTCGCGCCTGTTTGAAAGAGCCTTAACACTACTCGAGTAGACGTGATCTTCAGTATAAAATCATTATAAGTCGGTTATCGTCGCCTTAAATTTGACAGGTAGGTAGATCTAGAGTTGGACATCAGGCCACTTTTCATCCTGGTTTGTGACTTCCAAAGTACACGCAGCCGAAGTTGCGAGATACAGTAACTAAACTATACATCTGTCTCTACCATCCCAGTACACAGATCTATATTCTCAAAAATATCAAAATAGTTTTATTAAAATACCTCCACAAAAGCTACGCGCAAAATGCCCGCCAAAATATTTTAACTGAGGCATTCCACGTTAATGCCAATAATGGCGGACGAGTGCCCATTTATTGCCTAAAATATAATAGTCGGTACGTGGAAATCATATTGGACATTTTAATTTTGTGGCTGTAAACCTTTTTTCAGTCAGCAGTTAGAGAAGTGTTTTAAAATTTTAATTTTTTGTCTTTTTTTTTGCAAATAAACTTATTTTTTCTCTCTTTTCTTTTTCCTATAAATAACATAAAAACATAACATAACATCACGCCTTGTTTCCCCGAAGGGTTGGGCAGAGGTGTCCCTGTAGCAGGTACACCCACATTTCGCCAGTTATGTTTAAGTCCCATGTAATAGGGGGCGAGCCTATTGCCATCAACCGGGCACAAATCCAGACTCCGAGCTGCTACTGAGAAATTTCAGATAGAAAAACCCAATAACACTTTGCCCGACCCGGGAATCGAACCCAGGACCTCATGCTCAGCAGTAGCGCTTGCGACCACTAGACCAACGAGGCAGTCAAAAAGAGTTCCCTAAAAAAAAAGTTAATAATGTCAATTAGATATTGGGTGGAAACACTTGTTTTGTAACTGTAGTACTTACTCACTAGACGCAGGTAGATAAACTGGTCCCCATTCAGTATAACCTCAGTCCACTTCTACACTTTGGACTTGTTATTTTGTTGCTAAAATCTAGATAAATCTTTGGTTAAATAAACAGACAAGGATTTTAAAAAAACTTATGAAAAACCTTCCAATTTAAGAGCTTAACTGGCCCAAGTTCTTCCGAAACACAAAAAGTAGGTAATAAGTAAACCACTTAACAAAAAATCAACCAACTATCAATTTTATCGTTCCATTCACACATCCCCGTTGACCGAGAACGAATGAAATCAATACCTTCACCCCAAAAGCCCTTCAACATTAAACAATCATTCTCTTACGTCAAACAGACAAATAGTTCAACACAAACATGTGTAATCTCACGTAAAAATTACCGGGGAATTGGGGAAATCTATTACCCTTGATTCGGGGTAAACACGTACGAGTGGGGTAAACTGATTCCGACTTATCCAATTACGACCCTCCGTTAACAGACGAACTTATTGGACGGACACTATTCTGGTGATCGGGCGATAATTTGGATGTCGAGTAATTTGTTGAAAGTAACGAAGAGACGGGAATTAAAGTTGTAGGTAGAAGTTTAGATGGCCAAGATCATATGTATATTTTGCGTAAGTTGTGCAAAAAAATCTAAAAAGTTAAAAGCACATCGAACGTAAAGGGACTGCAGGAACTACAATATACCAAATTGGCTAAGGCTGACTTGTCTACTTACTGCTTTTGCATCATCAGCGTCCACATTATCTGATTTTAAAACCGTCTGATGGATCAGATTATCAAAATCACGCAAGTTTCATACCAGAATCTAGAAACCCCCCCCCCCCTGGTAAGAGCCAGAATTAAGAACAATGTCACTATCGCTCGACATTTGATTGGCTAGAGGGCCTACCACCAGCTCATAAAGCAGTATTATTTTAATATTACTTCAGTGGGAGAAAGAGATGGAGCTATACGTCCTGTAGAGCTTCATCTCTTTCCCACACTGAAGTAATATTAAACTAATACTGCTTATGAGCTGGTGGTAGGCCCCCTGGTAAAAGCCAAACTTGAGAACAATGTCACTCATATCTATCGTTCGACGACCATCTCGCATACCATCGACATTTGATTGACCATCTCGCACACCACCAGAATGGGCCCACCAATAATCCAAGGTGTACTGATTTAAACGGTCTACTGGCTCCCAAACGACGGAGAGAGGATATCATAGCATTCCTACTAATGCAAGCGGAAATACCTCCTGTTTTATTAGGAAAACGTGGGATCCGATCACATTATTGGATCTTTTTAGATATTTTGATTATCGTTTGATAGTGGAGGGATTTTTTGGAAAGAGATCGTTATACGTTCTTTAAACACGATCTTTTAGTTAGTATGTTAAGTATTTGATAGGAATTTTCCCAGTTTTCAGCTTGTGAAACTCATCGTACTAGTGTCTCTAACATTACCTCTCTCTCTCTTCCTGGCTATGTATCCCACATGGTGGTGGAGTCAGCCTTCCTGGTCTTTCTCTTCCACTTCGCTCTATGTTCGACATCGTCTTCGGTTACGTGACACTCTTTCATGTCCTTTAGCACTATAGCTTTCCACCTTCTCTAACATTACCAGTACCCTAATTGCGTAATACACGATCAATCACAATTTGTTTCGATTTGAAACAGATTGCTAATCCATTGCTTCATAAGTTGGAAAAAAAAACTGCTCAACAACGCAAATAACGCAACGAATGTTGTTGAACTGTCAAAATGAAAAAAAATTGACATAATCGTTTACAAAAATAAGTTACGCAATTAGGGTACTGGTTTACTTATTATGACTATTACTTGTGAAACGATATGGGTGACCATTGAAAATTAGCGCTGTACTGTGGGTCCCCATAGCACAGCATCATGCTGAATGGAAGCCTAATGTCTAATGTCTGTTTTATGCTCGTGTTTATGTGTTTCTATTTTGTTCTATTTTTCTCATTACTCTTATATTTTTAACCGACTTCCAAAAAGGAGGAGGTTAAATGTTCGTAGCGTATTTTTTTTTAATGTATGTCCACCGATTTCTCCGTCTATTATGGACCTATTTTGAAAATTCTTTTTTGTTTGAAAAGGTATGCTCTCGAAGTAGTTCTTTATACATTTTATTAATTTTGCTTAGATATTTTTTGAGTTAGCTTCAATAATACGTATTTTTTTCCCACTTAGTATGTGGATGATAATTATGATAAGTGCCTATCATTGGTAGCAGGTAGTGGGTTATCGAATTTGTGGGGTAGGAGCCACAACTAAAAAGTGAAAAATATTTCGGAAGTAGGTGTCTTTGGTTTTGAAATTTTTTGCCACCGACTTCCGAAATTAAAGTTACTTTTCACTTTGTTGTGTTTTTTTGAAAGACGGTTTTTTTTTTAAATTATTCTCGTTACTCTCATATTTTTGTATGCACGTGTTTTTGTGAGAAATAAATTTATGTATCGTTCTTTCTATCCTAAACTTGAACTTACATATTCACTAATATAATCCATATCCAGTTTTAGAGTCAGTTCAGTCTTGGCAGTACAGATAGTAAACGCACATTTTATCTGAATGTATTTGTAAGAGCGAATTTTCTAGTTGGATATGACTTTGAACAATAAGTACCTAATGTATCTCCTTCATCCTCTACAGTAACTTGTTTTATATGTATTTAAATGGAGTTTAAAAGTGTCATTGTGTTGTTTCAGGAGAAGTCTGGCGAGCCTTACCCCGGTAAACTATCGGTAAAGTCGGACCTAAGCCCTGTTTTTGGTGAGTACAATTATTTATTAGCATATTTTCTATAGTATAGAAATGTCCAAAGTCGCTAGTTTATTCAATTCTTCATTACTCTAAGGGAACTTGGATTTAATTTTATGCAACTGTTGCATAATACGGGGTATTAAAACACGAATGTGGGTTTATCACATGAGTGCATTAATACCGAATTATGTACAGTTGCATACAAGACTTTATCTACACTCATGATAAATGAATCCTCTATAAAAGGTTCTGAAACCATAGGGTGTTGTACAACTCGACTTTTCTGGTAATAATTGGTTACAAATGTCCTTTGCTGCATTGTAAATATCTGATGGTGTGTTATCAAAGCTTGTATCACTAATTTTTGTAAACAACAAAGTAATACAATTTTGCAATATTTTTATATCGAACAAAAATGGCGGGATACGACGTGAATTCGAATAACCTATAAGCTTTTTTTTTCATTACAGCGTTGTGGTAGTGAAACGCGCGTGTATGACAATGTTCTTTTTTTTTAATTCGAGTTGCATAATGAAAAGTACAACATTATAACACTCATTTGGATGATATTATAGTTACTATGACACTGGCTGTTTTAATGTTGGCAATAAGCTAACTGTTTCAGAAACTTTTAAACAGGTTTTATAGCATGGATGTAGAAAAATTAATTTATCGAATGCTAATAAAAATTCCTTACGTAGAAAATGTAAAGCCATATTCGACGACATGTGACATCCACCAACTCGCACTGGGCCCGTGTGGTGGATTACTGTCCACTCCCTCTTACAGAGAGGAGGCCTGTGTCCCGGCAGCGAGGACGTTAG
The DNA here is from genome assembly GCA_949152395.1 of Agrochola litura. NCBI lineage: Eukaryota > Metazoa > Arthropoda > Insecta > Lepidoptera > Noctuidae > Agrochola > Agrochola litura. Next base: position 8,245,951 of record OX424515.1, read on the forward strand.
GTATAGGCTGATTGTGCTTATGCTGAGCTATCATCAATGTACTAATCCGGTAACGTCCACTGCTATACTTGACCCTCCCCAACAAGACCTACAATAAACAATCATGGGGCTATTACCCAAGATAAAACTTCAGAGACAGATTAATAATCTCAGTACGTTTATTAACAGACAGTAGGATGTTCATCCTCCTCATACCTTTCTAACACCTAAAGGTGGATCCACACCAGCGTACGCGCATGAACCGTGCATGCTATGCGCCTCGAATGGCTATGGACGCGTCATAATACGCGCGCGCGGATGTTGCGAACGGTTCGTGTGCAAAAATCCACACCTGCGCAATTAAAGCTCGCGCGCGGGAACCGTGAAGTGAAGGTGTCCATTTCCGTACTGTTCATGTTCGCGAGAGGACATTTAACGCTCGCGAACATGTCCATAGGTGTCAATACTAAGATGCACGCGTGCGCAGGTGTGCAGGTCCACCTTAAGAATGATAAAAATTTCTTTATAACTCATAAAAATCATCTATGTAGGTATAGAAGGCAAATCTCACACTATATCGACACTGTAACGTCCGTAACCATATCAAATTGATCACGCCTCTTAACCAGCCCAGTGCCATACCAGTAATCTGTAACAGAATTAATTATAAGTTTATCACCATACAGTTCTAACGCAATAAATCAGAATATCATTAATATTATTAAATCTTCGTTGACTATGATTTACGATGAGAACTTAGTATAAAACAAGAGGTTTTTTGTTCGCGTTAGTAGGCAAAACACTTTTGGTTTTTGGCAGAACTTGCTTTTGCGTCTATTTTTTGCGTTAGCCCAACGGCTAAAACTTAGCACAGAATGGATAGTCTCGGAAGTTTACATGGATAAATATGAATTTAGTGTCGAGAATATTTAGCTTCATTACCATCATGTCCAGTAACTTAAATACAGTAACGGTGAAGAAAATGAAAATTGCAAGGAAATTGCTAACATACAATGAGGAAACGTATATTTTGAGTAGCCTTTGTCCTGTAGTGAAATAACCCATTTGTCAAAAATGGGCCATTTGTCATCATAATCACTCTTAAGTCACCTTCGGTAACATCAACAGTAGACTCTAGGTGACATTTTCATTGGCAGAAAATGGCGTACAATTACAAACAGGATTACCAAAGGCTTTAAAGATTAACTCAAATTCTTTTTTAACTGTGAAATTATCTTCATTAAACACTTTTTCCTCCACCATCATACACGATAAATAATCCCATATTACACCAAAAACTCCTCCATGTACACGATAATCGATCTTGTCCATAAATCGTTCCGACTAGTGATGTGAAATTGATTTCGTACCAACTATAAGGCCAGTATTACGTGGACTTAATGCTGTATCTCGCTCGCGGCCATTAACTCGGAATTATGTATGTTTTATCGCCAGCTTATAATCATCTGTCACTATCGTTACAATATTTTCGTATAATTTCATCTTGCCCCACCTCTGTAGGGATGCGATTTTGTCGATAATGATCGATTGATTTGGTATAGTGACCTAATAATGATGGACGTAAATTAGTCATGTTATGTATCTAGCGGGGCATTAAATGTGAATTAATGGTCAGTTACATAAGGTTTAAATTCGGATAGTAACTTCAGGTTCCAATGAATAACGAGCCCAACATAATTGGCAAAACCTACGCATTGTACCTGTCTAATATCATAACGGTTTAACTAACAATTTAATGACAGCGCCGATGTATGTCTTTCAACTTGTCTACAAAGATTAATACACGCACTTCAGAGGACCACACTTCAATTTAAAACTTGTTAACATCCATTGTAACATACAAACATAAAGATGTCTCAACTACTTGACGTACTATATCTTGTCTCTCATCTCAGATAACGGCACATTACCATCAATCATCTGACCACAATCTCTCGACAAACTCAGTTTTATCGATAACTTTTCTCACGTGCATATCGACACCCGTCCATCACTAGCCGTACCTCGTTATTTGTTGTTATTAGTGTTGTTTTTTTCGATATTTTTTCTTCGAGATGTTTTCGAGAAACCGGTTACAGGTCCTAATCTGATCAACTCGCCACGACCCTGCCTTCGAAACCAGTAAAAAGAGCATAATGAAATGACTTACGATAAAAAAATGTTGAATTGTTATAGTGTTTTTGAGTTTACTGCCTATTTTGTGGCCTTAGGTTTAAAAGTTTAGTGTTGGGAGCCGGATGAAATGAGATTTAGTTTTAAGAGCGGTTTCACACTACGTCCGATCCGAATCCGATCGAATTCGAGAAATGTCGATCCGAAGTAGCCATAGTACATTTGTATGAGGGGATTGTGCATTAGATCCGATCTTTGTCCGTCCGAATTTAGAACATTTCCAATTCGGATTGAATTCGGATTTGGATCGGATGCAGTGCGAAAACGCTCTAGTACCTGCTTCACTTGTAAAACGCCGGGCCAATGTATTTTCAAGCGTAAAATTTAATTATTTAAACGATGAGCTCTCTCAATATTTGCTAATTGGTGCAGAAAGACATAGTATCAAATTTTATGTAGGAGCATTTAGCTTACAAGCCTATCCAAATACCAACTGGTTAGGAGATTAGCTTTAATGATATCGATACTGGAAATTTCAATTGTCGTAAAGGACATTGTATTCCCTGTCCTTTACGACATTTGAAATTTCCAGTGTCGATATTTTATTATACTTAAATTGGAATCAGTAGATTATCTCACTAATACAACATTTTCACCTGTTAATAAAACAATTTAAATACAAAGAATATCTTATAAAAGAGTAATAAATAAGTATATCCAAATTTATTATCAGAATCCTATGTTTAAATCAGCATTTAGCTTACAAGCCTATCCAAATACCAACTGGTTAGGAGATTAGCTTTAATGATATCGATACTGGAAATTTCAATTGTCGTAAAGGACATTGTATTCCCTGTCCTTTACGACATTTGAAATTTCCAGTGTCGATGTTTTATTATACTTAAATTGGAATCAGTAGATTATCTCACTTATACAACATTTTCACCTGTTAATAAAACAATTTAAATACAAAGAATTATTATTTATTACTCTTTTATAAGATAAAAGAGTAATAAATAAGTATATCCAAATTTATTATCAGAATCCTATGTTTAAATCAATTTAATTGAGCATAACGGTATCAAATACGATGTTATCAAGATTATGCATATTATTAAAACACTATTATGTTAAAAAGAAAAATAATGCAAGATTTAAAAATGAAGTTAATGTACCGATAAATTAGGTTTTCAATTAAAAGATGACTGACCATTTAGAGATCCGTAAACCACGGAACAAAACTAAAATTGGAAACAATCATTTAAAATAAACGTGTACCTATTGACTGAGCCAAAAATTATTGCTGTCAATCATCAGTTCATCACTTGATTATAATAAAACAATAATTTTTGGCTCTCTTAAAAATAATTGGCAATCAAATAGTGATGCTGCCAACGAACCCCTCATCATCTTTTTAGATACAATACGGTAGTTTCCTAGGTAAAAAAAAGGAAATTCTATTTAGTCCGTCTTTTAGATAATAAAAAAAAATGTAGACACGTATTTTTTGCTTTATCATATTAAAAAAAAATAACTTAGAAAACACGCATTCAAGTTGGGGAGTGGGGCTTCGCTACGTCACCCACAACGTCGTATAAAATCTAGCAAGGCGTGACGTCATGCCACATTTTAACTCGAATATATCGCCGTAATCTTTTGATAACGTAAAAAAAAAAAAAACCGTTTTTAATATTTTTTTAATAATCTACAAAACGGTCAAAATTTTTGGACAAAGGCCTATTGTTTAGTTAGCATATCTGTTTGGAGTTATTTGAATGCAATAATGCAACGAACTATATATTTGATATTATTAATAGTATCTAGATTTTATATTTCTTGTTCCAAGGTAAAAATTAAGTAATTTGGTATCTTCCAGACATTAGTCTGGAAGATACCAAATTTGACCAACCAAATTGACTAAGTCATTAGACTTAGTCAAGAAAACGATATCTGTAGCAAATATTGCAATCAACAACAAACTCAATCTATTGCAGTCCTCTGCTGGACATTAGGCTTCCCCCACCCCATAAGCTATGTTCTAAAATCCATAGAACTACCTCAAAAGCCACAACCGCATACGCACTGATACTAAACACTCACCGCAGCCCATCACTAGCGAAACATTAATGTCAAAGTTGAGAATAGCAATAGGTAGCCAACTATTACATGAAGAATGAACTGCATACCCGACATCCATACCTCGAATGCTGCACGTTCCCCACGCTCTGGCGCCGATTAAATCATCTTCAGCGTAGTGTTCTAGGCTGCCTGCCAGGGTGACATGCTGAAAAGAATTATTGCCTTATTGACTGGTTAACGTTCTGGGTAACTCGTGATAATAGGCGGGAAAGAGGTTACAGTTTATTAAGTAGTTAGCTGAAACTCGCAAAATAAAAAAAAACTATAATATCATCCGTTTCGTTCATTGGTGGCGCTCTTCTCCAGCTTAGTAAAACTAAACCAAAATATAACAACATGTAAGGTCTTACTTAGTTCAGTGTAATCGTAATACATTCACATTGTTATTAAAATTATTTTAGGACTCACCGTTTAAGAATAAATATAAAACCTACGGAATCCACTTATAATACAAAACCACTTCGCATTCAACGTCTTCAAAAATTTGTTGTCCAAATCAAATTTATAGCTCCAATTCAGATCATAAATTAACCCAAAAATATGCTAGATATTTAATTAAATGGCAACACCAGAGAGGTTAAACTTGCCAGTACTAAATACATAACATCCGCTCCAATAAACTCGTGTTCCATATTCAAAACAGGTGAAAACAAGCATGTAGTCTTGTTTGTCAGTCTGTCGCCTTGTCTCTCATAAAGTGGTCGGTTTAAAGGGTTTCTGCAAACAGTTTAGTGGAAGCAAATTGTAGGAAATACTTTAATACCTAGTAAAATAGAGGATCTTGGTAGTTTGTATTATGTTACGCTTTTTATGGTCTAACCGTGGCATACTTGGCACTTACGGACTTCTTGGCGGCACTTACATTTGCAACTGTTAAGAAGCTACATAGTATAGTGACTGAATCTACCTCTTCGATTGCATAAGTTTTTGTGTTTCTCGTTGATGCCAAATCTCTATGATTTGGGCAAAATACTGGTACAACCTAGAAGATTTCTAATAACTTAGCTTCTTGACTTTAGCAATAGCTAATTCCCAAAAGACAGTGTGCCTTATGGGAATTAGCATCACTAACGGAAATTACCAAGCTCGTCTACTAATTCTACTATCGCTATTGATCTCCCAAACGCTTTTACAAAAACCCATCGTAAAACATTCAAAACCTTAAGGCCAGTTTTTCTACAACTTATCACTACCCTTAATACTACATCGTTTTCCTCCATCCCTTTCTCTTTCACCCTCTTTCCCACAATCCATTCCTCTCACACACTCAATTTGCGAGTACCCTGTGAGTCCTCATGTTAGTACCTGTATTTTATGTCATTATATCCAAGATCTAATTGGAACTTGATATGCGTACACAATTAGAGTCTCGTCGTTTTGGATTAACGAGCTTTTTACACTTGCATCTGGTTTTGGTTTTAGTCAAGAACTGAAGCGGATGTAATACTTGTAATCTGTACGAACATTGTAATGGAAAGGAGGGAAATGAAGTTAGGAAGTATGTGATTGATGTAATCCATGCGATTTGTCAACCTTATTATCTGATAAAGTATATTAAGTATGATGTAAAGGAGGATTTAGGAAAAAAATGTTGATGATCGATCGACCGATATCTAGATAACATGCAACTCCAGATTTCCCCTTGGCGGTCGTAAGAAGCGATATCAAGTGGATCAACAACTGCACTTCCCTTATAGGCATAGATAACAACGCACAACAATAATAAAATCGTCTATATAAATAAAAATATAATCAACAAGTGAGTCTTACTATGAGGTCGCTATATTCAATCGATAGCTTATAAATCTTGTCATAAAGCTTTATTTAATCTTGTCATTAAATGGTATTTGTTGCAATAAATAAAAAAGAATAGTTAATAGGGTGTAGGAGTATCTGATAAAAACCCGAACCGCTATCTTCTCTACCTTGCACATCAGTGTTGATGATATTAAAACACATTTAGAGTTCCTTAGCTGCGCTACAAAATTATAATTTGTTTCGCCGACACTTCATACTTATTATGAACGTGTTTGTGCTTCGATGTTCAACGTTTTTTTAAATTCTGTATCACATTAACAGTCGCCATTTTTCTTTCTTTTGTAAACAGACTGGTACGAAGTGTAAAGTTTACTACGTATGATTCCACAATATTACTACAAGCCTGACTAAATTTTGATACCATATTTATTAGCAAGCTTGGCAAGTTGTCACTCAATCAAACTAATTCGATAAAAACAAGGTTGACGCGACCCAATCAACGTAATTTTTGTTTGTCATCGTGGATCAAAATGTATGTCAGTTTTTCGACAAAATAAGGTCTCCTTTATGACGTTTTCCATGTTACGAAGCTCCGCTTTGCCATTGATATTATGTTAACGCCAATAAATGATATGTCAAAATGGCTTCCATTAACAATCATAATGTATACCCATGATTTACGTACCTCCACTGACCTCACTTACTGTTATCAGTACAATATGTCTCGCTCAAAATTATCAACAACAAAAGACAAGATGTCCTTATTGGAAACATTACTTAATATCACACCATATTTATACTGAACCCAGGACACATTAACACCTACGTACATTATAAGTAAAACATGTTTTTTTCTCCACCCGTTTTTGTCCAACCAATCCGGTAATTGGTTAGTAGGTAAGATGATGGTAAGATGTCATCAATCACTCTGAGGAAAAAGTTCGCTTTTGTTTTAAATTATGAATTAAAAAGTGAGATATTAAATTTTGTTTTTTTGTGTCGTTGTTGATATGGGTCTGGTACTTGTACAACTTAATATGTAACCAATTACGACATAGCTGGAGTGAGTTGCTCTACATTTTTGTTTAAATATGGAATTGATCCGATAAAGAACCAGTGTACTAGGAGTTGGTGTATAAATAGCAACTCTCATGATCCCTAACAAGTTTAGTTAAGCTGCAAAAAGTGTCAACGAACTACTTAAATTTAAAACCGAGCGTATCCAAACAAATATTTACGAAAGCTTTACATAATTGCAGATCTTTATTTTATAATAGTAATAATTATGATTTTTCTTTTGATAAATCAGTTTTGTGACCAAAAAAGTAATATTTGTATTAATCTCTTTTGCTGCCAGCTGAACTGAGAATTAGTGGTATGTATTCAATTAATTTTAAAGCATTCACAATTAATTAATTTGTTGTAAACGAGCAAATTATTCATAAATTTTATGCAGTTTTTGTGCCTAATCCCGAAAGTCAACACAAATTCAACAATTTAGATGCAGATTTTGATAAAATTGCTGCAAGCAAAACACTTACATGTTTTAGTTAAGTGAAGACCTTAAGTCCACAGGCCAGAGGGTAGACAACTAACGACTGATGAAAGCCGAAAGAAGAGCGGACTCAGAATATAATTATAGAATAACTGAAATGAAGACTTTATGTCAATGAGGATGAACTTAACCCTTGTCTTCTAATAACAAAACAAAAATTTTCAGTCTATCTGCTTACTGTTGAGGTGATTACTGACTGTGAGCAAACTTAGCATATCTGAAATTAGAGCCTTATCCGAAAGGAGGATGGAAAAAAAGTCCTTGTCTTCTAATAACAACACTACCAATGATAGACCATCTACTAGCTGTTCAGGTTATGATTGATTGTGAGCACCTATAGCAGTAGATATAACAGTACCCTAATTGCGAAATACACGATCAATTAGAATCTGAATCGTTTTCTAATTCATTGCTTCATAAGTTAGAAAAAAAAATCTACTCAACAACGTAAATAACGCAATGAATGTTGTCAAAATGAAACAGATTAGTCTTAATCGTTTACGAAAATATGTTACGTAATTAGCGTACAGGTCGATTTAGTGACGAAAAAGAAAACATTGTAGAACCAACCGTAAAAAAGCATGAATAATCGCAACAATCATGCGTAAACTTAAACACATCCTTGAACCGAGTGATTCATGTGGCCTACGTTAAAAATGACCACAATTATATAGGTCCCCAGTTATGCAAGTTTATTATATTGTACGTTGGAGGTAAAATAAATACAGCACCTTATAATTTGTTACCGCAGACCCTCCTATGGGCAGGTAGCTGAGTTTTTTACACTTGTCTAAGTTCGTGAATCATTTTGGTTGGGTGTATATGAGTGTGTAATGGATGAATGGATTTATCATAAGGGTCTGCTGGCGTGTAGGCTTTAGAATGGAGTCTGGGATTTAAGTGGTCTGGATTTTTTAAGGTATTGTTTGTATAGGTATAATGATGAGCGGTGAAAATTAAGGCAGTGCCCTGTTTTTGTTAATTCTTTATTATTTGTTTATTCAATTTCTTCAACAGTAGCAACAGTATCAGAACCAACAATGGAATCCTCCATAGCGTCTGGATCAGAAAGCATTTAATAGTGTAACTTTCATCTATCCTTGATATCATTATCATTTCAGCCGAAAGACGTCCACTGCTGGACATAGGCCTCCCCCAAGCACCGCCACTTCGACCGATTCTGTGCTTTCCGCATCCAGCTGATTCGGCGGCCTTCACAAGATCATCGGTCCATCTTGTAGGAGGCCTTCCAACGCTACGTCTTCCGGTACGCGGTCGCCACTCCATAACCTTTCGGCCTCATCGGCCATCCGTTCTGCGAGCAATGTGCCCTGCCCATTGCCACTTAAGTTTGGCAATTCTTCGGGCTATGTCGGTTACCTTGGTTCTCCTGCGGATCTCTTCATTTCTAATTCGATCACGTAGGGAAACTCCAAGCATAGCCCTCTCCATTGCCCTTTGGGTGACTCTAAGCCTTCTGATAAGGCCCATTGTGAGCGACCACGTTTCAGTACCATAGGTCATCACTCGCAACACTCACTGGTCAAAGACTTTCGTCTTGAGACACTGTGGTATGTGGGACGAAAAGATATTGCGTAGCTTCCCGAACGCTGCCCAGCCAAGTCGGATTCGACGATACCTCGATCCTTGAAATATAAACGGAGAATAAAAATGAAGAAAAAGCTGCTGGCTATCCCTTTGAATCCCTTACATAATCCACGTAAAAACTAAGAATCCTTGATTATCTGTGCATTAATATTACCCAAAATTATGTAAATAAATCATATCTCCCCAATAAAAGTTTCGCCAAAACTGAAACAACTGACGCAAACTTTGTCATTGGCGTTAAATCAGCTATGAATAAAATTATAACTGGAGATAAGATTCCACCGATTATTATGAATGGATATGGCGATAGTTATCATTATTTTCAGAAATCGATTGTTTGATCAGGATTTTATCAGTGCCATTTGCATATACATGGTCCGTATCGATATCGATATGATCTTTTATGATAAAAAAACAAAAATAAGTGACATTTTAGGTGGCACTGTTGGTATCTCTTCCCCCTTTTTTTCCATACCCTTCTAGGTCAGGCATTATGACCAGCTATAATATGCTCTGCGGTGATAAGGTGATTTCATTATGCTTGATTCTATGTCTATTTAAAGTATACAATGTCGCCCATCTGCTTATCCCGCCCGTATTTTTCTGAATATTCATGAAAAATTTGTCATTTATGCAAAAAAAAAACGGAGGTGAAAACATTTTTTTCTAAAAAAAAAACAGTTTAAAATAAAAATCACAAGTGTAAGTTCATAAAATAATTTTGAAGATATTGAAATAAAAAAAAATATTAGAAAAAATTAAAAAAAAGTCAAGAAAGACCTTTTAAAGTTATTTTTCGATAATTTTTCATGAATATCCAGAAAAATGCGGGCGGGCACATGCCCATGGGCGACATTGTATTTGCTTTATATTTAGTTTCTTCTAAATGGTTTTGGTTTGTCCAATTTTTTTTAAATTGTTTCCAGCCTCTTATTCTGAGTTCTTTGTTTATAATTCTCATCCTTTTGATTCTTAGAACCATAAGACCGCAGATATATTATCTTCCGAGAACTGTTGGGCTTTCTTAGCAGATGACTATCAATCAATCTTCTTAGCCTATTGCAGTCCACTACTGAACAAAAACCTTTTCTAATTTGCTCATCATTATACCAGGACGGGAGTGGGTCTTAAAATGAACATGGACAAGACGAAGGTCATGTCAAATGCCCATGTGACACCTACTCTTATGAAGATCGGAGACGCTACGCTCGAAGTTGTGGACGAGTATGTTTACCTAGGACAAACTGTCAAACTAGGTAAGTCCAACATCGAGAAAGAGGTCAATCGTCGAATCCGACACGGCTGGGCAGCGTTCGGGAAGCTACGCAATATCTTCTCGTCCCACATACCACAGTGTGTCAAGACGAAAGTCTTTGACCAGTGCGTGTTGCCAGTGATGACCTTATAGTACTGAAACGTGGTCGCTCACAATGGGCTTTATCAGAAGGCTAAAAGTCACCCAAAGGGCAATGGAGAGGGCTATGCTTGGAGTTTCCCTACGTGATCGAATCAGAAATGAAGAGATCCGCAGGAGAACCAAAGTAACCGACATAGCCCGAAGAATTGCCAAACTTAAGTGGTAATGGGCAGAGCACATTGCTCGCAGAACGGATGGCCGATGGGGTCGAAAGGTTCTGGAGTGGCGACCACGTACCGGAAGATGTAGCGTTGGAAGGCCTTGAAGACGCGTCGTATGAGTCGCGATCCTCAGCATTGAGGGAACGATTATGAAGAAGATGATATATCTGTCTTATCTATCTAAGAAGATCAGCACGAATTTTATGAAAATAGTTTCGTGTTAAAATATAAAAGGTGTGTCTACACTAAACGAGCCGAGCACGAGCGGAGCCGTTCTGGGTGCGGTCGTTCGCAGCGTCAACTGTGGACTTACAACGAACCTACAACGATCACTGTCCTCGAACGTAGTTTGAGTAGTTTGAGCGCGATGCAAATCCCTGTGTTCGTCAAAAAACCGACAATAGGCCTGTGTCCAAATTTTTTTTTATCCTTCTTGTAGATTATTAAAAAATATTAAACACGTATTTTTTATTTTTTGACGTAATCAAAAGATTACGGCGATACATTGAGTTAAAATGTGGCATGACGTCACGCCTTGCTAGATTTAATACTGCCCAACTTTAATGCGTGTTTTCTAAGTTATTTTTGATTAATATGATACAGCAAAAAATACGTGTCTAATATTTTTTTATTATCTGAAAGACGGACTAAATAGAATTTATTTTTTATACCTAGGCAACTACCGTATTGGCGTATAGTCGAACACGAACCAAATGCTCGAAGCGCGCTCGTGCGAGGCTTATAAGTCGGTCCAGACTACACGAATTTGTGCTCGGCTCGTCTAGCGTAGACGCACCTTTAGGATTCCATTCAGGGCTTGACTGCTTGATTCTGTGGTTCATCTTTACATTTTAGCGTCGTCTCTCGTAGACGCTATTTTAAAGCGTCCTATTCTTATTCTGAAAAATTACACACAAAAACCAAAAATCAAGTGCTTGTTGGACCACGCACAATGAAGGGTTCCGTAGTTGGCATGAATTTATCCCAAAAACAAACTTAACATTGTAGTTGCAAAACATGTTTTCCTACTTCGATCAACAGGTATTGTTGATCGAAGTGCAAATGTAAGTTTGAACGCACAATTTTGAGAGATTTGCCATGTTATTTTAAAACCATAGACTTCTTATAGGTTTTCTGTAATCTAAATACAGAACTATTCCCTGTATTTTTCTAAAATTTTAGGCTCAGTAGTTTCTGAGAGGTCAGTTTTCCTTTTATGTTATGTTTCTTTTTAGTTATGACCCTTACAGTAAGCCCTTTCTTTCTTCATTTGATATGTCACACGGTATATTTTACAAAACATTTGTTTTTTCTTATTTGCCCCCAAAAATTACTCCTATATTAAAATTTCATTTATTTACGTTACCCGTCCGTGTTTGGGTCACAGAAATTCCTATGTGTATCTTTCAACTTAATCGATCCATTAGATTAGGGACAAATTGGCCGTGATAGACGGACAGACAGACAGCCGAACTATCCTAGGGGTTCCGTTTTTTTAATTCGGACGTACGGAATCCTAAAAATTCATAAAACCAGTAGCTTCAAAACCACAATACTTTCACTAACATGAAAACATAAAAAGCATGTGTATTCTGTGTACATTTGTAGTTACTACACATTACACGCACATGCATCCGATTGTCAATATTTATGTAGGCACTCGGACCCACCGCGGTACCACGGGATTCTAAGAAACGTGCTTACACACTTTATATAACCAGGATGAGGTTATGGGAGAGGTATTTTGTTTCTCGAATTTCGATAGACTATCGTGTAATTCGAGAAGTTTTTTGTGGTAGACTAATTGAGGTGTAATTTATTACTTTTTTGTTGGTCTTTTTTTTTTTTTTTTTTTTTGATTAGCTTTGGAGGTGTCGTTTTGATAAAAAATATGGTGATTTCTTATTGGTATTGGTAATCTGTAAATCTATCAATAAACAATATTGTAATCTGTTTTTGTGTTATAACAATCAAAAGTGATTTAATTTTACATGTAAATTGGATAACACTTCAAAAAACCCCTAAAATATCATCGGTTTACAACCAAATTATTTCACAAAAGCTATAAATATATTAAATTAACACTTATTATTTAACAGTCAGCGATTATCAAATCAAATACCACTACCATATTCGTGGAAACCCGAATTCAAAACTATATGATTATGATTAATTATCATAATTATTATCGGAATGTAATAAATACCATATCCGTCATTATCTGCAGGATAACACCTCGTTTAAAATAAAAAACAACGCATTTTCCAATTTGATTGACATTTGTTTAATTGGGAAGCCATATTGGTTTTTTAGCCAATTTATAAAAAGGAGGTTCTTGTTTTATAATTAGTTTGTGAGTAATGCACCGGTTCGTAGTAACGGTCACTTTTTCGTTTTTGTTGAAGTTTTAAGGAAAAAGGCGATGATGTAGGTGGTCGAAATCGAGACATACCTAATAAGTATAGCAGCTTGTATTTATTTATAAGCTTGTTGTAGAAACCCCTCCATGCCTCGGAAAGCACGTTAAGCCGTTGGTCCCGGCTGTCATTCGTGGATCTTTGACAGTCGTTACGGGTCGTCAGAAGCCCGAAAGTCTGATAACCACTCTTACCCAAGGGATATCGTGTTACCCAGTAACTGGGTTGTGGAGGTCAGATGGGCAGTCGCTCCATGTAAAATACTGGTATTCAGCTGCATCCGGTCGACCCCAAGATAGCTGGGAAAAGGCCAGGCAGATTGTTCGATTTATGTTTGCTGAAAAAACAATGGATTGCATAGAAATAATAACTACCAACCCGCACTGGGCCCGCGTGATGGATTATGGCCCACTCCCTCTCACTGAGAGGAGGCCTGTGTCCCAGCAGTGGGAACATTGTAGGCTGATTGCTTGTGCTTAGTGACTAAACAAGAAGCATTAGGTACTGTAGATATAAATGAAAGAAATTATCTAAGAAGCATCACACACATAAACACACATACATAAACTCACGCCTTCTTCCCATGGGGGTATGCAGAAACTACAGAACACCACCTACTACGATCCTTACATATTCCTTTTGCCTCGTTTACGTTCATACATCTGGTCATACACGCACATCTTCTTTTAAATCACACCGCTGTCTTCACAAGAAGAAGCATCACAATATAAACAAATAGACAGATTCAAACACAGCTGTTTAATTTAGGTATCATTCCTATTGATTTATCTGCCAGATAACACACAATCTATACCTACATACAAATAAATAAAATTGAAGTGTCTGTTTGTAGTGACAAAATAACAACTTTTTACAAAAGCTTATGAAAGTATACAGGGTGACAGGAACGTCGACGCGAAAACTGTTACCATGGATTCAGTACATGATTCTGAATCCCCAGAGTTGAATCCATGTTAACAGTTTTCGCGTCGATGTCCCTGCCACCCTGTATACGGTACTTATAAAAAAAAAGTATTAAAAAATTGTCTGTCTGTTTGTTCCGGCTAATCTCCGAAACGGCTTAACCGATTTTGACAGGATTTTCACTTACAAATAGCTGATGTTTTATAGAGTAACTTAGGCTACTTTTATATTAGAAAAAGAAAAAGTAGTCCACGCGAACGAAGCCGTGTTCAGAAGCTAGTACATCCCTATATTTTTCATTCAATCCAAAATTATCTCACACGAAAAAACCTACAAAAATCACTTTCTTCCTACTCCCTCAAAGATGACATGTAAAATAATCAGTAGAACAAAGTGCAAACTATTACTGACGCTAGTAACTATCTCGCCACTCGCGCCAGTCCGCCAGTAGGTACGCCACTCATCAAAATAATTCCCGTACTAACTAAATTGCCTACAAATTGAAAAGGCGTGGGCTGCGCTTATTCTGTGCACAGGGCTTATTATACGAGTATGAGTTTTAATAAGATTTATAATAATAATCATAGTTTGATTTGCGAATTATTTTATGATGATTTTGAGTTTGGATTGAATGCTCTTTTAGGTCTTGGAAATTATATCAAATAGAATATATATAAAAAAAAAATGATTTACTTGCTTATCATAAGATTTTTTTGTATGCAAAAAATTAAAAAAGTCCTCTGTTTCAAGAAATTGAAAATCTAGAGAACTAGCAACAGTATCGTTATTAAAGACTCACTTCCGCCAGCGACTTCGCCTGTGTGATAGCTTTATAAATTATAGCCTATGTTACTTAGTGATAAGTGATAATATAGCATTCTACTGGTGATTTTTTTTTTAATCTGTCGTTTTGTTTTACCCTGATCACTTCTGTGCGCCAGTGTACTTTATTACTACGTGTTGCTAGATTCGTCCACAAATAAATCGAATTCGTGTGAATCGACTCAAGAAAAACTAATATTTACTAGTCACCAAAAAGCCAGTCTTTGAGTTTATTCCTTACAAACAAAACTACAAATCTTTTTTTTAAATAATATTAGTGTGACAGCAATTTTATCATTCCAATTACCATGATGCAAAATATTTCTCAATATTATGAAATACAAAATTAGTTAATAATTTTATAGGTGTTAATAACTCGAGTCCAACTTATGGCAATTATGTTCAAAGATTGTATGCTAAATAGTTTAGTGCGATATTTAGCTCAGTTATTAACAGTATATCATCAGCACACTAGTTAATATGGCGTCTGGCGTCTGTGGATAGATACTTAGGGCTATAACACACTGGCGATTTATAAGCGTGTTTTCAGCGAGCATGAACGCTTCCGCAAACAGGCGCGACGCGACCAAGAAAACATCGCAAATCCTTTCGCTTGAAATACGCTGGTAAATCGTCCGTGTGGTCTGAGCCCAAGTACGCATGAGCTTTCACGCGGCGATTTTTTTTCGCGCACTGGATTTTCAACGCTCTGCTTAGTGTCGAGAATTGAAAATCCAACAGTGTATTTTTCGACGCGCTGGGATGCGCTCTGTTGAATTCTCTCAACGCCGAGAGTTGAAAATCCAGTGCGCGATAAAATCCCGCCGCGATATTTTTACGTCCGTGCGAACGTGGGCTTTCAGGTTCAATATAATGTGTTACACTCTAAACACGCTATGCTCGGGATGTGGTCGCGTTTATGTAATAGATATTCGAGATTTCAGAGGAAATTATTGGCTGGTGTTATAATAAGTGCGATTAATTATTATTGGTATAAAAATTGTAAGTATTTTTTTTTTTAGCTCGTAGCACTTTTCCGACTAAAGGCTCGTGCAGACCAGCGCGACACGCGACGCGACACAAAGGCACCGCTCGTCGCGCGACGAGCGGTGTCTTTGTGTCGCATCGCGTGTCGCGCCTGTTTGTATGAGCCTAAACTCTACCCTTGCAGCTGATAGGCTTATAAAAAGCGGGCAAGTTTCGAGGGATGAGTATGAACGAAGCCAGAATTTCATCTACTGTAGGTACCTACTGACTTCCCTCTAATCGTCTATCCGAATTTTCCTAAAAGACGAAATAGCATTATCTACCTAGTACTTCTATAAAATTCCGAAATAGGAATCTGATACTTACGAGAAAATTCTAATAAAACGAAAGTGATTTTTAATATGGGTTTTAAGAAACCAACAGAACATATATAATCGTTTTTTGTTAAATCCTAAAAAGGTTCACAATTTCACACCAAAAGTGTCAAGTTACGATATTTATCAGAATACGGACACGAACAATAAAGTACAGTCAGTGAAAATATTATAGTCACAATAAAAGTTATAAAATTTTGATTGCCCACATAATTGTTTTAGTATAGTGGATTGTAAACAGTGTGGTGTTAGAATCATGCTCGTCGGCCATTATAAAATTCTTTGAATTTTATTTTGTTAACTTGGTCGACGGAAATTCTTTTTTAAATTCCATTTGATTTGTAAATGAGACTGTTTCGCACTTCCATGGCAAGATATACCTTTACCCGTCTTGAATTCAATGGTATTTGAAGTGAACAAATGGTTTGCACATTACCAATTAATTTTTCCCAAGCACGGAATAATAGTAGATTGTTATACGAGGGGCTAAAATAACCTATTCTATCGAGGTAAAACGAGGGAGTAAATAAACCGATGGGTTTTAGTGCCGTGTGTTACACTCTACTTTTCACTACGATTGCGAGAAAATAAAATAATCCATAACATAACATCACGCCTTGTTTCCCCGAAGGGTTGGACAGAGGTGTACCTGTAGCAGGTACACCCACATTTCGCCAGTTATGTTTAAGTCCCATGTAATAGGAGGCGAGCCTATTGCCAAATAATCCAATACAATATTAAATAGTTAATTTTATTTTTTTAAAACACAATTTGTTCAATCTGAATTTTTAAGAAAACTTTTTATCCCGGTATGCGGTAGAAAAAGCTAGTTTAACATAAGAATATAGTAGATTGTTATACGAGGGGCTAAAATAACCCATTGTAACGAGGTAGTTTTACTCCCGAGCTTTAGCGAGGGAGTAAATAGAAACCGAGTTATAATGGGTTTTAGCGCCGTGTGTTACACTCTACTTTTCACTACGATTGCGAGAAAATAAAATAATCCAATACAATATTAAATAGTTGATCAACTTAATTTCAATTGACGCAACTTAATTTCAATCCTCTGTGAAGATGTTCTCACTAGATGATGACATTTTCACTGTTGTAAATTATATTACGGTCACCAATTCAATTCGTAATTAGAGAAAAATTCTAAAGATTTCGCGCCAATGCCTTTTTTATTTCTTCTGTAGCCGCAACGCAATGCACGTATTCTACCGAAGAGATAGCTGCATTTAGTTCCATTTTCAAAAATAAAATGTTCTTTTTTTGTGAGTGGAGTCCATAATCATGATTATTCTACATAAAGACTTTTTCGTTTTTCAAGGCTCGTTGGAAGAGGCAAAAATTAAAAAAAAAAAATATTTATTCCCCTAGAGCAAGAAATGCTATTTTTTCCCCCGCTCTGGTACTCTACAATGAGGGCCTTTTTGAGCAAGAGGAGTGAAAAAGACTTTTTCGTTTTTGTAGGCTCATTGGTTAAAGACTAAAATTACTTTTTCCCCTAGAGCAAGATATGCTATTTTTTCCCCGCTCTGGTACGCTACAATGACAGACTTTTTGAGCAAGAGGAGTGAAAACTTGTTTCTTCAATGAAGTTATTTACCGTCTTGTTTGCTACAATTTATTTTAAGAAAAATGTATTTGGCTGCCAAATCAAGCCCCCTATCGAGTATAGCACCGTCACCAGACGTCTGCGCGCGCAATTACGTTTGTAAATTACATCTCGTCGCGGTGTAATTTGTTCGTCTGCCACGCCCCGTGTGCCGTCTAGCGTCATGTTTTGCTGTCTGACTGTACTTATTAAGGTTCCTTGGATGAGTTTAGATTTTTAAGGTTCCGTACCCGAAGCCATGTAACCTTATTACTTAGCCTTCGCTGTCCGTCTGTCTGACAACGGTCTGTATCTCATGAACAGTAATAAGTAGACAGCTCAGACCAAATAAAAAACCAAGACAGAGTGCTGTAAACAGTGACGTTCACGTCACTGTTTACGCCGGTTTCGTAAACATGTAAGTATTTAGTGAGGTGTAGTTTGATAGAAGTATCATTGTAAATGGTTGTAAATGTGTGCGTGTGAGCGTGTATGCACAGAGCGGAGGTGTAGTTTTGGCATGCTTCACTGTACTGTTCGCAGCTGTCTTGGTTTTTCCGGCTTTTCATAAGTCATCATTTCTAATAATCTAAGACGAAAGATAAGTACCATCATTGATCTCTTTTAAAACCACTAAACAAAATCATAAACTACAAACTCTGTGGTAAACACACCAAAAACTGTCCATGCAAAAAAAAATCAACAGCAAAAACCCATTCTTAAAATAAATGCAACAATAACTGGAATTTCATTAAAATAAATCACGTTGATAGCGTCGAATTCAATAAGCACTTTGCATAACACAAAACATTTTAATTTGTGCGTGTTATAATAAAGGTTATCTGTATTAATTAAACGGCGTGGGACGGCTCATGTTAAACAATCGCTATTATATCAAAACCACTAGACCGTTTATGGTGTTTCCTGGTACTGCAGTAAACTGAAAAGAAATTATTAGCTATTTATGGGAAAGAAAGAGAAGTAAAAGTGCGTATGTGTGAATGTTTTGTTTGTATACTTTGATTTTTTTAAACAAACTCGCTGTTATCCGCGACTTCGTCTGCGATCCAGGATGAAAAGTAGCCTGTGTCCTTCTCCAGGTCCCAGGCTACCTATCTGTCAAATTTCATCCAAATTCGTTTAGCCGTTTTAGCGTAAAAATGTAACAAACAATCTCACTTCCGCATTCTTAATATTAGTTACGATAGTACGTCTTCTTTTACAATTGCATTGGTTAATTTTGTTTGGACTGACATTTATTACAGATTGATTGATTAGCGACTGTTTAACCATACATTTTTGACGTTTAAACGTCTTTTAACTATAAGCAACGTTTATAAATAAAGGGGGTTTCTAGTACTGCAGTAAAGTTAGTCATGGATGATGAGTAGAATGCTATTGTACCTATATTGAAGCAATTAAAACTAGGAAAATTATTATATCAGTTTTATGGAAATTAAATTACAGGAAATGCATTCTCTTTAGAATACCAATTAGAATCAGTTATTCTCTCGTATCTTTATTGTCATACTATATTATATTTATTTGCAAAAATTAACGTGTTGTCTCAATAATTCCAGGTAAATTTGAGCCGCATCCTGCTGCCAGCTTCAACATGGGATACCTCATGGCGCCGTATCCCTACCCCAACGGTGGGGCGCATCCCCTGCCCGTCTCAATGGTGAGTTTTTACGATTTCGCATTAACTAAATCGTTTTAGCGGAGTAACGAGAACTGGTGCTCTCACCCCTTGACTTCGAATCGTTGATGCTTTTATGTTTTTAATTTTTACCGAAGGCTTTTAGGGTTTCAAAATGTATTATTGTTTGGTAGTGTGAATATTTCCAATTTTGGTTTATAGAAACTCGCGTCAAGTGGCGTCTGCTTGTGGCTAAGTTATAACAGCTGCAATGGTCAATCCATCAGGTTAAGCTACGCTTGCCGAGTTTGGTTCGTGGATGGGTGACCATCTTTAAATACCGAGACTCCTCCGTGCCTCGGAAAGCACGTTAAACCATTGGTCCCGGCTGTCATTCGTGGATCTTTGACAGTCGTTACGGGTAGTTAGAAGCCCAAAAAGTCTGACAACCAGTCTTACCAAGGGGTATCGTGTTACCTAGTAACTAGGTTGTGGAGGTCAGATAGGCAGTCGCTCCATGTAAAATACTGGTATTCAGCGGCATCCGGTTAGACTGGAACCCGACCCCAACATAGTTGGGAAAAGGCTAGGCAAATTGATGAAATACCCCAATTCCATTAAATTTTCCTTTCCAAAACAGGCATAATCAGCCTATAATGTTCCTACTGCTGGGACACAGGCCTCTTCTCTGAGAGGGAGTGGGCCGTAATCCACCACGCGAGCCCAGTGCGGGTTGGTAGATGTCACATGTCTTCGAATTTTCGGTTCTAGGACATACCGGTTTCCTCATGATGTTTTCCTTCACCGTTTTTAGAGCAGTGGTGATGAAATAATTTACACAAAGTAAATTGCTTGTTTGGGTGCGAACCCACGAGCTACAACTCGTAAGCCTAGGTACTGGTGCACTCGATGTTCAACGCTCCGCTTAGCGCCGAGAGTTGTAAATCCAACAGTGTGGTTTTTAAACGCGCTGGTACGAGAGTGCGTCCCATCGCGTTCGATTCTCAACACTCTGTTTAACACCGAGTGTTGAAAATCCAGTGCGCGATATAATTCCGCCGCGATATTTTTATGTCCGTGCGTACGTAGGCTTAGACGCGTCAAAAACAGGCAATTCTTCAGAATTTTCTTCAAACATAACTATACTAGGGAACATAACAGTGATACAGTAATACTATAACCTTATCACAAAGATACTCCACTTATCACCACAGATTGTAAGGGACACCAGCAAAATAGATCTATCTACAGATACGTATCGTAAGAATTCGCTTATCGCTCACATTATCGCTTGTCGACGCTTGTGATCGCGCTATAATTTCGCTTGTAACGCTGCTGGTTTTATGTGTAATTCTTTTTTAAAGGTTTTTAAGGGTTAACTTAATGTAATTTATTAAAAAAATGGGAGAAAAGCTGCTAAAGTCGTAGGCACGACAGATAGGAAAATAGTTATAATAAAGTACTTAGTTCTGAATTATGTCTGGACTTTAAAAGAGACTGCGACCTCTGAGTTTGTTTCGACCTTTCTTCTCAGAGTAGTCAGATAGGAAACGCCGAACTCATCTAGCTTATTTTTTTATATGGAACTCCATATAAAAAACTATGCATTGCGGCGCCGCCGCCGCCCCGCTGCCCGCAAGATTCGAGGCAGAGTCGCGTCGCTCCAGTCTGCACAAGGCTTTACATGTAAATAAGACTTTGACAGTCTAATCATGTCTGTAATTAAATTAAAATCTTTACTGTCATTCAATAACACCATGACACAAAGATAATTAAAAGATGCAATTCGTAATAAAACACCTCAACAGCATCCCATCTACAAATGCACCTTACATAAGCTCAAATAAGATAAACTCAGCATATTTACTCAATCTTCTAATAAACAAACATCAAAATGGTCTTCCACATCGTAATATAATCGTCCGTGATACTATTTTTATTGAATTATTTCCTCGTAATAACCGCACCACGTGTTCGGGCCGGGATCGAACCCGGGACGCGCCGGAAACGGTAACACAAACAGTTTTTATTTCTGACTCCATCCTGCTTCCAATGTGTACAATCGGGGAAATAACTAAATTACACATTCATATTTTATTGGTTTCCTTTGTTTGGTGAGATTTAAATGTGCTTGATTGTCCGTTTTGGTACATCTTATGAATCTATAGCAAGGTATATTTTGTTTACACTATCTTCCTCAGAGTAAATTACAGTTACTTCAGTTATAAGTATCGTACATACAAAACGTCTGCACCTGACAAAATTTCTAAACCCCAGTCAACCAAGCTTAATCGCAAAATCTTACAAAAAAAAAAACATAAAGTAATCCTCCAAAGAATTTATTCGAATCTAGAATGACCGAATGAAAAGCTTTAAAAATCGTACGTAGAACGTCGGGCGTCGTACGTCAATATCGTTCAATACCTAAGTCTAGTACGCATGCACGGGCGCGCCATTCAAATCCTTTGGAACGCGGTAAGAAACGAAAAAAGAATCCGCCGCGAAAATATGAAACTCGAAACGCAACAGGTGGACATACAACCGTCTCATTCTTTTCTATGAGATTTTAAGTTTCGTCTCTGTTGTACGGAAGCCGCCCCTACAGTCGCCGCCCCCGCTCTGGGCGGGAAATTTAAATGAAGGAGGGGTAGGGATGGAAACGCTTTTCTTTTTGCTCGCGGGGTGTATTTTAGGGCTTTTGTCTGGGTGAATGCGGCCGGCAATTTCGGGGTCGCTTGCGTTCGTTCCGTCTCGGGATTTGAAAATCGAATATTTTATTTTTTTAATTCAATTTAAGCGTTCCTTTATTGGACGTGTTTGAATGAGGTATTTAGAATAGAATGAAATAATGAATGAATGAGTTTTTCCTCAAAGTTGTTTTAAACGGAACTAGAGCAGAATAAATAAAATGAAGCTATTTTAAATCTTTGCGTCCATCTTCTTCCGTCCTCCTATTAAGATAAAATAAATGCGTTTATTTTAGTATTACTGTCACGTTTCATATAAAAATGAAACATCAGAATCATCATCTTATCAGCTTGAAGACATCCTCTGCTGAACATGGGGATCCTAATAGTCTACTACTGTTAAAGAGATTATGCCTTAGGGCGGATTACACCAACGAAACTGAACACGATCAGCACAGCTAACTAAACTGCGTTCAAGAACTGTCAGTGTCAATTTTCCACAACAATGATGACACTTAAAACATTGTTCATAATTGTTGAGGATATCACACGACACAATGGTGGTGTCCTCAAAAATTATGAAATTCACCCTTAATCACCAAGCATGGTAAAGGGATTGATGATTGCAGTATGTTGTAATTGTCACATACCTATTGTTATTGGTATTTCTTGCCAGTTCTTCTCCATAGGTACCTACTATGCTTTGGAATTGGCAACTAGCTTCATATTTCTGACTGTCCAATTCCTAGATGATAAAAAAATGCCTGTAAATGCTTTAATTGAAATAAATGCTTTGAGTTTGAGTTATCCTTTTCCGAACACCATGGGAAGAAAACAGTTCTATCCCAAGCCAAATAAATTATCACAAAAAATATTCTTAATAACTAATATAATATTATAAATGCGAAAGTGAGTTTGTTTGTTCGTTTGTTACACTTTCACGCTAAAACGGCTGAACAGATTTGGATGAAATTTAGCATGTGTAGACCGTGACCTGAGTTAGGACATAGGATACTTTTATCCCGATATTCCTACGAGATCGAGACTTATGCGGGTGGAACCGCAGGTCGTAGCTAGTTAATAATAAACTACCTATTTATTTAATGGTAGTACCACCGTAACAATTGCAATTAATACGGTAATTTTCCGTAGCAAATTAATTGCAGTATGATAACGTTAATTAATAAATAGTTCGTAATAATTACTGTGCGCTGTTATTGACTTATTGTCTGTGGTCTGTTCGCTGCCTTATCGTAAATTAAGTTAGTTTAAAAGCTTTGTGGATGTTGGTGGACTAGTACTTACTAAAAGTAAAAACTTTTTTAGGCGCGTTGGGCATTTTTGAGATGGGACTAAACCATTGATTTCACGACACCTCATTTTTATAAACGCGATTGTGCTCTTTATTCATATTATGTTACGGATCAATGTTCTATGCAAGTATTTTTCTTCCCCAAGGCGATCTTGTTCACTTCTGTCGGTACTCCCGGAGCGCCACTATTTTTTTTTTTTCGTTTTATGAGAGTTATAAAACATAACTAAAGAAAGAAAGAAAAATGCGTTTTCACGCCTCAATTCTCCGAAGGTTTAAGATTTTCAGATTTACCCACATTTCGCCAATTATGTCCATGTAATAGGGGGCGAGCCTATTGCCATCAACTGCGCACAAATCCAGACTCCGGGCTGCTACTGAGAAATTTACCACGAATTATTGAGAGATAACTAATAAGTAGCAAACCCAATAAAACTTTGCCCGACCCGGCGATCGAACCCAGGACCTCGTGCTCAGCAGTGGCGCTAGCGGCCACTAGACCAACGAGGCAGTCGAGTTAGCTATTAGTAAACAAGGCAGGAAAGTACCCTTTGTTTTTACTTGAACAGAAACGGAAAAGACTTTAGTTAAGGAAACTTAGGCCCAATTGCACCAGAAAACATCGTTCTGTTTCTGTTAATCGTTTGTTCACAGAGACGTTTTAAATATTATGTTTAACGATAAACGCGTTTTAGTGATTTGTGGTGCAAGCGGCCTTAATGTTAACTTGCAATTTCTGCTAATAGTTATCGAAAGACTTGTAAAGCCTCGTGCAGACTGGCGCGACTTACAGCGCGACGCGATTCTAACAAAACAATTTCTAAAAAACTTCGCGGTAGAACAATTACCGGTGTCGCGTCGCGCCGTCACATCCCGCCAGTCTGCACAAGGCTTAATACTTAAGTATTTTATGGTTTCTTGATACGTCATTAGAGCGATAACACACTGACGATTTGCCTTGGTTTTCTGTTAGCTAATAGTTATCGAAGGACTTGTAATACTTAAGTATTTTAAAGTTCCTTAATAGGTCATTAGTTGGCTTACTCAGTGTTTAGTCCCACAAACAGCTGCTTAGCATAAGAATCACGGTTCGTTTTTGGGTAATGGGTTTTTCCACAAAGAAATGTTAATTTCTATATTTAAATCGTTTAAGAACGCGGCGTCGCATGAATTGTCCATACAAACGTAATACCTAAATCATTTGCAATTTAAGCATATTTCCACCATATTATGTTGTTATTCGGATTAAGACAGTGTTTCATCTAGGCTCCTACATCTTTTTTTTTCCAAAAAACTTTTCTAAAATGAAGTTTAAATGAATTTAATTTCGCACATTTTTACTGCGTAAATGACATGTCTTCATAATGTTTTTTCTGTATAACAACAATATTTATAATATTGTTTCTGCAGAAGCATAGCTTATTATCAAGGTACAAATTATCGAAAAAAAAAAGTAAAAATATTAAGTTTTCCTTCATAATTTTTGGTATTACGGAACACATCCAAATTTATCATAAATTTTCGAAAGCTAGAAGTGCTATCGCGTCAAGCAATAATTGTCAATGTGGGCGTGGTAGTATTGCTCACTGTAGGTGTATATCGCTCCGACAGGCACTGACACTAGCGCAACGTGCTTGGAATTGAATTTTGCAAATATTTCGATTTGTAGTTGCGAGCCGTGTTCGCAGGCCTCTTAAAAATCTATTTTTTTTTCTAAATTCGAATTCGACTCCGGTGGAACAATTTCTATGATTACTCGATCTCGGAAATTGTTAGACCGGTGCCGTGTCGCGTCGCGCCTCTCCGCGGGAGCCTTTAACCAGCACCAAGTGATTAATAAGACAAGAGTGTTTGGTGCTACCCACACAGTTCATACATTATGTTTGTATGTGACCCTTGTAATTATGTATGTGTGTGTGTGTGGCTTTCGCCGGAAGGGGTGAGGATACTCTATTTTAAGAGGACCACATGACATGACAGTTAAAACTACTAACTACCTACTAATTATGACAAATGAGGTGATGATTATTGATTTGATTTGAAGACAGTGTAGTTAAAAAAAGGAACAATCGACTTAAAAATTCGGTGTCTTTGGTTTTGAATTTTTGTTTTTGGCCACCGACTTCCGAAATTAAAGTAAAATATCGTATGACACTCACATACATCAGTAGTTTCGAAGATTACCACTTACATACAAACTCACAATACCTACCTCCTTATAATATTAGTATGGAACAGACTGAAAGCCACTATGTATGTTTATTTAAGTTAAGACTATCCAGACTGGTTTCACTAATATGTAAAAAAAATCCTGTCCGATCCGACATTTACCAAAAAGTAAAAAAAAAAAAAACTTTTTTGTATTATTATTATAGTAAAAAGTTATTACTATTTAAAATTCACATTTTTAGTACCCCAAATTCATTATAAAAAATTAGCAAATTTTCAAGACCTTATGATTTTTAGACACCCGCTAAACTACGGCCGTCCGCGCCCCATGTAATAAACCCGGTAAAATTCCCCATTGAAAAAAATGTGGCGAATTTTTTTTTCTTTTTGAAATGAAGTCTTCTTTAGGCGCGTTGGGCATTTTTGATAGGGGAAAAAAACAATTGAATTCGCGACACCGTTACCGACACCGCATTTTTGTAAACACGGTTGTGCTCTTTATTTATATAATACGGATCAATGTTCTATGCAAGTATTTTTACTTTAAAGGTTTTGGAAGTATTTTTTCAAAGTGTTCAAGTTTTCACTTCTGTCGGCACTCCCAGAGTGCCACTGTTTTTTTTTTTTCTTGAAAATCTCATTACTAACCTAACAACACCTTCTCGGTTCGGACACGGTTTTTTTTTACATTTTGTACATCCCTTTAGAGATTGCAGTGACCTTACTTTAGGACTCAAGGAGCCTGTACTCCAAGTTTACTCCTAAAATCTCGAACCAAAAAAAGCTCAGCCAGCACCATAAAATATAAATAAACTTGTTATCAGTATAATATAATAGTCTTGCGAGTGTATCTTCACGACGTATCGCGGACACGTCGCGGCGGCGTGAGCAGGCGGTCACCTAAGTCAGATTACAATTTGTGCAGTACTTAATATACTTTGTTCAGACGTAGTTTATGGAATAACGGTATGCTGTTCGTGATGGGGGAGGGTCAAGGTTTTTGTAAATTTGGTCCCGAAACCACGGAACTATTCTTGTCTATAGGTGGTTTTAATTGCTTACCGTTAAGAGAAATGGTGGTAACGGCCCTGACTTGCGTGTCGGGTCGTGGGCTTGAACCCAGGTCACCACTGATTTGATTTGATCACCACTGCCTCAACAAGGTGAAGGAAATCATCGTTATACCAGCAGGTCCTAGAACCAAAAATTCGATGACATGTGGAAGTGACAACCGCCTGCTCGGGTGCCATTCTAAAAGTATATTTTATTCTAGTTTCAAAGTCACTGATCCCTTGATATATCGTTAGACTTAGATTCTACATTTTCCTAGAAGTAAAATTACGTTGCCCAACCTCAAACGTCTTGGCTTCTATGTTTACCACGGAAGTTAGAACTTCATATTCAAGACAATCTCTTATCCTTTGGTGCAGAGACCATCATCTGCCTAGCCTTTTTCAAACTATGTTGTGGTCGGCTTCCAATCTAACCGGATGCAGCTGAATACCAGTATTTTACATGGGGCGACTGCCTATGCGAGTTACTGGGTAACACGATACCCCTTAGTAAGACTGGTTGTCAGACTTTCGGGATTCTGACGACCCGTAACGACTGTCAAAGATCTACAAATTACAGCTGACCAACGACTTAACGTGCTTTCCAAGGCACGGAGAGGTCTTGGTATGTAAAGATGGTCACTCATCCACGGACCAACCGCGGCAAGCGTGGCTTAACCTGATCGATCAATACGATTAGCACAATCTTAACTGCGTTCAATATTCCACAACATTGATGACACTGATAGCTCTTGAATTGAATGCGGTTTAGACGTGCTGATGGCGTTCAGTTTCATTGGTGGAATTGGCACTTGAGAGTCCCGGGTTCGACCCCTAGGTCGGTCAGTATTATTGGGTTTTTCCATTAGTTAAGCCCGAAGACTGGATTTGTGCCCATAAAATGACAAATGCTCGCTCCTATGGAACTAAAACATAACTGGTGTAATCCATAAGTACTTACTATATCCTATAATACTATTAAAAGAGCAATATTTGTATGTATATAATATATTTGTTTCTATATCTCACGTTCTCGAAATCGGCTCTAACGATTTCGATGAAAGTTGCAATATAGGGGTTTACGGGGGCGTAAAATCAATCTAGCTAGGTGTCATATCTGGGAAGATTAGTTAAGTAGTCGCAAAGCCGCGAAAAACGGTAATATACTAAACGATACACCTGTGCCAACCCTTTCGAGGAACATATTCTAAATGTTATATTTATGTAATTCATGATCAATTTAAATGTATGGACCTAATTCAACACCCGATTGACTTGATTGTATGAATGGCACCAACACCATTCATAAAGGGTACACCCACTTGGTCGCGTTTACGGGGTTAAATGGCACCATTCAATCAATCAATCAATGTATATGATGCGATTGATATCGATTGGTAATAACCGATTCATGATACGATATTGATGTGGCTTTCAATTAATTTGTCGACAATTTTGTTGAGATGATTTGAGTTTATTATGATTGATTTTAGGTCCCGGCTGTCATTCGTGGATCTTTGACAGTCTATACGGGTCGTCAGAAGTCCGAAAGTCTGACAGCCAGTCTTACCAAGGGGTATCGTTTACCCAGTAACGGGGTTGTGGAGGTCGGATAGAAGCAGTCGCTCCATGTAAAATACTGGTATTCAGCTGCGTCCGGTTAGACTGGAAGCCGACCTCAACATAGTTGGGAAAAGGCTAGGTAGATGATGATGCATTTTCCAGCTGCGTTTAAGAAGTGGCTTAAAATGAGAAGATTTTTTATTGAGAAAAAAATATATATTTTGCAAGAGCCTTTGAACAAATCATCTGAGCTCATAAACCGTGGTTCCGTCGGATATTCCTTATCAAATGTGCCCATAAGACCATTAAAATTGAACATCCCTGCCGGTCCCCGATCCGTCTCCGATACCGTCCATAATTCCGCCCGGGAAAATCATTACACACGCCCCGCTAATTCGGGTTTCGAGAGACCACCCGACCCCCTACCTCCCCTACCCACGCTGCATCTCATTTTCAAATACCATACCAAGGCGCGATTTCTATACACCCGATCAGCTGCAAGCCGAACGAATATAAACTCTATATCTTACATCCAAAGTGCATTTTCCTTAGTTAACAACACAAAGTAGTCACGCCAATTGTAACTTTGTTGACTGGGCGCTAGAGTTAGAATTTCTTTGTGTTTTCTTCGGTGCGCGCGTACGGGTTTCGACCCAGATGGCGGGGTGGGATGGGGAACATTTTCTACTGAATAATAGAGGGGAGATTTCCTCTTATTTTTTCGTGAATTTTTATTTAAGAAAGGGATAAGATTTTAATGTGGGCGCTCCGTGCTTTTATTACGATTGTGAGATATGTCGCTATTGTTGTGAGTCTTGATGCGTATGGGGTTTCCGCTTAAAGTATTTTGTATGGCTGGAGGACGGAGTTATGTCATTAATGACGTTTCACTTGATATACTCTAGCAGTTTCTTTATCCTCTGCCTTTTTGTGGAGGCTCACGGTTAGGTATTGTGTCCATTGTTCGGCTTTTCTACTTATAAAGCTTTACATTTTCAAGGGAATTTTTTACCGATGAGATGGATAGAATTTTCTGCAACTTTTTCTGCCGTGCCGCCATTGCCGTTCATCGGATCGATCAAGCTGTCAAAGTCTAATATGTATGCCGTCCACAGACGTGGTTTGCCGGAAGCTAGGACGCATTCCCCAGCGCCGCTTGCCCTTGAACCTAGCTCGATATTTAACAGCTAAGCTTTTGAAGAGTAAGTAAGGCTTTTAGCGATTATAGAATAATACCGAGAAAGGCCAAGTTTCCTGAAAATACTGAAACAAGCAGTATTTTTAGGCTTTGATTGGAAGTTGGGAAATTGTAAATTAATTGGTAAAATTTTCCTTATGAAGTCGAATGTCATTAAAACTGAACAATTTCATTGAAAAATACCTGGGAACTGGAACCTGTAGTTAAAAAATAACTGAAGGGATCTAATGAAAAGTCGGGTCTTCTTAACACAACTCCAATTTTCTTACCAAATTATCGACTTGGCGCCCAAGGAACTTTCCATCAATCTAAAATTATCTTCTAAAAACCAAATCTTCCATATACCTCCCAACACATAGGTAACAGGATACAAACATAGCTTCCTTCCATTTTTCTTTCCATTCACAACACACACAAAATTTAAAATATTTGGTAAATCCAAAAGTGCACGCCTTATAACGCTCAAAAATATTTAAACGAGTTTTCATTAACTATGTTTTGACTGCTTTTGTAACCATCAATATGGGTAAAATATCTCGCCTCGCAATCTTTACGTACTGTCAAAGACTATTTAGGCTTGCTTTGTTGGTTGCTAGGCAACGGAGTTAGTTACTTTTTTTTATTAATTATAATTAAACTATTTTGAATGAAAGCCATTTTCAATGGGGTTCCTACAATGGCTGAAAAGAATATATAAAAAAAAAAAAATACTCAATTGATTTTCTCGCAAGCTACAATGTTTTCAGGTTTCATACATTGATAGACGGGATTTTTTTTTAAACTACTTTGATGTTTTTTCGTTTCTGCTGCATTAAATAAAATTTTGAAAAGTACAGTATTTATCTCCATTAAATTATCTATGCAATGGTATATAAATTAAGTAGGTTCTGTGTAACAATAAAAACAGTTGCAGAAAGGAGGCAAAACAATTTTTTCGGTCGCAGAGCACTCTCTAATGCACTCTCTCGCATTACGAGTCGTGCAAAATCTCAAGTTTCATTATAATATTGTTATCGGTGCCTTCAATGACGCGATTCGCTTTGCTAATGCCGACGAGATCGTTATCAATTCAATGATGGTTTATTGTTTTTGCTGTTTGATAAGGCGACACCTTGATGGGAATAATTGAATGATTATCGATGTATTGAAATTGGTGGCAAGGTTAAGGATCATAATGATTATCGAACGAATACAGTGTTCATTCAATTCTAAATGTTGCGTAGTTCAAATGTCACAGTCAAAATTCTTGATCGGTCAGAAATTCTTATATTTAACAGCATAAAACAGTTAAAAATACTATGGATTGTATAATAGCCAAATATAATTTATTCTGCATAATATACTCAAAAATACTTTTGTCTACATAATACAGTCAAAAATACTTTTGTCTACATAATACAGTCAAAAATACTTTTGTCTGTATAATACAGTCAAAAATACTTTTGTCTGCATAAAACAATCAAAAATACTTTTGTCTGCATTATACAGTCAAAAATACTTTTGAACGGCCAATAATTTTGACTGCAAAATAGACAGTAAACTTAGCTAAATTCAAGTATTTATGGAAGTAGGAAAGATAAATAACAGTATCTTTTATTTGCGATGAAAATATATAGGTAATGTTCTAACAGATTCTTTTGTAAGGTTTCAATTAAAACCACTCCGTATGGAAAAAAAAAACCCGTCAAGTAGGCACGTTTTGGAACTGGTTACTGAAAACATGAAAATTTCATGTTGTGCACTTATACGGAGGACTCTAAGTAATGAAATAACTTTTAGCCTCAAACGTAGACTTTAACAGATTATGTCTACGCCTAGAGGGAAGTTGTAAATAGAAACATGTATATATTTTGTTTAAGAGGCGGTCAAATGACTTAGTATAATGTTCGTAAAGTATTGCCAGTTAACTTACGACACTTAAGTTTATGTTATGGCAACACCTACCCAAACGCATATTGGTTCTCGTTAGACTTAACGCTCTCATAGAAAACCAAGTAAGCGGCCTTAAACTCCATCGTACTTAGAAATCCTTTTAAAACCACAAAAAAAAAAAAAAATTTAGTCCGTTAGTCAAATAATAAAAAATATTAGATACGTATTTTTTGCTTTATCATATTAATAAAAAATTACTTAGATAAAACGAATTAAAATTGGGGAGTGGCGGTCGCTACGTCACAAGTATAAAATCTGCACACTCGTGACGTCATGGCACATTTTAACTCAATGTATCGCCGTAATCTTTTGATAACGTAAAAAAAGAAAAAACACGTGTCCAATATTTTTTTAATAATCTACCTGATGAACAAAAAATCGTCATCATTCCTATTCGAAGTAGACTTCCACCACCCAAGGGATCGCCATTAGAACTCATACAAACAGTTTCTTATTGTGAATCCTCCCCGGTAGTTCAATATTCAACTACCCACTATAAAATAATCAAACACTACAAGGGTTGGGGTGTCATCGCGCCAAGTTGGGGGCAGGGGGGTGGACAGTAATACTTTTAAAAGCGTCATCCCGTCGGCACCCTCTCTCTGAGAGCTTTGTCGGATATCTCATTGTGCGTACACTCGCACAGAGAAGTCGCTTCGTAACAAAACAGTGCGCCGGATGCCTTTTTCGTGGAAAAAAAATGGTGTAAATTTTTTACTACGGATTTTTTTTCAGATTCGCAAAAATCAACTGGCGATTTTTTTTTTTTGTTTTTATTTATTATACCAGTGTTTATTTCGATGTCAATGTTGTTTTAAAGGAAACCTGTTAGCACTGTATTGATATTTCGCTAAACAAATTTTGTGAAAGTCATCTGATATTTCGAGCGTTTAATGAAAATGAAACGTAAAGTGTGCAGTGTTTTAATTTTGTCACTGTATTCTGGATTCTGAATTTTATTTGTTATTTTTACGATAATTCATTGCAATTACAAAGGGAATATTTTAATAGCTCATACGTATGAATGAATGAGCAAATATAACAGAGGAACATAGCAATTATACCCATCTCTTTACACAAAGCCGGTATAAAGGAGATGCATATAATATATTTTCAGTAAGATCTAGATTCCAACTATCCGAGTCCCAGTGGATGGTAATTGCCTAGAAAGTCCTATTTCCAACCCCCTTCCTCCCCACCTGTTTCGTTCGCCCCCCTGCACCACCCCCTGGCTCCCAGTCTGGTCTAGATTTTAGATCCGAGACCTAATCTCGTTTCCAATGGAATTGTGAGAGAATGTGTATATTTTCGTTATTACTTGCTGCTGTTTAGTTTGTTTTTGTTGAAAGGCATTGAATAATGGATTAGAAATGTAGTTTTAGTGCTATGAAACATTACAACGAACGAAGATAAAGCGAACAGTCCCGATTAACGCCGACAAATTCGTATAGTCGGTGCGTTCACACTAGTTCGCTCTGATTTGATAAAAAATAAAACGTTTATTTCATGTCCTTGACACATATTAATAAATACAAAAATAATACACAATTTTTGTAATTTTACAAGTAATACTATTTGTGCAATTAAATAAGTGATAAATAGTTGAGCGATTACTATGTAAATAAAGTTAATTAAATGACTTTATGAAAACTGCCTGCGCCAACCAGCGCTTGTCAGCGCCAACCAGCGCTTGTCAGCGCCAACAAACGCTGGCAGATCAGCGCCGGTTACAATCTTTCTACGCAAATACACCCTTAAAAGCACTGCCAACTGATGAAAGGTCACTTATAACCACTGGTCACATTGCCCACCAGTACCGTTTGCTATTAAATAACACAAATGCCTTTTTAACACCATTTTCATGGGATATCGGGGTTTGCAAAGTCATGTCCACACATTTGCTTTTAGTATTCCTTTTGTTTCTAGTCTCCAGCCCACGTGTCATAAACTTTCATTAGTAATAAACATTAGCATAGGAAATATACTTTTGTTATGTTGGTACTGTGGCTCGTTTTAAGGGCTTGGCGTGGTCATACGTTGTCCTGGCACTTGATGTACTATCGAAGAAACGCATATCTGTACACTGTAAGGACTATTCTTGCTTGCAGCGCTCGGCCGCTATAGTATCGCTTACCTACGAAAAAAAAGGGTCGTGTGCACGGGATTTTGTTTTCAAATTGGTTAGATATGCGTTACCCCGATGGTACCACAGTACCATAAGCTTGGTTTTTCTACTGCTATTTATCTACACTAATATTATAAAGAGAAAAGATTATTTTTCTCCGGAACTATCAGTCAGATTTGAAAAATTATTTTAGAGTTTTATAGCCCAATTCTAGAGGAAGGTTTTAGGCTAAGTAAAATCACGCTACGACTCTTAGGAGCCGAGCAAAAAGAAAAAATCATGCAGACCGCTAAGCGTAAACGAAATAATAGCGCAGGCGGACGATGGGACGCGATGCGGTGAATCGGGGCCGAAATTTAACGCGGAAGAACTCGCGGGCAGAAGTTAGTTTATACTTATTATTTATCTAAACTAATATTATAAAGAGAAAAGATTAGATTTTTTTGTGTTTGTTTGTAATGGTTAAACTCAAAAACTACTGGACCGATTTTAAAAATTCTTTCACCAGTTGTATACTATATTATCACTGAGTAACATAGGCTGTTTTATATTTATATCATACTATAAAGTGGTAAAATTTGTTTGTTTGCTTGTTTTTTGTTTGTAAGTTTGTATGTAGGGGGAACTCTTGAACTACCAGTCGGATTTGAAAAAATATTTTTGCATTGGATAACCCAATTCTTGAGGAAGGTCGCGGACGAAGTCGCGGGCAGAAGATAATAATGAATAAACTCAAAAACTACTGGACCGATTTTAAAAATTCTTTCACCAGGAGCATGCTATATTATCACTGAGTAACATAGGTTATAATTTATAAAGAAATCACTCGGGCGAAGCCGCTGGCGGAAGCTAGTGTTCAATAACTGCAAAAAAAATCTATGGTATACTGTTACTGTTAGCCTGTATCATCCCACTGCTGGGCAAAGGCCTCTCCTCATGACTTCCAGTGCTTGCGATCCAGTGCCAATATGGACCACTGGTCTTCAGCTCGTTCCGCCCTCTTCTACGGGTATTTATTTCTATATAAAAGCTCTATTTTTATATTTAACGCTAAATTTGTTTTTTGTAATAAATCAATATTTTGTGTTAGATTTTATATTGTATTTAAATATATGAAAATAAAATTTGTTAATCCAAGGCATCCACACAGACTTATATTAAAGGATAATCCTAAGTCAGCCAAGTACGCTAAAAGCTGCCTTGTGATGTGAATTATTAAATAATCCTAACTCATTTAAAAACAAACTATATAAATGACTTAATGGACATTATTTTTATGACATTAATGATTTCTATAACTTGAAAATATAAAATCTGTATGTACAGGTATTAAGGAAAATGTTTGTGATGTATGATCTTTATGACTATTATTGTATTACCAATTATTAATTATTTTGCATGCAATTGATACAATATTCTGCATAGCTAAACACGTGGACATTATATCAAACCAGACTGTAACAACTTAATACCATGTTTAAGGCAAATAAAGACTTATAAACGAAAGGTATCTAATAAACAAAAATATGAATTAAAAAAAAAAAACTATATACCTATTTATTTATCTGTAATAAGAGAAAACGCGATAAAACTTAGCCCCATTATCAATAACCACTCATGTCGGATTAACCCTATACTAACCCCTAATAACTCTTAAGCGAGCGTCCAATTTCACACCGACTGTTACTAAAGATGTAAATATTAAATCCAATTTACGAACATACCCTTCACCTAACCCCCTCGATTATCCACACAAAAAAAACATGAATTATGACTATTATAACCTCTCCAAAACCATTGTGTGGTATTAATCGCCAATTCGTTATAAATACGCACAGTGAGCCACCCCGCCTATTTGCGCAGACAAAAAAAATGTGAATATGATTTTATGGCAGGTTAAATCTATTTAAGGGGGATTAAGTTATGAGTAATATTTCTATTTGTAAGGGGCATTTAACGAGCTATTTGACGCCTTTTGGCATCGCGTGCGGTTCGCGGGGCGCCATTCAACGCGAGATAACCCATAATTATGATCCATCTTACCACTATAGCGGTTTTATGTTTGTTTTCATGTCAGGTGAGTTATAATCATTCGAGCGATGATTAAATGATCGCTCGCTGTTTGATGCGGCTTTTGATTCCGTCATTTTATTTATGCTAGTTATCATAAAATGGTTTCACGGAATCCCTTTACGCAGTTCACTAACCGATCGGATGTTTTATTTAAATTAAGTTTACACACACACACTGTGACATTATTTTTGCTATAATGTCATTTTTTTCACATGAATATTTATGGAGTCTACGGCAGCCCACGGGCCTAGTCGATGTTGTTCTATGTACATTAAATATGTACCCTATGTATGCGACGTATATTAATTTCCATCGAATCCGAAATCAAAGGCACTCTCGTCCCAGAGGACAGCCCGCTGGACTAATGTGCCCATTCTCTGGACAAAGCGGATTATTTTTGATGTTGTCATATCTCGAACCTATTAACATAATGTGGTGACGTGATTCCCTTGTTTAGATTTTTTGTCTTGTTACTTTTTTCTCACTTGTCACACTGTGTGGTCTATTAGATATTATATTTTGACGTACGTTGTGTCGAGTTTCCGAGAAGGCCTTGCTTCGTTAGCGTGTTGTGGGATTATTTTACGTCATGCGAGATAAAATATGAAGTCATTTTTCCAACAATTTTGAACCGTACCGTACCCTAGTTTAAAGATTGAAATTACTATATCAATAAAACGCAACGCTTGGCTAAACGATGTAAACATAGTTTTCCACTTATAGCGAAATTATTAAACCGATTACCTACGGACTCCCTTCGTTTGCCCACAAAATACTCAATTACGTGAACAAGGCAAAGAAAAATACCAGTAAAAAAAGTTACTACCGGCAATACTGTAAAAGTGAAGGAAAACACAACA
Organism: Agrochola litura; assembly: GCA_949152395.1. NCBI lineage: Eukaryota > Metazoa > Arthropoda > Insecta > Lepidoptera > Noctuidae > Agrochola > Agrochola litura. The sequence continues at coordinate 8,282,432 of OX424515.1, forward strand.
CACCATTAAGTTGGTCGCAGTTGCTAAACAAGCCAAGTTTTCCCACAAAACGTGGGTTTAGCGTTAATATTTCAAGTGTATTGTTTGAGTAATTGCTCGCCCCGCGAAATAACCTAATGGGCGTACTTTGAGCGCAGTGAAAAAATCGATTCACCCATATTTGTTGTTAATTATAGTCGGTTGAGCCGTCTTTCCGCTTCTGCTGGTTCGAATACGATTTAAGACCCTCCCTGGTCCAATTACAGAGTTCTCAAAAGTCCCCCCTCTTACCCTCCCCTCTCATTTTTAGATCGAGCCTCGTTTTAATGACCTCTCGAGTTCCCGATGTTCATTTGTCGCGAGGGTTTTTGCGTACGATTATTTCACTTTTTCTTTTTTGCCCCGTAACGATTGGAGAGTGAAGCACTGTGGTGGAACGCACTCGAGACCTTAGAAATATTATAATAATATATTTCAGTTAAATTTTTCGTCTAACGTCTGCAGAAAATAATGTTGCCATTTTATGCACGAGAAAACACTGGGAAATGGGAAATATGCTATGCATGGAAACAGCTCATTTATTATCGATCTTAGCAAGGGCATTATAGAGACTGAAAGTTGCAAGTGACGTTAGTAAGATCTAAAATTATCAAGTAAATTCACTGCAAGTAAAACATTATTTTTCCTCTTATTAATATCCCTAAAAACTTAAAATGTACTAATCAGCAAATTCTTTTTAAGTAACACGATAAAATCTCCATCCAAAAATTGATAACTCCATACATTTCACGTCTAATTGTTTAAAACTCGCTCCCCAATTCCCCATATTAAAAATTTGTCCCCATTACTATTTCCATAGAAAACGTTCGACTGCACGAGGGGTTCCCTTTGTCCTGCATGTTTAGAATCCTGTAATTTTCTATGATTCTGCAGTTTGCCCCAGTTTGCTGTAATTGTATAGGGAAGGATATTAATTCTAAATTACTCTCTTTGCAGCCCTTTGTGAGGATTTTTTAATCTGCGCTAATATAGTCGTTGATTGCACAAATAATTACCGATGGATCAACCGTATTGACTTTGTTTTTATTGGAAATAGGAATTTTTATTTTTTGTCTGGATCTATTTTTGTTTACCTCCACTGTGCAAAGTTAAAGTTCGGTCGGAATATGGACTGGAGTTCTTAGAAGTAGATTAATATGTATTTTTATACCTTCGTTCTTTATATTGTATTGTTATAACTTCAATGTCTGCTAGCAAAAAAGTATTTTTAGAATGTTGATTAAAATTTTAACGATACGTTTTATATTACTTCCAATACGTTTTATTTTTTGTAATCAAATCATACACCAGATGGACGTAAAATAAATGTTGATAAAATTCGCACGCGTTTTACCAATTCAGTATTTTATTTAGTTAATAAAACAGTTCATCACCAAATTGCTGACAACACAAATAGAAAAAATACTATTGATTACCGAGCAAACAAAATTCGCTCTTGACACGAGATGAGTAAACACAGACAGACATACAGAATACAAATACTGATCTTCATATACAAACAAAATCTACATTGTGAACGGTCCATACTGTACCTTCCCAGGCCCAACAAAATAACGAATACATCTAAAATAATCAAAAATAAACTCTAACTTCTACAAAATTAGGGTGAATGCAACTGTTATCACCCATGTCGTGCGCTAGACGGATTTTTAAAACGACATTTTAGAACACGACGACACGACATGTGTCATCACATCATGTCAATGCAGGGATTATGATAACCATCGTACGGATGCCATCTAGCATGGGGAATCGCCCTTTGCGATCTCGACATTACATTCATAGTACGAACTAACCGAAGCGAGCATTACAATCTATTTCCAACTCTAATTAAAGACAATACAGTTGAAATTTATGTGCGTTTAATATTAAAAATCCACAAGGGTGATCCAGAAAAGACAATTTAACCCTAAAAAATGGTGCATGGACATTAATCCGCATGTAATATCGCAAATTTGTCATCGGTTCGCCGGGCCGGGTTGAGCCCATCTGTCAGTCAATATGCAATTCGATTTGGCGCTATTAGAGACGGGAGAGCAGTATATTGCGCCACTTGATTGGATGAATAAAGACAATATCCCGCTGGAAATACCGTCCACCTGTTTAGATAAAACTCGGGTTTGTTTTTAAAATTGCCCTTGGCTTCTGGATTGATGATTTTACCAACTTTGTTTTTTGACTATTGTGTTATCTGAGATATTCACATCAGTATAAATATCAAAAAGCCACTCTTGTTCCTTAACTCTTCACACTTCTAATAAACTGTATTAAAATTGATATTCAAAGGATTCATATTCATAAAGTTACCCTTTATCAAGTCAATAATAACACCCTAAATATGAAACGCTTAATAAAATCCGCATATACCATTTCGTTGAAGCGGTAATAAATTGCCCTTTTTGACGTCTTATTCAGAAAACTCAGCGATTCATGTGTCAGTGTCAGACAGGGGGGTAGCGCGGATAATAAAAAATGTATTCGGATATATCGGATACTCGATAGCGCCACGCGTTTATAGTCTTCAGGTGACAGTAACTGGGCCTTCCACCCTAATTTTTGAATGTCTGGTATTTTGTTGCATTATTTCGTCTTTATGTCACATTGAGTAATTTAGTTTGACAAGGAAATCGTATATTTTTATTCATGAATATTTTGTATTTGTACCAGACTTTTCAGTGTGGATCGCATGCGCAAGACCAAGGTCCGTATTCTTCTAGTACAATTTTCAATGTTGAATCATGATTAAAATCTGAAAGATTTCATAGTCTAATAAACTTTGTAGTTTAATTAAATAAAGATTCCTGATTAAATAGAAGCCTTTCATGAATAGAAGCAGAGCTTTGGAAGCTTTTATTTGATCGCAGTGTTTAAACAATTAATTTGTAAAATTAATAGCTATTATGTACCAATTTGGCATATATTGTACATAAGAGCTTATTCATTTTTAAACCAACAGAATTACATCAAAATAATAATAAAACATGACAATATAAAAAATAAAGCCGTTCGCACACCGCGTCGTTCGCAGGCGCGTGCCGCGGACAGACCCGATAGGCGTGAACGCATCGCATCTAATAAGCCGGAGATACGGTTTAGATAGCAAGATATTTATATTGTTTTGTGTTTTCTCATTTCTATTATGGCTAGCTTGTGTACCAACATTTTGAGTTTCAATGAGCGATTTTCGAAATAGATAATTTAAATATCGCTATTTTAAATTTGTCAATCATGTTTGGTTCTAATAGATAATGAATGTTTTAGTTATGTTTACCTCTTGATAACTTGCTGAATAAAGAGCATGACTGAGAGGAATTAAATCATGCGCAAAATTCCCTGTTCCGGACATTCAGAATTCCGAGAGTCCGTACTTACGAGATTATTCGGGAAATCCTGATATAATACACGTGAATATGATTTAATACACGCCTTTGCGTTGAAAGTACAAAAGTTATATTTTTGATATGGCTGTGTTATAAAATCAATATGCTTAACTGTTTGAGGAAAATCTCGTCCAATACCTGTATTAAATCCAGTGCCTTGTAGGGTAGTCGCGTGCCGCGGACAGTTCGATCGGCGTGTGCGCATTGCTCGTAATGAACGCGCACGACACGCGGTACAACGCACTTGTCGGTTTTAATATATTGTTCACATTTTAACGTTGGGATTCGCTGTGTATTGGTAACTGACATTATCCGATTTTTATCATTTTTAACCGACTTCCAAAAGGAGGAGGTTCTCAATTCGTCTGTATGTTTTTTTTTCTTTTTTTTTTTTTTTGTATGTTTGTTACGCGATTACTCCGCCAATTATGAATAGATTTTGATGATTCTTTTTTTGTTTGGTATATCATACTTCAGAGGTGGTCCCATATAAATTGTATTAACTTTGTTTGGGTAGTTTTTGAGTTAGCTTCAATTATACGTATTTTTTCCCACTTAGTATGTAGATGATATAACTTCTTGTCACTGTTGTTTACATAGCAGGTAGTGGTATTCGAATTTGTGTGGGGTAGGTACCACAACTAAAAAGTGAAAAATAAAAACTTTTTACAAAAAAAAAACAACCGACATCAAAAAAAAAAACACTACAAAGTGAAAAATAACTTTAATTTCGGAAGTCGGTGACAAAGAACGAAAATTCAAAACCAAAGACACCGACTTCCGAAATTAAAGTTATTTTTCACTTTGTAGTGTTTTTTTTTTTGAAGTCGGTTGTTTTTTTTTTGTAAAAAGTTTTTTTTATTTTTGATAATTTAATAAGTAGGTATGTATATAAGAATTGAAAAACAATGTTTGAGGAGAAAAGGAATATCTAATTGTATTCATTTTTATTTTAACTTAAGTACAGCTTAGCACAGGAATGTTTGTTAAAAAACAAATAAAGGCGTTTTTACACTACCCAGTCCATTTCTATTCCAGAAAGTTTATTTTTATTTTTTTATTCGTAATTTTATTTACATATCATAATCATCAGCGTATAATGTTCCCACTGCTGGGACACAGGTCTCCTCTCTTCGAGAGGGAGTGGGATGTAATCTACCACGCGGGCCCCGTGCGGGTTAGTACATCACAAGTTTTAATAAGTAACATAAAAAAAAACAATAAACCCCAGCACTTTAAATTTAAATAAAAAAAATACTGTAAAAGCTCTAAAAAAATAACCCGTCATCTGTATAGTGTCCGAGACAAGTGCGTCCGACGTGATCAAATCGATACAAAAAATGTCAATCAAACAGGAATGGACGCATTTTGTAGTATCGCTTTAGATGGAATATTGGGTTTACGTCTATTCACCAAAAAGTTTACAAACACAGTGCGTGGAAGTTATTAATTCACTTTAGTAATGATTCTTTTTACTGGATTTTCTTTCATTATTACTAATAAGATATTTTTCATTAAATTTATTCCTAGTTATTTACTTAGTAGCAGTGATGTGGTGGCCTAGTGTTAAAGAACCCAGGCAGGCGCTTTACTTTGTATAAATAATTTCATCACCACTGCTCACAGAATGGTGAGGGAAAACATCGTGAGGAAACCGCATGTCCTAGAACCAAAAATTCTACGACATGTGACATCTACTAACCCGTAGGTACTGGGCCCGCGTGGTGGATTACGGCCCACTCCCTCTTACAGAGAGGATGCCTATGTCCCAGCAGTGGGAACATTATAGGCTGATTATGCTTATGCTATTATTTGACAAGAAAATCTGGGATATTTTGATATGACTCCGTTATTTTTATGACCTATTTACGTAGGTACAATACTTATGGACTTTTTTTGTAAAATAACCAATGAAACATCCAAATGTTTCAAAAAGTCCATGTGATAATTTTAGCAATTAAGATACCAAATTAAACATTAAACTCCCAAGCAATAAAACGAATCGATCAAATCGCTTAGCGTGAAGAAATTGTGATAATCAATTTAAAAACGCTAAACTAAAATCGTATCCGAATCGATATCTAATCAAATCAAAGGAAGTTTGCTTACAAGTTAGTTTAACAGTTCAATTACTAAGCAAACAAGTGAAAATATATTTATTCTGTTTACCGATACATTTTTTAAATGGCTACATCGATTATCATCAATACATTAACTGATAAATATGGGTCGATTTCGATAACCAAAATGTAACCAGTCCTGTGGTTCCCAAAATGTAACCTGGGGCCTACCACCAGCGCATAAACAGTATTATTTTAATATTACTTCAGTGGGAGAAAGAGATAGAGCTATACGACCTGTAGAGCTTCATAGCTGGTGGTAGGCCCCCAGGACTTGGCTATATTGTCTTAAGGTGAAAATAACCGACTTTTAATAATTTTATACTGAAGATCGCGTCTAAACGAGTTGTGTTAATGATTTGGAAAAAATATATGTTAAATTAGAGCATTTTCTTGATAACTTAATCTGTAAATATTTCAGATCATGTTTATATTACATAGTGTAATTAATTTGTCAAGTTATGTCTAACGCGGATAAAAAACTGAGAATCATGCAAAAACTATCAAGCGTATTGTTCTGAAACTTCACCATTTTAAAGACAATTTAGTTATTTATCTTTTAGTATACGTGTTTTATTAAAATACCTTTTGTTTTATGTATAATAAATTAATAATGCGTCTAATTTGGGGCAGACTACTTCCACAGTGTAATTGAGACCATAGACTAATTCCCCTGCTATTAATTGAATAAAACACACTTAAACAAAACAGTTAACCCGTAGTTCTATCTAATCGCATCAGAGGAAGTTTAGTAGGTAGGACAGTGTCTAGGCGGACATACGGACATACACATAGTACAGTCGCGTCCGCTCGGCCAAAACTAGACTTTCGTTGATAGAATAATAAATACTTCCGTCTCAGAGTTCGGCACTTATAAATAGATTTTTTAACTTTGAAGACAGTTTGTGTGGTCTTATGATGCATTTAGTGGCAAGAACTTATGTACTACAACCATAGATAACCTCCAATAAAAAATAAAAACATTAGAGCAGACTGCAAAATAGAAAACGTTTTTTTACAAACCTAAATAATTTCCTGTAAGTAAATTAAATGCGTTTATAGACACAAATTAATTTCATAACCACAAAAAATATGCCTAATTCTCAAGGAAATTGCAAAATGGTACCTAATGTCGATAGGAAAAATATAAAACCAATGGAAAAATATCCCAGTAGTGTTTACTGTTTGTCATTAATAATCTGCGCAGAAATCGCTACCGCTGATAATTAAAATGTTTCGATAATATCAATTAAAAGCAATATCGTGTTAAATTAATTTATCTGTCGATTAATCTATTGGTGATATTATCAAGTACTTAATGCCCACATCAGACACATGGTCGCCACTACCATACCAACTAAAAACCGCTATTAAAATTATCAAAAAGTTTTCTCTTGCTTGTTTTATATATTTTCGCCATTCACATAAAAATCACAGCCGGATCGGGTTTTACAACTTTTATATTGAATATTTGCAAATTGCCACCTTTTTATGCATGGCAATTATTCGGATAAAGCCTGTTTCTCAACGGCTGAATTATCACCAACTAAAACAATTATTTTAGAAAAAAATCTTAATAAAGTGTAACGATGTACCATGAAGTACGAAAACAATTATATTTTATAGCTAAAAAATAAACAGCTAATTACGAAAAAATGCTCACTTCAACAAAAGCTTTTGACTGACTGAGCATCTTTTGCTCTCGACATCAAAAAGCATTTTACGGGAAACAAAACCGCGTTCGCGTCTCCCCAGTTACCTACATTCGCGTCAAAGAGTCACCTAGTTCTTTTTACCTTGCGACTTATACCCTACATCTAGATTTAAGACTCAGTCTAGACTGACGGCTGAATTTTTTATGCCTACGCCGTCGACGGCTTTTAGCGTACAGCTTGGGGATTTAGGAACGAAGCGACACGTGAATTGTGAATAGTGTGGAGGCTGTATCGAGAATTTTTTAGATGGCTTTAAGCCCTGTCACAGTTCCGACTTGGAGATTATTTTCTCTCTGCTGTGTTTAACATGGCCAGTAAACCTATTAAATTCTAAATGTAGGTAAATGTTTGGCTGTTTCAGAGGTTTTGAGTTTACGTGTTTGGTACTCAATAACGCTTAAACAACTAAACGGATTGGGATGAAATTTGTAACGGAGGCAGACTATGACCTAAATAAAAATATAGAACTTTTTATCCAGAAACATGGAGAGTTTCCCTAGGATGCGAGAAAAACCGCTGGCAACTACAGCTATTGCTATATTATTTTGTAACCGATTCATGATTAATAGTAACGTGTGTGTTCTAAGTAAAAAAAAACATTTGAAATGCACCAACCATTAGCTTACATGAAAATTCATCGCGGATTACAATGAAAAATTAATAAAAAGTTTAACGCTCGATTACCCAGTGTTATCTCCGTTGTGCACCCACCCTTACAACAGAGTTTTGTACCGATCGCAAGTTACTCGTGCGTCAAAAACCGCGTGATTATCGCTATCTTTACATTCAACACATAGCCTTACATTAGCTAACTGTTATAGCGGCTCATTATGCGATAAATAATAACGATTAATATTCACAGGCGGCCATGTTGCGTATCGCGGTAGCATTGCCCCGCCCACTTTGATATTAGAATTAATTTAATTCGCAAGAAACGACGCCTTAACGGACTCTCGGCACGAACAGCGCCACTTGGTCTTCGTGCTAATGAATTGTAACCTTTATTTTCTAAGTAATAAAACTACACCAAGGTATCAATTTAAAATGGACGCATTGTACGGTAATTGAACATACGACCGATCATCGCCTTTTTATACGAGTAAATAGAAATTAATAATTGGTAGTTTTTGCACAAAAGTTCTTGTAGTTGTAAATTGCATTTGTCCGCCCTCTCGATACCATAAAAGCTTAGCTAAGCGACGATCTGACATTTAATTCGCAAAAAATACAGACGAATCGAAAAGTGATTATCATTAATTTTATTTATAGGTTTATCGGGCCAGTTTAGTTGTGTTTGGTCATAAATGTCATAATCGTAAAATTTTAATGTCCAATAAATGTCATTCTAATCGAAAATCAGTTCCCAAAGTATAATTTTATATTGTATATAAACATTTAATATTGACATTTGGCCCGTTCAAAACTAGGGTGGCCAAAAGTTACGTAACAGAAACGGACAAGTAAAATAATATCTAGGTTTGTTTAAATAAAAAAGCGGCTTGAAGCGAATGCTTTAAAAGTTATTGCACCCAAGTGTGATAGCATCTTTCACGACGGACCGTAGTATCTGTCTGTTTAAAGCACTTAAGTATGTATTAAAATATTATGTATGTAATTATTATGTAAATGTTTGGACTAAAAGAACATTATACGATATTTATCACCTATTTTTCTGTGGTGTTCTGTAGAAAATTCTACTAATAATGCGTTTAAAAAGAAATAATGGATACAGAAGTAATTTTGCATAATTACATGTTTATAATTTTGAGATAAATCAGAGGTTACGTTCATGCACATTAAAACTAATATTAAAAGTGTGTGACGACTTGAATAAATCTAGAAAAAAATCGCTGCTCAAGTATTTTTTTCTTTCTGACCTGTCGAAGCATCTGGAATATTTTATATAAATACCCCAGAACATTTAAAGGCTCTGATAGCAAAAAACCTGGCAAGCCTCTTATCACACGGAAAGCTTTGGAGCTCAGCTTAGTGACACGAGAAAAAACCGAGATTATATCCGAGATAAAACCTCGGATTTTAAAGTCATTGTTGAAAAACAAACGCCATTTATGTAACTCTTGAGTAAGCGAGATAAACAATCTTTGTTTTAAGATGCTCAAGTGAGTTCAAGTTTTATAGCTTTTTATATTGACTTGGCTGTCTTATCGTGCTTTTGCCTCTGCACTCTTTAAGGCTAGTAATAGTTAAGTTATTAAATAACTAAAATATCTTTACACGCTGGTTTTTCTCCCGATTGTCATCGAACTTTTTTTTTTGTCTATTTCTTTCCTGATCAAACGTTATGCGTTTCTATCTTTTGTCAATCGTATCTATATTTTAGCCTATCGTGACATCTGAAACGTTTCCGTGACGAAGCGATTACACCTGCATTATAAAGCATGTCAGTATACGAACCATTAAGCTTGGGATCTATTCCAATCCACCATCTTGCTTTGTCCCAGCTTTTAACATTGCTTACTAAATGTACGAAATATGAATTCAAGTTTGTCAAGAATTTAGTGGTGTAAGCATTGGAAATAATCTAACAGAACTAATACAGGGTGGCAGGGACATCGACGCGAAAACTGTTACCATGGATTCAGTACATGATTCTGAACGCTCCTGCGTTGAAATTTTTCGTCGGTTATTTAAAAAAAAAATGCTGTTCCATACATTTTGACCTTTCTATGAAACAGCTTGGTAAAACAGAGGATGCACAGCATGTGTTGGTGGAATGTGTCCGATATACAAGCAAAAGAAACGCACTTTTCAACGCGATGAAATTGTCGGTAATGGATGTTGGAATGTTTCATGGTATTCTAGCTAAACCTACGTCTGAAGCAGCAAAAATATTATATACTTTTTTAGATAAGTAATTAGATTAATTTAATTTTTGTGTTATAAGTTAATTTAGTTAGTCGTTATGTGTAAAAGAACGATGGGATTGACATCGTCACATATGTGTACAAAAATCCCTTAAATAAATAAGATTTAAAAAAAAAAAAAAAAAAATGAAACAGCTGGTTTTTTTTTAAAATAACCGACGAAAAATTTCAACGCAGGGGTTTCAGAATCATGTACTGAATCCATGGTAATAGTTTTCGCGTCGATGTCCCTGCCACCCTGTATATTTTCGCATTAACGTTTCCTGTCAGGAAAATATGTAATGGGTCCTAATAAGAGGTATCTTGGTGTAGGAGCTGTAGCAGAAGCTACGCATAGAAATAATATATAGAATTAAAGAGATCAGTAGTACACAATTACTAGGAAGCTGTTAGCTTATCGCCCAAGTAATTTAAATACTAGTTTTCCGCACTTAAAACTGGTATGCAAAGTTAAGAACACTTTACACTTTTGTCCTTTATTGCAAAAAAATATTGATGAAACAGATTTTCTCATCTTTATAAGTAAAACACATTCGGCTAAAATGAGTGGTCAAATGAAACCGTTACTGTTGTGTGCTTAAAATTCCATATTTATTAAAAATCTCCGACTTTATAACAATAAAAGTGGGTATAAACCGCTGAGTATAAACTATTCAATTTATTAAATAAAGCACATACTTATTGCATGAAATCCTTTTCGGTAATTTGCCGTTTAACAGTTTTCACTGGCGAGTCATATCTTATTAGCGGTCATTTTAATTCCTTATTTTAATAAACACAGATTACCTACTTGACAAAGTAATAAGTAATGCGACAGCGAAATTAATTTAAAGCATACAAAATATTATGACAGTTTTTTTTCCACTTTTGACCGTGAAACACCTTTTGTATCGACTGTACGGTTGTAAATATTTTACTTAGGCCTTCCTTCCAATTCGTCCTCACGATAATAGTGCCGACTTCAAAATTGTGACATAAATAGCTACATGTCTATATTGTCTATGCGCATTGCTATTTCGAAATCAATATCCTTTTTTTTTTACGAACCATACTTTTCATCGTCCAAAATTCTGGGACGTATGCTTTTAGGAGTGCATCAAAATTTCAAGAAACATCTATCGAAACATTTATACTTTTATTTGCTACCTTAATTTATCGTGTAACTTTAGCATAACTAACAAATTGTTTACTATTTGTTTCAGGTACGTATCTGACAAACAAACAAACATGCAACATGATTGTAAGTAGTGTGACCACAAGTCCGCTTATAGAGATGTACCGACTAATGTGTCCGCATTGCAATGCTCGTCGCGTCCACTCGACGTGACGTTTTCTCGCCCACAGAGGGCGTTTGTGTGCAATCTCGGCTATGTAATCAAATTGCTAATGCTGGGCGCAGGTTTTGTAGGCGGTAGTTTCTTTCTTATATCTTGTTTTACAGGATATGACATGTTCTAGTGCTATTGAGTGTCGTTAAAATTTGAGTGTTTTCTGTTTCTTGGCATTTTTGCGACGCCCACGCATTCGGGGCGTGTTTTACATGCCATTTTCTTGTTATGTCTTGTTTTATAACGTAATTGCAATAAAACTGGTGGTAAAAGGTTAGGTTCCGTTAGTGAATGGGGAAACCCGTTGGAACGTTATAAAGTTACAATAGTTAATTTTGTTGTATTTGCATTTCGCTGTAAGGCAAAATTTCTATCTAAAAACATCTATACATATTATAAATTAAAGTCACTTTACCTGTCTCCTGTATAACCGCGCTGTTTTTCTAGGGATTTTGATGCGGAATTTTCATTATATGTAAAAAAAAATTTGCATAATATAATAAATAAATCTCGATGTTTTGTGAAGTCGTACTAAACCGTGTAAAGCAGGGGTGGGGCGCTAGTAATTAAATAGAAAGAAAGAAAGAAGAAATAAAAAGTATTTATTGAGACTCGCACAGGAAATCACAAATTAAACTAAAACATACTCATTAAAACATTAATAAAAAATAAAAAACAAAAGCAGAAAGTCCTGCACGAGGCCAAAGGGCTCCTATCTCAGCATATGGTGCAAATATAATAATAAAAATATCAGAAAAAGGGTCAAAGGCTAACGTCAGACTTGAGGACATCAAAGAAAAACGCGGCTTTGAATAGATTACTAAAATGCAAATTGGTAGATAATGTCATAATGTCGAAACTCATAATACGCCGTTTCACATGACGCGGTCGCCACGATGTTTTATTTATACTGTGAGGGGAAACGGTCAAATGACATGACCCTTAGGAATGGAAAGACGTTTTCCAATAACACACGGTGTTGTCTACATCTACACTAATATTATAAAGAGAAAAAAAAAAAGATTTGTAATTTTATTTGTAAAGAGTAAACTCAAAAACTGCAAATTCTTTCACCATTATAATGCTAGATTATCACTGAGTAACATAGGCTATAAATTATAAAGATATAACGCAGGCGAAGCCGCAGGCGAAGCCGCAGGCGGAAGCTAGTTTCAAATATATTGAGCTGTTAGTACTGGGAACAAGTTGGAGAAAAGATTACTTTCTACTAATGTTATAAATGTGAAAGTTTGTGTGTTTGGATGTTTGTTGCTCAATCACGCAAAAACGTCTGAACTGATTTGGATGAAATTTGTAACTTGGATTAAAAGTTTTTATTCCCGTAGTACGTTCCCGTGGGATGATTTCCGACCCCTACGCGGGCGAAGCAATTTATTTCGTGAGTTCTGTTTAGGACCTTCTGATTTCAATGCACAAATACTGCGACTCCAATATCCAAAGCCAAACAAAGCGTTTAATAGGTTGTTACCTTATTTTTATAATTACATTCAGGCAATGCAATATTAACAACAGTTGTATGTTAATGATAGGAATGTAAAGCATTTTTAAAGTATTACAAAACAAAAAAGCTCCAACAAACTCTGTGCACAACTGTGTCAACAGTGTTTAGTAGAAAAACAGACAAAATATTAGGTGTGCATTAGCATGTCAAAGGGCGCGATTGGCCGGACCGTCCCGACACCCTCACCCACCTGGACACCCTAGTGTAACACTTTTGTCACTCAGATTACTTTCAAAATTAAGTTAAAAACCAATTTAGTTTCGTTCAGTAATTTTCCGGCAAAAATTTCCTCCGAAGGATCACGGCTGGCAAATTAAGATGTCTCGAACAGTAGTAATTTCTAAACGTCTATCTATCATTTAACTAGAAAACAAAGCTAAGCGTCGGTTACCCAGCTTTCGCTTACAGACGCCGGCGGCGGCAACTTCAAAGGGATCCCGACCGCACCCCCTCCCCTGTCGCGCGCCCGCCACCCCCCGTGCCCGAGGCGCGCTGTTGACGACCGCGTTTGTTCATTGCGGTGGCACTATGTATTTGGGAAACGGATCAGTGTGTGTTAACCTTAAACCCGAGTGTTGTTTGTGACAATTTACGTAATCACATTTTTTGGCAGGCTTTTTACATTTCTCCTTACGGAGCTATTGCTAGGCGGATTTTTGTTTTATTTTTTATTAATCTCGTGTTATTTCGTGTTTCATGTCGTACTTGTATTCCTGGAAAATGTGGAAATTCGTTCGCAGTTTTCAGTCTAGATTTTATTTTCATATATTTTTAAAATTAAGAAAAAAATGGTGTAAGTACTATTGATAATGAAGAGACTCAAGTATTCAAGGTAAAGATAAAGCAGCAAAATAAATTAATAAATAATCTTTAGAACACGTGCACACGAATACAAAATCGCGATGACACTCACGAAACCGCTTCAAAAATAAAGTGTGTGCTAGAGAGAAATACTGATCTACCCTCCCTTCTGGCACGTGTCCGTCACGGCTATGAATATTGATATGACTCATTATACTAAGTTTGCATTCAATGAGGACTTTAAAAAATTAAACAGCAATTTTCTTTTACTGAATAATTTTGAAGAAATAAACATTTTAAATTTTGGATGTGTCCTACTATACGCTTCTGCTATTCGCTAGGTGTACGTTAAAATTAAGAAGGTATTACGAATTTAAAGTTCTGTACATAGCCATATTTCTTGCAAAATCGGCCTTCATTTAAGTTTTGTCTCAAAGCTTTTATAATTTTCAAAGCTCAAACAATATATAAGTCCAATAACCACAATGTCTTAGCTCATACCACTCAATTAATCCCCAATCTATGATAATTAATTCGACATATTCAATATCACGCCTTGTCCCACGCTGGGCGCCATAATTGCTGGTTCCATCGTTATCGGGCGAACCGGTTAGAAGAATTACGGTAATGATCGCGTGCGGTCGTCCCTACCGTTAATGAGGCGAAACTTTTCACAATAAAATGTATTTAAAATTATTTTGTGAAAATTGAGGGTAGTCGAAAAGATTTTCGTTATTTTTTAAACATGTCGCATTGTTGTGTGGATTGTTAAAAATGTATGAAAAGGCGTTTTTAATAAGGTCGTTATTTCCTTATGTTAAGTACTTAGATCACCACGTTTATCTTAATACCTTTAAATTCTTGTATATATTATAATCTTAATCTCGGAAACGGCTCCAATGATTTTCATGAAGTTTAGTATGCGGGGGCGATAAATCGATCTAGCTAGGTTTCATTTTTAGAAAACGTCTTTACAAAAAAAACCTAGCAAAGCTCGGTCATACAGATATTGTAATTTGAAACATTAAATTTATCTAACCAAAATTAAACCCTTCCAGAGGCTAAATCTATAGAGACATAAGGCAATTTAAAATGAGAGGGTACGACATAATGACATGAAACCATTTTAATTATTATAGTGGTTATTCATGGGGTCGATATGTGAGAGTTTAAAATAAATTCAAAAGTTTTAAAAATTCTTTTATAAAATCTCGAAATGAGGGTAGACAGATATACGTTGTACCTATAGATGATGATATTGTGAAGTAAATGAAACGTAGATGGGAGATTGCATGGGACGGATCCCGCAACCACAACCCCCATAGGAAACATGCACACGTAGACATTAATTTTGCATGTCGAATTCAAACAATGTGGTAGAAAATTAGAAAACTTTTTTGGTAGTTTTCATATTTTACTTACCATTTTGTTTAAGCTTATTTACCTGATACTCTGATACCTGTTCTTCTATGATCCCTTATAACAGTTTGCCCTATCGCAAAACTACGGTAGGGCGCAATAATGGCAGCAAAACGACGAAAAATCAATTTGTAAATGAAAATGAGGGTAGCTTCTAGTGCGCAACACTCGTACTTGATGTAGTTAATTAATAAGACCAAATTCAAACAAATCGTGAGTATTATTGATACACTCAATGCTTAGGGACGCGGATTTATGCTAGGGTTGCCAGTTCATATTGTTGGTAGAAATAATGATGCAATTTTTTTGTTGCACTTTTACTAAATGTTTATATAATACGTCCCTTAAGCTAAATAGAGGTAAAGTAATGATAATGATTCATGATTACATAGGTACACATGATTATGAAATCAAAATTATAAAAAAAAAAATGAATAGTAGGTACTAAATTATGTTACTTATGTGTATCTAACGACTCCGTATCATTGTTGCGACAAATGTTAGGGCGACAGTACGATATGCTGACCATCAGTGGTGCGACTGCACATCAGCTCGACGACCATTAGTGCGACTGATTGTTTTCACGACAAACGATGGGTCGACCAAACTTTTGATCGACGAACGATAGCGCGATACAATTTTCGCTCGACAAACTAAGGCGCTAACATTGACAAACATTGCAGAGATAGTATAACTGGTATAGCCACCGACAGTCATCACAATTTTACAAAAGTGTCAAATTGAATTTTATAGAACGACATTTAAATTCAAAAGTTAAACTCGATCCATGTTTCCGAGCCAAACAAATAAACCATTTATCCTGTCAGATTCATAGCTCCTTTCTCCATAAAAACTTATTCAAATCAGCAAAAATATTTAAAATTCCATTCGTAAAACTAAAAGACAAAGTCAACAGCAGAACAAATAAATAAAAATTCGAAATTCCGGTCACGCACAGCCCTGTGGAGTGGAGGGCCTAGTTTCGATCCCCATTGTGTGATTCTCCACTTGTTTTTTAATACGAGGGTAGTTTCTATTATTTCCCATTGTGCCCACTTGGTGTTTTCGTTCCATGACATCCACTTGGCCATTGTGTGATGCATGGGGATCGCTGGCTCGTGGATGGGCCATAGGACATTTCGGTATATTAATTCGCCATTTTTGAGGGTCAAGTGATTATGATATTGTAGTTTTGTTGGTGGATTTGTTTATTGTTGTTATTATGGTAATGTTGTGGTCTGTTTTTAGGGTTCCGTACCTCAAATGGAAAAACGGAACCCTTATAGGATCACTCGTGTGTCTGTCTGTCATAGCCAATTTGCTCTGAATCGAATGGACCGATTAAGTTGAAATTTGGTACACATATGTATTTCTGTGACCCAAACACGGACGTGCAACGTAAATAAATGAACTTTGAATATAGGGGTCACTTTTGGGGGCAAACAAGAAAATTAAAATAAAAAGTTTTGTTAACAATACCGTGTGACATATCAAATGAAAGGGCTTGTTGCCAGTTACCATTCTCCCCCCCCTATCTCCAAAACTGCTTACTAGACCTAAAATTTTGAAAAATAAATAATACATTGAATGGCTCTTGACTCATAGATTACCGGAAAACCTATAAGAAGTCTATGGTCTTAAAATAACAATGTAAATCTCTCAATATTGTGCGTTTGCAGTTGGAATGTATGGGAAAACATGTTTTTCAACTACAATGTTAAGTTTGTTCTTGGGATAAATAAATTCATCTCAACTACGGAACCCTTCATTGTGCGTAGTCCGACACGCACTTGGCCGGTTTTTTCGTTGTATGATTAATTTTCTGAATGATAAAATTCTATAATTTGATATTGAAGATGCTGATATCACGAATGCATTACTGGAATATCGCCTTATCTTCCAGTCGTAGACACACGAGTCAATTACCGCGAACTCTGTAAATAATCTATCATAGTGATGCGTGCTTTCTCATAAAATCTAATAAGACACAAACATCTTGACCCCACACTATCTAAAGAACCAATATCTCGCTCCAACACCTATGTTTTGTATAAACAATCTTACATCACAAACAAAACAAGACCCTAAAACTTGCTTCCTAAAGTATCTTTTTGATTTTCTCGGTTTTCCCCCAGTTTCCTTACTGTATTTACCAAGTGAGGATAGGAAAGGCTCCAAGATCTGACCCCTGGTCGACTTCCGTCAATGTCGCCATTACTCCACCCTCATTTCCGTTCCAAATCCGAAATTTTTGGCCCATTAGGCTTTTTGGGAGAACAACGTTATTGGTTCCTTAAATATTTGAACGGATCTCATTGATACTGTCGAATTCAAGTTGACCTTTCTCGTTTGCGAGAGAAAATTATTGAAACATTTTGTTGTAAAATTGTAAAGGAGTCATTTGGATTTTTACCTATTCTTCCCAGTTGTGTTTGACCTAATTATTACAAAATTAAAAAACGCACAGTACACGTCCTCCCCGGGCGCATCGCAAACTTCAAGTGAGACGCATTTTTAATTAAACGCCACCGGATGCCGCCATGTTTCCGCGCATCCGTACCCGCCATCTTGCGGCAACCGTTTGACAAATTGGAACGCCAGAGTGACGCGCAATTTTCCCGCCTATTGTTCGCTTTTTACCGCGCAACAAAATGAAAAGTCGCGTTCCATTTCATTTTTTTTTTCTTTTTTCGAAAAGTGCAACGGTCCAGCAATGTAGTGCGGTTTATTTTTGTATTTCTGCGGGTGTTCGTTTCTCGCTATTGAGTTTTATTTGAATTTTGATAGTGCGTGGCTGGATTGGGTGTGGGAATTACACGTGAAAAGGTTAAACGAACGTGTTTTCAAAAAATGGTTGTGCAAAAATTGCCAGCGTAAGGGTGTGGCCATCAGAACCAAATAATGTCACACTTCTCAATTATGTCTCTTTCGTCGTACTGCTACCTAAAACCTTATATCGGGTTTAGCATAGACGTTCTTTGTTAGATCCGTAAAAGTACCAAAACTACTGTTGCAATTCTGTAGAAAGGGGCACTCTGAAATCACAAACGATCGCAAAACAAATTAAATTCCCAAAACTAACGTTACACCTCGTAAGCCTTTTAAACAGCAATACGGAACGCACAATAAACAAACAGTTTCGCGGCTACCCATTACCGAACCATAAACAATTTAGTGAGAAAATTTAAAAGAGCACTATGTGAAAAGTTAACAAATCGTTATTCGACTAGCGTTGGACAGTGGGCTAGGAACAATTCTAACTAGTTACCGTTTATATGCCCCGCCTCATTAAAGCCGGCGGCGAGATCAAAGGCGTCCGAAATACGCCTGCCGCAGACCTACTCCTCTCATAGAATCGGAATTTTTCATATATTTTCTTTGATGACAGACATTGCGCGGTGAAAGAATTAATTTGATGAAAATTAGATGTGCTTGCTCAAACATTAGGATTCGTCTGAATACTTTTGTTGGTAATTTGTGAAGTGTGAGAATAACTCTAAATTATATGAAATTAAGAATAACATACAAACATTTGAATGTAACGGTTGAAACATTTACAGCAACAAAACTCTATAACACATCTATATTAATCAAACATTTTTGTCTATACAGTTTAACTAATGAATGTGAGAAAAAAGCTTTGCAATTTAAACTGAAATGAATAACATATTCTAAATATTTTGGTGTTGCGTCAACAAGCCATAGGACTGACACAAAAATAAAATTGTCTAGTGTAAAAACAATTTTATCTAAAAAATTGGTCCATTTTCATTCAAGTGCTGTGTAACGGAATAGAAAATATGAGTGATATAGTCCATCACTTTTTATTCTGAAAATGTATTTTGTAAATTCATTTGATGATTGCTATTTTCAACTTCGTATGCGGTACTTAGTATTTATTTATTGCAAGAACTTGACAAAATCGCGCTTCTTGTTCATCGTAAATATCATCGTGCAAGGTTCGACGCAGCTTGTCTTCTTCTTCAAAATGTATGTCTGTTATTTTTATGGTGTACATAATAAAGAATATTCTATCTATCTATCTTCATACATCTCTTCTATTAGCTGTCATCTCAGTAGTTACTCCCTTCTAGCCACATCACTTAGCAGCTTTCACCCAGACACAATTCCTGCTTATGGTTTAAAATTTCGTACCTATTTGCAATGATTTTCTTCAACCTTCTTTTAAAATACGTCTTATCTATCCGATTCCTAAGTCAGATCCGCCAGAAAACAGTATGGTCGTGAAAGAAGAGATTTATACCGGTGTCGACGCACGCGCAGCTCGTGTTTTATTATCATATCGCCATTTTGGGGAGAGCTGTGTGCTCGGAATTCTATGAATCGATGGACTTTCCATTTCTAATGCAAAAGATTATCGGGAGAGCTTGGATTGATAGTTTGTGATTGTTTCGTGCTAAATTGGGCGGGTCTTAGTTGGATGACGCTGACACAGGAGCAAGGGGATTGGCATCAGCAAAGAGAAGTCCAACAGTATCGAATAGTCCAAGGCTGTGAATGATGATGACGATGAAATTCAGGTCAGGATCAACCTGCAACCAAAATTCGAAATCAGAAATCTATAGAGGAGTAAACGCTACTATACAATCTATTGTTGTAGTTAATCATGAATGTGTAGATTAGGTAGATATCCGCTTTATCTAATGATGTTCCCAAAACCTTATAAAAAATAATCAATCTATTTTCCCATATCTATTAACAGACAAAAATTAATTTCCCTTATCGATGCAATAAAAACATTTTCTATTCGACGAATTTATGACTATCATGTTACTATTAACTTGTACGATCATAAATTCCCGAGCACTGTCATATACGATAATATATTATGCACCGACAATGTTAATGCTATATCAGGGATTGATTGGACCTAATTGGGTAGTTACGTTGAAGAATAATGACCAATTAGTAAATTAAGCGGGCGGTTGAGGTCGAAGCAACAAGGTTACAATGATTTTAATTTATTCGGGAAAATTGGTGGCTTAGAATATTGTGGGCTGGGATGTGGTCCTTGAGGAACACCCAAGTTTACTCTGTCTTTGAATAAACTTACTTTAATGAGAATCTGATCGTACAAAAGGAAACTGTTGTTTGCTTAAAGTTATGTTTTATGGGATATGAAATAGCTGATATAAATTATATATTATGTAACATTTCTTAAAGTCAACACTCCCAAATGAATTCGAAGAATCTTTCTGCAACCAAACCTTATATACCAATCAAGTGATTATTACTAATAAAAACACTTCAATCTCTTTACTGTGGGCACCATCATCTATAAAATTAATCTTCAGCAGTTACTAAAAGAAGCGGCTGGTTCCCGTTTTTATGATGCGCCTATAAAACGGAGAGGTCGTAATCTTGTCTCGTCTCAAACGAGACTTTGCTCTCCAGAACGATTTCACTTTCAACTTTTGCTAACTGGGTCGAATTGCTCAATTTTAGTAATTTAATAATACCCATAAATCGATTCTGTTTGGAAAACAACTGATCATTAATTCTATGTACCATATTATTCTCGATTCAAGCTTATTGGTCTCTAGATATCTTGACTGATCTTATCGTTATTTTAATTAGCAGAATTTTAAAGTTCCAATAATTAAAAAGAGTCATTAACAAAGCTAGTATTGTCGTCATAAAAATGCTTAATATCCTCCTCATTTCTTAGTAATTTAGTGGAATGGATCAAAACTAATACCGATGGGTTCTGTTCACACATTTTATTTTTACAAATGGTTCCAGCATCATTTATGTTTATATCATTCGTTGAAACACATTCCATGCCGCGTAGCGGTGGCCCATCAATTTCATAGTTTGACATTTTTATGCATATTTAAAAATTTGCTTTGAAGAGCAACGCTCTAGATTTATGTTAGATATGGGACATAGAGACACAGCGTTCATCCAAATGAATAACTACCACCATTAAATTCATAAATAATATTAGTACATAAAAAAAAAACTCACAATAAAGGAAAAAGACAAAGTTGGATGTCAACCTCTTTTGACCGATAATTTGATTTTTAAATTAAAAACTGGGAATCGTAAAAAACTTAAGTTCATTACCTACAAGAGGAGTAATAACTCACTCAGTTTCGACGGAAACCAGCTCTTTTTAATTTGTTTCCACTACCTCGACCATGAATTATATTTAAATATTAAACTACATACAATAGGCACTTCAGTTTTATTATATTGCGATGTTTCTTGAATTTTAAGTAGACCTTTGTTAGTTTTGGTCGCCTCATTGCCCTAGTGATAACAAGCATGTCTTTAAAATGCTTTTATGAACTTTGGTGGCGATATTCAACTAGGCAAAAGCGTCAATCGGTCTTTTATTGTTCATACAGTCTTCATTTATTGCTTTGTAGCCGTAAATTAAATTGTACTTAACACGTCTTTGATTATAGATATTGATATTAGTTGACGTACTTTTTTACAAGTATCTGGTGAAACGTGTCGGTAATGACAAATTATTTTAAATTTTTTAAGATTAGTCTTCCTGTATCTTTTAAACGTTTTGTTTGATCTATAAGATGACCGTGTGTCTCAAACGAAGTTCTATATCGCTCAATGATTTAGTATAGACGCGACACAATTTGGCAATGTTGAGTGAATAGCTTATTTTTGCTCTTTCTAATAATCGCATTTATTTGAAAGTTATTGTGGGTAGAGCGGTGGAAATTGTGATTTATTCAAATATATTCTCTTTGTGACTTTTTTTCTGTGGCGGCCATTAAAGTTGATATATCACCGACTATCGGATGGACGAGAGTGTGTCTGGCTCGATTGAATGAAATTTAGAATACATGGCTATTTGTTGTGTGTATTTCTTTATGCATTATCAAGCTTTCCAACTCAACACTTACTTCTAATTACAATTAGGGATGTTAAAAATTATTGCTCTTATCGTTGTAATTTTCGTCATCATTATTAGTTCAATCTCCTTAACTTGTTAGCTTTCTTTCTCACTCTCTAAATCTGTATTAAAATAATATTATCAACCATTGAGTATTTCTCTCCTAACTTCTCAAAACACGAAGGGACTGTTATCTCTTCTCTTGTAATTTATACGCTTTGAGGTCCAAACAAATTGATCGGGGTTATCATAGCGTTTAGTCAGGGTTTACGCCGTTTAGATATACAAAGAATCTATTAGATTTTTGATCTACGATGTGAAATCTCTTTTTACTTTGAAAAGACGAACTGTGTTCCCGATTTTTGTAATATTTGTGATCTTCAGAAAGCTTTATTCAAATTCAAATTAAAAAATAATTTATTTCAGGAATACACCCACATGAAATTCACGACAGATTCCAAATTCAATTTATAACATGAACCGATTAAAAATGTTTTGGTTTTATTTCATTGATCTATTCAGCAAAATAGACATAGTATTTGCGCCAAAGACTGCATAGCTGTCTTGAAAATCGGTGCAAAAAGTAGTAACACGAAGTAATAACTTCTGCGTGCGACTTCTTCCACGTGAAATTTATTACTTTAACAAATAATATCCTATAGCTAAGCGAAAGCCCCGTTACATAGTTTCCGCTTAGCGCTCTTTCAGACTCTTTTTGTTCTGCCCCTAAGGGTCATAGCGTGATGTTAAATAGCATCTATCCTTCCTCAAGAATTAGGCTGTCAAATGCAAAAAAAAAATCTAATCCGACTGGTAGATCCAGGGATAAAGGCACTCAAAAAAAAAATTCAGTTTTATTTTATCACATTAGTAATAGTTATAGATTGGTGTATAGCTCATCAAGTTAATTTAAAAGCTATTTTTACAAATTTCAAGCAATTCCAATGCCAATTTAGACAGCTTCCTAAAGAACAATATCATGATATGACCATGCCGTATTAGCTACTCCTGGTCCCAAGATATCTGAGTCAGACCGCTCACCTGACCCTTTGTTCCCTATATGGCGATCAGGGTCTAGTTACAACGCACTTCTCAAAACCATGTTTAACTTAATCATGATAGATTTAAGTGATATATTCAAGTTGGGTGACGCATTAGCTATAAATCTAATTCCTCGTAAACAATATTGGAACAATAGGACATGAACGTACGTCGTATAGATTGAGGCAAAAGCGGGTGACTGAACAAGTCCATGGAATGTTCTAATGTTTCTCCTGTTACTATAATAATAATTAAAAAATAATGATATACTGATGATGATTGGTGCAATGTTAAGTAGAAATAGTAAAAGAACATATTATTATCAAAATCTCTAACTACAAACTTCTTTTTTTCTCCATTTTCCTCTGCCATATATCTATCCCTCACACCATCCATCCATTTTTCTAACATAACTATTGCGTAATGAAATTCATTGTTGATTTTGAATTTCCGTTACTAAAACGAGTAGTAAAAAGTGATGTTGACATAAACTTTTGTTTTGGTCTGTGTTGGGTGCGTCAGCGGGCGTTGCAGCGTATATAGTGTCTGACGAAGTCCTCAGATTACGAGCGATACTACCATTGGTTACTGAACAAGGTAGAATGTGTGAAGGCATCTTTTCTCTTTCCTCAGCTGTCGTCATTATCTTTACAGTGATATCTTCTGTTTCTTCATTGAAGTTTCATATGCATTGTAATGTATTTTTAAAAGATATCTACCCTTATGTGTGTTCAAATTCCAATCAATTATTTTTCTTTTACTTCAATGAATATTGTGCTTTAACAAAGCAAAAAATCACGTCGTTATTTTGACCCAGTCAACCAAGAAATTAGTGTAGACGACGTGTGATATATATGTATAGAGGATCCTTATTGAAGTTCTAGGGAATAGGAGTTTCATTGTTCTAGTGAGACAACCGTTAGATATACCCTAGGACTTGTCAAGTATGTACTTACCTTCTGCGATTCCGAATCTGACGTTGGAAGGGAAGTGTCATTGAGTCCATTCGACCGGATCAATTTTCAGTTTAGTCTAATACCTTAGTTTTGGGTGGTGCCCAAAGAAATGATGCTGATGTTACCTGCAAATGGAAGTCAGTCGATAATCAATACGCCTTTATAGGAATGAGAAAAGATGTTCCTTTTCAATTTTCAAGTCGAAATTACGTTGAACTCGAATTCTTTATTTATTTTACTAACGAGGAACACTAGTAAGCGAATCGTGTTTACGCTATACAATACGAACGTGACGCAATTTGTAACACCCTGGAGCGGGGGAGGGGGGAGACTTCAAAGGGCTTGCCGACAAAGCGCTAAATAAGATGAAAAAAAAATATACATAGAAACGACAATGGACAGGGAAATCGGGCCTTTAGGAATTTTTCCCGTTTTTCTTTTAGTTTTTGGCGAAATTGCGTTTGGTGCAGAGCTTGCGTTTCGATTCTTTTGTCGTTGATTCGACGTTTTTCGGGGAAAAGCTAGGCTTTGTTATTGAACCGCGTGTTGTAGTAGATGCTGGCACAGCGTTATGAAAAGAGGTTTTGTTTACAAGATATGCCTTTATGTTTGACATTTAGCTTTTGATATTGGAATATTGTATCATCAAACGTTCGGTCTAAACTATATTGGAAAGCTGAGGTTTAGGAATTTTAGAGGAAATATTTTCAACCTTATGGCTATGGTATCTATCTCTGTTACTTTAAAGTACAAAGTGACTCCATTCTTTTATTTTTCTTTCCTATTGCCCGGATTCGCTTACTAGTTCACTACAATAGTATCTCTATTACTGTAGTCTTCAATAATTAGTTAATTATGTATCGTACAACGTGTTATCAACATGATAATGCACGTAATAATTTTATTTAAAAACCTTCTGTTTACATCATTAGTGTTATCTTTTAATTTCGGTAATTATCAAAGGTTCGTAATGGAGGAAGCAGAGGTAAATTAAAATTCCATGCTTAGATCATAATCGTGGTATATCTGATTTTCTTATCGAATCGGTACTAAAGAGACGAACATATAGAAATTCTTGATGAATATCTTACTCCAATATAATTTTCATATTTTTCTTTCATTTTTAATTCTTCTTTGCTATTTGACAATTGTATGATTACTGTCCTCACAGCGTCCTCGCATCCTCTCAGCGCGTGGGTCTAATTCACAGCTTTTCGCTGAGCAATGACCTGTTCTGGAACAGATGCGACGCACAGCTTAATTTTTCTGGTTATTTGTTACAAAAGTAGTTAACTCTGCAATCGGCAACTTTTTGTTTTTGTTGTCATTGGCCAATGTTGCAACAGTAATTACGACGCAATGTTGTCTTTGGTCCGTGGCCTTGACATCAACCCTAAGCATCAACCAATGAACCAGTGTTATCTATAATCTATGAACAACAATATCAAAGTTTTTTTCGATTGAATACGAGGCTTTTGGCTACTTTTGTATTGTGTGTATTTCATATCTAGTTTAAAAAAAAATTGCGTTTGGTTTGTGCAGAATAAACAAGTTTTCTTTTCTTTTTTTTCTTCCTCGATCTACTCTTACAAACTTACTTTCTAGCTTCATGCTCTCCTAATCCTCTCATTAATCTCCACACTGTCTTATAATGAAAATAATGTTAATAATGCTGTCTATTATATCTTTGGTACATATTGTTAAGCCACATCAAGACTAAATTATCACATATACATATTTATATTATGTCACGTTTTTGCAAACTTCTTCATTATCATCTATGTCCAGGACGTGCATAGTCTCCAAGTCTTCACAGATTTTCTGGTGTTGCTGCTTTAACGCTGATTTACATACATACTCGTAGGTACATAAACTCACGCCGCCTTCCCATGGGGTAGTCAGAACTACAGAACTTCACTTGCTACGATCCTTACATACTCCTTTTGAACTCTGATTTCTTCGATAGAATTTCCGTGATATTGTCCTACACCATTTCCACTCTTGCACATGAGTACATCGATATTGTGACTCAACACAATATTATAGAAGAACACGTATTCAATATCGTCCATATACGCGAGAGTGCCACTCCAAGTCACAGCGGGCGGATTACCTGTTATCGCTTGTTATCAGTTAATCCAACGCGCCGACAGGCTCATTACACCTGCATTAGGTACCTGTGAGGTGCTAATGTGTTGTGATATGAGTTTGACACCTTTTTGATTTTAAAATTCTCCATTTTTATTTGATTGGTATTTTTGTTGACTAATCATAATTCATAATAGTGTTTATTGAGATTTACATAACATCATGCCTTTAATTCCCTAAGGGTTAGGCAGAGGTGTACCTATGCAGTGTACCTTTTTTTTTTGGGTGGGAAGCCATGAAATAACTTCTCCTGCTCTGGGCGGAACAGGAGGGCGTGTCAGACTCTTACTGACTAAAACCCACCCGTGTTCCTTCAGTTGCCATGTTACCAGGGGCCACGGTATCCCTTTCGAACTTTCCCGCGACCCCGGCAGGCATCGGCCCTAGCGGACCCTGTCAGTTCTGCTGACATCTCTATGCAGTGTACCTCCACCCACATTTCGTCAGTTATGTTTAAGGCCCATGTAATAGGGGGCGAGCCTATTGCTATCAACCGGGTACGAATCCAGGCTCCTGGCTGCTTCTGAGGAATTCCTGAGGTAAAAACCCAATAACACTTTGCCCGACCTGAGAATCAAACCCTGGACTTCAGGGGGCCTACCACCAGCTCAAAAGCAGTATTATTTTAATATTACTTCAGTGGGAGAAAGAGATGGAGCTATACGTCCTGTAGAGCTTCATCTCTTTCCTACACTGAAGTAATATTAAATAATACTGCTTTATGAGCTTGTGGTTGGCCCCCAGTAGCGCTTGCGACCAATAGACCAACGAATCAGTATTTACTGGTCCAATAATTTCGGCTTTCGGAAGTTTTGGGAATTTTGTGATACGGGATTCGGCAGGGCAATCGCGTAACACCTTTAGAGTGACTATTTTATTTATTGAAAAACCAAATTATAACATTGCGTTATTTACGTTTTTAGGCAGAATAATTATTCAAACCGAAGCTATGGATTAGCAATATATCCTTCAAAACTCTCGGATTGTGATTGAAAGTGTGTTACGGAATAAGGGTGCTGGTTATGATTGTGTTCTAGTAGTAAACTTCATTCCAGTTATCTCCTCCTTTCAATTTTTATTGAAATGAACGGCTAAGGATAGGAAAATCTCTCTAGTCGTGCCACCGATTTCTGACGAAAGTAGATATCCTATACTATTAAACGAGCAATATTTGTATATATATTTGTACTCACGTTCTTGAAATCGTCTCTAAGATATCGATGAAAGTTGCAATATAGGGGTTTACGGGGGCGAAAAATCGATCTAGCTAGGTCGCATATGTGGGTAAATTAGTTTTCTCCGTATTGTCACCTGAGCAGAGCTCGGTCGCCCAAAGTTTAAAACAAGATAATGAATAATGACATGGCAGCATGGTAAGTACTATCGAAGAAACGCATATCTGTACACTGTAATTCTTGCTTCCAGCGCTCGGCTGCTATAGTATCGCTTACCTACGAAAAAAAAGAGTCGTGTGCACGGGATTTTGTTTTCAAATTGGAATAAGTAGGTACTATATACATGGATTAGTATGAACTTTCCTATACTATTAAATGAGCAATCTCTATTTTCACCAGAGCAGAGCTCGGTCGCCCAGGTACTTAATAGGTACTATAGGAGCTAGGTTCACTTTCGCTTGCGGGAATTTATGGTAATAAAAATGCGTGTTTGTTCCATACCGATTTTTTTTTCCGACTTACTTAAATGAACGTATTTTCTAATAGAAATGGGGCACACACACATGCACACGTACTTGTTTACCCTCTCCATACCTCTGTCCATACATAATGATTACACCTTAACAATAGGTATAACCACAGATGAATACAGATGAGACACTCCGCAAAATCATTTAAATAAAAAGCGACTCCTGCCACGACACAATAAAGTGCAATTCAGGTCGCACAGCGCTTATCACCTACGGTTATATTCACCTAGAAGTTGTCTCTTTTCTATCGCGCAACTCTTAGATCTTCTGACTACGTTACACTCACTGAATTGGCCCGACAAGACGGGCCCGCCGCGTACTTGTAGCTTCATATCTAAACTGCGGAGTGTCCCATCTGGTCTGTGGTATAACTAAATGCTTTGATCTATCAATCGGAAATGAATGAAAACTTTTTACAAAAAAAAAAACAACCGACTTCAAAAAAAAAACACTACAAAGTGAAAAATAACTTTAATTTCGGAAGTCGGTGTCTTTGGTTTTGAATTTTCGTTCTTTGTCACCGACTTCCGAAATTAAAGTTATTTTTCACTTTGTAGTGTTTTTTTTTTGAAGTCGGTTGTTTTTTTTTTTGTAAAAGTTTTTATTTTTCACTTTTTAGTGGTGGTACCTACCCCACACAAATTCGAATACCACTACCTGCTATGTAAATAACAGTGACAAGAAGTTATCATATCATCCACATACTAAGTGGGAAAAAATACGTATAATTGAAGCTAACTCAAAAACTACCCAAGCAAAGTTAATAAAATCATCAGAATCTATTCATAATTGGCGGAGTAATCGCGCAACAAACATACAAAAAAAAAAAAGAAAAAAAAAACATACAGATGAATTGAGAACCTCCTCCTTTTGGAAGTCGGTTAAAAATTGTGAACGTCAGAAGCATAAATACGTTTCATATTTGCTTTTCTTGGAATCGCAAAACTGAAACATACTAAGCCAGCTCTTGAACCCTTCTAACACCAATCGAAAATAAAATATTCTTCCATTTGCTATTTGGCTTCTGCAAAAACCTATTAAAACTATACTAAAATTACCATACCAGTTGCTCTGTCCCATATTCCACGTTCACCTCTAACAATAAAATAAAACCAATACATTATTTGTGTCTATGGTCCGGACTTATACAATCTTAAGGCAAAATTCACAGACCGCATTTAAACTTAGTTTTGCTAAGTAGAGTTGGTAAGCGTTTCATACGAATGTGAACTTTATACGTTAGTAGTTAATGTTCGAATCTGTTTAAGCGAATGTGAGCAAGCATTTCATACGAATGTAAACTTCACCTATACAAATATTGTTTCATATTCGATTGAGATGCTTATTTTACTATAGGCGACGATAACCGAATTTTGTACTGAAGATCACGTATAAACGAGTAGTCTTAATCATTTGGAAAAAATATATGTTAAATTAGAGCATTTTCGTTATAACTTAATATAGAAATATTTTAGATTATGTTAATATTACATAGTGAAATTAATTTGTAAAGTTATGTCTAACGCGGATAAAAAACTGATTATCACGCAAAATCTATCAAGCGTATTTTTCAGAAACTTTCACCATTTTAAAAAGAATTTAATTATTGATCTTTTAGTATACTTGTTTTATTAAAATACCTTTTGTTTTATGTATAATGAATTAATAATGTGTCTAATTTGGGACAGCGCGCCTTGATGGGCGAGTCCTATTACTAGCTGGACGTACGACGCGTTGCGTGAGCTCAGTACAGAACACGCAAGTGACACGCACACTGTCATAAATATCTGCGTCTTAAAGTGCGGTCTGTGAATCTTGCCATCAGTATTATCTATCATTATTATCTATTCAACAAGTTACCATACGTTTTATTGGTCCACTATGCTAATTATTAGACTTGTGTAAAATATAATTTATAGATTTTAGCCTTTTTAAACAGGGTGTTCAAATAAAAAATAAAAAAAAACATTCGCTCTCTTTAAATGACCTACCCGCTATCTAATTACGTAACATATTTTCGGTAAACGATCAAGACTAATCTGTTTCACTTGACAGTTCAACAACATTCATTGCGTTATTTACGTGCCCGAGACATCGTCTGCGTGTATTTCATCATATTTTAATACAAATATCCAGGCCAAGATGAACTGGCCCTAACTCCTTGGCTTCCTACTATTCGATATTCGACATTACTCGACTTTTTTTTTGTTTTTCATCTAATACCGAATAACAGTGTCTATTATTCGACATTTGGCGAATATGTCTCTAAATAAAAATAAAATTTTAATGAGCAGAAAAACTAAAAGAAACGACTTTAAAAAATAATTAAACTTTTAATCTTTAAAAACAAAACACACTTAGTATTATTATCATTAATATAAAAAGTTAGCCAAAAATCAGTCAATTTGAAGTTAATTAGTTAGGCTTTGTAATTGAGATATGAAGTCGGTTGCGCTTTTTTTCATAAATCAAACCTGCTTCAGAAAATAAATATAGGTACTATACGTATATTATTATTTGAGAATAAATAAACTTTTTTTTTAATTCCTTTTTTATATCGAGTAGTAATGGCGAGTATTCGATTATTCGCCATAAAGAATGGCGATTAATCGGTATTCGACTATTCGCTATAACAACTGTTCGCGGCATCTCTGCATGTCAACATTCGTAACGATTGGTTCAGTGGTTTAGGCGTAAAAAGGAGACAGACAGACAGAATTACTTTCGCTGTACCTATGGCTAAGGTACCTACTTCTTAGGTAGAGTAGGTACAGCTACAGGGCCTCTATATTATGGTATACTATCTCTTTAGAGTAGATTGCTCAATATGGTATTTTCCCAGTAAAATACTTACAAAGTGCAGTTCTTACTTACTGCAAATATTGTAACTATGTTTTTGCCATTGTTTCTTTGGTCGAATCATAAATTAGTAGACACAAAGGCAAGACATTGTACAAGCATTTCAATGTTTACATTGTTCCATTCTATTGCAAAATTAATCACTAACTCAATAACAATAGGTCTCAAAATCAAACAAGCCATAACAATTTATAATACCCCCAAAAATAGCTTCCATTATTAATTAACTAATACGCAAAACGTCATAGTGAGGAAACAACATAAATCTTTGCAATTATCAAATTCTCTGTGCCGTCCTCGTCTGCATACACACACACATAGACACATCGTCGTACGCACGCGCGTCGGCAAGATCAAAGAGAACGCGACCCCTTTGTAGGTGCCGCGGTCGCGTGCTGTCTTTTTCCCGGGGCCGGTAGGTGGCGCTAGGGTGCACGGGTGCGAGCGAGACAGCTATCAGCTGATTACAACGCTTACTACGTGAATATTTCACCTCGTTATCCAGCCTTGTTTGTGTTAGAAATAGCGTTGGGACTCCTTTTATCGATATTCTTGTGGTTCTCAGGAGATGTGATTGATTGTTTCTTTAGCTATGATAATGAATGACCAATATGATGATTTTGTGGTTTTAAGATTATTTTAAGGCTGTGGATTTTTAATGTAACCTTGTGAATCTGATTATTTGATTTTCTCACATAAATTAAGTTAATATTGGAATATTATAAGTTGATTGATACTAATCGATGAATCCTCTAAGTGGAATGTTGTCAATCGATGACATTTTTAGCTTGAACGTTAAAAATTATAGACGCCACTCAAATGTTCTCGATTATTTAAACAAGTTTACTAGATAACTAAAATAAAAGTCACACATTAATTATAGCTGTCGAGTTTTTATATCTTATCTATGTCAGAAACTTGAATGTTCCCTAGCAAATGAATGATCCCTAGATAAAAAAAAAACGCATATTCTTTTTTTAAATTTTACTGAATAATGTTTTCTTTTTATCCCCCTCCCTTTTCCTTTAAAAATAACAAACATAAAATAACACGTACTTTTCTTTATTCAACAGTTTATCGACAGCGGCATCGACCGTGTCCCATCACTACAGGTACAGCCCAGCTCCCGCGTAGGCAAGACGGGGATCTGCCGATATCGATACTAGTAATTAAAATAGACTTACTGTGTCTCAGATATGTATGCTACGCCATAGTTCAGGGTATACATCGCTTATGGGAAAACTGACGTGGGAACATACCTGTGACTCATGGTGGGTAGGCACTTAGGTTCATGTGACGGTAGATTAATGGGTAGTGGTAAAGGCTAGGCAGCAGGCTGCTGTATTAATGTAGGGTAGGTATTTAGGATTGGTCTTTCCTAGAGTCGATCAGTAAAAAATATAGTCCTTCCAAGAAATAGGCTGCCAGTGGTGATAACTATTTCATTCTGGAAACTTCTGAACTTTTAAGAGGTCAGTTAGTACCTAATTACTAAGATGTAGGTTAGGAATAGCTTCCATCTGCTATAAAACTTTATCTGCATGTAATTTAGTATTCTTTGGGGAGAATTTTCTATCATCAAAGTATTACAGATAATTTCAATTAAAATAACCCGCGAATTATATCGCGATGTTGATCAAAATATGATTCGCGGCCGTAATTATAACCATCAATACAACTCTCTAAGTTAGAATTGGCTTCAAATATCGTGATTTAAACAATAAGGTAATAATAGGGTAAGTTGAACTAAGAGAGTTGTATTGATGATTTTCATGATTATAATTCTCTAAACATATGCTTGTTACGGTCGAAAATCATATTTTGATAAACATACAACCTAATACTGACCAGTACCCTAATTGCGTAACTTATTTATGTAAACAATGCCTAATTTGTTTCATTTTGACAGTTCAAGAACATTTATTCCGTTATTTACGTTGTTGAGCGGATTTTTTTTTCCAACTTATGAAGCAATGGATTAGCAATCTGTTTCAAATCGAAACAGATTGTGATTGTGTTGTATTATGCAATTAGGGTACTGTTTCAAATCGAGACAGATTGTGATTGTGTTTATTACGCAATTAGGGTACTGGAAATTACTAAAAAAGTAAGAAAAATTTAATTTCGCGGGTTACCCTGGAGCTGCAGGGGAAAACGAAGAAAATTGATCCGATTCTAAAATCATGAATAAGCTTTGTAGATAATCAAGAAATTTACAATAAGAGGGCACAATATTTTCCAACAAATGTCTACCAACCAACTCAGCAATTTAATATAAAATGAATAGGGATAGAAAATACAAAAAAAATACCAGCGAATCGAAAAAGAAAAGGCACTCGTTAAGACGGATAATTCCGTACAATCGTATAGAATAAAGAGAATACCGGTATTAACCAGTATTAACCCTGAAATGACAGGGCGCGGTCCGGGCGACCCCACGTTAATATTTTACAGGGAAATGACATCGTCAACCCGGCTCTGCGCATTACTTTTTCCTTTTGATGTTCGCTCATGTCTGAAGGCAATATAATTTTGTTTATTTCCATTTAAAATGGGCGGTTTTGGTTCGATTTGACGTTTCGCTTGTAATTTTCTTTTTTGGTTATTGGTGTTTACTGTGCAAGATTATTTTTCGAATTACGTTAATTGAGGTTAGATTCAGTACTTTTATTTTAGGTAGTTTTAAAAAATTTACTATTCAAAATGTCAAAATGCTTGATTTTAAAGTGGTCCATCTAACCGTCGAATCATAACATCTTTATAACTATCAATTGACATAGATAACTAAAAAATAGTAAAAATTCTTCCAAAACAAAAAAACCTCCACAGTATTGAAATATACAGTGGCATTTCGAAAAAAACAGAAAAGAAAACTGTTGCTAATTTTAAATTGTACGGTTGACCTGTCACGCGTGATCGGTCTGATCAGGACGACTGCTTATCAACCTGTCGGTGACCGACGTGGGCCAGCATAATGATAACGTGCACATCACTAACTACCTGACAGGGTGCCATCAACTTATCATGATTCCTACATTATTTAGCCTTATAAGGGGTTGCTAATCAGGGTAGATAATTTTTACCTACCTTTATATTTTTCATTTAAGTTTTTTTCCCGTGAACTTTAAACTTTTAGAAATGATGACTTTTAATTAGTGTTAGCATATTTTTGAAAACGAAAAGTGAATGTTAAATATACAAGAATAAAAATCGCAGGGTATATAACAATAAGGCTTTTTATTATTTTTAATATCGATCGAACTCATCCTACGTGTTAAATTCAACCAGTAGAAATACTCAAATTGACTCCAATGCGCACAGCATTATGCATGCTACGGCGTACCCCGTGACAACGCTTTTACTCGCAGCCATTCCTAGAAAATTGCATTAAATATTTTATTGCCTTTCGAAGCTGTCGAAGCCGTTATAAATTTCCTGAAAAATACTTAAAAGCATTACGACTTACACTCAGGTAAAAATACATTAAATTCAACTTCAACCCCCATCGTGCCGGTGTAAGGTCTAAAAGACCCCGCGGGTGGATTTTCGCTAAACAATGCATACATTTATATTTCCTTTGAAGTGGCGCCGCGGGGTTCGCGTCATCCGCAGGGTTAACCAGCAAACTGTTTATTACACGTAGAAAATTGAATCCACGATACCATAACGTTTTTACAATTTATATACTGTTTTTATGGTCACATCATTAATTTTCTAGTCTGTTTTAAGTCGCTGGCAATGATAGGTTTAGGTTTATTATAGAAAATAATGGTTTCAGTTGTGATTAAAAAGGCAATGAAAGCTTTTCTTCGAAGACCAATGCATCGTATAGGTAGTTGTTAAGAGTCAATTATAGAAAACTATACTTATTTAAGATCATGTACCTATGTACTCTTCAAATGGAATATCTTTCGTCAAAAGCTTCCATCAAGCAGTGATAAAACTCTCTCTCTCTTAATCTATTCATCACAATGTGATAAAAATTAAACTCACCCCCATAATCATTTTAAGTGCTTCAAGATTAAAAATCATAACATTTCTCAGTCCTTACTGTTAGTTAAGCTAAGGACCATGGGTTTATTACGATGCTTGTTGATAACCGAAAAACCTGTCTACTCATGTATGATTGTGAACTTTGACATCAACCCATCTTTTGAACGTGACTTTTAGACCCCACTTAGTTCTCCGAGAGAGAAAAAAATGTGTAGATCTGCTACAACCAGGCATCACCATAAGATGACTCTCTCAATGACCTTTACAGTTCAGGATCAGAGGGAAGGGTTAATATTAAAATGACATTGTTTTAATCAACAATTTAAGCAGACAGTGCTGATGGTATGGAAATAATTATTAACAATTTAGATGGATCTCCAAAGATTCCAAACTAATAGAGGAGTTGATCAATATTTTTGAAGTGAAAACTTCTTTAGGAGCGTTGGGCATTTTTGAGATAGGAAAGAGCAATTGAACTCGCGACACTGTTACCGTTACCGACACTTCATTAAAAATATTTCCTGTATAATAAAATTGTTCAAGTTTTCATTTCTGTCGGCACTCCCGGAGTGCCACTGTTTTTTTTCCATCTTTTGCCAGATTCCACCCCAGTCACAAACGAGGAATTTTCTCTTTTCTTTGCCAAAGAAATTTTTGACTAAAACCATACCAAATTGACATATCACAGATGTTCTTCATCATACAAATTACTATATCACAAAATCTATAAAAGCAACACTTAAAAATTCAACCCTCCCATGTCGGGCCCAATCGGCCCCCGGTACAAACGAGCCGACAACCCAGTATTAACCCTTTGACGTGTCGTGGGGTTTAATTGCCCCCTTTGCCGTGTTTATTAAACGGTGTCTCGGACAACACTATTTGTCATGTTAGGTTGTTCCCATGGCCTTATTCTGAGTTTAGTGTGAAGAAAAAAAAACTTTGTATTTTTTGTTTTGTATTGTTGATACGGTAAAATATTACAGCTTGTATTGAATTATGATGATATCATGAGTTTTAGTTTTGCTTATGAGGTTCAAAGTTTAATTTTGGTATAGTTTAAGCAAAAGTTTATCTCGATGGAGTAGAATCTAATTTCCGTGTATAAATTACATTTAAATTAAATACGTCTTATAATAAAAAATGAAGTGTAGTTTAAGAGGTTACAATTTTCGGTATTAAACTGCGTACTTTTCCTTCAAATGAAATGATTTTAAATCTTGAAATATTAATGCCATAACTTGTCAAGGTTTTATAAAAAAAAAACACAATTTCCTATACTTAATATCACCCCTTTCTCCTTAACAATAGCAAAGACCAGTTAATAACATATTAATATTCTAATTCCTAACCTATGCCCCATAGCGCTAATTATCCGGTAATTCTGGAATACCGTCAGTTGTCACTAATTTGACGACACTTTTCATAATCATACGTGTTCCGATTAGAGCGGTTAACCCCCCACTGCAACGATATTAACCACTCTGTTATTATATCTAATAGCCTCTTCAAGGGCTTTGCTGTATTGCTCGAACTTGTGGTCATTTATACATTTTTCAGCCTTTGTTTTTGTATTCATTTTCGTTGAACTAAGGTTCGTTTGAAGTTTTGTAATTGATATTGAGAGATTAATTTTCTTTGTTTGATTGATTAATTATTTGTTATTGGATTGATAGTAAGTATAGCTGGTTATTTCGTGGAAAAGTTTCTTTGATATGCAGAGAGAAAGATTTTACTGAAGAAAGTAGAATGAACGATGATATACGATTGTTTCTAAACCAAATTTTATAAAAAATGCACTTTGTAGTAAAGGTTTTTGCCAGTACTTCTATGTTCTATGTTATAGGGTTTGGTTTCCGCACTTAGTCCGTAGGGTGGACCATTGTGCGTGGGCCATGGCGGCCGTTTGGTAGTTATTCCAACCAGCCCACCTCCCTCCAGAAGCTAATTAAATCTCCTGGTCTGTTCAGAACATCTGTGTAGGATATGGGTGACCCGAGGGTTTCTTTTCTAATCTGGGTGATGCCTGTGCATTCAAAGAGCACGTGCGCTACTGTTTCCTCAGCCTCCATGCACGCCCTGCACAGAGGACTGTCCGTTATTCCTATTGTGTGGAAGTGTTTGTTTAGCGAGCAGTGCCCCGTGATGGTCCCCGTCACCATGCGCAGGCCGTTCCTGTCCAGGCGCAATAAACGCCTGGTTAGCCTGCTATCCAAGGATGGCATAGCTTCCTTTGACTGCCTGCAACCCGGTGTCGAGGTCCACCAGTTCTCTGCTTGTGTGTGGGTGAACTCCTGTAGCCACCTGCGTATTTGGTTGAAGGGGATTGGTACGATAGGCTCGGGACCACAGACTGCCGTGCTAGATCCTCTTCTAGCAAGTTCGTCAGCTGCGTCGTTACCTAGCGATCCGCTGTGTCCTTTTATCCATTGCAGTGTCATCGTGTTGCGGCCAGACACCGTTACTTGTTCTAGTGCATTGTGACATTCTAGTGTTAACTTTGAGGTAATATATTTTTTCCGTAAGGATTGGAGAACTGAGGCGCTATCGGAGAGTATGCGAATGTGGGTGTCCGTAACTCTCCTGGCTTCTATAGCGTGGGCCGCTTGTATGATGCCCACACACTCCGCCTGATAGACGGTGTTGAACATTCCCAGCGGGCGGGATATATTTATGTTGAGGTCGTGTGAAAATACTCCAACTCCGGTACCGGAGTCGGTCTTCGATCCGTCTGTGTATACTCTCAGCTCTTTCGGGCCTGAATAGTCACAGTGTTCTTCTATAAGTGTTATGTTGTAGTGCCGTTGAAAGTGGTGTGATTTCGGGGCTTTGTCGCAGGGTGATGCCAACATTGGTCGTCGTTTGATCGCATCTTCCTTTATACGTATGTGCTTAACTCTGGAGTCTTTGCTTAGGGTTCCTGATAGATGGAGCCTAAAGGCGGCCAGGGCCGCCTCCTCCCGCACGATGAGGTGCAGAGGCGGTAGTCCAAGCATTGCCTGTAGGGCGGCAGTGGGTGTAGTTCTCATACTGCTAGTGATTGCAACACACGCAAACCGCTGCAGTTTTTCGAGATCTCTTTGGGCTGTACTCAGGTCTGTCCTGGGCCACCAGACTAGTGAGCCGTATGTGATAATTGGTCGGATGACTGTGGTGTATAGCCAGTGGGTGACCTTGGGGCTAATGCCCCAATTCCTGCCTAGCAGTCGCTTGCACTGCCACAGGGATATGCTGGCTTTCGTGGTGATGTAGTTCGTGTGTTTTGCCCAGTTCAGCTGCTTGTCCAAAAAGATGCCCAGGTATTTGGTTTCAGTTGAGAGGCTTAGGGTTGTTCCAAAGAATCGTGGTAATTGTAGTGTGGTCAATTTCCTCTTTTTTGTGAAGAGGATCAGTTCAGTTTTTGCAGGGTTCACTGAGAGTTGGTGCTTGTTGCACCATTCCTCTACTATTTTCAGGGCTTGACGCATGAGATTGCATAAAGTGTTTTCGTGGGTCCCGTTTATTATTATGGTTATGTCATCGGCGTAGC
Source organism: Agrochola litura (assembly GCA_949152395.1). Taxonomy (NCBI): domain Eukaryota; kingdom Metazoa; phylum Arthropoda; class Insecta; order Lepidoptera; family Noctuidae; genus Agrochola; species Agrochola litura. Next base: position 8,320,752 of record OX424515.1, read on the forward strand.
CTACGGTGAAATAACCTTTCTCATTAAGTGTTTTGATGAGGCTGTCTGCTACCAGGTTCCATAGAAGCGGTGAGAGGACGCCCCCCTGCGGGCAGCCCTTCGCAACGATGGCCCTTGTAGTGTCATTTACTGTGACTTGTACAGCTCTCAATTTGAGCATGTTGGTGATCCAGCCACTCAGGGTCGAGTCTATGCTGTGTCGGTCGAGGGCCATTTTTATGCTGTTAAACATGGTTTTGTCAAAGGCGCCTTCAATGTCAATGAAGGCGGCCAGTGCTGAGCATTTGTGGTCCACTGCGCATTCAATTTTAGAAACAACGCTGTGCAGCGCTGATTCTGTTGATCTGCCTGTGGAATACGCATGCTGTTGTTTGTGAAGTGGTTTAACCCGGAGAGGTCCGTCTCGGATGTGCCTGTCACAGAGTCTCTCGAGGGTTTTCAGTAGGAAGGATGTGAGGCTTATAGGCCTATACGCCTTGGCTTGTGTATAATCGGACTTCCCAGGTTTGGGTATGAAAATGACTTTCACCTCGCGCCATGCGAGAGGTATGTGTCTAAGTGCTATGCAGGCTCGATAGATCTCCACCAGCCATGGTGTCAGATGATCTACCCCCCATTGCAGCAGGGCTGGGAAGATGCCATCCAGCCCTGCCGACTTGTATGGCTGAAAGGTGTTGATAGCCCACTTTGTGCGGTCTTCTGTTACTATATTGCGGGCTCTTGACCAGTCTTGATCCGTTGGGGTCCATTCTGGTTCAGCCTCCCACGACCTGTCCTCCAGGATCTTACAGTCTGGGAAGTGCGTCTCAAGAAGGACCTTACTGGTTTCATAGTCAGTTAGTGTGTATGAGTTATCGGGTTTTTTCAGCGCGCCGAGAGTTCGGTCCTGATCAGTTGATAGGATCTTACGTACTCTTGCCGCTTCGTTGTTAGTTTCAATTGATTCACAGAATTTCCGCCATGCTTTTCTCCTGGCAGTTCTGATTTGCTTCTTGTATGTGTATTGGGTCTCTTTGTATACCTCCCAGTCCTCTGGGAGTCTGGTGTTTTTGGCTCTGTTGAATTGTTTACGTAGTGTGTCTCTGAGTTTACTAAGTTCGGCGTTCCACCAGGGGTTTCTCTCACTCTTGGTTCGTGGCGCTCTTAGTTTGCAGCATGCATGGTATGCCTCTGTTAGGTATTGTGATAGTTTTGTTACGGTGTATTCTAATTGTGCCTTGTCTCGTAGGGTTACCCGTGATAGATGCCTCGCCAAAAGGGAGGCTAGCAGGCGTTTGTACCCGGGGACATCGGTGCGCCGCGGGTTTCGCCTCGGTGCGGGTTTCCTCGTGTTGGTAGTTAGTGTAAAGCGGATTCTTCTGTGGTCTGAGCAGGAAGGCTCATCCGATACGTGCCAGTTTGTGATTAGGTTTGTCGCGTTTTCTGTAGCAAGTGTTTGCCAGTACTTATAATTTAATAGTTTAAATATTGATAAAGATGTTTGTCATTTTGTATAAACTATTCTAAATCATCTAGAATAAAATAAAATTACAATAATCTGTTCAAGGCCCCACAATTACTCAATTTCGCACATTTTAAAATAATGCCCTCTAACCCAATTCATTCAAAGATCCGTCTTCACCTCGTCGTTGTGAATAAACCATTATCTTGTTATTCAAGTCATCACAAACAAGGTGTTTATCTCTCAGCGCCCGAAATTCGCGCCCACAACGGAAATACTCGGCATAGCTCGTCATTTAGACAGAGACAAAACATCCGCGAATCTTGTAAGTGCGAATGGGACAGCGAAAATGTAACCACAATTTTTCCTTCAGATTTTTGAATCGTTCCAGTTTGGTTGCTTTCGATATGGTCGAATGATTGCTATCTTGCGAAATTACTGCATGATTTAGCTGATAATATCATTATTAAGTAATTTTGGAGATTCCTGAATAGTTTTTGAAGAACATCACGGTTTTAAAATTGATAATTCTAGTTTAAATTATTGAAATAAAATTGATCTTAGGCAATATTATATGCTATAAAGCTGAGATGGGTTGGATAAGAAAATGAAATTGGTTGATTAATGACTATTAAATATCTTTACTTCTATTGAAATCTAACTATTACCTTTATCATTTGGATGAAATACTTATTTTTAGAAAATTTCGTGTTGCCAAGGCTAATTTTAACTTCAATTCAGCAACAGCACACAATACAACAACCATAACGGGAATAACAAAAAATACGATTACCGCGGAGACAATCGTTGAAGCCGATTTAATTTTAAACTTCTCAAATCCCTTCAATTTTCTACTTTATACCCTTAATTTTAAAGTTCATATTTAACTTGAAATCTCGTGTCATCCCTGAATTCTGATGCACGCACAGCGAAATGTTTTACATAGTGAAAGCTTGCAGCAAGAGATAAACAAAATACGAATGTGACACTGTGACCTGTCACCGACATTATTGCCGTTCCGAACCGTTCCGGATCGTGCAGAACCGTGCCGTGCCGTATAATGTCGTTTTGCAGGACGCGGCGCGCGAGGGTTAGATGAGAATCTTTGGAATATTAGTACTGCATAGTAGATGAGTTTAAATAGATTTAAAAATGTTAAAATGTAAATGGAATTAAAAACAAAAAAAAAATATCGTAATGATTCGTTCATATTAAAATCGTACCTTCTAAAACCATTTTTTTGTTAGCCTTTATTTTAATTTAAGCACTGTCAAGCAGGTTAAAAAAGGTCAAGTCTCTTGAAGACTTAAGCAAGATTATAAGCATCTCTTACATTATTATTTCCCCCAAAATAACTCATGAAAAATCTTCAACTTTCTTCTTATTTTCCTCTTAGAAAATTCAGGAAAAAATCTTCAACTTTTCGGGCAAAATCTTTTTTAATTATTGCACTGTTTTCCTTATGGTGCGGCTACATTCTTCGCTATAAAGTGAACTAAACTTGGCGCGCTCTCTGTTTCTCAGCGAGACGTCGAGTTGTGTGCGAGAGAGAGCGCGCGAAGTGTAGTTCGCCTTATCGCGACAATGTGGCCCCAGCATAACGAATACATTACTGTACTATGACTCAGTGAACTCGGTAGTACTCAGTGACTCAGTGGCTAAGTGTCCGCGCTAGCAGATTGAGATTGATGCGCTCGCGCAGGGCTTTTTGCTCTAAATTAAATTATTCGCGGAATCGGTGACAAAATGGCCACTTAGTTTCTCTAAGCTGTTTTATTTTTTAGATTTGAATAGCTTTGCGCAGCTTAGTTATTTGAAAAGGACTATTTTAAAGATCTGTTTACTGAAGGTTTGTTTTATGTGTGCCCTGCAAACCCACACACGATTCAGAACAGATTTTTTATTTGTTCGAAAATATTACGAATATAAAAACGTTTTTTATTGTTGTATAGTTAGTTATAGTTTATTTATTTATTTTCTCATCACAAATGCAGATTTGTACAGGAAATGCTGAACCTAAAAATTGGGTTAACATTTGTGAGAGACTGGTGCCCGATAAAGGCATAAAATACCTGTGTTACGGGTCACCTGTGTTATATGTACCTGCTACTTACTTATTGATATTTCATTTAAAAAAAAAGAAAACAAAAAAAAACAAGATATTCTCACCACTGTTCTAAATTTAAAATCGATTATATCTAGAACAAAACTGTAACTCCCATTGTCTTACCTATAGATATTTCATTTAAAAAAAAACGAAAACAAGATATTCTCACCACTGTTCTAATTTTAAAATCGATTATATCTAGAACAAAACTGTAACTCCCATCGTCTTACCTATAGATATTTCATTAAAAAAAAAAACGAAAACAAAAAACATTACAAGATATTCTCACCAGTGCACACTTTTCTAATTCTAAAATCGATTACATCTAAAACAAAACCGTAACTCCCATCGTCCCCCGTCCCCCTACACAGCAACATCCATGTACCATAGCTACCCCTTGTAAATATTCGCTAGGAAAACAGCGGCTATTCCAATTTCCTGGTGAAAGCCTGCCTCCTACGTCAAAAACATAATTGGCATGCCCTTCACTGCCGATGAGCAAAGAAATGCGAAGGCTGGATGGGACTGCGTACGTGGGCGTCGTTAAAATAGACTATATTTTTATTTATTTTTTGAGTGGGTGGATAGTTGTTTTTTTTTTAACAAGCTTAGCATTTTTGTTCTGGGATATGATACTATAGGTATGAAGGAATAACGTTAATTTATTGTGAGCTGTAGAAATTAACACCTAATTGTGTCCGACATCTACCACCTAATAATGGATGTTTTTCTCTTAATTGCAATTTAAACCATACTTTAAACAATATTTATCTAAAAATAACTTAACAACAGCTGTACTTATTTAGAAAAGATGTATTAATATGAAATAATACCAGTTATTACACCTTTCCATAAAAAGAGGACATTAATCTATGAAACGAAAGTTAATTATTAAGCTCGGTTTATAAACGGCCTATAAAATGTTATTATTTGTAAATATGCAAGTATACATCAAACAGCAAGATAATTGACGTCGTATGTTTAGCAAGTTATAAAACAAATGTCCTATAAGTTATTTCTAAAAATAAACGAACAAATTGCATCATACGTACCCCTTTTAATACACGCCTTCCTCAATGTCATTTAAATAGAACGAACGTTTTTGGATTAAATGAAGGACAATTTGCATTTCTAATGTATGGTCAGCCTTCATCAATTATTTATTTATTTGAAATACAATTTTTTTATTAGACTTAGTGCAAATTGTTTTTTTCTTTGTTGTAATTATGTGGGTAGTAGACATTAACTAGCCAATTAAAAGCTTAAGTTTTAGTTACGTTACTTTATTACTATTAATTAGCAACACAGCTGGTCCTCTGACTTTTCGGATTCATGTGCGTATTGTATAATTATCACTTGCTTCATAAACGGTGAAGGAAAACATCGTGAGGAAACCGGCATGCCTGAGAGATATTTCTCGACGGCTGTGAAGCTAAGTCAGAGGCCCTTGGGTGGCTGTAAAACTCTGACACCAGGTTAGACACTAACCACACGAAAAGAAGAAGACAGCCGTTAAAACTTTTAATATTATTATGATACGATACAATTTATTTTCTTTTCCATATCTACATTTTTAAACTTGCCACATCCAGTAACAACATTTTAATCCACCTATACATAGGTTCGCCCAGGCTGTCGGAAAAGGTCAATAACCCCGCAGCCTCCCAAGCTACCCTCCGATACTCAGATTTGAATATTGTGCCACCCTCCAAAATTTTACCATTACATTTTCTTGAACGACTCGCCGTGAAAAAGAAATGTATAGAAAAAGTTTTACCGATTATATTTTTGTTAGAAGAATATTATTGTGTAGACTGAAAAGGGAGCTTTGTCGATTATGCTTCTTTAATCATTTGTTTCTTAGAATATTTGTTATTTTTACATGGTTTCATAAAGCCGAAAAGATATCGTACAGATTTTATTTTACGTATTCAAAGTTAATTATGGTCTATGACGCTATATATTGCAATTAGATTTTGCCATATATTGCGTTAGTAGTGATTCATGAGTTCATGATATTTAAAAAAAAAACTTTATAATAAATTTATTAATACGACTTTATCTTTTCATTTATCAATTTGTCGACCGTGGGAAACTTGTTAAAATTTGCGCGTCAATTAGTAATCGAATCTTAAATTATTTTATTATACATTACATTAACTTTATAATATTTGTAACCTTCGTTGCGTTTCTGGTTAATAACCAACATTCTTATTCTCCCCTTCAATAATAAAAAAATACCGTCGCTACATTTTTTCCAATACACAATGCAATCATAACCCTACTTTTATTTAGATAATCTCCTCTTTATCTGAAATTGTATTGAAAAGTAGATAGATATGTAAATACGTGTGTATAGTGCAGCCTCCCTCGTTATATGGATCCGCCGGGATCGCATCCGGCTCGAAGGACCAATGCCGGAAATGGATAAGGAACGACGTCAAATCCGTAAAGGTATTCTCGATTTCAGCTTACAAAATAATATACATACGCAGAAACTTTATAACCAAGGTTTATACCTAATATTTTTATTCAAAAGTGGGTAGTTTTATAATTACAGAACTTTTGTTCTCTAACAATAAAAGCTTAACAATAAAACATCCTGCATTGTTTAAAATAAAAACATTCTTTAGTTAAAAAAGTTATTTGCAAAAAGTTAAATAGCTGAGATCTAAAACTAGACCAAAACTTCCAAGGTCGGTACTCGGCGTCGCACGCACACAGAGAGGAGTGCCACCCCTCACCCACACAGCCTCAGGACACGTGTACGAATCACCCCTACACATGGTTGCCATAGCAACACAGCATCCTACTTCCACGCCCACTACCCCGGGGGCGAACTCTCAAGATATTACGCCCTACTTCGTTCGCATTGGTGAACTAAAGGGGTGTAGGAACACTGCGCTTGTGTGCGTCAGTTAGGTTACCGCTGTGACCTGACGGAATTCGCCAATTCTATTTTAAAGCCGTGACATCTACTTCTTCCGAACAGCATTTCGATAGAGTACCGAATTAAAAGTTAACTAGCAAAACTCGCGTGTATACCAACTCGGTTACTGAATGCAAACCGAGCACTCAACTTTATTCGCAACATTCACCGTCCGCTCGTTAACAAACCTATTCAAATTTGAAGTATTAGTCGATTGAGGCAACATTTCTCGCGTCCTATCGCCACGAGTTCCAATTAGCGACTGCGGCTTGTCGCTCAAGTGGCGGTGACGTCACGCCGAGCTTTCATGCGGCTTCAATAACTACCCACTCAGCGATTTCTTCAATAGCCGGCCACTCCACCTGGCCTTCATTAGGGACCTTCTCAATGTACACGCAAAGCTGAAAAGATGCTTACTAATTTAAAAACAGCAAGTTTTAACGAGAAAAGTTGTTTAGCCAATAAACCAGCGCGGTTGACGCTCAGCGTTAAGTATTTAATAGCGCTATCTAATTGCGTGATATAATTTTGAATTATTATCGTCTGTCAACGGAACAAAGCTCGTTCAACTCTTTTGTTTCTACCGGTCGCGCCATAGACAAATCTTATTATGGAAATATTTTCAAATTAAGAACGCGCTGCTCCCGCATTATGCGTCTCGACTGTCATCATTGTCTATGGCTTCTTTTTGTTCGTTGCTCGCATGTCGAGGTTTTTCGACCACCGTTTCGGTTATTTTTTTCTTTTTTAAACTGTCCCGAGCGTGAATGGAGGTCTTTGTTCGTGTTTTATTATTAATTAGTGGGGCTTCTTTGTTCGTGGTAATTATTGTCTTAATAAGCAGTTCCTGCTCTTCGACTATAGACGGGCGGAGGAATTGTCAGCCCTTTTACTTTTAAATTGCTTGGAATTATTATTTTGGAGCACGTTTTTGGTCAGTGCTACTTCACTAGCTTTTGAATAAATAGTCATAATGAGGTTTGAAATGTTTTTTGTCACAACGGGATGTTCTGTGGCTAGATTTTTTTATACAAAAATAATATTCTCATGCCAACCACGTTTTCTAGTAAAATTAATTGATATTGATGCTTAATATTCAGCAGTTTGTGTTTAGTATCTTAGATTTGGAACCCCATAAATGAAGACTAAGGAAATGTAAAAAAAAATATTTCCTACTGTCTTCCTTTTTACAAAACGTCTTACAAAAATACAACTATCAAAACCCCTGAAACAAAACCTTCAAAATTAAATAACGTCTACGTGTACTGTCGTTTATATCGCATAATAAAGTGGTGAAAAGAATTCCCAGTTTAATTAGAGGTGAGATACTCTGGCTCGGAAGTGCGACGCGCCTCAATGGCCCTCGTTGGGCGCCATTTTGCATAATTGGGCGACGGCGAGGGTAGAACGAAATTTATACGTTCCAGGCGCCAATTTACTTGCTAATGACGCGTCGTCTTCCCATAGAGTAGTTGTCGGGTTTTTGTTGGCTTGGAACTTTGTTTTTTTAGGGTTGTGTGTTTATTTGTTTGTTCCTTTCTTTCTTTTTTTTATTAAAAAATAATGTTTTTCGGTTTTTGTAGACGTGACGCCCGGTACTGTTAGTTTTTGTGTCCACTGGGCTGAAGCCTGAAGGTATAATGACGGATATTTTTTTGTGTCTGGAGATTCTTTTTTATTTGATTACCCTCGAAATATTTTTAGTTTCTCGTAGCTTCTGGAAACTAAGGATTTTAGTTTTACGGAATTTTCTCAACGATGAGATTATCATTATGTTCTTCTGTAGTCACATTTTTGTCATTACCATCCACAGCCTAAATGGTTATCTTTTATTTTTGTTTGTGAATTATTAACGTTGTTCTTTATTTGTTTCAGACGGGTAAGATGGGCCTGCCAGCGGGAGGAAGCCTGTCGCTGTTCTGTCCCGGCGGTGAACTGGGGCAGCCTCCTCCGGCCCATATGGGCATCCCTCCGCCTTATCAGCTCGACTCTAAATTAGGTAAGTTTTATTGTAGTCCTTTTGAACATCTTAAACGCCTTTAATGACAAATGAGGAGAAGCTTAGACAGTGATGATGCTTCTTTAAGAATGTGTCCTAAAATAAAAAATATTTTTGTGATGAGACTATACCTATTTCTACAATCGAATCAAAGCGCCTGAACGTTTGTTGTTTTAAGTAGTTGTTTAGCATCTTCAATTAGCATTGACAGCTAGAATCCTCTTAATAATAAAAAACAAAGAACCACTCAACTCATTTTACCCAAAAGACCAATATTTATATCCTCCCATGGTCCCACCTAAACAACATGACAACTTAAACTAAGTTTCGTCTAGACACTAACTAGGTACATGTTACAGCGGCCGGGCTGGCGCGGACACCCATGTACCCCTTCCCTGGGGGTACGTACCCCTACCCCATGCTAAGTCCGGAGATGTCACAAGTTGCAGCTTCATGGTGAGTTAACTTTTCTACGTTTACTATGTTTTTTGGTGTTGTCTTTTTTGAAGTACAAAATGGTGTTTGTTCTTTAGGGAGGACTTTTTTTTAATAATGATATAATAAGGAAGATTAGTAATTATTTCAATATAATATTTTTTGTAATGTCCTCTCTGGCTCTAACCGAAAGGACCAGAAATCATGGGAAAAGCTTTTGCCTACTTGATCATACGATTATTATAAAAACTATTTGCAAAAAATTGGTCGTTCACTTCAGACCTTCAGTTAACCTAATTTTTCTAACTCTGCGCTTTTTAAGAGGACTGATGTCGTGGATTTGGAAAGTTCAGATACAAAACATAGTTTTTGCGTACTTTTGGATTTTAAAAGTGGCTGCCTACTGTGGGCCCAAGTAATACAACAAAATGTACCATCGATACGAAAGAAGCAGCCATCAAAAGCAGAATCTTGGGCAAAAGCTACTAGTGAATAAGACCTTATGTTTCCAGGCATACCCCAAGCATGTACCCCATATCGTCAGCGGCGAGCGGATTCAGGAGTCCGTACCCCACGTCGTTGCCAATCTCAAGCTCTAGTCTATCGAGGTATGGTATCCCTAGGTACATACATACTTGTTTTATCTTGTACAGGTCTATTATTTAGCTATGGCAATAAGAATATGATGGAGGGACGCCATGAACTTGTGAAAGCCGCCGAGTCGCAATTTGAGCTCAGGATTTGAGCCTTTTTCTTTTAAAAGTCCGATCAAATCATGTTTGCCATCGCTAAATAATATGCTCGTACATTCAAATAATCATAATAGTTACTACTTCAATTTTTATTTTAACCATTTCCCCGATATGTACTAACTAAAACATCACCTATAAAATTCATGCTTTTTCTGGAAATTATTGGTGATCACAGCATTAAAGGAGTGTATAGCTGTGATTCTGTGATTATATTTGGTCACCTTTATGAACAGTTTGGCGACAAATATGGTGGCCTGGTCTTTGCCAGGAACTATAAAGCAATGCGGTGGCCTAATCCTTGCATGTAACTACAAAACAGTCTATAGAATCCATTCCACGGAAAAAGACCCACCACTTTAAATGTTTGGGAAATTCTTTACAGAAGTAGTAACTATATTTCCACAAAGAGTCAATTTCCTCATACCTTCGTTCTTCTCCAGTGAATTATACCGGTTCTCCCCAACGCTGGGCGGAGGCCTGGGGCTCGGCTTAGGACCTGCGCTCGTGCCCCCTCCCCCCTCCAAGTCAGACCTCGACTCACACCATTCAAGATACGCAAGGTAAGAAGAACTACGTTATAATTCCAGTGATTCCTAGACCTGGTTCTAATTGAGGACAACTTTATTTGCGCAACTGGTCTTAAGGCCTGCATTATTTGCCAAACTGGTCCTTCTGTTAAGAAGGTCTAGAATTATGTTAGGAGAGCCCAGAATTCTGTTAAGACGCCCCAAAATTTTGTTAAAAAGGAACATAGTTCTGACCAGTACCCTAATTGCGTAACTTATTTTCGTAAACTATTATGACTAATTTGTTTCATTTTCACAGTTCAACAACATTCATTGCGTTATTTATTTACGTTGTTGAGCAGATTTTTTTTTCCAGCTTATTTATTTATTTATTTATTATGAATTAATGGATGAAGCAATGGATTAGCAATCTGTTTCAAATCGAAACAAATTGTGATTGATCGTGTTTACGCAATTAGGGTACTGGTCCTAAAGCACACATTATTTTGAAACTGGTCCTAAGGCCCACATTATTTTGCGAACTGGTTCTTCAGTTAAGAAGGCCTAAAATACGGTAGTTGCCTAGGTAAAAAAAAAGAAATTCTATTCCGTCTTTCAGATAAAAAAAAAATATTAGACACGTATTTTTTGCTTTATCATATTAATCAAAAATAACTTAGAAAACACGCATTCAAGTTGGGGAGTGGGGGCTCGCTACGTCACAACTCAGTATTAAATCTAGCAAGGCGTGACGTCATGCCACATTTTAACTCAATGTATCGCCTTAATCTTTTGATTACGTCAAAAATAAAAAAATACGTGTTCAATATTTTTTAATAACCTACGTAAGAGGGACAAAAAAATTTTTGGACCCTGGTCTATTATGTTAGGAGGTCCCAGAATATAGAATATTTTTTTAAAGTAACAGAGTTGTGTTGATAAGGACCAGATTTGTAAATAAGTTATGACGCTTGTTAGTAAAATTGCATCTTTCTTTAACTAAACGAAACTAAAGGGGCGTCACAAAATCCGTGTGAAAAGTCGCACCTAATTGTCAATTCAAGTTAATATTTATGGCATTTCTGTACAACAGCGTGGTTGATAATCATGTATGTTTCATGGCACATCTTCTCCACAAATTGTTTATAAAACTTCTCACTGATTTGTCTTATAGTTTATGACCGGTGGTTACTGCATACATATGTTTGATTAGACCTTAAATTTCGGAGTTTTGGACAGACGCATTACTTCGAAGAATAAATTCTTTCAATGTCTTTTGAACAATGTGAATAATATCAATAACCATACATTACATTTGATTTTTATTGTATTAGAAATCTGGGAAATCTTGTGTGGGTTCTTCAACTATTGCCAAAGTAGATGGCAAAAAAAAACTTTTTTACAAAAAATACAACCAGCTTCCAAACTGTAAAGTGAAAAATAACTTTCATTTCGGAAGTGGGTGTCTTTGGATCAGTACAAAAATGCAGTTTGGAAGTTGGTTGTCTTTTTTGTAAAAAAGTTTTTTTTTCTCACTTTTTTGTGGGTTGGTTTGTAATTTATCTAAGTTACAATAGCCTAATGTCAACTGCTTATCAAAAATACCCAAATCGCTATAGATGTGCCTATAATATTTGAAGAGTTCCCTCGATAAAAAGACTTTAACTCAAGAGTAGTATAAAAACGAATTCAGTAAAATAGAAACAGTTTTATTCAACAAACAATTACCGATTCAAACTCAAATAAATATTTTTCATTCGCACCACGCACCAAACAATTTATACCGTACACATTTAATTTTTTTTAACAATTATAATAACATTCTAACAAAACGTTTCAATCAGCTGCACGCAAGCAACGCTTTTGTCACAACTCACACCCTTTCTGCTAATCTCTGATGGTATCATAGCGTGATGGTATCGCTCCGGCTATTATGCGAGTTATACGACTAAACTGCCCGCCCTCTTGTTCGATAGATTGAAGATAACGCAAGTAGGGGTGGGTTGGACACATGTCTACGTGAAATTGTTTTTGAAAAATTGTATGTATGTTAGTGTTAGGCAAAATATTCGGAAAAGGCATAATGATGTATTATATTAAAATTTAATGGTTATGAGAAGAACATAAAATTTTATTTTTTAAATAAATTTACCTATCATTATAATTTAATAGTAAGTAGGTAGGTACTCAATTAATAATTTTTAATAATTTGTATGTCACTATTAGCAAAATAAAGCGCACTACCTAATTTTTAAGATGTTTGTAGGTACCTATTTTTCACAAATAATTCTTCTTATTTATTTATTTTCATAAATATTAAATAATTTTTGAATATATAATATAATATTTTTTTTTTTTTATATATAAAAAAATATATTCTTAGTCATTACACAAATGATGGATGCATAACTATGTAAGTAATTAAGTCGAGATCAAAAAGTAAACAATTTTGATCTCAGTGTTAATTAGGATCATAAGTTAATCATAGGGCATTCAGCTTATCACAAAGTCACACTCATTTATCTATCATTCACGATCAAGTCCTATGTCTTCTTCATTTAAAACACACATACATAAAATCACGCTCGTAATTCCCGAAGGGTTAGGCAGAGGTGAACTTATGGCCCACCAATACTTCGTCAGTTACAATAATTATTTTATAAAACCTCAATAAAAGTTTCAGAAACAGTTATCTTATTGCCAACAATAAAACAGCCACTGTCATAGTAACTATAATATCATCCAAATGAGTATTATAATGTTGTAATAAATTTCATTATGCAACTCGAATTTCAAAAAAAGAACGTTGTCATGCACGCGCGTTTCATTACCACACTCCGTAATTTAAAAAAATAACTTATAGGTTATTCGAATTCACATCGTTTCCCGCCATTTTTGTTCGATAATAGTAGGTATTATTTACAAAAATGAGTGATACAAGCTTTGATAACACACCACCAGATATTTCTAATGCAGTAAAGGACATTTCTAATCAATTATTACCAGAAAAGTCGATTAAACAATACTATGGTTTCAGAACCTTTTATAGAGGATTCACATCATGGGTGTAGATAAAGTCTGGAATGCAACTGTACATAATTAGGTATTAAAACACTCATGTGCTACTCTATATAAACTCACATTCGTGTTTTCATACCCTTTATATACAACAGTTGCATAAATAACTAATCTTTGACAGTGTAATCCAGGTTACCCATATATTTTAAACTTAGCAATTTTTTATGGTCCTTGTATACTTCTACCAAAAAAGCTTGGCAATTAATTATGCTACCGTATAAAATATGGAGGTTTTAAATAAATTGTCAACAGGATTGACTGATCAGGTGACAAGAAAGCTGATGCCTTACGAAAAGTTACCAGCTTCAATGCAAACTGCATCAGTCAAAACGTGTAATCAAAATTATGGGGTCTCACTGTTGGCGATAAGCAGAACCATAGGAGGCCTTCGGGATATTTTTAAGATTTAGTTTGATATTCAAATTATATGAGATCAGTCCGAAATGTTTCGGAACGAAAGAACAATTTTGAGGAAGATGCAAAAGTAAAATTAAGAAATAGTCAATCAATCTGCCTAGCCTTGTTGGGGTCGGCTTCTAGTCTAACCGGATGCTGCTGAATACCAGTATTTTACATGGGGCGACTGTCTATCTGACCTCCGCAACCCAGTAACTGGGTAAGACTGGTTGTCAGATTTTTGAGCTTCTGCCGACCCGTAACGACTGTCAAAGATCCACGAATGATAGTCGAGACCAACGGCTTAACGTGCTTTTCGAGGCACGGAGGAGTCTCGGTATGTAAAGATGGTCACACATCCGCGGACCAACCCCGGCAAGCGTAGCTTAACCTTATGGATCGACCCGTGCGGCTGTTATTACTTAGCCACGAGCTCCTCCTCGATAATTAAGAAATAATGTAGTAAACCATTAGTTTAAATCTAATCAAATCCTAAAACGCGTTCCATGTGGTCCGATGAGATCCTGAAACTTAATAATTATGATATGACTTTTATTTGACCGTAATGATTTTGTTTTTTCATCGGCATTTTAAATGTGAGAAAAAAATCCTCTGATAGCAATAAAAAGCTTCAGTTTTCTGTATTTCAACAACATAGTAAGTACCTACTGTCCATTATTAAAGTATTAAATAACTAAATAAGGATTCACCATTTGTTCTCGTTTTACACAACAATATCTGATTATAATTCCATCCAAAACCGTCGCTTCTCGCTCACAATGCAACCTCATAACCACATACATAAAAGTCCAGGTACAATCATGTAAATAAGTCCCTGGAGGAGAAATTTAATTAAGATGATATATGAGCAGCCTGGCTAACGGGCCGCGTCACTTGGTACAGTCGCCGAAACAAATGCTCGAGATTTTTGGAAGAGATTATACTTTAGTCGGCGCTAAAAAGTTCTTTAATAAGTGCTTTCGATTTAAAGAATTTATTCTCATAAAGAACACAAACAGTTCACCTAAAATATGAGACATTCATATAAATCATGCAGTTATAAGGTGACATAATGACTCCGTGAGTCCATAAAAAGAGAACAGAATATTAATTTAATATTAGGCTTTGAGAGATTTTAAGTTCTAAAAAAAGGTTGTTTTGTTGCTTTAAACTGCTGACGCCTATTAGGTCAACTTGGAAACCAAGATGGCTAAAACTATTTAATTCTTGAAAGTGAGTATTGTGTGTAATTCGCAAAGATGGCCCGCGGACTTGTGATTTTCTTGCGTTTTTTGCAATACGGTAGTTGCCTAAGTAAAAAAAAGAAATACTATTTAGTCCGTCTTTCAGATAATAAAAAAATATTAGACACGTGTATTTTTTGCTTTGTCATATTAATCAAAAATAACTTAGAAAACACGCATTAAAGTTGGGCAGTATTAAATCTAGCAAGGCGTGCCGTCATGGCACATTTTAACTCAATGTATCGCCGTAATCTTTTGATTACGTCAAAAAAGAAAAAATACGTGTTTAATATTTTTAAATTATGTACAAGAAGGACAAAAAAAAATTGGACACAGGCCTATTTGCAGGTCATTGTCAGGTTGTATCTTGATCAAAATTTATGATTTGCGACCTTATCAAATATGCCTTTACTTGAACTAATCATAAAATCAAACCGTAAAAACGCATGGCTGACTGTAGCACTCCTAGTCACCCAAATAGTCAAAATGATTATTTTAAGTAAGTAAGTTTATTTATTTGTATAAACATATACACATTTATTATTATCACTGCGCTGGGAAAACACCTGTCGCAGTTGATTTCCATCCTTTTGACATAAATTGGCAAAAAGAAGGGAATGGTGACAAACAGACAAACATTTACTACACCTTCGGAAATAACATAGAAAAAAAGTCAATAATTATAATATGCAATGAGCCAGTGACAATTATTAACATATTCATTAAAAAAAAACATAGGTTCGTTAAGTCCATAATCTACATTTTTATCGTATAATTCTAAAAGTAATTAACAGGTGAGATCTAAGTATTTAATACTTACTTAATAGTTATTTTATTACTATAATGTCGTATTTGTCGACCGCTTGGTATTCAATCTACACGATCTTGTTTAATTAATTTAATTTATGTACTTCCGTTTTTTGTTATTTTTTAATGGAAATTCTTGAGTAGGTAAAAATAAAAAAAATATTTATTATCTGTGTATTTGCAATCGTAATAAAAGTGAAGAAGGGAATAGATAGAAAGAAGTCAGATAGCTTTTATTGTATCTCAACTAAAGGGAAAACAAATGGTCCAATGGTCCTAGTAGGGTGGGTGGTCCTTTAAAATTATGCTAGCAAAATCATGTTGAAATCTATTGTTTGTATGAATACCTTATTGCTTATAAAAGTTCACTCAAACTCAAAATATTTGGCTAAAGTTGACGTGACATTAACTTGTCCTGCTGACTGTACATAACACATAATTACTGCGCGCGCGCCGAATACCTCGTTTGGGTGCGCACACGCATTGTGCCCGGATTTTCTTTCTCTTTTTATATCTTTCCCCATTTTTAAACCGTCCATAGGAAGTCGTATATCCCAAGCTAGTTTGGTTATATTCAGAACTAATTTGGTGCATAAAACTTTTATATTGGACGTATTAAACCAACAGTTATATGTCACTGACAATGTATTTTATTATCTCTATTTATACAGTTTTAGAATTTCGAAGTCAGGAAGTCGTTTTTTACTGGTTTTGCTTTTCTTTTTCGATTAACGGATTTAAGGCTATTACGGGCCGTGCTTTAAATGGTTAACTTGATTTAAGCAATCCGGAAATCTGCTCTTCGTCTGCCTGCTCTGGTCCCATATAACTTAGGGTCATCACAATATTTGTTTCTCTTGTATCACCCTTGTCAGTCGGCACCTCATCATTCACTCCTTTTTCTCATTATCCCTTTTTTGTGTAGCCTGTACTGTCCAAGTCCTTCCAGGAGCTCTTCACGCGCCACCTCGAACCAGCCCTCGCGCTACGCTCTTTCTGGGATACTTTGTTAAAAAATCTAGCTCTCCAAAGTCTAGATGTCCCATATTTGCCTCTTTTCAACTTAGTCGGATCTCTGTAAAGTTACAGACCTACAGTTACATATTTTATCAGTTGACTCATCAGTTTAAGAGCTATCTCCTAAATTACGCGTCTATTTTTGGAAAATCACGAGAAAGGTCGCTAGTACCGTTGAAATGACTTGCGGTGACATTGTGACTAATTTGTTTGTTTAAACTTGGCTTAGGATAATTTGTTTCAGATTAGGATCTGCTAATGTGACTATTTAAACAGTTTGTTGGATAAATTCTTCTCTTAAACCTGCAGGATTAGATTGAAATCTTTAAGTTAACGAATTAAATCAAAATTGATTACTGATCTTTGTTCGTAGCCTGGTTTTGGATTGTCCTCTGCAATCTAATCATCTTCTTACAATAGCTGATAGTGGCTTTACTAGAACTGAACTAGAGCAGAAATTAGTAGATTCAAAAGAAGATAATGAATTATTTTCAGTTCCGTTCCAAGTATCTGAACTTCCCTCTACGTTTAATTCATTAGAAACTTCACGACAGCCACATCTAATACCTAGGTACTGCCCCTGTTCAACTATGCTCGACATTCTTCTCGTAGTCCACTTTTGGCAGACACTGCCATCTGGTCATACCCCGACCTTGTCACCTTCTGCAATCCTTTAATTTCCGATTCCCAGATTTCGGTCCTTCCAGTCGAACCACCTTCATCCAAGTTTCTCTATCTTACTTCTACCTTACAAAAAATTCCACCCACTTTACCTTTTACTTCAAATACTATCCCATATCTCAACAAACATTTTAAAAATCAGTATGCTCGCCATAATTACGAAGCTTCTCGGCCACGTTCGTGTATGATCGGCTGCGCCGGAAACACCGCGTCTATTTCCAACCGGACGCACACTGTTTATTGTCGTCTGTCTGGACGGGTGTCGTTAACACCTAAACTAGTTATTAACATATTGATCCCACTACAACCGTTGGTGAATGTGGATGGGTTAAGTATGGTCGGGAGAATCAATGATGGTCGCTGGTCAGGGTTTTTTTGGGGATGTCAATTTGGGCTGCAATTTTTCTAACGTCTATTATTTAAAAAATAAATCCTAGGTTACTTCCAAACATTTGTGGGGTCCCGGATGACCAAAAACAAGGCAAATGTAAAAAGTGAATTCAGGCAAAATGTGTGCATGATTTAGAACCTGATAAAGTTAAGAAAGATGCGATTTTATTTGTCCCACGTGCAAATTGAAGAATGTCTTTATCAGTGTTATGATATCAGATGTAACTTATGTTTTGATATAAATAGACAATTCTAATGATAAAATCATGAAACGTGACGGAATCTCAAAATACTTGAGATATCTACTCCAAAATTCTCAATCAAATTGAACTACATATTTGTCAATAAATTACCAATTAAATCGATTTAAGCATATAGGTATGCTGTCAAAATTACCTCTGAATTTTAGCAGTAAAACCATCGCTTTCTTTAGCTAAACAATTACGCTGTATTTTCCAGGTCGCTAGAGAAGGGCAGCAGCAGCTCCTCAAGTGATAAGCCTTCAGACAATTCAGCCAACTCGAACAACAAAGAACAGAACAAGAAACCACACATAAAGAAACCTCTAAACGCTTTCATGCTGTACATGAAAGAAATGAGGGCGAAAGTTGTGGCTGAATGCACCCTCAAGGAATCGGCAGCCATTAATCAAATACTTGGCAGACGGGTGAGTTTAAATTTCGAACAACCATTTTATTATTAACTGTCAATATTCAAATTCGAATCATTTAATTTCAAAATTCAAAATTACACCGTTACATTCTAAGTTGATTTTTAAATTCCTGTCTCATTCTAGAACATTCAAAATTCGAAATTATAAAATTGATTTTGATTTTTTATTTACTTTTTAATATAGTGTGTTGTGATAGGTTTTTGTTGACGTTACTTCAGTCCCGATGTAGTATACTGTCGGATGAGGTTTTATATCCGTTTTACGGAATTTACTGTGCCACATTTTATGACCAAGTTATGGAAAGTTATTCCTACTGTATAAGTTTATATTTCACACATAAACATTTTGCAAATAGTCTTTAAATACCAGAATACTTATCAGTAAATAATCTTAGACCAGTCCTTTCAGAATCAATCAGAGTCGACATCAATACTAAAGCCACTGTATAAAGATTTATTCACCAGTGCTCAGCATCTTGCATTATATTGACTGTCAATCAATCCGGTCTTAAGTCGTTAATTAATCAATTAATTATGTATTTAACCGGCACTTGTAAGTAACCAACGTATATTCAGCAGTAGAATACATCGGGATTGTATAAGATTGCTTACATGACGTCATCTATGTAATCGCAATTGACGAAGGTTTCACTAATCAGAGGTTGCCGACCTCATTTTAGTGACAGACCAACTTAGCTAATGTAATGTAAGCAATTTATTTCGATTGTGTCCGCATTTAATATTAATATTTCTCTCAACATATTGGATTGAGCCTTTGTTAATCTTGTTAGGAATACGATTCGTCACCGCACGTCCAGCTTAGCTTGCATTACACAAACAATGCGGCCGCCCTATCTGCCATCTAATAGATGTATTGAATAATAAATAGCTGACCGTAACGCTACCGAGAAACGAACCCGTTTACCCGTTCCCGGAACGCGATCTCATTCCTAACAAGAGTAACAATGTCTTTATACAAAAAATGAGTCGAGGCACATGTCGGCGACTGGTAACCCAATATCCTGGTGTCATAATACGCAGTGGCACTCGTTGAGCCGCGAGGAACAAGCAAAGTACTATGAGAAAGCGAGACAGGAGAGACAGCTTCATATGCAGCTATACCCCGGGTGGAGTGCAAGAGACAACTACGGTTACGGTTCCAAAAAGAAAAAGAGGAAAAAGGACCGCAGTCCCGCAGAGTTGGGAGGTATTGGAGCTAGCAGCGTCGTGGGGACTGTCACTGGACGCTTGACACCGCTTTCCCTCCCTGACGAGATCCCGCACCCCACTAACACAGGAGTCTTGCTTGTTGTCCGGTGCCCGCGTGTTAACCGAGCGGCTTGACCCCACACTAACGTCAGCATCCGTTACCTGCCCCGTCCCGTGTGTGTGTGTGTATGTGAGCGGTAGTGTGTCGCGAGGTGATGTTGCCTGTGCTAGAAAAGCGGCTGGGCTCGCTCGGGCGACCGGGGCCCGCGCCGGCCCTGGCCGCCCCTTACGTGTTTCGTGTTCTGTGTACGTAGTCGTCCAGTGAACGTAAACTGTACACCCTACACCCTCCGGAAACTATATTGGTTTGTTATATGTCTAGTCGAGACGCGTGAACCGACCGCAGAATAGGTTCTGGGAGGAACATCACAATTGGCCATTCTCATTCGGTAGGGGACAAAATTTTGTGATTAGTTATCGCGCCGCTCGCTGCGGCTGTTTTTCTAGCACGCGTTAGGTCGCGGACGTACGGTCGCAGGTCGAGTCCACCGTCCAAGTGCATTTCTCTGTTTTGTTTCCATATTCGGCGCGTTCACGATACAGTGGCATGCGCTCGGACGCGAGGAGCAAGCCAAGTATTACGAGCTGGCGCGCCGCGAGCGGCAGCTGCACATGCAACTCTATCCCGATTGGTCGTCTAGGGCTAATACGCAAAGGGGCAAGAAGAGGAAACGAAAACAGGAGACAACCGATGGAGGTACTGCCTTTCACTCCGTCGACGAGCGTCCCCGAACCCTTCCCGCCCCCTCCCGTCCCTCGTCGTGGCCATCAGCTGAGCAGGCTCAGCGACAGCATAGTGTCGTAAGTCGGTCACGAAGCGAACACATGTCCCGGAGCGACCGACGTCCCGTCGTTTGAATGCGATACTCGCATCGGCTCATTAAAAAAATGAGGTCAATTAACGAAGGATTAAGCCCGGAGACGTTGGTAGCTCCGCTCCTCCCCCCTGCGCATATCGCTGCCCCCCACTCCCAGTCCCGCGAGAGTTCAATTGCTTTGAACTCCGCTCCGAACGGACCGAGCGACATAGTAATATTGTCTTGGTTGAAGGGGTACGAGGTTGTAGACATACATACATATAATATACAAGTATTTTTGTTTATTTAATATTTATCGCATTTATTTATTTGATTTTAAACGCTATATTATGAGAGAGACCCACGCAAGTCCTTCGAAGGTTGTCCCGGTTTTATGCTTTCCGTTTTGCTCCTGCGTGCGAGGGGAGCGTGCATGCTAAAGCAAGTCAATATTTGAATACTTGAGTAATTGCTTTGCAGGGAGAGTAGTTTGATGTCGGAAAAGGCTGGGACAGCCTTCTCTTGGTACATAATGGAGTAGTCTGGACCGGAGCAGCCAAGCGAACACCGCCCAGGACTAGATATACACAGCTGCTGATGCTTATGTGTCTGCGGTGCAATGATACTGGCCAAATAAAGTCACAAATATTTATTTTGATTCCGGAGAACCTATTCTGCTTCAATTTGCTTATAGACGTCATGTTTATTTGTTATTTTTTCCGACAATAGCGTAGTTTTAGCATTTATTTTGTTCAAAGTTTATGCGTGTAGTATGTTATTTTTTAAAACCAATGTTTTTTCCGTTGTTCCCGTTCATTTGTCCCATCCCGCCCTGCATGAACTAACTAACATAAGGGGATTGCATGCGATGCTTTGTAGTACGTAGTGTTAGCTGACATGTTTTGAGATGCTTCAAATATGATTTCCGGTAAATTATCTATAATTTACGCATCACATAATTAAGCTGCATTCCTTTTCATTTGACTGACAAAAAATAATTTATCAATTTACTCGACATCATATTTTTTTTTTTTGAGTATAATTTGCAATTTTTAAAGTAACTTGTTTTGCATACATTTTGTATCAGTTCAATGTCAGAGTGAATAATTTAGTGAAAGTGAAGGATGTGTACTAAAACATGTTATTTAATACTTTCAGGAAATAATTTAAAGAAGTGTCGTGCGAGATATGGTCTCGACCAGCAGAACCAATGGTGCAAGCCCTGCAGGTGCGTTACTTCCTTTATTTTCTTCTTTTTTTTTTCGCTTGTGCAAAATTGAGTCTTGGTTAGCTGATGGTATATTAAATACCATTGGTTAATATATTATTGTTTCTATGTGGAAAGACTTGGCTGTCTTATCTGACACACCAAGAGTAGCCCAGTTATTATTTACTTTGGCATTTTATAATTTAAGAGAAACTATACAAAAACTATGTAGTTCTTGTTTATTTTTATGTTTTATATTACATATAGTAAATTAAGGATACTCGTATATTTACGGCGAAGCAGCTAATTCAGAAAATGTGTCTTTTCACAAAGAAATCAATCGTTTAGATCACAAGGAATAGATTTTTTTGAAAGTAGCCGAAGTTTGGAAGTAGAAACATAGGGAGTTAGTAATGGCGGCGAGAGAGAGAGAAAGGGCAATCATTTGTCGAAAGCTTTCAAAAAAATCTGGACACATTTTCTGAATTGGCTCGCTTGGTTGTTGTTATTGGTTGTCAAGGTTCATGTTTACTTATACAAATGTTTTTTCCACTCATGATTGCCGCTTCTCATGGACCCTGGATCTGCTGGCACTATTGGTGACTCGTTCTGATCATTTTTACGTTCTTTTTTATTATTTTTGATCGTTTTATTTTCGCCACACGCCACTTGACTCGTTGTTTTCTTTAATTTTACTTATTTATTGCTATTTTAATTATTGTTCATCCTTTTATTATACACTATTTATTTGTAATACAAAAACCATATTTTTATCTGTTGTATCTAATAATACATTCATTTTATGTAACAATTCCATAAACACTACATAATTTTTCTCACCCCTACATTCATTTTATGTAACAATTCCATAAACACTACATAATTTTTCTCACCCCAATCATTACCATTATTATCATTCCTCTGTCCACTATCATTTTTCTATCCACCATCACTGTTCTGCCAAACATCATTTCCTTGACCACTATCATTCCTATTTCTACCTTCATTCATAATGTCCATTATCATTCCTTTGTCTCTGTGCGAGCTCATTCCTTGTTCCACTATCATTACTCTATCGCCATAATTCCTCTGTCTATGTCCACTCCTCTGTCCACCATCATTCCTCTGTCCACTATCATTCCTGTCCACCATCAATCCTCTGTCCACTATCATTCCTGTCCGCTATCATTCCTGTCCACTATCATTCCTGTCCACCATCATTCCTCTGTCCACTATCATTCCTGTCCACTATCATTCCTCTGTCCACTATCATTCCTGTCCACCATCATTCCTCTGTCCACTATCATTTCTGTCCACCATTATTCCTCTGTCCACTATCATTCCTGTCCACTATCATTCCTCTGTCCACTATCATTCCTGTCCACCATCATTCCTCTGTCCACTATCATTCCTGTCCACCATCATTCCTCTGTCCACTATCATTCCTGTCCACTATCATTTCTGTCCACCATCATTCCTCTGTCCACTATCATTCCTGTCCACCATCATTCCTCTGTCCACTATCATTCCTGTCCACTATCATTCCTCTGTCCACTATCATTCCTGTCCACCATCATTCCTCTGTCCACTATCATTCCTGTCCACCATCATTCCTCTGTCCACTATCATTCCTGTCCACTATCATTCCTGTCCACCATCATTCCTCTGTCCACTATCATTCCTGTCCACTATCATTCCTGTCCACCATCATTCCTCTGTCCACTATCATTCCTTTGTCCACCATCATTCCTCTGCCACCCTCATTACCCTGTCATTACCGGGCACAGCCCCGAGTCAAGTAGCGTGATGGTGTCCGGAGGCCTGGGCCTCCTCCGGCCGGAGCCGACGACCTCGCTCCCGGCCTCCAGCCTCGTGAGCCCGCAGGAACCTACCTACGTTAACCTCTAGTGCCGGCGCCGCCCCGCCGACGGCCACGCAACGGTTGGTGATGAGTTCACAGACGGGAATGTCCTGTGTGTTGTAGTAGAGAACTTTAGATTGTTTTGACTTTTATTTTCGATTTTATTGGCTCTAAAATTTAAAGAAATTTTAAGTACTGTCTTTTCTATTTATTATTGAATACTAAAAAAAGTCAGATTACTGATAATTATTTTTTTTTATTTTTATTAATAGATAGATTGCATAATACAGAATTTATTTAATTTTAAAGATGAAGCCTGAATGTTTTTGTGTACAAAATGGAATGGCGTTTACATGTTGTCGTAGGTAGTCGTTTGCTTATTTTTCGTTGGATTTTATAAAGTTTTTTAACAGAATTGTTTTTCAGCATGAGTGTTCGATGTTCTTCGCGTGTTTTCAGTTTATTTTAACACGTTTTCAGCATGTTACTGTTAACATTATGATTTATGTGTTACTTGTATTGTAGGATAGATTAGCTTTTATTGTGTGAAGGACTGTTTTGTAACAAATAAAAAAAAAAAATCTTATTTTTTGTCACTCTATTTAAAATTCTGATATTCAGCTCCATCCGGTTGGACTGGAAGCCGACCTCAATTGCCGAACCCCAGATGAGATGATGGCGAATGTATAGTCTTTATTGTGTCTCTTCAATAGAATTTGTTCATGAAAGTTACGAAACGGTCCTCATAACCAATCTTTCCCGAATCTCTACTAAACTCCATCTCTTTTTAGGCGGAAGAAGAAGTGCGTCCGCTACATGGAAGCTCTCGCGGCCGCGTCGGGGACCGTGCCGATGCCGATGGTGACGCCGCAGTCGCCCTGCTCTGAAGAGGACGTCAAGCTCGAGGAGATGTCGGACGCGTCCAGCGACGGCGACGCCGACACGCCGCTCAACTCGGCGTCCAGCCCCGGCGGGCTCAGCGCGCTGTCGTCGCTGGCGTCGCCGGCCTCCGACCCGCCGCCCGCGCCGCCCCGCAACCCCGTCGGCACCAACCCGCGCGACGCCAACAACCCGCTGTCGGTGGGCCAGCTGACGTCACAGTCGTGGCCCCGCGCGCCGCCCCGCCCCGGGCACGAGGTCATCTCCGTCTCATAGTGGCGCCCCACGACCCCGCGACCCGACACACACGCCACGCGAGCGGGCTCTGTCGACATTTTGACTCGATGGACGTTCCGCGATTATACCGAGGTAAAATGTTTACAGAGCCGCGTCGTGATACGAACTGTGCAATGTCAACTATTCGTTCTTTTCCCCGCTCGAGGCTCTTGAGAAACGAACTTTTAACCCAGCGGAGGGTAGAGC
The DNA here is from genome assembly GCA_949152395.1 of Agrochola litura. NCBI lineage: Eukaryota > Metazoa > Arthropoda > Insecta > Lepidoptera > Noctuidae > Agrochola > Agrochola litura. The sequence goes on from OX424515.1 coordinate 8,345,702, forward strand.
GACTAGTTTTCGTGAGACGTGTGTCGCCATCTGTCGGACAGTGAGTGAACGTTCACCGGCGCCATCTAGCGGCCGCGGCGAGAAACGAGTCGTGTCGGTTGTGATATGAACTAAGGATAAGTACCGATTGTTACTGCTGTTCTCAAAAATGTTTGAACGAAACCGTAGTGACTAACCTACCTCTATTCGGCTTTTTGACGAGTATTGACTTTTAGGAATACCGGCACTTTAGTGAACTATTGTAATTTCGCTGATTGTATAGCGAGGTAAAAATATATTCATAAACCTAAAAGATACAGTTTTTTCATGTAATAAAGTAAAAGGGCCTAATGTTTAACTAATGATTATTATCTGCACCAAGTGCTCGGTATTTCTATAATTCGACGTCGTTCAACTTGAGAGTGGCTACTACATTTCCAGCCTAAATCTTCAGTAACGATACTATAGTAGTCCATTCTTCAGTCGAAGTGATCTCAAAATTGTGAGCCCGAATCGAGTCATTTATAGTGCATTTTTTATAACAAGCCCAGACTTTTAGTGACCAAATATTGTCAACATTCTGTTATACTAGTCACATATTAGTGTGCCATGTTTCGTTATGAATATCTTATTGTAAACATCTTTCTTTCACATTTTTTTTCATATTCCAAGAACTTGTCAATTTCTACCTCCTTATTCTGCTACGTAAAGTTATCGATAACCCGAATAAATTAACAAAAGTAAAGAGTTAAATACATATCGAATCATGTCATCAGTCAATACAATTCAGTCATTAATTATTTATTTTTCGATTCGTATTTAATTTTTTACTTTTTGACTAACAACGATATCTTACAACTAACTTTTTGGGTTTCGATGACAAGACTGGTTTAAAATCTTTAAAGAATAATATTTGGTAAATAAAAGTGTGGGTTCTTTTACCATCTGTACCTTGAGTAGTCAACGATATTTTAAGCCATTTTATAATAAACCACTGATTTCAATCAATTAAAGAAATTCATGGATGCAACTTTTAAAAATTCACTGTTGTTCTAAAATATTTGACAATCTATATCTAATGTTATATCGAAACAAAAATGCATGCACGATATTTTCATCAGTTCTAATTTCTTAATATTGTGACGAACAATTTTCACCTCTATTGCTCTCTTGATACGGACGATTTTGTTTATAACAGGCCTCTCTTGCTTGACGATTGCGCATTCGCCTAAATCTTGACGAAATGATTGGTTGTTTACCGGTCGGACCTAATGTTAAATTGAAATGCAGAAACATGCTTAGCACGCCATGACAATCAAAACCAGTTAAACTACACTTTGAATTGAGGGACATTTTCTGAAGTCACATACATATTACTGTTAGACAGTGTTGATTAATACAAAGAGTGCCTACTACTTATTAACATTATAATTAGACCCTTGCGCTAAGTTATGTTTCTGCATCAAGATAATGACACAATGTGATTGTTAAATGCTTCTCGTCACACGCGACTAAGGCCTGGTGTTCTTAAAACTTCCTACCTACGGCCTGCACCAGATGAAGGTTCCATGTAGCGTTATAGATTTTGAATTTAGTTATTAAAATGTTTTCCCTTCGCGGTATGCTTGTGTAAAAAGTTATTGTTAAGGCGAACGGAGGGAAAAATGTTTTTCCGTTGTACGGAACTTGTTAGACTGTCGTAGATTAGACTAGGCACGTTGTATGAGTGAAGTATATCTAAGGTGTTGTGCCGAATGCCTTTTGTAACATAATCTTAGCAAAATCTTCAAAAATTTAGTTGAGTCGAGAAGACGTCATTGGTTTCAAGTTTCAATGGACACTAAATGTCTCTGTTATTAAAATTGGTATTTTTTTTATTGTTTAATAATGAAATAATGTATCTTTACAATAGTAAAGACAACATGTTGAATGTATTGATATAATTTTGCTTCGATGATTTATTATTTTTAAACCAATTTTGACATAAACATGAGATGTCATCGTACAATTTAAAACAACGCCATCTATCTTCAGCTGCATGCAATTTACATATCTATAGTTCTAGTAATTTCCGCAAGATGGCCGACTAGTGTAAGCCTGTCGAATGGCATTTCGGGACAACACCACACTGTATATGTGTAAGTACATACATGATGTAAAAATATAGCTATAATCTAACTGTGTCATATTAGTATATAAGTGTACTATGCTACTTACATATGTATACATTATTATTATATGAAGAAAGAAGTTTAAAAGAAAAATATTAGTTAAATACTGACTCGAAACTGAAAATGTTTGGTACATACGAAGACACAAGATATTTTATAATTGTCAACCCCCAATAGGAGTCAAATTTGTAAATAAATTTGTAATTCACGAATATATAGGACATTTTGGTATAAAAATATTGCATTTATATTATTATTAAAAAGCGATTAGTGCCCTCGGAATGTTCTCGGATGGTTTGTTTTGTCCAACAAATGATTTTTGTTAATTACTTTTTATTGTTATTATTAAGAATTTTAACGTTGTTACTTGAAATACCAACCCCACATTGATTTATAAATTACTCTCGGTGATTGAAAATTGAATTTTAATTGGATTTACTAGACAAAAAGAAATGAAACATATATTATTTAACTGACAACTATTATCACATTATTGTTTACAACTTGACAGCATAATTTTATTATGGACGTTGAAATTATAATATTGATCATTCGTACGATTTTGCATGAAAACCGACTTTGTGCAATACTAAGTAAATATGGGTACTGTATAGTTTTCTAAATATTAAATTAGATTTTCTTAAAATTAATTAGTAAGGTCTATTTTTGAGTTTTATAGAGAATGATGGATTTGATTTTTTTTATTTCGAAAACGAAGTTTTTATTTTAATAATGATTTTTATCCCGTGCCAAAACCATCTAGAACTACGGATTGCCAGGGAATTACGACCAGTTATGACGATAATATATCATAATGTCTGTGCCAAATTTATGTATGAAACCGCAGGTATTGAGGAAGTACCTTTACTTGTCTTTATGTTGATAGATTTTATAGGTTGTTTTTTATTGTTAAGAGTGTAAAGACAGACGGCTCTTACCTTGGGCCAGTTATTTTTTTTTGTAGAGGAAATTGACAAATTAGTAAACTCAATTATTAGGTCTGGTCCCATGTCTTGTGTTCAGTTGAACGAATATTATTTTAATAAACAACTTAAAAATTGTATTTGTGCTGTTTTATTTATTATACCCGACTGTAATAGACGTGATGAAGGCTTTGAGTATGAATGTGGATTTTTTTTAAAGTATAGATGTTAAAACAATATTACCCCGGGTCCATACTCTTCAGGGGGCCTAAAACGGCCGCTTTGGCAGAATCATAATAATTATGATATTTATATATTTTAAATCACACAAACTGACAATTCATAATATTACCCGCTTTCAATTCATATTACGCAATTCATCTGTTTGACAGTTTTGTATTATTATGAAATAACATTTAAAATGTAGAAATTTACGCTCAAAGTGTTCCAAGCCACTACAGTGAGCTGTACGACGCGTTTAATAACAGCAACGTTCACGCCATCCTGATCTCTGAAACTTAGCTCAAACCGCATCTTCTGTCCACCACTTACCCTCTTATTGGTTTCGTTCTTATACGGAATGATCGGATTGGTAAAGGAGGGGGTGGTGTGGCCATATACCTTCGCAGTGACTTTCCTTACAAAATACTTGCTACTTCCTCTTCGCATTATTCTGCTTCTGCCGAGTTTATTTTCCTTGAAGTGTGTGTCAAAGGAGCCAAAACCATTATTGGTGTTGTCTATTGTCCTCCTTCTGTTGATTACTTCACTGAATTTGAATCAGTACTTGAATCTTTGGGTTCGGAGTATGCAAATCACATCATTATGGGTGATTTCAATACAAATCTCCTTGCCCACAACTCTCCTCGATCCCGTAAGCTCCTCCATCTTATCGAGTCAGCTAGTCTGCACGTATTGCCGCTGCAACCTACTCATCATAACACTGTCAGCGATGACACCTGGCTCGATCTGATTCTCACCTCGAATCCTTCCCTCGTTTCCCCCCATGGTCAACATGACTCTCCTGGCTTTTCTCATCACGACATGATTTTCCTTTCCTATATCCTCAAACCTCCTAAACCTAAACCCAAGGTTCTGTACAGGCGTTGTTTTGCGCGGATGAATGTCGAGAAACTCAAAGAAGATGCATCTGTGGTCGATTGGGAGCCTATGATGGAAGCCACTTCAGTTGACAAGGTTGCCACTTTCAATGATGTTTTAGTAAATCTTTATAACATCCATGCTCCTGTCAAAAAGGTAAAGTTGAAGCGCCCACCTGCACCATGGATGACAAGAGGAATAAAAATGGTAATGCGACGTAGAGACCGTGCGTTCCGTAAATTTAAAAGGGATCGTACTGACGAGAATTGGACAACGTTCAAGGCTGCAAGGAACAGATGCAATCAGATGATACGCAATGCTAAACGCCGCCACATTCTGGATACTATCAATTCTTCATCTTCTGCCGATATTTGGAAATTTCTTAGAACTCTGGGTATCGGCAAACCGCGACATTTAGACCTTCCTAATTCAATTGATTTAGACGATCTCAACCGTCATTTCTCCTCCGTTTCTACTATGGATCGTCTAACTAAGCAACAAACTCTGTCTTTAATAACTGGTCTAACGCGTCCTCGTATTAATCCTTTCAGTTTCATTCCAGTTGAGCCGGGAGTGATCAGAAAGATCATTCTCTCGATTAAATCAAAAGCTGTGGGATGTGACAATATCACCCGTGGTATGATCATAACTATTCTGGATCATCTCCTACCTGCTATTACCCACATTGTAAATTTTTCCCTGTACACTGGAGTATTCCCTTCCATGTGGCGCAAAGCCTATGTTCGCCCACTACCTAAGGTATCTAATCCCTCTCTTCCTACAAACTTCCGTCCGATTTCTATACTTCCCTTCCTATCCAAAGTGGTCGAGGCCTGTGTCCACAAACAATTCTCCAATTTTGTTCATCGAAACTCACTAATTAGCTCTCTTCAATCTGGGTTCAGGCCAGGGCACAGCACTGTTTCCGCCCTCCTTAAAGTGACTGGCGATATAAGGGCAGGACTGGAAAACACCAAAGTTACTGTTCTAGTGTTGGTTGATTTCTCGAATGCCTTTAATACCGTCAGTCACGACATTCTGTTAGCTATTCTGTCCTATGTTATGGTCTCTCCCGAAGCACTGGAATGGTTTTCCTCTTACCTTCAGGAACGTCAGCAGTCCATTCATGTTGGGGATTCTTCATCATGCTGGTGTGATTTGGAAGCTGGCGTTCCTCAAGGCGGCATTCTTTCTCCTCTTCTGTTCTCTATTTTTATTAATCTTATAACTTCCGAGCTTCAGTGTACGTATCATCTGTATGCAGATGACTTGCAGTTGTACTGTCAAGGGAGGGTTGATGAAATACCTGACGCTATAGAAAAGTTAAATAGCTTGGTAGCCATAAAAACCTGGTCTGATAAGTTTGGTGTTGCAGTAAACCTTAAAAAGTGTCAGGCGATCATAATTGGGAGTCCTCGCAGTATTGGTAAGGTGGATGGTTCAACCTTGCCACCAGTTTTCTTTAATGGTACGATCGTTCCACTTAGCACTGACGTGAAGGACCTAGGCTTGCACATTGATGGTACCTTGAACTGGCGTACTCAAGTCGCTAGGGTCAGCCAGAAGGTTACTGGAACGCTGCGGGCTCTGTACCGACTGAAAATTTTATTATCATCAAGTACCAAGACAATGCTTGTGCAGTCCTTAATTTTCCCTATCATCGATTATGGTGATGTGTGCTATATGACCTGAATGCAGATCTCCTCGACAAACTTGACCGTCTTCTCAATAACTGCATTCGATTCGTTTTCAATCTGCGTAAATATGATCATGTCTCTGTGCATCGGTCGCTTCTAAAGTGGTTGCCCATACGCCAGCGTAGGGAGCAAAGGGCATTGACCACCTTGTTTTCATTTCTTGACTCTCCCTCTTCCCCTAGTTATCTAGCCCCCCACTTTCAGTACATTTGCGCAAACCACAATAAAACTCTACGTTCATCACACAATCGTCTTCTTCTATGTCCTACTCACCGCACTGATTTCATTCACTCTTCCTTCTTCGTTCAGTCTATCTCTCTGTGGAATGCGCTCCCCCAAGAAATCAGGATGGCAACAAACAGATTATCCTTTAAAGTTAAAGTTCGCGAGCATATTCGTAAGAAGCTGGCAGTATCATCACAGTGGTAATGTTTTCCCATTGTTTGTCTTATTTGTTTTATAAATATATTCGTGTATTTATGTGTATTTATTTGTTCTTATATATATAGTTATATTATATATTTTGTTTTGATAGGATATACATAATTATATATATCCTATCAAAATTAAAAATAGAAAATTGTGGAATAAATATTTATTCCACAATTTTCGATATTGCACCTACCACTGTTTGTCTCTGCATCACCCAAAGGTTGACTGGTAGAAAATGCCTATGGCATTAAGTCCGCCTCTGTACATGTATGTAAATAAATAAAATAAAAAACATAAAACAGTGCCCCAAGTATAAATGGTACAATAACGTTTTTTATTTAACTTTCAGCCTTTTGAAAATGGTTTTATAATAGTCTTTTATACGTAACATTTAAATCGTGTAATCGTTTTGCAGTCGCATCAGCGACAATAATGTTGAGTAAAAATCACGTAGACGTTGTAAGTTTAACCAGTAAGGTTTGTAATAGTTTCTAATAATACTCTTATATAACTATATCATCGTATAGAAATTTTTAAGCTGGTGGTCGGTCAGGATTATCAGACAATTTGTGTGACAATTTATTGTGTTGTGATAAAACTTATAAAAAGGCAAGTCAAACGTTTTAATAATCATTATTATTTATTAATTTATTGTAAAGAAAGCTTATTGTGGTGGAAGATGAAGAGCGGTGACTTCTACATGGGAATTTAAAATTTTCGATGATATGTATGGTTATCTTTGTTAGTATTTTAATGGGCCTTCATAATATTGGTGTTTCGATACTGTTTATGAAATTAAATACATTATTTATCATCAATAGATTCCGCCATATTGCCAATAGACATTGGGCGACTGCATTTAGACATGTATATAACTGTTGGTCTTATACGGGTTTTTATACGACTTATATCATCCACCATGACATTTTTATGATTATAATTTATTGAGTATAGCCATATTTTTTGCGACCGCGAATCATATTTTAATCAACATAAAACCTGACACTGACCTGCAAAATGCAAAAAACGTAAGAAAATTTGAATTTCGCGGGCTACCCTGACGCTTCCCTTAAAGAATTATCCGGAGTGATCTCCACAACTACAATTAGAGTTTGAAGTGCCTATAGGTGCTCCAGTAGGCAGAGAATACCCTACCTGACTGGGAGTGGCCTCCAAGAATGATGGTATTAGTACTTATAGGTAGACCGTCCTTCGTACATGAGAATTCACAATAATGAATCAATGTTATTAAGTGTAATTCGACAACAGAGTCGTCTTTTTTTTTTGGTAGGGCTTCTCGTGGTTGACCTCTGAGATTATGACTACTTAACCGGGCTTTCCTGTGGGTGCCTTAAACTACTACACTTAAAACCTCCAGCCAGGGGTTATTCAAGTATGTTAATTAAAACTAGGTGAACGCTCGCTAAGGGCACCCCCTGTGGAGTACGAACCTCGGCTTAGGGCGTCAACCGGAGGGAGGACATCAAGGATGGGACGGGCTGGATCAAAGTTTTGATCATGATTATTAGTCGGGGAAGAGTCGTCACTAATCCTACAATTTGTTATATAGCTATTACCTTGTTTAATATTGTATTATGCTATCAACATAGTCATAAAAAATGTCTGCATACCTACCTACTCAAGACAGAGATAAAGATCTCAGAGTTATCTTAAAACCACTAACAAACTTATCAGTATCAAAATATAATAATTCGTCACTATAGCAATATAAGTAGACACTGCCCGACGTGGGAATCGAACCCAGGACCGCTTGCGACCACTAGACCAACGAGGCAGTCTTGAAATGAACTGTTCTTAAGTCCAAGAGAAATATTTTGAAAAGGACCATGGCTAAGAAACGCATGTGACTGAGGCCTGAAACTGCGTTAAGCGGGCGCCCGCGACGGGCACCCGTCGCGTGTCTACGCGCGTGGACACGCGGATGGGCTCCGTGGGAACGCGACGGCCCCCGTCGCGGTTACCCGTCACGGAGACCGGATTATTTTATTTATGCAGTGTTGCCAGTTCAATTTTAACGGTGTGCAAGCACAGTCGTGTCGATGGAGAACTTAATATATTAGTACCTAGGCGACCGAGCTCTGCTCTGGTGAAAATTGATAAGGCTCATTTAATAGTATAGGATAGTTCATACTAATCTATGTATACTACATAATAATTCCATGCTACCATGTCATTATTCTAATGTCATTATTCATTATCATAGATAATACGTTCATTATCTTGTTCTAAACTTTGGGCGACCGAGCTCTGCTCGGTTGAAAATACGGAGAAAACGAATTTTCCCAGATATGAGACATTGAGACCTAGCTAGATCGATTTTTCGCTCCCGTAAACCCCTATAATGTAACTTTCATCGAAATCGTTAGAACCGTTTTCGATAACGTGATTACAAATACAAATATATGCTCGTTTAATAGTATAGGATTACATTGTAAAACCGTGGCCACACTGCTGGCGGGCAACGCGCGTGCCCCCGCGCGGGCGTCCATCGCACGGAGGCGGGACACGTGGCGCGAGCGCGGGGCCCGCTTCCCCGCGACGGACGTCCGCGTTTGTCCCCGCAACGGAGCACTTTTGTATGGAATCGCGCGGACGTCCGCTTAACGCAGGCCTAAAAGAATGATGAATATAAATGTTGATGGATGGAAGGATTGTGTGAGGAATGATATGAAAGAGAAGGGAGTGAATGGTAGTGTGACGGTTGACAAGGGACGAATAGAACAAAAAAACGTGTTGTGCCGACCCCACCCCACCCGACACTGGCATGGAATCTGGCTTTTGAGTGTGCGTAACCCCAGCAAAATGTTGAACTTTAGAGAAATGAGAGTATTACAGATAGTTAGTTGCAATTTGTTCAAGTATAGCAAAATTTGTTCAAGTTGTATTTTCGAAGTTATTCGAGAAAAATTGATTTTGCTGGAGTAACTTACCCCAGCAAAATGTTTTTCAAAAAAGGCATTTAGCCTGGAACCAAATACCTACATAAAAAGATAGCTTTTGATGAGTTGTAAATGTATACCAATAGCAAAATTTGTTCATCTTATAGTTTTTGAGATATTCAAGATTTTGCTGGGGTAACGTTTTGGGATTTTCAAAATCTCGAAAACTGTTCATCGCAGAAGTTTGAAAAAAATACCAGTTATAGGCCTTAATTTGTTCAAACATAAGTATTTCGATTCATCAACACATATCGATGTAATTAATTGTTTTTAAGAATCTGAAAAAATCGATTTACTCGTAAACTAGTACATTTACAAACAAATAAAAAACAGTTATATATACCTATCATATATCCTTTTAAGGTGTACAAATCTGGATTAAAAAACTTTACGCAATTTGAAGATATAAAGAGCTTTTTCGTAGCCTCCGTAATTAAGTCGGTTTATAAGAGAACTGCTGGTACTTTCTTGTTTTTTGAATAACTTTTATTCCATCCAGGATTTAAAGCTGAAACTTTCAGGGATGTTTTATAACAAAATGAACAAATTTGTTCACTATAGTCCATCGTTTTTTATTCCGAGAGAGCTGTGTACCTATTCGATCGCCAAAGAAACACCGCTTGAATTTGATGAAATCTCTTTTTATCTTCATATTGCGTAAAGTTTTTTAATCCAGATTTATACACCTTAAAAGGATATATGATAGGTATATGTAAATGTACTAGTTTACGAGTAAATCGATTTTTTCAGATTCTTAAAAACAATTAATTACATTGATATTTGGTGATGAATCGAAATACTTATGTTTGAACAAATTTTAACAAATTAAGGCCTATATGGTATTTTTTTCAAACTTCTGCGACGAATAGTTTTCGAGATTTTGAAAATCCCAAAACGTTACCCCAGCAAAATCTTGAATATCTCAAAAACTATAAGATGAACAAATTTTGCTATTGGTATACATTTACAACTCATCAAAAGCTATCTTTTCATGTACTTGTTCCAGGCTAAATGCCTTTTTTGAAAAACATTTTGCTGGGGTAACGTTACTCCAGCAAAATCAGTTTTTCTCGAATATCTTCGAAAATACAACTTGAACAAATTGCAACTAACTATGAACTAATTATCTGTAATACTCTCATTTCTCTAAGGCGCAACATTTTGCTGGGGTTACGCATATGGCTTTTGAATCTCAAAAGCGTGGGCACCTAGCGAAGATCTGTTTTCTCCCAAATTTTGTCACTAATTAGATGCAATTTTTCGCCAAGTCAGATTTAGTCGGGTCTTAGTTTAAAAGATATAGGTAATGAGTTAAATTTTTAATTATAGTCCAAGAGCTACGATTTCTTATCGATCTACCTCTAAAAGGGAGAAAACAGATCTTTGCTAGGCGCCCTAGCTTTTGAAATTCAATTGGGCCAATCTTGGGTAGGCGCTCCCCAGATCGGGCACCTAGAAACCCTTATAACTTTTGAACCAGTGACCGACAAATACTGATATTTGGCGACAAAAGCGACAAATTTTAGTGTTTTCAAAATTAAAATCCCTGATGGTGGCCATGCCTGTGTCAGTCATACGACCCCAAGTAGCATGGGACAAGGGCAGGAAGAAGATGGTGTTGATGGCTTAGAAATAAAACAAGACATGAGATTACATTGTTTATTCGTGACAACGCATAATAGAGAATATACATTTAGAAATTATGTAAAACGCTATAAAAATTGTGACGCCATTGCAAGACTAGTACTAAACGGAGATAAAAGAATTATTTTAAGGTTTTTGTACTGTGATCTTATGATATTTTGGCCCCTATACTGACCAATTGCATCCCAGTTTTATGAAGAATTGAAGTCGAAAATTATTTGAATGGCAGTAATTATTTGGTTTATTTAAATTCAAATTGACAATTTAAATCGTTTTTTTACGTAAAGCAAACAAAGTTTTTCATGCTATATGAAAAATTTAATAATTACATTACGATTACACGAAGGGTTATGCAGAGGTGCACATCTCAGATTTCTATGACTATAAATGGACTCCAATAGACAGGACGATCATAATTAAATGGAAAATCAAAAGATTTTCGACTTCAATATCAAATAAAACCTAGTTGACAGTACACAGGTGATAGTAGAAACGTTACAAAAGTGTTTATAAAACAACAATCAGACCTAACACTAACTTATGAACTTACGATTCTTGTTAGGATACGTTTACACAGCGCTGTATTGTACGATATATTGGGATCTTACGGCCACATCCCGCTAATCATACGGGTGCATCCCGCTGATCATACGGCCATATACCGCTGATCATACGGGTGCATCCCACTGATCATACGGCCACATCCCGCTAATCATACGGGTGCTTCCCGCTGATCATACGGCCACATCCCGCTGGTCATACGGCCATATCCTGGTGATCATACGGGTGCATCCCGCTGATCATACGGCCACATCCCGCTGTTCATACGGAATGCTGTGAAGGCCGCGTTCTAACCCGAAAGCGTTCGTCGCGCGATCAATGAAGTCGCGTCTGTTCGTCATATAACTCAAAAGTATTCGTGTAGGAGCGACAGCTCGTATGCTTCGAAACTGCCCGGTGGTTGCCACATACAGGGCAAAGTACTCCGGTATCCGTGAGATTGTCAGTGACACCAAAGCGTTGCTGGCCTTCCTTGAGGAGCTGGGGTGGATCGAATATTCGATTTTCCCACCCGTACGCAAAATACGCGCTTTGACGTGGAGTTGCGGACACGAGCCCGTATTAGGTTACTATTAGCTATTATTATTCTCGCGACAGTCGCTTTCGGGCGTAAATGCAGAGTTATGTTACTGTAAAATAACGTACAGTACGCCATGTGAACGTAGCTTTATGAATCTTATGGTACACAGTACGACATCACGAAAGCACAACATACAGCTTGCGATTCATTCGCTCTTCACCTACTTCTAAAAATGATGGTTATGTTTATGACTTATGTAATGACAGCAATTTTAAGATTTAAAATTTTTTTAATTGTTACAAATTAATGTTTGATTGGTATGTAGTGAAAATTGTTTATCTATAAAGGATTATTGAAATAATGCTGGCAAGCTCCTAGATATTGATTTATTAACAAAATTAGTGTTTCCACTAATTTTAAATCATCTTTTACAGGGACTTTATATTTTTTCAATTGTAGCAAAGTTAAATATGTCGTTTAATGATAAGAAAATTGTACCTTTAGAGCTTGCCAGTATATTTTTTAAATTTCCTGGATATTTCAAACCATGATGTACGTTTTAATTCTAAGAATATTATAAGTGAAATTGAGAATCTTAGTAGTTGTATTGAAATCCATTCAATACACTATAAGATAAGGAAATACAGAACAATATTAATGTAAATGAATTAACAGATTAAAATATAAATGCAGTTTGTTAAAAACCAACTTTTTGGTCCATTTTAGCAACAGGGGATTTGGAAGTCTATAAATTGGTTAGGTACTAAAACTAACAATTTAAGTGAATACATGAAACATTCTAAAACATTAAAACTTATAATAATAATAATTATAACCAGTTAACATTGAAAATTTAAACAAATAATCAATATAAGATAATTATTAACCTGAATAAACATGATACTAGGTAATTACGTACCTATTTCTAATTTGTAGCCAATTTCTACAATTTTAAATAGCATTAATTACTCGTAATTATTTATCCTTTCAAATTAACTAGCGTGCCGTGCTTTGTGCCAAAATACTTTTGAAAAAGAGCTGCAAAAAGTTCAATAAGAAACCATTAATTTTTTTTATGCAACTCCTTTTCACAAATCTCTCCATACTTTAAATATTTTCTTACAATCGTCACCCTAAACTATTCTAGCGATTTCAGCTTAGATTTCAATATTAAAAACACGCCGAGGTGAAAAAAATCCTTCTTCCTTCAAAAGTTTTGCGTAAGTAAATCAAAATTCAAGTTAAAAATCGCTAGCTCACTTAAGGCCCATTCCTTATATCTAAATATTCAGGAAAACAATGAATTTAAAAATTGTAATACAAGCATAATTAATTAATAGTAAGTTAACAGCGTAATCGTCTACAAAATGTTATAAAATTCACTAAACAATACGCCAGTTCGTCAGTCTACTTAAGACAACCCGCAAATGACAACGACAGCCCCTAATGGCCAGCAGTATATTTTCTATTACATGACATATTTGGAAAGCGAACGGTATGAAAACCCCGAGTTTTCATATCAATCACATACTTAAGGTACTTTATAAGTAACGTAAAGAGTTTGAATTACACTAAAAACTGCATTTAATTATGAAATGCTGGGACTCATGCCTCCTCTCTGTGAGAGGGAGTGGGCCACGTGGGCCCAGTGCGGGTTGGTAGATGTCACATGTCTTCGAATTTGTGGTTCTAGGGCATGACGGTTTCCTCACGATGTTTTCCTTCACCGTTTTGAGAGCAGTGGTGATAATACAAATTGCACAAAATAAACTGCATTCATGCTTGTGTATTCAAAATGTATCAAAAGTATTCAAAAGTTGCTATGGTTTGGAAATAGTGGCTGTCGCTTTTCACTCATATGCGAGTGCCCTAACTGAATAAATAACATAATTTTATAACTGTTTTATCATGTCATGCCTTAATTAACAGTCTAACAAATAGGTAATATACTAATGCTTAAGCTTTGGGTTATTATCGAGCAGCTTCCAAATTGGTTCTAAGCTGCCTCAAGCCCTTGTGAACACTACTACTTGTGAAAAGTTACCGAAAGTAAAGTAAAAATAATATTTGAGTTGGCTATATACCTAATTTTAGGTAAAATAAAAATAAAATTTAAGTTCTTCAATATTGAACTAATCCTAGACAATTTCTGTTGTAACGTCAATTCTAAAGATAACGAACGAAATGATTTATCGTCGCCGCGTCATTCAACAAAATCACATTAAAATTGGCTTACAAACCCAATTTTCAATAACAAAATCGATCTCAAAACTTCTCATTTCACAAAACCAATGATAATTTTCAATACAAAGTAATTTAAGAAAAAATAAACACGACTGTTCACAAGTATCAGTATCGTGTCAATGCCGCGAGCTCGCCGGCACCGGTCTCGGTATCAGAACCGGTTTACCACAGGCCCGAGGACTTGCCGCCGGGGGGGTTCCTCACGCGGACTGAAGTCTTGTTTTCCGGAGCCTCGATCTCTTCTGTAAACGGAAATTATTTGGATTAGTTATAAAAGGAATGTAAGTAAATGATGATATTATTTCCACCACCACAGAATAGTACAGGCATTTTAGGTATGAATATGGGCTCGTCTTACTGGGCCAAATTCAATGAGCGTAACATTGTCTGAAGATCTAAGAGGTACGCGATAGAAAGAGAGGCAACTTCTAGGTGAATACAACTGTGGGTAATTAGCGCTGTGCGACCTGAATTGCACTTTATTGTGTCGTAGCAAGAGCCGCTTTTTATTTAAATGATTTTGCGGAAAGAACAATCTGTATTAAGCTGTGCCATCAATTAAAATTTTATTGATGATTATTATTATTATTAATTATTTTTTATTTATTTAGACTACAATACGGTCTACAGTATTAGTAACAAAATAGTTTAGCCTATGTCAGTACTAAATAACTAAAACAGATCGGGTGCGGTTTGGCACATTAATTTTCGTTCGACAAATTGACTGACTGAGGCTATAAATTTTTTCTCGTTTTTTTTTTTATGGCATCTTGCAGGTCAGCTTAGGAGGTTGTTGGCTGCTTAACCGGACTTTCCTGTGGCTGCCTCAATAAATTAAGGCCTCCAAGCCAGGGCATAAAACTTAGAAACTAAGCGACTACACGCTAAGGGCACCCCCTGTGGGGTACAGACCTCGGCTTAGGGCGGCGCTGGTGGAGGACAGCAAGGGACAGGTTGGATCGGATTAATATTATTATTAGGGGAATTTAAAGCTACAGGCTCAGCGGCGCGGGCTGGCTCGAGCAAAGGTCAGGGAATTTTTTCTCGGCTGGCATTCATATCATTCTACAGCTGCCAACTGAGCAATTTATGTCTTTCGTTCAGTCAAGAATTCAGTGACAAATTAGCATTAGTACTATAGATGGAGGCATGGGGAACAGGGTGTAAAGTTCACTCATCCTCTATAGATAAGGGAGGATCCTCCGACCAGACGATTGTTGTGTCTGGTGGGCTACTGCCCAACGATTAATGTCGATATATGTTAGTCGCGCGGTAACTGCTCGCGCGACGCAGAATTTCGCGTGACGTCAGTGTGATATGTAGTTTGTATGTGGCGATGTAGATGTCGCCACAATACAATGTAATAAAAATACATCAACTTACTGCTAATAGAGAAAGTGGAAGTCTGCAGATTCCTCGTTCCCGGCTCCCGCATCTTCTTACCAGTCGGAGTTCCACCACACAACGAGTGACTTTCAAAAGTGTTGTCCATGTTACCTAGATCGGAAAGAGAGGGGGAGGCGGGTTAGGTCGACAGTTAGATATCTAGATAGTCTAGGAAGCAACGTACATGTTTTTCGTTTCATTATTTCAATGATGTAAACAAATGTGATAATTTGTGATTGTTACTCAATCACACGTTAACGGATGATCAGATTGGGATAAAAAAAAACTGGCCAAGTGCGTGTCTGACCACGCACAGTGAAGGGTTTCGTTGGGATGAATTTATCCCAAGAACAAACTTAATATTGTAGTTGAAAAACATGTTCCCCCATACATTTCAACTGCAAATGTAAGTTTGTACGCACAATTTCGAGCGATTTGCTTTGTTATTTTAAGACCATAGACTTCTTATAGGTATTCCTGTAATCTGTAAGTATAGATCTATTCCTTATACTTTTAGCAAAATTTTAGGCTCCGCAGGTTCAGATATAATAGTAAATTTTCATCTATTTTCTTAATTAATTTTGAAACTATTTATTTAAAAATAATTTATGACATTCTTAAGCCCTTTCAATTGATATGTAAAGAAAAAGAAAGAAAATACGTTTATTTGCGGTAAACATGACGCAAAGAAAGAAAAAAAAAATGCGTCACATCCACGCAAAACGGCCATCGCTCAGCATAATGCTGCGACCCCATGCGAGACAGAGCCCTAGCGCTGGTTTTCAGCGACAGCCGGCGCTGACGTGATACAGTGCAGCGTGGCGTAGTGATGTCACATGGTACAGTTTGCATCTCATGAACCGTAATGGGTAGACAAATGCAATTTTGTCAGATTGTTTATTTCTATTGCCGCTATAACAACAAATAATAAAAATTCAATAAAGTAAAAATAAAAAACGCGTTTTTTGCTCGATGTTAAAACGGTACGGAACCCTTTTTGTGTGAGTCCGACTCGCACTTAGCCGGTATTTTGCCGCTTGCTTTGCTCATTCGGTTCACTTTAGCCTAGGCAGTCGGCAATCTACTTTTCTGAATGGCTTTTCATTTCACCAGAGTAAAAAATATTCTCTTGTTCTTTTTCGTTGTAAATAATAATATTTAAGTGAACAAATATGTTCTTAATGTCCCTCGGCAAACCTCGTGTTTCGTCAGTCGTCGGATTTCTATCAGTTGCCCTTTGCACTTGGTGCAGACCGGACGCTCTCAATCGACTTGGAAGTATATAGAGTTGTTAATACTCTTTTAACTTAACGTAATTAATTTTAAAAATGGTAGGAAAGCTGCAAAGTCACAGGCACGACAAATAGGAAAATAGTTTTACAGCTCTATGTAGTTCACACGGAAATCAAAACAAAACAACAATAAAGTACTTAGTTCTGAATTCAAATTATTATACACGATAAATCTAATAATTGATGGACATGGAAATTTGTATTCGTTTGTATTCGGAAATGCGATGATTCCCGAGGGACATTAAGAAAATAGAAATACAGTAACACTCTTGTTTATATAATTTGAAGTAATGAAAAGTGTAGTGTACGACAGCAGACCTTGTGGACCTGTTGGTTCCCAGGCCGGGCAGCAACTAAACATGACATTTTCTGTAAGAGAAATATTTCGTTAGATCGGAATCGTTGTGGCAATAAGCTTGTAGCTCGGATTCCAATGTAGCTTTAAATAGCGAAAAGCTAGCTTACTTTTTATTGAATTTTCAAAACTGAGGTATCACCACTTAAATTATTTATTACACGAAAACCGAGGGGTTAACTGATCCCAGTTTGGGTTTTAGACGATTAATACTTCTCTGTAGAGAAACCACGAACATACCATAACTCTAACGTGAAGTTTCTAAGCGTACACACGTACACATCAAGCTATAGATTTCCAGTTTATGCTGATCTCTCATTGTGTAGGATTTCCGTACAATGCGAGGTCAGCTTATACTGGAAATGTATAGCTTGATGTGTAGCCGTGTGTACCAGTCTAAAGGCGTGTACGCACGAACGAACAAGAACGTGATGAAGACGAACATCGAATACTTTGTTCTCATGTGCGTGCACTAACGAACATCAAACATTGTGCTCGTCAAAAATGTTTGTGACGAATCCATGGCTACTAAAAAAACTTTTTACAAAAAAAAAAAACAACCGACTTCAAAAAAAAAACACTACAAAGTGAAAAATAACTTTAATTTCGGAAGTCGGTGTCTTTGGTTTTGAATTTTCGTTCTTTGTCACCGACTTCCGAAGTTATTTTTCACTTTGTAGTGTTTTTTTTTTAAATCGGTTGTTTTTTTTTTGTAATTTTTTTAATTTTTCACTTTTTAGTGTTGTGGTACCTACCCCACACAAATTCGAATATCACTACCTGCTATGTAAATAACAGTGACAGGAACTTATCATATCATCCACATACTAAGTGGGAAAAAAATACGTATTTTGTAGCTAACTTAAAAACTACCCAAGCAAAGTTAATAAAATTTATATGGGACCAATTTGAGAGCATACCCTTTCAAACAAAAAAAAACAAAAATTCAAAATCGGTCCACAAATGACGGAGAAATCGGTGGACATATATACAAAAAAAAAAACAAACATACGCAACGAACATAATATAACCTCCTCCTTTTTGGAAGTAGGTTAAAAATAAAAATGGAGCATATTAAACTAACAAACAAAAATAATAACGACCTGTGCGAGGCAAAAAAGGCCCACACTCGTTCGTGCGTACACGTCTGTAATATATTATACAGGGTGGCGATTTAGTGACCTGCATCCGTCAAGGAGTGATTCTACCGGTCATACTAAACAACTTTCGCCGCTATGACATACATATAACACGATTCTTTGAAAAAAAACTTTTCATACATGAATCAAAACAGTCTGTCTACAGTTGTATAGGAATTAGATTTTTAAGTGAAAACTTCTTTAGGCGCGTTGGAAATTTTTAAGATGGGACTAAACCATTGATTTCGCGACACTGTTACGACACCAGCTTTTGACCATTAAAAAGACATCAACGCGTTGATTACCGCTGTGCCGAATTTTTTCAAGTTTTCACTTCTGTCGGCACTCCCGGAGTGCCACTGTTTTTTTTTTTTTCATAAGTCGGGTTTGAGTTTCATGCTGAAAGTTGTTAAGTATGGCGGGTAGAATCACCCCCTTGACGGATGCAGGTGTCTAAATCACCACCCTCTATCAAATTATGATCTAATTAAATTTTCATTAAGAATTTTCGTGGTTTCAATAATTTATTTTAAAAAACGCTTTCACGACGCTACAAAAATTTACATACAAAAACATGGGATTAGGTAATTAATTTTATACGTCTACCTGGTTTGCTGCCCGGCCCCTAACCACAAATATATTTCACAATAATCTAGCTTAGCTTAGCTTAGAAATTGTGCGCTTATGAAGAAGCTTGCGAGCGTGCATCTTGCTGCTAAACGTTCGTAAGTCAGCATCATAAATAAGTTTTAGAAAACCGTTGTTGTTTTCAAAGTTAACACATATAGCATCAGCCTATAATGTTCCCACTGCTGGGACACAAGCCTCCTGTCTGTGAGAGGGAGTGGGCCGTAATCCACCACGCGGCGCAGTGCGGGTTGGTGAATTGGTATATTGGTGAAGTTAACACATACTTTAAAAAAATTGCAATAAAAATTATCAATAGCGTAATGTTGCACTTAATCTGTATTTCTCTGTAAGTAAATTAGTAAAAATACTTGAACTAGGAGTGGCTTCACGTAAATACAGTATTTCTATTTTCTTAATGTCCTCGGGTATCATCGGATTTCCAAATACAAACGAATGCTAATTTCCATGTCCATCAACTATTAGAGTTATCGTGTATAATAATTTGAATTCAGAACTAAGTACTTTATTGTTGTTTTGTTTTGATTTCCATGTGAACTATACAGAGCGACTTTAGTGGCTTTCCTCCCATTTTTTAAATAAATTACATTAAATTAAAAGAGTATTAACAACTCTATATACTTCGAAGTCGATTGAGAGCGTCCGGTCTGCACCAAGTGCAAAGGGCAACTGATAGAAATCCGACGACTGACGAAACACGAGGTTTGCCGAGGGACATTAAGAACATATTTTTACTGTACTTCAATGAATTCGAACAGAAGGTCTTTTACGTCACAATCATCGCCATTTAAGATGCTAACTTTTGGACGAAATAAAGCCATTTACGGCCAACTGTCACATAAAACAGAGGTTTTAATACAAGACTGCAAGCATGCGTGCCAGCTCCGCTTATAGCTTGTGTGTATAGCAGGTGTGGGTGTATACCAACATGTTGATACACCAACATACCAACATGTTGATTAACCAACATACCAGCGGCAGCGGTACCGTTGGAGTGTGTCGGTTCCATTTCGAGGTACTCTGGTCTGTGTGGCGCTTGTTCATGGTCGTGCGCCACGTCGTAAACGTAGCCCGAGTCCACTGGAGTCTTCAGGAATTTGCCGAAACCTGCGGGTGACAGAAAATATTTAAGTACCCACCCATCTTAGTAAACATACCTTACTCTGCTGCCAAACACCGTTGCTGTGTTCCAACTTGAAGGGTATAGAGCAGGACTCCACCCACTATCAAAAGATTACGGCGATACATTGAGTTAAAATGTGCCATGACGTCACGAGTGTGTAGATTTTATACTTACTTGTGACGTAGCGACCCCCACTCCTCAACTTTAATGCGTTTTATCCAAGTTATTTTTTATTAATATGATGAAGCAAAAAATACGTGTCTAATATTTCTTTATTATCTAACTGACGGGCTAGTTTTTTTTTTTGACCCTTTCATCATCCCTTTTGGTGATCCCTGGTATAAGCTCATCATATCATTATAGGCACTTGAGACATTTTTTAGTTTAGTCTCTCGAATGGCCTTTAGTATTGCAGTTGTCCATAAGCGAGGGCGTCGATTTATTATCAGGTGGGCCTGCTTATTAATCGTCCATTGAAGACAAATACCGTTTTAATATCCTCCAAAATTGAGTACATCAAACAATGGGGCTATCATTTTTGTGCTCATCAGTTGGCGCCACTGTCGAGTAAGATCCTGTCAGTACTTTTATTTGATATCTTTTGTGTATGTTTAATTACTCATTACTTTACATAATGTTTATTTTATTACACTTTAAAACATCAAATGAATTTCTACATTTTTTTTTTTTTTTCATAAATTGGCAAGCATGAATCAGACAAATATTATTCTTCCTCCAAGAGCTACCAAATTAGATGCTGAGTTGTTAATTAAAATCTTAAGCCATAATTAATCAAGAATGGCATAATATTTACAAAAAACTATGAATAATAAGTAAAAATTCCCGCGAACAGTGAACGTTCAGTGACATATGGAGACCTCACGCTACACTAGCGCCTCTAGCGGCGAATTTATAAGTTATAGCCCCCATTGATTGATCGTGTTATAGTACCTTCAACAACTCGCAGTTGTCCGTCATCGAAGCAGACGCGACCGTTCACGACCACATATTGGGGACTACCCACAACGTGCTGACCCTGTATCACAAAAAAAGATAAATTAATTACAGTTTATCGATAACTATGATCTCAAGGAAATATTTTCACTGCGAAAATAACAACAAAAATAAAAAATGTCGCTGACTGGCTCTTTGGTTTTGCGTCCGCAGCAAAAAAGCAGAAATGGGCTTAAGCTTTGTTTATGTTTAGGAAATCTTTGAATAGTCAGTCTATAATGTTCCCACTGCTGGGACTCATGCCTCCGATCTGTGAGAGGGAGTGGGCCGTAATCCACCACGCGGGCCCAGTGCGGGTTGGTAGATGTCACATGTCTTCGAATTATTGGCTCTAGGACATTTCTTTATGTTTTTCTTCACCGTTTTAGGAGCAGTGGTGATTTAAAAAAAACTGGCACTCCGGGAGTGCCGACAGAAGTGAAAACTTGAAACAAATCGGCACCGCGGTAATCAATGCGTTGATCTCTTTTACTCCACGGTGTCGGTAAACTGCGTTACAGTGTCGCGAAATCAATGGTTTAGTCCCATCTCAAAAATGCCCAACGCACCTAAAGAAGTTTTCACTTCAATAAATTACACTGAGTAAAGTGCTTGCTTGGAATCGAGCCCACCTACAACTCGTAAGTCGCAGTCGTTACCATTGGGCAACCATGACTGCTCCTATAGTTTGACCAATACCGCTGTACCGCGCCTTAGGAATACGCGGCGAGGCGGGGGGCAGTGTTGACCAATGAGCGGCGGGCGGGACGCCGTGCGCCGAGACCTTTGACGAATTAGCGGCCTGCACTGCTCCCCCGTCTCGCCGCGCGCCTTCCTAAGGCGCGGTACAGCGGTATTGGTCAAACTATACCTCCTACCATGTTTTTTTTTCTCCCTTTCGGACTTCTTCGCAACCCCGGCAGGCATCGGCCCTAGCGGACCCCGTCAATTCTGCTGACATCTCTTTGAGGCGCGCGGCTGACTTGCCAATATTAAAACAAATAGCAATAACTTAATTATTTACCTCAAAAATATTAAAGTCAACTGCTTGGTTATGTGTAGCAGCAGAGATGGTCCTCTCAAGCTTGGGGTCCCAGACGACGATGTCAGCATCACTGTTGACGGCCACGCGGCCCTTCTGCGGCCAGATGTTGAAGATCTTGGCTGCATTTGCACTTGTCACGGCCACGAAACGGCATGGGTCCATTATACCTGGAATAAGAGTTAAATTGGTCCCTGCTGTCATTTGAAGATCTTTGACAGTCGTTACGGGTCGTCAGAAGCCCGAAAATCTGACAACCAGTCTTACCAAGGGGTATCATATTACCCAATACATGGGTTGTGGAGGTCAGA
Source organism: Agrochola litura (assembly GCA_949152395.1). Classification (NCBI taxonomy): domain Eukaryota; kingdom Metazoa; phylum Arthropoda; class Insecta; order Lepidoptera; family Noctuidae; genus Agrochola; species Agrochola litura. Next base: position 8,368,223 of record OX424515.1, read on the forward strand.
TAGGCAGTCGCTCCATGTAAAATACTGGTATTCAGCTGCATCCGGTTAGACTGGAAGCCGACCCCAACATAGTTGGGAAAAGGCTAGGCAGATGAATCTCATAAAACGGCAAATATAATTTTAATTAAAGTCTGGCAAACGAAAGTAGAGAATGAAAAAGCGCGGCAAATTTAAAAAAAAATATCTGCATAGCAACCCCAAAATTAGTATGACATACCTGGAATAACCTAATTTGATACTTTAGAATTATTTGTTTAAAATCATGCTACTTATTATGATCCAAATCAAAGAGACGTTTCTTGACATTTCGAAAAATTAGTACACTTCGTCTGCATAAAAATACGTCTTTAGGTATTATGCAGCAATTCGAATAAAAAACAACAATATTCTATAATACTTTTGGTCAATATTCACTACCATACTCAAAATCTGAATCTAAAACTTCCATGTAAAAAGATTCATAAGAGTCACTGTTTTGTCATTTTTTATTTAATAAACGCTGTAAGTATCAAGATCACAACAAATCACCAACAACACTCCATCTTGTTTTGGCAAATTGAGATTGACATTATAGTATTGCTCTGTAAAAAGTTTGCAAATAATTCGAGTGTGTAAAATAACACATACCAGTATTGACAGCCTTCTGCCACAGGATGGCCATGCGGTCCTCAACTCCATTGACTCCATTAGGAATCTTGGAGAAGTTATCCTTCCCTAGTTGCTTGTCCTTCTCGTTGAACGTACAGTTGTCACTGCCGATCAGCTGCAGGTGATCACTAGAAAATTATAATAATTAATATTTCCTTCTTAGCGTGTCGATGGCAATTTATATAATCAGCCCAGAATTTGAGATGCAAATTCAAAATATTTTATTTCACCGTCAGAAGCTAGGTGCACGGTTCCAATTGGTCGCTTCCTATGGAGAAGAGCCGGAAAGAAACTCCACGGTTACTCTTTTCAAAATAAATGGTTTCTACAATGTTTTCAAATTACAGTATTAATAGGTATGGGAGGACTGTGTAGGCCTATCAACAAGTACCAGGTACTTAGTAAAATAGAAAATGTTCCACAAGTCTACAGCCTACAACGTTCTCACATTCACAAAATCTAAAAGAAAAGAATCTATATAAAAGATTAACAAAATAATAAAAATAAGGACCTATTTAAACTAAATGACATGACTACAACTGTAACAAATCTAATTTGATTTAAAAAAAATAACAAATTGTATGTATATAATGTCAATTAATGAAAAGATTATTTCAATGAAGTATGTAAAAAAAGTAAAGTAAAATAATCATCGTAATTTGGAAGCAGTTAATAGACATTTACATTACTCAATACTCAATTCTTTATTGCATTCCATGTGTATTAGATAGATGGTATAACAAAGTAAAAGATCAATATGGACCCTGTCGGGCACAGCAAAATTAGGAGAGAGGAAGAGGGCTAAGTAGCAATTCAATATTATTATAAATTATTAGATGTGTTTAATTGGGTGTATAATTATGTATATATTGTTATGCCGTAGCGTAGTTCGAATGTGCCGATGTAGCCGACAGTCTTTTTGAACGGAGTATTGTATATAGTAAGTACTAAGTGTGGTATACTCACTCAGCCAATGCCTCGCACATGGCCTGCGGCGTGGACGGGTCGGGGCGCAGGGGCGGCGACAGTACGTGCGCGGCCGCGTGGCGGAAGCACGAGTTCCTGTAGTGGGATCCTGTAATGGACGAAATATTGACTTAATTTAAAATAGGCCTGTGTACAAATTCTTTTGTCCGTCTTGCAGATTATAAAAAAATATTGAACACGTATTTTTTCGTTTTTGACGTAATCAAAAGATTACGGCGATACATTGATTGAAATGTGGCATGACGTCACGCCTTGCTAGATTTAATACTCCCCAACTTGAATGCGTGTTTTCTAAGTTATTTTTTATTATCTGAAAGACTGACTAAATAGAATTTTTTTTTTTTACCTAGGCAACTACCGTATTATGTCAAGTTTTAGTATTAATAGATGCTCGGCTGCCAGGGTCTCACCGATGTGCGCCTGTCACAGCCGGGTGCGAGCCAGCAGAAGAGAATTGCACTCTATCATATGAGAGATAAGGTTAGGAATAACTTACCATCAGTTCTAACAGTGGCGATCAGGGTTTCTCCAATCAGTGTTTGTCGCCACCTGATGCGAGCCAGCTCAGGAGAACTGCAGTCTATTTTGTGGTAGATAAGGTCTGGAATAACTCACCATCAGTCCCGACAGTGGCTGCCAGGGTCTCTCCGATGATTGTCTGTTTCTGCCTGGTGCGAGCCAGCTGAAGAGCACGAACTGCACTCTTGGACATCATGTGGACGATGTAGAGGGGCGACTTAGCCTGCAAGTGAGAAAAAATGTCTTTAGGTGGAAGTATAAATAAATGTAAAAATTACAGTCATATAGTCTGTATTTGAATTCAGAATGTGATATAGTAAAAAAGTTTTTGGACAACAAACTGAATGTCGTATATATCATAGTTCATATTCCATTGCATCTATCTAGCTATCAGTAGTAAGCGATAGACCCCCCCATCAATAGTATTGTGGGCCGGTAAGATTCCTTACTCTCTGACAGATTATTGGGACGTTAGAACCATAGATAAATAGGTTTTTGCATCTCCAGTATGCCAAAACTGGTGATAGATAGGATATTGGGTTCGGCCGTTAGACAACATTACAGTTGTTGATACTTTAGATAGGTAATATGTAGTACATTATGATGCAAGTGAATAAAGTTTTTCATTGTAGTCCAGGCGAAACTGCAGCCCAAGCTGAAAGCGAGAGCGTAATAGAGGCCAGAGTGTACTGAAGTTTCATTCTGAGGCGTACTTTGCCGCACTAGTGCGGGAATACAAAGTAAAAATACACACGCGCGTTAAGTACACTGCATCATGAACCCAAAGCTGTTCCATAAGAGTCACTTTACAAGCTAATGAAAAGTAATGTAAAATTGACAGTCATATAATCTCAAGAGGATCCCAAATATATTGAGTATTATAAATACAATGTCGCCCATGGGGATGTGCCCGCCCGTATTTTTCTGAATATTCATGAAAAATTATCGAAAAATAACTTTAAAAGGGAGATTTTAATATCTTTAATATTTTTTATGTTATTCAATTTTTTATGTTTTGAGTAGCGTTTGCAATATCTCCGATGTTATTGGCTCGATTTGGATTCTGTTTATTATTTCTAAAAGCTTATGAGTTTATTTTAACGGATTAACTAACATTTTTATTTTGGTCGACTATGTATAAAAAATGGAGGTGAAAAAATGTATTTCTAAAAAAAACTGTGTTTTTATTTTAAAAAAAACACAATTGTAAGATAATAATAAAAAAAAAACAATAACAAAAAATTTGAAATATTAATTTAAAAAAATCAAGATAGACCTTTTAAAAGTTATTTTTCTATAATTTTTATGAATATTCAGAATAATGCGGGCAGGCAATTGCCCATGGGCGACATTGTATATTGAGTATCATGCCGATTTTTTTTATTCGTAGCCGCCGCCTATATTTTCATACAAAGCGTGTGCGTTAGCCGTGGGCTGCTGTGGAGCAGCTCATTTAGAGCGATAATATGCACCTTTTAGCACAGTAAAGAATGACCATAGAAATATGCTCAGGATTCACAGTATGGTGAGAACTGACCTGGTTGGCGATGACACAGGCTCTGTTGACAGCCTCAGCTTCCACCTCCTCATCACGAGACAGCTGATGAGCCTCGGGACCGGTGATCCCCTTAGAGAGGAGTTTCTCAGTGTTGCGGGCGATTATGTGCCCATTTTCGGCGTGCACCTGAAATAAATAAAAAATTGACCATTAGTTGTTATGAACAATCTAGCTTTTGAAAACGTTCAACTTGCTGTTAATAACTGCACTACAGTCAATCAATTCAATTCAATTCAATTCAATTTATTTATTCACAAACAATTTACATTGTGTTTGAAATATTCTAAACGACACAAAAAAAAAATACATTCATATTAAAAGTAACACATTTAAAAATTAACATCATGCATGATAAATATAAAAATTACCTACAATAAAAAATTTCGAAGTCAACTCATTAAGAATTTAAGATTAGAAATAGAAAATCATTAAAAAAAAAATATAATTAAATTAAATAGTTTAATGTCAACTCAAATAATTAATCAACAGGAATAATAATACATTTGTCATTTAAAGATAATGTCATAATTACATAAAATAACAATTACAGTCGGCTCTAGTAACATACCTACTTGAGTTGACAGGAGAAAACACAAGGTAACACAACATAATATTACATTTCGTCAACGGAGTAGAGACACTTATCTAGTAGGAATGCTAGCCTTTTCCCAAATATTTTGGGGTCAGCTTCCAGTCTAACCGGATGCAGCTGAATACCAATATTTTACATGGAGCGACTGCCTATCTGACCTCCACAACCCAGTACCTGGGTAATACGATACCCCTTGGTAAGACTGGTTGTCAGAATTTCGGGCTTCTGACGACTTGTAACGACTGTCAAAGATCCACGAATGACAGCCGGGACCAACGGCTTAACGTGCTTTACGAGGCACGGAGGAGTCTCGGTATGATATAAAGATGGTCACCCATCCACGGACCAACCCCGGCAAGCGTAGCTTAACCTGATGGATCGACCCGTGCGGCTGTTATTACTTAGCCACGAGCTCCTACAATAACAGCACTACAGTAACGTACTGAATTATCGTATTAAAAATTCCCATTCCATCATCATCATTTCAGCCGAAAGACGTCTACTGCTGGACACAGGCCTCCTCCAAGCACCGCCACTTTGACCGGTTCTGTGCTTCTCGCATCCAGCGAATTTCTGCGGCCTTCATCAGGTCATCGGTCCACCTTGTGGGAGGCCTTCCAACGCTACGTCTTCCGGTATGCGGTCGCCACTCCAGAACCTTTCGGCCCCATCGGTCATCTGTTCTGCAAGCAATGTGCCATTGCCACTTAAGTTTGGAAATTCTTCAGGCTATGTCGGTTATCTTTATAACCGTTACCCATTCCATGTTTGTACTTAAGAGCGGCCAACCCGTCATACTTTTCATACAAACGCTCGTACGTGATTATGGCGTTGTAACACATCTTTCTTTAATTCTTTTAAACTAATTGGTATCTAGGTTTCTATGAAAGCAAAAAATAAAAATTTGGCGAAACAAATTCAATATAAGCCTCCAAAAATCTGCTTTTTTGCACAAATTTTACCTCAACTTTGGCCGTTCATAATGTACTTATAAATTGTAAAAGTAAAGAAAACATCGTTATAGAAACCTCGCACATGTAATGGAGATTCTAAATGACAAAAAATTATTTTACAAACTTGTAAGGCGTATTCAAAAACACGTATTTCCTGAAACCAGTTATTTTTCGTACAATGTTATCGCGTTCTCACTTGCACTGGATGAAACAACAAGCTTTTCGACCATGCTCGCGTTGACGATAGACGGACCGGGAAGGGCCCTCTTAATTGATTCTATTGCGATTTTTTCAGCCATAGAATACTAACTGGTCATGAACTCTCAAAAATTATGACTAGTTTTGAGCATACCATAGTTCGACCTTATCCTTCCGGGCATCGACACTCGATCGCGACAATCGGGCATCTAAGGGCAGTGATAGCCTACTGGTGTGACCGTCGGACAGCCAAGTTAATAGGTCTCGAGTTCGAACCTAAGGCACGCACCTCTGACTTTTCGGATTCATGTGCGTATTGTATAATTATCACTTGCTTCTAAAACGGTGAAGGAAAACATCGTGAGGAAACCGGCCGGCATGCCTGAGAGATATTTTTGACGGTATGTGACGCGAAGTCAGAGGCCCATGGGCGGCTTTAAAACTCTGACACCAGGTTAGTCACTAACCACACGAAAAAGAAAAAGAAGACCTTATCCATCGCCATTTTGTTGACAAACACTAACCAATCTAATTCAAAACAAATGCCTTCATAAATAACAATAGAACAACGTCATAGCTCCTAACATGACCTCATATAAATCACATATTAAATCGTCAGATAAAAAAATATTATGGTCAGCTACCTATTGTATTGTAGTTTAGTATGCCATGCGACAGGTGTTATTTATTTATTTGGCACTTCAACGACTTACTCACTCAAACATACACATACAGTTTTAGAGGTATTGTGAACTCGTAGTAACTTACAAGTGCACAGCACTAGCAGAGAATTTAATGATTACAGGACGTTTTAATTATCGTTAGTTGATTTAGTTACAACATAAAAATAAAAATTAATTATGTTTACAAATACGATGAAATATTTAACAAAATAACAAAAAAAAAAAAACATAAAAAGAAGGAAATGGAAACGGATACAATTTTATTGTGTAGTGGATACAATTATGCGCAAGCGGTGCGCGTCCTTGGTGCGCAGGGTGCGGGCTAGCTCCAACACTGTTCTAGCGATGATTGCTCAACGACTAGGTTGCCCCTACGTTGGGCACTGTTGTAGCAGGCATATTGCTGGTGCGTAATTTGTCAATGTTATGATTATTATAATTTAAATTTTTTACTTCGGCCATAATTTCACTTACAAAATTTCTGACATCATTTAATTCATTGTTCTATTTAATTTAATTTTTATTTTGTTGTGTGCTTTTGACATTAACTGATTTGATCTGACATTTTTCTGTGACATTATAAAATTGACAAATTTGTGTATTGTTTTTGTTTTTAATATGGGTCTAGGACCTAAAATAAATGAATTTTATTTTTTTATTATTTTTATTTATTAATAGCCGGCTTGTGTCGCACAGCGGTCTAGAGACTCCGAGCTGGTTAAAAGTCTCGTACGGAATTGACAAAAAGGGTTAGAGAAGATGTGATAAATGCTCACCATGTGGAACTGAGACTATGAGGAAGTACCTAATCATTTTGTATTTATCCGTGGGGGCTTGTAATTAGCAATTTAGTCATATATTATTGTTATTATAATGTTATTAACCAATAAGCCTCCCGAAAAAGAAAAAAAAAGCTCACATAACATCATGCCTGTAATCCCAGAAGGGGTACGTAGAAGTGTTTAATAGTATTTCCACATTTCGCCAGTTATGATTTGGTCCTATTTCGGCCTGAGACTGAGAATACTCCCGACCATTTTCGATACATAATCGATACATTTTCGATAGCCAGGCACTCTGTTTCTTTACTCTCATAGTCCGATGGGACGGCAATCCGACACTGAACCTACCAACACCTCTTATAGCAGTATTATTTTAATCTTACTTGAGTGAGGGAAAGAGATGGAGCTACATGTCCTGTATATATCTACCTCTTTCTTACACTGAGGTCACTTTAAAATAATACTGCTATAAGAGGTGCTGGTAGCAGCAAGGAGCAAGCGCGAGACACGAGGGTGCACACCACCAACTTCCAAACAACTGAAAAACCCAATAACATTGCCGGACCTGCACGAGGACACGGCGATGCCCCACCCAAGCCGGGCAGACCTCCACCGTGTCCTCCGGGCGATCCACACAATGGTGACACCCGGGCGTTTCCTCCCGCCTTATCCTGAACAGGAACCTCCCGAAGCAGCCGTGTCCGGTGAGGACCTACGTCAGGCAGAAGGTGAGGGCGCCGTGGCGCCTCAAGCCACTCCTCAAAGAGGGGTCTTATCGCCGCTATTGTGTCGTGCCCAGCGCTGGGTTGCGACAATCGCACTCTCCATGACGCCATGAGATCCCGCCGGAGCTCTGTCCGCTGTGCCGCGATTTCTTGCGGCATCGTGGAATGTACCTCTACCAACCCATTTATGGAATACAGGCATGTTATGTTATTGTAAAAGATAAACCTGTAAGTACTATGACTCATGTTATCTATCTACTGTTTACAATGCACTGCAAATGTTGAGGAAGGCAGGCCTTGAGGTCATGCACCTGTGATATCATCTTTGTAAGGCCTGTTTTTCATATCACGTTCATACTGTACACATGTACATCTTGTTACTGTTAGACTTTTGCAAGTTTATGTCAATTTATTTTCATAATTATTAAGAGTTTTCACCGTTTAAAAAAAAATGAAACAGCTTAGAGTGAGGCCTCATTCGTGCGTTGCGTTGTTGCAGCGCAGCGCCGCAGCGTCATTTTACATATATTTTTGAGTGACATGCCACATTATGTGTTGCGTCGTCGCACGCAACGTTTTAACGGATCGGCGATTTAAAATTAAATTCGCTAGCAAAACTCCACACACGTGATGGGTATCGATATCAAAAAAGTAACGTAAATAAATGAATTGAATTTTGTATATGGGGGTCACTTTTGGGGGGAATAAGAAAATTTAAAATAAAGTTTTGCAAATTGTGCCGTGTGTCATGTCAAATGAAAGGGCTTATTGCGAGGATCTCAATTTTTTTTTCATAACTTTAAAATGAATACTTTTAAAGATATTTAAGAAAATTGATGAACATTTACCATTCTCCCCCCTTATCTCCGAAACTAAAGAGCCTAAAATTTTGAAAATAATACGGAGAATGGTTCTTTACTCATAGATTACAGGGAAACCTATAAAAAGTCTATGGTCTGAAAATAACATGGTAAATCTCTCAATAATGTGTGTACACTTTATAAACTTACATTTGCAGTTGGAGTATATGGGAGAACATGTTTTTGAACTACAATGTTAAGTTAAGTTTGTTCTTGGGGTAAATTCATCTCAACTACGGAACCCTTTATTGTGCGTAGTCCGACACTGACATAGCCGGTTTTTTATGTGTAAACTTCACAGGCGTGATGGGTATCAATATCTCAACACGATAAAACAAAACAGATTTTTACTTCAAGTATTTAACTACACTAACTGCGGTCGTTGACCCCCCAAAAAAACATCAAATCTTTTTTTGTTTTTGTTTTATCGTGTTTAGATATCGATAATTCGATACCAATCCCGTCTGCAGTTTCGCTAGCTAATTCAATTTGACCCTGTATACGCTCGGCTCAGCACTTTTGACATTACTGCACTAATACTCAGCACTTAGTTGACATTATTGCACTAATACTATAGCAACTCACCTGAGGCAAAGCCCTAAGTTCAGCACAGGTCTCCATAGCACAATACAGATCATAGTCGTCCAGCATCCAAGCATCCTTGTATGCCATGAACATCTTGAAGGAGTTGACTCCATACTGCTCTGACGTCAGCTGCTGCATCTCCTTCTTTACTGACGGAGACCACCAGGTGACGCCGACGTGGAGGGCGTAGTCGCAGCACACCTGGGAAAGAGTAATGTTGTTTAATTATTATTTCCGTTTAAATTTGAACTACCCACAAATTACATTTTGAAATATTTTAATGCAAATTATTAAAAAAAAACAACAAACACGACGCCAGGGCTCGAAAACCTTTCTAACAGTTCTTGTTCTTCTTTGTACAACATTTTGTTCGGAATGAAAACGAAATGAGAACCTTTAAAAAAAAAAACCGGCCAAGTGCGTGTCGGACCACGCACAATGAAGGGTTCCGTAGTTGGGATGAATTTATCCCAAGAACAAACTTTAGTAGTTGAAAAACATGTTTTTGCAACCGCAAATGTAAGTTGGTCGATTATTACTCGTTAACTTGTAAAGCCTACTTAGCTGTGATAGTTTTCCTTTTAATTTCGTTATATATGCTACTGCCGTTAATTTTTTCACATACCCAAAACCAACCATTAAGCTTGCAGGCGACACACACTTGACTCTAACAAAAATTAGCACTCTAAAGCTTAATATTTCGAAAACGGATCCCAAAATCCAAAAATGGTTTTAGTTAACTCACAATATTTTTGAACGACCTTTTCAACGACACCCCACACTATGGGATTATGGAGAGAAAAAAAATCATCCTCACTTTACGTCTAGGAGAGGTACCTAAAATTTACCAATTTGTCGGTGTGATTAATATGTATACCCATGCCAAATTACAGCTTTCTAGTACTAAGCGTCTCTGAGCTAAGCCGCGGACAGACAGACAGACGGACATGACGAAACTAATAAGGGTTCCTTGTTTACTACGGAACCCTAAAAACCGGTTTATTCTGCAGGACGCAGCCACACACAGGGCGTGCGCCGACAAGCATGAACTTGTTTGGTTAAATTGTACCTCATCTTCGTTTCATTACATAATTGATTTCAATGCGCTTGCCGCTTATGTATTGATACGGGTTGTGTTGCGAGTTTACCATCGATCAACCCAAAAATGAAAAAAAAAAAAAGGTTATAAACGTTTTATTAACCGAGAACGATTTAAATTTTTTTCTTCTTCAAAAACGTTTTTATAACGTTCCGTTCGAACGTAACCGAAACAAATAGTTTCTTAAGTTTTTAAGACGAAACCGTTTCGAAAAATATACCGTTATCCGAGCTCTGAACACTACGACTGTTTTTTCCAATGGGGTTGGCAGATATCGTAATCTTATCACCCATGTTTCCCAAGTTTTGTTATTTGCAAGTAATCTCATGCGAACTTGACTGCCTGAGTCAGATTCCAGTATTATTGGGTTTTTATTGAATTTTGTAATTATCAGTTGCTTCAAAAACGGTGAAGGAAAACATCGTGAGGAAACCGGCATGCTTGAGAGATATTTCTCGACGGTATGTGAACCCAAGTCAGAGGCCCATGAGCGGCATAAAACCTCTAACACCAGTACCCTAATTGCGTAATACAACACAATTACAATTTGATTCGATTTGAAACAGATTGCTAAACCATTGCTTCATAAGTTGGAAACAAAATCTGCTCAACAACGTAAATAACGCAATGAATGTTGTTGAACTGTCAAAATGAAACAAATTAGTCATAATCGTTTAAGAAAATAAGTTACGGAATTAGGGTATTGATTAAATGATCACAGGAAAAAGAACGAAAGAAAAAGAATTTTGTTTTTCGTCAGGATTATCTCAGTTACAGCACAGTGTCTAGATTTGTGCCAGGCGGCCGTTCAAGTATTACTTAAGCAGATTTAGTACAATTATTTACCACCCCCCCCCCCTCCCCCTTGTCAGCAAAAGTAAGCAAAACTCTTACCCCCCGCCATGATTACGTAAACATTAGTATATGCATTTTTCTTTTAATGTAAGTATTCTGTTTTTTTTATTGATTCATGAGCAGCAGTTATAATTCTAACAAGAGTAAATTTAGACAAGTACGCGGTAATTCCCCTACTCGGTTCTAAGCGAGTACCTTAACGTATTCCTTATTTGTTGGAATTCCCGAATATGCGTTTCGTTTTCAAGCATAGACAATGTGTGGGTTGCAATATGTGTAAAAAAGAAAATAATTACTGCTGACGTAATCACCATCAAGACGGGGGGTCTTGATGGTGATTACGTCCCCCCATGTCATCAAAAATACGCAAAGCATAGACCCCCCCGCCCCCCTATAGTGCTTACGTAATACTTGAACGGTCCCCAGGCTGACGGTATAGGCTTGTCCACTATAAATGTTAAGAGGAGGCTCCCTAAATTGTTTGTTAATTTGCATTAATATTCTGAAAAAGTCACGCATACAATCAAAATGGAACTTTAGTATATGATTTATTGGATCTTTTTCTTTCCAAATTATAAGACAGTTACGTAATTGGAACATTTTCGCTCGATTAATTTTTTATTCGAAAATCATGTCTTTTTTAAGGATTATTTGAAACAAAAACAAGATTACTCGGCTTTTATATCTAAAATAATTATTGACAGTAAGAAAATATAGTTTATTATCCAGATATAAGATATATTTTTTTCTAGATCAATTATTACTTTAGTTATAAACAAAATAAGAATTGAGACTTGCGACATTTAATTCCGTGCTCGAACACGAACAAAGAACGCACGGGATATTCAACTTTATTACTGATGTGTTAGCATAGGGGCGGAGTTTGCGTGGAAATTGTCTTTCGAGTGGCGAAATATGCTTTTCTGACCCTGTATAACCGTTTGGAGAACACAGGCGTTGTTGTTATGCACACTATGGTCAACAAATATTTAAGGAGATTATGTGACTCGTACCTTACTATCAGCTTTTTCCCTCCAGTTGTTGTAGGCTTCCAGCAAGGACTGTCCCTTCTGCGGCAACACGAAGTCAACTGGGAGGTAGAAACAATACATTTAATTTAAAATGGTTCATAATTAGTTCAAGCCAATTCGAGTATTATCTTTATCACAGATAAAAACGGATGGTTTACTCCGCATATTAAGTATGAAGCTAGGTTACAAGTACGCGGCGGGCCCGTCTTGTTGGGCCAATTCAGTGAGTGTAACGTAGTCAGAAGATCTAAGAGTTACGCGCTAGAAAGAGAGGCAACTTCTACAAGAATATAACTGAATTGTACTTTATTGTGTCATGGCAAGAGTAGCTTTTTATTTAAATGTTTTTGCGGAATGAAGATATTGTAAAAAAGAGTAACAGTGGAGTTTCTTGCCCTTTTTTCTCCATACGAAAACTACCTTTTGGAAGGGGCGACTAGAATCAATTCTATTATTTTGTAAATTTTGACGTTCCTTTTATGGCTAATTGAAATTAATGATTTTACTTTGACTTTATTGTTAAAAATGTTAACATCGAGATGAATCATATTGAGGAAAATAATTTCAGTGATAGTAAAAGATGATGCTTAGATATTATAATCATCACTGAACAAAGATTATGACATTTTCCACGTCACTCTAACTCTCGAGAGTCGATAACTCAATAAACTAGAAATAAAACAGACGGATGGAAAAATTGCTTGCATAATAACGACGTATTATAAACTCAATTGACCCTAACTTCTGTAAAAAGACCTTTAATACAGCTTAGTCTGCACAATACTTACTGACACAAGTAGTTCCTCCAGCGATTGCAGCCCTGGTACCCTTGTAGAAGTCATCAGCTGACCTGGCAGCCATCATCTCGAGCTCCAAGTGGGTATGAGGGTCGATGCCTCCCGGCATGACCAGCTTGCCGGTGGCATCGATCGTCCTGGTGCCTCCAGGGATGATGAGATTGCGGCCCACTTGTCTGGAAGGAAGAGAAGGAATAAATCAGTATAGCAACCAGGATAAGCAGCAACTCAGAACATATCCTAATTGTACGTCTTTTCTCATATCAGGAACCAGGATAAGCAGCAATTCAGAACATGTCCTAATTGTACGTCTTTTCTCATATTTTTTTGAAGTGAAAACTTCTTTAGGCGCTTTGGGCATTTTTGAGATGGGAAAAAACAATTGAACTCGCGACACCGTTACCGACACCTACTTTTCGTAAACATGTATTTTTTTTATTGTGCTCTTTATTTATATTACGTTACGGATCAATGTTCTATGCAAATATTTTTCTTCTACCAAGGCGATCTTGTTCAAGTTTTCATTTCTGTCGGTACTCCCGGAGTGTCACTGTTTCTTTTTATTTTGAATTTACAGTACCGTTCATAATGATATACATTATTAAATCAGTACCCTAATTGCGTAATACACGATCAATCACAATCTGTTTCGATTTGAAACAGATTGCTAATCCATTGCTTCATAAGTTGCGAAAAAATATCTGCTCAACAACGTAAATAACGCAATGAATATTCTTGAACTGTCAAAATGAAACAAATTAGTCATAATCGTTTACGAAAATAAGTAACGCAATTAGGGTACAGGTTTCAAAAGTCAGCCGTCAGATAAAAAGTATGCATACAAATTCAGCAAATAAGATGCTCAGAATTGAAACTCATTCCAGAGGTAGTTAGAAAAAGTATGCATACAAATTCAGCAGTAAAGATGCTCAGAATTGAAACTCATTCCAGAGGTACCTAGTTCGAAACCTTCACGAACGATAAGGGTCGAAACAGTTTATTTTCATTTTAACTAGACAACAACAAGATTATAGGGTACATGGAGGCAACCGTTAACTTTTTAACAGGTAGGCATCAGCCAGTTTTTTACCTCGAAACCAAAATCGCCAAATATAGGAAATCAACAAAAGAATCGATTAGAAAACCATCAAGCTGACTCATTCAACATACTGATTTAACCATTGAAATCCTATTGGTAGCACAAAGCAATCTAATTTAAGCATTTAACTATATTGCGTTAAATAAGGTTAAGAATCCATTGACCTAATGTTTTCAATTGATGCGGGAACCGTTTGGTATTCCGTCTGTTTATTAATTTTGATCTACTTAATAAAAGAATCGGGGCGTGTGATTTATGGTGAGAGCATAAGATCATTTAACAATGCATTTAGATATGGGTTGTAATTTTTTTACGTTTGTCATTTTATTACTTGAAAAATAACTGCTTTGTGAACTTTCTACGGTACTATGTGCTGTGTGATTCCTATTTATGTAGGTAAATAGGCTTTTTCTCCACCCATGGGTGCCGAAAGACGCCTGAGATAATAAATATTCTTTTTTTTTCGTATGGTTAGAGACTTAACATGGTGTCAGAGTTTTTATGCCCATGATGGGCCTCTGACCTAGCTTCACATGCCGTCGAGAAATATCTCTCACGATGTTTTCCTTCACAGTTTTTGAAGCAAGAGATAAATTACAATACGCACATGAATCCGAAAAGTAGAGTTGCGTGCCTTGAGTTCGAACTCGAGACCTATGACTTGGCACACCACTAAGCTATCACTGCTACGGTCAAATAAATGAATGAATAGTACATTGGGTAGCAGTTTCCTCCTGTTTGCTAATACTAACATGCTGTTATGATTGAGAGGCCCATGTTTTAGCAGTGGGCATCTATATTCTTCGGGTTCTTGATGACGTCGTATGAATTTAAATGATGAGGGGAGTCAAGCGACTCCCCAAGTCATTTGGTGACAAAATATTAGACTTGTATATAGTAATAATATTGAGATATCCAGTGACAATATGGTTTGATCGGTGTCAGATTTAAAAGTTTCCTTTAAAAGGCCTGCGAATACGGCTCGCAACTACAAATCGAGTTGTTTGCAAAATTCAATTCCAAGCACGTTGCGCTAGTGTGAGTGCCTGTCGGAGCGATATACACCTACAGTGAGCAATACTACCACGCACACATTGACAATTATTGCTTGACGCGATAGCACTACTAACTTTCGAAAATTTATGATAAGTTCCGTAATACCAAAAATGATGAATGAAACTTAATATTTTTCCATTTTTTTCGATAATTTGATAACTATTAAAATAAATTTTAACTTGATAATATAAGCTATGCTTCTGCAGAAACAATATTAAATATTGTTGTTTATAATACAGAAAAAACAATATGAAGACATGTAATTTACGCTGTAAAAATATGCGAAGTTAAATTCGTTTAAACTTCATTTTAGAAAAGTTTTTTGGAAAATAAAAAGATGTAGGAGCCTAGATAAACACTGTCTAAATCCGAATAACAACATAATATGGCGGACATATGTCCCAAATTGCAAATGATTTAGGTATTACTTTTGTATGGACAATTCATGCGTCGCCGCGTTCTTAATAACAGAGAATCCAATAGACCGTTTCTTCGACATATCTATCGTTATTTATACCTGGATTGACATACAACAAATTCCAATCAAAGCTTCTTGTGTGACCTCGACTATGAATAGAGCGATTCATCTCTTACTATGGGTTCAGTGATGGCTGGTTCATCGTTCTATTCTGGTCAATGGCAATTGATGTGTGATCAACATAGGCGTTTCATGCATTATTTGTGTCAATATAATAAAATAAACAGCAGTGGCCATGGATGAATATTTATTTGGCTTGAATCATTTTGTAAAAAGAAAGAAAACTAGTTTCATTAGAGAGGACTGTCTATATAGACATATAGACAGTAAAAGGTGTGAACTCGTCGAATCAAAGGGATACACCAACTAATGCCGAAACTGTACGTAGATGGTTGTGCACAATTGCCATTGTACATTCGCCCTCAGTAAACGGTGATCATACCAATATTTCAACACAAATGTTTAGAAGTAGATGTCCATTTTGGAAGACATGAATGAAATACCAAATGATCCTTATGTAACACTATAAATCAGCTAAAATAACCTTGCCACGGCCTGTCTCATAATTTAACTAGGTACTTAAAAAAAAAAAACAATTTAAAATTCTGCACGCAGCCGAAGCGTCACCAGCATTATCATATCTACAAAGTAAATAAATCATTCATGTATGTAAATATAGTTTGTTATATAATTAAGATAGTACCTAGGGACTTCGCCACCCATTATGGTGGTGTCGCGGATGTCGGCTCGTTACCGCATTAGTGACTTCCTGAGTGCGCGCACGCATTTGAATGTAGCCAACAGAACGCGTCTGCGTTCGCAATTCAAACGTTCGAATTTGACACTTCCCTAACGGCTTTCAACTGTTTTTATTGCCGGCGGTAGTTGGTGGTTCCATATTTGATTGGTTGTTGCCGTTGTTGACATGTTATCATTGTTTTGAATTGCTTATTTATTTTAATTTAGAATGCCTACTTCTTTTCACTGCCTTAGATCTCTTAACAACATTTTAATCAAGAGTTATAAAGACTTTTTCTCGTTTAATCTTGGATCAAATAATTGGTTTAAAAATGAGCCTTTTTCTATTCATTACTAAATGATCAAAAGAACCAAAGATAAAAAACTAGCTACCTGTCAGTGCCATGGCGTAGCATGATATATTCCACTAAACCAAATTCAATTTCACGGATCATTAGTTGCGATCTTCTTTGAACCAACTTCAGATTCAGATAAATATTTTAATGTAAGAAAAAATATAGTTAATGTAGCTTGCATTTTTCTCTTGAAAGCGTTTGGTTCAGTAAACGAGGTACCATTATAGAGAGATATATGTACCATCGGGGTAACGCATATCTAACCAATTTGAAAACAAAATCCCGTGCGCATGGACTTTTTTTTTCGTAGGTAAGCGATACTATAGCGGCCGAGCGCTGCAAGCAAGAATAGTCCCTACAGTGTACAGATATGCGTTTCTTCGATAGTACAAGATACGAGGGATTATAGAGGATTTGTTTTTTTGTCTACTTATGTGGTTCTGTATACGAGGTACCATTATAGAGAGATAAATGTACCATTGGGATAACGCATTTCTAACCAATTTGAAAATGAAATCCCGTGCACACGACCCTTTTTTTTTCGTTGTTTAGCGTTACTATAGCGGCCGAGCGCTGCAAGCAAGAATAGTCCTTACAGTGTACAGATATGCGTTTCTTCGATAGTACAAGAGACGTGGGGTTATGGAGGACTTGCTTTGTTTCTCTAGTTATTTATACACTATGAAAAACAGAAAACCTAAAACCAGCACCGTTATTACGTGACATACTTTTGAATCACAATCCGAGAGTTTTGAAGAATATTGCTAATTCATTGCTTCATAGGTTTGAAACAGTCCTCTGCTCAACAACGTTAATAACGCGATGGACGTGGGTGAGCTGTCAAAATAAAACCCATTGCGATCAATTGTAATATTATGTGTGTTACGCAATAGGCCTGTGTCTAAAATGTTTATGCCCGTTATGTAGATTATTATAAAATATTAAACACGTATTTTTTTCTTTTTTGACGTAATCAAAAGATTACGGCGATACATTGAGTTAAAATGTGGCATGACGTCACGCCTTGCTAGATTTAATACGACGTTGTGATGTAGCGAGCCCCACTTCCCAACTTTAATGCGTGTTTTCTAAGTTATTTATAGCAATGATAAAGCAAAAAATACGTGTCTAATATTTTTTTATTATCTGAAAGACGGACTAAATAGAATTTCTTTTTTTTTACCTAAGCAACTACCGTATTACCTCGCAGGTGGACATTGGAAAATACGTAAAAATAATTTCTACCTATGTGGTTTTTTTAGGGTTTCTGAGGGAAGTGTTTCTTCCGGTGTCATAATTGGGCATGTGCAAAGTCGTAACAAGCCTGAATAAACTAACTTTTTTTGCTGCTCAATGAATAAGTATCCTGTGAACGGACCTCGAAAAAAGCTCAAAGGGTTGAACTAAAAAAGTTTCGAAAGAGACATTCGATTACCAACAGGTTGATTTTAAAATCTGCAAGCTGACATATGGGTAATTTAATTTATAATATAAATTATGTTTTGTGTTGCGTAATGTAAATTATTTTGCATACTATTGTATAGAGTAAATTTTATTAATTTTTCTAACTGAACAGACAGCTGTGCTGCTGGGGAGTTTGTTGAGCCACTTCTTCTTCTCGGCTAAAGCACTAGGAAGTGGTGAAGGGTGGGCGTTTTGGGTGACTGTCTTATGTAATTTTGACGTTCGAAAAGTGCTGATTCTCAGCCTAGTTTGAATAAATGAATTTTGAAAATTTCCTTTTCTGTTGCCTGCTCTCTAAGAAACAGAACAAGGACTATAAACAAGAGGACAGACAGTTCGAGTCCGGATAGAATCATACATACTGAGATCACTAGTGACCAAATCTGTTTACAAAGTTTGCCAAATGTGAATTTTGTAAACGTTCCCGACTGAATTGTGCGTTTAATTTTCAGTAGTAAAGTTTATGGAGAAAAGTTAATAGCTTATGATGGCAGGATTGGCCAAGGTGTATGTTTACCGGCAGTTACTTTTACTGTGTTTAGTAAACTAAAACTTTTTATAGAACACCAATTTTCTGCACACAATGGGGCGCCTCATTAAAGAAAAATGACTTTTACCTTCCAAACTATAATACACCTTTTTGTTGAAATAAAAATATTACACTTCTCACGGGAATGTTGTTGTATTTTTTATTCCATAGCAATTAAAACACTTTCATTCCTATTGTTATGATGACACGTAATGGTCCATCATTGTGAACGTTACAATTTTCGAGCTTATGTGCTAAAGAATAAGGCGTAGAATCGAGGGGTGTGCTAAATATAGTGTGTTAAGAAAATAATGGCCTGAAAATGCACAAAGATACGATCGTTGGCGAGATGAAATAGCTGGAAGGCATTTTGTTTGAGATAACGTAACCGCTGGCACAGTTTCATATTTACAAACATTGCAGTCAATGACGTACTTAATGATGATTTGTGAAATGTTGATGTGTCGTCTTTTTGAAGGAGAAATTGACGTT
The DNA here is from genome assembly GCA_949152395.1 of Agrochola litura. Lineage (NCBI taxonomy): Eukaryota > Metazoa > Arthropoda > Insecta > Lepidoptera > Noctuidae > Agrochola > Agrochola litura. The sequence continues at coordinate 8,387,307 of OX424515.1, forward strand.
TATAAATATTGTTGTTTGAAATATTGAGGAGATACAATGTTCCTTTCTTCCTCTTTCTTTTGTGTCCAAATCGCTGCAGTGTTTGACTGGCTTCCAGTTTCTATTAAGATCTTGTTTGGTGATTTTAGCATGCCCTTTTTAAGAGGAGGTGTGCTAAATTGATGTTAATTTGCATTCATATTCTGAAAAAGTCACGCATACAATCAAAATGGAACTTTAGTATGTGATTTATTAGTTCTTTTTCTTTCCAAATATAAGACAGTTACCTAATTGGAACATTTTCGCTCGATTCATTTTTTATTCCAAAATAATGTCATTTTTAAAGATTATTTGAAACAAAAACAAGATTACTCGGCTTTTATGTCTAAAATTATTATTGACAGTAAGGAAATATAGTTTATTATCCAAATGTAAGATATTTTTTCTCTAGATCAATTTTTACTTTAGTTATAAACGAAATAAGAATTGAGAGTTACGACATTTAGTTCTGTGCTTGAACACGACCAAAGAGCGCACGCGATATTCAACTTTATTACTGATGTGTTAGCGTTTAGCACATAGTGGAGTGGTGGGGTGCATTGGGGCGGAGTTTGCGTGGAAATTGTCTTTGGAGTGCCTGGTCTTAACTGCAGATTGATGGTTTTCTTATTTTTGGTCTTTTCAAGGATGCCTTCGCAGAAAGCGATAAGGCCGCCCATTGTAAATTTTGTAGTGATTGGTTTTTTCTTTCTGATGTTTAATTTATTTTTGGTCCTGATTTTTGTGGTGTATAATAAATTAATTAATGAATACCTAGCAATCATTTGTTGGGTGCCAGTAAAGTCGTATTGCTCATCGGAAGAACACCTAACAACTTAAAATCATGCATATACGTGTGCTCATGGAAAATATTTCTAAGTTTCATAAGCTAGCTACCCAGCTTAATATCTTTCTGATTTGAAGTCGACCTGAAATAGGAGTCCATCCTTTTTTGTGCAGGACAGTAATTGTATGTGCATTTCCCTTGAACTGTTACCCTACATAATATATCTTCTGTCAGTGGCTATAGTTCGCCGGATAAGAGCAATTCAACCAATGAATTTTATTTAAACTACGTTGGGTCTCCCTGTAAACACTTCTACAGCATTTCGTTTGAGTTCAATACCCCAGTTTAATATTACTAGTTACTATGACGGGACGCTGCTGTCCAGTGTCTATCCATCCTGGCGTAAACTCTGAGAGTCATCATTCTCTTGTTCTTATCAAAATTTATTTGAGTCAGTGATTGCTCGGCCCGAGTCAACTCAACCCGAATAATAATACCAGATACTACGTCGTCAAAACACTTAAAAAAGTAGTGTGTACCGTCGGAGGAGCACGGTCAATTTTTCGCAGAAATCACCTCAAGAATCAGAAAAAAATTATGTTGTCATCAGATCCGACGTGTGTCATTTTCTTAGCAAAGGAACGCTTTTTTTTAGTCCAGACAATTTAAATAACTAATGAACTTAGCCTACTTATATAGGTATCATAATTTAAATAGGCATTGTAGATAATTATGTTTTCCTGCTTTGTATGTAAATAAAAAACTTAAATCATCGGAAAACAAAATTCGTAATGATTTATTTTAAAATATTGATTTTCTGCCTGACTGTAAAAATCACCGAAATATCTGGTATTATTATTCGGGTTAAGTTGACTCGGGCCAAGCTACTAGCTTCCATACATAGTGATCCATACAAAACTGACGACCGTGCCTACACACGGCGAATAAACCGTAGTTTTCCATGGCAGGAAAAACGTGGGTGTACAAAGGGCCTGAGGCCTTTAGCAGTTGGTATCTTTTGTATCAGTTCTGTTCCAGATAAGTCACTTGAGGAGGCGGTTTTATCAGATCGATTCGATTCTTTAATACAGTGTTTTTCAAAGTTTTGGTCACGACTCCCCAGGGGGTCGCCAAGCTTCTTTAAGGGTGTCGCTGTTACTTTAAAATTTAAAGCTTATAAATATAAAACCATACTAGTTCTAAATGTTATAATTATTAAGAAAAAGTTCATTAGGCTTAGGTAACACAAATCGACAAGTCACATGAATAATTAATGTGAAAAGGAACAGGCGCATTAATGTGAGGGATGCTGTTACTTTTTAGCCAATTTTTCCCATCGCGGAACCGTTTTCTCCACACATAGAAATAAATCGTTTTCTAAAACGCAATTTCTCTCTGTTTGCCTTATTTGAGCCATCGACGAAAACCTGAACTCGCACAAATAGAAGGTTCCAAATGAAGTCAAAAACTTCAAAGCTTCTGTGGGTAATTGTAGGTAGTCTGTTTTTCTTTTTAAACAAGACCCAAAGAAACAAGATGTACCCAAAGGGACAGACTTGAATTCCAAGTTAGAAACAGGAGGGTAGGGGGTCGCGAAATATTTTCCATACTAAGGGGGCCGCGCCATGAAAAAGGTTGAAAAACTTTATTCAAAGGTACATAGGCGGACTTAATCATGGGCTGATGAAGAGATAACATGGTAAGTGCAATTCGTTCGCACGATTCTTCTTTGTCATATATAATAGAAGTGACTACGTTTTTTTTTATTGCCAAGTTGGAGTTACAGATCAAGGAATGCCAAGTATGCAAATGCCAAGGGCAAGGACATTAGTATTCATTGCATCTTATTAATGATCGGGTTCAGACAATGGTGGTACTTAATCATCATTATGTATTAGATCTTTCTTAATTTGATTGTTTGATCTACAAGCTTAACGTTTCTATAACCATGGGGCTGGATAATAATATTTTTCAGTGCGCTTGTGTGTGTATATACAATAAAGGGCCTACTGCCAACCGCGTCCCCGACAGAGGTGACCTTGGTTGGCGACAGGCAGAGCTGTCTGAAATTTGGTCGTAAACCACCAACTCCACGGTTGTAACTACCAAGGTCCTCTGTTGGGATTGGTGACCGTTTAGCAGGCACTTAAAGTTAGTTCGATGGTAAGTTTTTGCGCTAGTTTTAAAACAAATTATATTTGACGTGTAAAAGTGTATTTATTTAAAGCAATTTACAGAAATTAATATAATTTATTATTTAATGGCCTGGATAATCTTTGCAAACAAATTATTGGTGGAACAGATCTTATCGGTCAGGAATACCGCGGTACTATGATAGATGATTAATTCTTTCGTATGAACGTGAACGTAGGACGTAGATCCACGCGAGACACAATGGTTTTTTAATTGTTTCTGTAATTACGACATTCGAGAGGTATATAGTGTTTCAGACATATCTTGTAATGTCTGTGTGACAGGAAAAAATACATCAAATAGCCTTATTCCCTTTCCCCAGCTTTTAGCCTGATTGGGCGCGGCCGAATGTAAATATTTAACGAATTTGCTACCCTATCGTCCCTATCTGACCTGCGCAACTGAACAATTGGAAACTCCAGTCATTTTATTTTTCAATTTGGCATTGCTTGTGGAAGGAGCTCGTGGATAAGTAATTAATAACAGCCGCATGGGTCGATCCATCAGGTTAAGCTATGGTTGCCGGGGTTGGTCCGTGGATGGTGACCATCTTTACATACCGAGACTCCTCCGTGCCTTGAAAAGCACGTTAAGCCGATGGTCTCGGCTGTCATTCGTGGATCTTTGACAGTCGTTACGGGTCGTCAGAAGCCCGAAAGTCTGACCACCAGTCTTACCAAGGGACCCAAGGGTATCGTATTACCCAGTTACTGGGTTGTGGAGGTCAGATATGCCGTCGCTCCATGTAAAATACTGGTATTCAGCTGCATCCGGATAGACTGGAAGCCGACCTCAACATAGTTGAGAAAAGGCTTGGCAGATTGATTGAATTTAATTGACATTGCTCCACCCATTTGCAAATAGACAAGCATCTACCTGCATATATATGACATAATAGTCATTTTGAAATAGACAGTAGGCATGAAATTCACACCACCCAGTCTGTATGACCTAATTGGAAGTATAATGTAATTAGTGAAATTACATTGATCACGTTTCTAGGAGTGGTGACTGTGTGTCAAGTCAACCTAAAAACCCAAAAAATCACCCTATATTAGTCTGTCAACTAATATAGGGTGATTTTTTGGGTTTTTAGGTTAAATATATCCAATAAAAAAAAATCCAAAATTACCTGCTACAGGGACACCTCTGCCCAACCCTTCCGGGAAACCAAATCAAATCAAAATCCTTTATTTCACATAAACCTACATGGGCACTTATGAAACGTCAGAAACTAGGTGCACGGTTCCAATTGGTCGTTTCCTATGGAGAAGAGCCGGCAAGAAACTCCACGAAACAAGGCGTGATGTTATGTATGTGTGCATGTTTTGGGGTTTTAGGTTAAATATAATGAAGTTTATTAGGTTAGGTAATTTTGGATATTTTTTTGCATTAAAATAGCCTGGGGCACCCAACTCAGCTCCGTTAAAACCTTGCTGGCGCGGTCGCGAATCATATTTTAATCAACATACAACCTGACACTGACCTGCAAAATGCAAAAAACTAAAGTAAATTTGAATTTCGCGGGCTATCTTGGCGTATCCCCCTTAAGTAGATATATTTCAATTTTCAAGTAAGTATCTATTAGGTAGTATAAAGTAAATAAATCTCAGCAGAAATTAATCTACTTTATGAGATGAGAAGAGTAGGTACTAAAGTTATTCAAGCAAATGAAGAGAGAAATATAATAAAGATCATTGAACCTCAACCATGGTGGCATTTCCAGACTAAGTTCATTTAATTTCGCCAGACAGAGTAACACCCCATAATAAAACTGTAACGCCATTGTCATGGGGCTTCAGATGACGTCACAACGCAAACGGTTGAAAATATTTACCCTACTGAATTAGTCATCTTTTTGAAGTGAAAACTTTTTTAGGCGCGTTGGGCATTTTTGAGATGGGAATTAACAATTGAACTCGCGACACCCTTACCGACACCTCATTTTTGTACACACGATTGTGCTCTTTATTTGTATTAAGTTACGGATCAATGTTCTATGCAAGTATTTTTACTTTAAAGGTATTGAAGTTTTTTTTTTTGTAAAAGCAATTGTGCTCTTTATTTAGATAAGCTTACGGACCAATGTTCTATACAAGTGTTTTTCTTCCACCAAGGCGATTTTGTTTAAATTTTCACTTCTGTCGGCACTCCCGGAGTGCCACTGTTTTTTTTATTTTAAAGGAAGCCCCGAAAATCGGATATCGTTTGCAACTTGCTGACCAATGCAAATATTTCTTGGTTTTAGGCAAAACGTTTTTCAGAATTCGCCAGTTTCTACATATCAAGGACACCGTCTCCTCTTCTTCTTAGCTCATCGATGGCAATCTAAATAGATTCGGCTACGTGTTTGGCGCCATTACTAGCGTCCATCAGTTCCTGTAACGTGCAGCTGACAGGACACGCAGGACACGACATTAAGTGTTCCATCGTTTGTGGAACAGCACCACATTCACTCTCCAAGGTGGAGTCGCCTATGAATCTCCAACTGAACAGATTTTCCTTGCTTTGGCCAACTTGGGTCCGGAGTCTGTTTAAAGACTTCCAGGTTACCCAAGGCAACTCATGTCCAGGTGGGAGATCTTTAGCTCGTGGGACGAATGGTTTGGGTAAGGAAGCACTGTCTCGCTACAGCTTCAGTCTTTCTTTGATCGTTCGCCAGTGAGTGGGACACACTTTAATAAACTGTTTTGTTTTTTCAGCTCTTGTGGCACAAGGACACCCTTTGCACGACGCAAAGGGTGTCGTGTGTCGGAGATCATTTTGTCTCTTTTCTGGGTCCTGCCACCGCTCTGCGACCTACTGGTGGCGCTATTCCTGCTAGTGGATACAGAATTTGAACCAGAGTCAGTTTTAGGCAACCAGTGATGATCATGGCACGTTTCATTCGAAGCTGTATCCATATTCACTAACTGCATGGGCAGAACAACTCCACACGGGGCACGCGAATTCACCCGCAGAAAAAGATAGATCTCAGCCCAGACACCCAGAAAGACACGTAAACGGTTTATAAAGTTATCTGATATGAGCTTTTATTATCCTATCCACAGATACATAACTCTCTAATGATGCTGGTCCGCACCGAGATGATATCTTGGCTTGGCAGCCGGTGATTCTGAAATGCTGGTGCGATATTTACTAAAATGACAATAGTAGCTATCTAAGGCTGGCTGTCCACTGGAGCGGAGAGGAGAGGAGAGAGAGGAGAGGAGCGGAGCTGTGCCAATATTAACCAATGGAATTGCATAAAATCTCCGCTCCGCTTCAGTGGATAGGGATTTGCGAACTGGTTTAAAAATTCCTACAAAACCGGGAAGCGGAGCCAGGAAGCGGAGCGGGGAAGCGGAGCAGGGAACTAATCTCCCGCCGCCGCCCGCTCAAATGACTACTCGCGTGAATTCGGCATAGCTCCGCACAGGCCGCAACTCTGCTCCGCACTACCTCGCTCCGCGTCAATGGACAGACACAGTTCGCAACTCCGCTCCGCATTACTCCTTCGCTCCGCTCCGCGTAAATGGACAAGCAGCCTAATACTTAGTCCAAGTCATGAATTTCAAACTTTCATAATTTCCATTTTAGATTTAAGCGACGCTTGCCTTTTGTGTAGAGAAATACAATGGATATGTCTATTTTCAATGTTTTTAATAACAAAGACCACACAATAGACTAAAAGAGCTTTCATATTGTTTATAGGCAGTATGGAAAACTTACTGCGTTATGAATATGAGTAAAACTTTAGTACTTATTAGAAAACAATGGAAATTGAAATTGAGTTGGCTGTTATTAAGTTTTATTGAGAGACCACACATTTTGGCACAAAAGGAACATTTTATGGAAGCCCTCTTTTCTCGGTTTTTCAAAGACAATTTTCTCGGAAGCGATTGGACAGAGCTTCTACAATACAGAAGCATATCAGGGGCAATCCAGAGACATTCCAATTGCTGCCATGCTGCCTAGCAGTAAGTATGCAGGTCACGGATATCTATGATGCAGGGCTGTAGCTAAGGGGGGGGCATTGTGGGGCAATGCCCTACCTTAAAATACCAATGCCCTACCTTAAAAAAAAACCATCTATTCAAAATATCAACTAATTAAAGCAAACTAGGTACTGTGAAGCTAAGTTATGACATCTAAACAATTCCGAATTAACCACGGCATTTGACAATCACAGTAAAATAATTCTTTATTCTGAATCTTTTTCGAATTCAGTTGTTTTAAGGAAAGACTTTAAATTGAGTAGGTATGTTTGAACATGATTAGAGAAATAGTAATTAATGTCAGATTAAATTCCTTTTTTATTTTTATCTATATATCACCCCCGACAGTTAAGTATTAACTGACACACATTACAAATATCAATCAAGAAAGCCAAAAATCAATTGACCGATCAACATTTTTACTTCCGCCCTACCTGTAACAATAGCTGCCCTACCTTAAATTAAAGTCTAGCTACGGCCCTGCTATGATGCAGGATGCAGGCAGTATTTCCCGGGCCCAGATTTTTACAAGTATCAACTTAATGCCAGGTGCAGATGGGTGAAATGTAACATGAAGTTAGCCGTCCTAGTTATGCAATACAACATAAAAACTTGAAGAATTTGTTTAAATGTGTATTACATAAGAGGAGCTCGTGGCTAAGTGGCTAACAGCCGCACTGGTCGATCCATCAGGTTAAGCTACGCTTGCGGGGGTTGTTCCGTAGATAGAGGTCACCTCTTTACATACTGAGACTCCTCCGGGCGTGCCTCGGAAAGCACGTTAAACCATTGGTCCTGGCTGGCATTCCGAGATCTTTAACAGTCGGCAGGAGCACGAAAGTCTGAAAACCAGTCTTACCAAGGGGTATCGTATTACAGTTACTGGGTTGTGGAGGTCAGATAGGCAGTCGCTCCATGTTAAATACTGGTATTCAGGTGTATTCGGTTAGACTGGAAGCCGACCCTAACATAGTTGGGAAAAGGCTAGGCAGACTATGTGTTACATTTCATGTTTTATTTCGCCAATTTTATATCCGGCATGATACTCTTTCATCAAACATGGAATACATCATCTTCAATTATGCACTGACATTTTCAATTTCGTTGACAAATGATGCATCATCAACAAACAGTTAAGCCACATATGGCGTTGATAAATGACGTCACCATAATATTTTTGTTGATGGATGCGCAGTTGCGCACCCGCATATGTCCTGCCGATCTATTTATTACAAAGTTCAATAGATGGCGTTCAATTGATGGAGCACGTTCGTCTTCGTCAGACGTGAATAGTGGTGATGGAAATGCTTAAGGCAAAATATTAATAGAATTTTATTGACAGACAGACTCGTTAATGCCTTGGACATTTTGTCTATTTTTAATCGACTTCCAAAAGGCGGAGGTTCTCAATTCGACTGTATGTTTTTCTATGTTTGTTACGCGATTACTCCGCCAATTATGAATTGATTTTGATGATTCTTTTTTGTTTGGTAGGTCATACTTCAGAGGTGGTCCCATATAAAATTTATTAACTTTGCTTGGGTACTTTTTGAGTTAGCTTCAATAATACGTATTTTTTTCCACTTAGGATAATATGATACGTTCCTGTCACTGTTATTTACATAGCAGGTAGTGGTATACGAATTTGTGTGAGGTAGGTACCACAACTAAAAAGAGAAAAATATATTTTTTTTAACTAAAAATAAAACAACAAACTTCCTTTTTTTTGTAAAAAGATTTTTGTAGTACAACTGGACTAAAGGTGTATATGAGGCTTTTTTTTTTTTTGGGTGGGAAATTATCAAATAACTTGGGCGTGTCAGACTCTTACTGACTAAAACCCACCCGTGTTCCTTCGGTTGCCATGTTGCCGGGGGGCCACGAAAGGTGTTTATGAGGCTTGAAAGGATCTACCTACTTGAGGGCTCTTTAATGGCTTAGGGAACGCAATATGGCAATGTGGTGCATGCGTCATGCAGCAGTCAGACTCAAGGACAATAAACAAAACTTTTAAACATTATTTGTGTTTTGTTTTAATTAAGTATTAAAGTTCGTAGTCAAGATAATGTTTTTGTTTTGCATAGCACCGCAGAAGGTACTTTTAAATTAAGTCATACGGTAATATGCCTTTCATTTGGCAAGACGAAACCGTTGGTACTAGACCAATTAATATAATATTTTAAGGTTTTATGAGCGGGAAAATACTAAGAAATTTTCGTATACCTTCTCTAGCTCTACTGAGGTGGTTTCAATCGAATATATATTCAAATGAATATCTTGGTGACTAATAAAAAAGTTCTGACTATTAGTTCTGCACATATCCTAGTACACATCTGGGCGCAGTATAATATCTTCTCAGATGTCTTCAATGTCTATAGTCTATCTCCTGTGACCTGTTTACCTTAGCTATATTCTTCACAACCTATGTCCTCCTAGTACTTAGTTTTTAATTACCACCAGCTGATGCACTTTAATCTTCTAGTTAACCTCTCCATGTTAGCTAGGCTAAGGTTCACCACCATGGATCACCGGCCAATAATTCACAATTACGGCCCCTTGATTGCCTGTCAGGCTATATTGCAGCCGTTTTATATCTGCGTAGTTTACAGGAGTCATTAAAAACGTTAATTAATCCGGTTTAGTAGTTATATTTGCTTGCGGCCATCGATGAATCGTACTTCCATCAGAATCACTATGCTGAAATGTCTCCAAAAACAGTTTTGATTGACAGGAATAAACATCTCTGTATCCTGTCACCGAGGTTGGTATACAAGCATGATGTTACCTATGTCATTTGTTATCCTTGAATAACGAAGAAGAGAGAGAGGGAGGGACTAAGACTACGCGGGCCACCGACCACAGCCACCGGTGTCTGGCGACAAACTGTTTACATGATTTTTAACACGTTTTGTATGAAATCGCCGCACACGTGTAGCTAGTAGCGTCCACTCGCGACTCAGTGTCCGCGACTCGCCACCGGTGGCGGCCACTCGCGACTCAGTGTCCGCGACATGTCACCGGTGGCGGCCACTCGCTACTTAAAAATGCCAACATTCACCACTCATGCGCCGCCGCTGCGCCCCCTCTCACCCTTCAGTTATAGTTGTAGTTGTTGTAGTAGTGGTGTAAGTGTTGTTCAGTTGTAGTTACCAGACTACTAGTGGCGGTCACCGACCACTCGTGGCAGCCACCGAAAACCTTCGTTTGCGCGGTACCAAAGGACGTAGCGCGCGTTATCCACCGGTGGCTGTGGTCAGTGACCCGAATGTGCGGAGCCCAAAGTCTGTCGTCATACAAAGTTTGCAAATAAAGACACAAGCGGCAACTCACATGATTCATTATTTATATTCATCTTGATCCGCAAACAACCGAATTGCGGGCTTTATTGACAGACTCACACTCCATCCCAGACAGTAAGACGACAGAGATTCTTACCCAGAACTTACTATATTTAGCACAAAAACTTATAGCATTTATAAATGTATTTATTTGTCCTGGATATCCTGTATCCTGTTCATGATACGTTTGTAAAGAGATGAGCATGGTGTTCCGAAATCGATGGGTCACTAGACATCATATCCTGTCTACCCTGATATGTACAACAGGAACTAATGGACGCTATACTGATTATTAAGCTGCTGGACTGCATAGATAGATAAATAATTTATTTAGTGCAACACCAACGAAATAGTCCATCACACAAAAACACAACTAAATGATACACACTAAACAAGAATTTTGATTGCCATCGACACGCTAAGTGCTAAGAACAGTTGAGCAATGACCAAGTTTCGAAAAATTTGCGACATAAAAACTGCTCTTTTGCAAACGCGATATTTATTTTTCGTTTCGCCAAAACAAACTTCACACATTCATTACAAAGTTTACTCATTTCAGACAGACATTACAACATAGCAACTATTACGTCTGAGACAGACGTCTACGGCTGAACTTTCTCTGTAAACTGCAAAAATGGCGGAAACTGCAGTGGGACTGCAGGATACGCTGCAATGTCTATCTATCTTTCTATCAAAGACAAAGCAGATCCGAACCTGGAAGACAACGAACCGCTTAACCAAACCAATGAAAATAAAACATGGCCGCATTCAAAATTAATAAAATCGCCGTTGCGTCAAACTCAAACATTTACACTCAAGCATTTATTTCAAATAAACCAATTACAGGCAGTTTTGAATTGTCAAAGAGTCGGTCGGTCAGAAAGATGAAGCTAGTTGCCCATTCCAAAGCGTAGTAGGGTCCTATGAAGAAGAACGGGCAAGACACTCCACGGAATTTAAATAAAAACAAGAAAACTCTCTCCACGGAATTTAAATAAGAGTAAAGAAAGAATTTAAATGTCTTCAAGTTAAAGAGTTGTTTGGTGTATGTTCCCTAGAGAGTGAAGAGATGCACTAAGGTTTTTAAAAAATGCAGCAACCTTGAGCATACAGGAATTTGAAGTTTGCATGGAATAGAAGTCTCGGGTAACAGCTGCTCAGCTCTACGCATAAAAATGCTGCAAGCCAAGGACCAAGGTATTGTCAGTCAATGCACGTGTATTTATTTGACGATTGCACCAAAAAATACTGCATTCTGACTGTAGTACATATTCTACAGGACTAATGCAGGTATAAACATTAAATCTTTGGGGGTTTAGCACTATGAATCACTAAAACTTGGCACCTAAACTGAAAATACTCGTACAATTCACAAATTTACAGAATGTGCAACTGCCATTGCCAATTTTTTGTCAGCACCAGCCAAATTAGAGGATATTGACCTCAAGCTAAAATTAGGTGCACAGTATTTTTGTTTTAATTTTTCCAAGAATTGAAACTTTCTCGATACACGAGGTGTGGACTGTGTGTACTTTTAATTAGAATACCAATGTAAATAAGGTCTCAGAACCATTCTACGTATCTCTCACGAACCATATGAGAATACTTCATTTATCATCATCATCGCAGCAGAACCAAGGTAACCAACATAGCCCGAAGAATTGCCAAACTTGCAATGGGCAGGGCACATTGCTCGCAGAACAGATGGCCGATGGGGCCAAAAGATTCTGGAGTGGCGTCTGCGTACCGGAAGACGTAGCGTTGGAAGGCCCCCCACAAGATGGACCGATGACCTTGTGAAGACCGCAGGAATCGCTGGATGCGGGAAGCACAGAATCGGTCGAAGTAACGGTGCATTTTACATGAAGCGACTGTCTGTCTGACCTCCATAACCCAGTTACTGGGTAACACGATACCCCTTGGCAATAGTTTATCTATCTATCTATATTTAGTCTGCGATTTCCCACAGCTGGGCAAAGGCCCTCTCCTTTTTGTCAGTCAAGTGGTACCAGGGCTGACTGACCAGGAATAAGAATAATTTATTTGCGAGAATGTGAGTGAGTTGAGAGGACATAAGTTGACAAATATAATGTACATTGTTAGGTCAGGGTGCGTCGTACGATATATTATCTGATGACAAATCTCATCTCATGGCCGTTGTTATTTTCAACAACAGCTAACGTAAAATTTCAGACGGACGCCACGCAAGTCTGGTGGAACAATTTGTATCAAAACTTCTCGGAATACGTTCTAACGGTGTCGCGTCGCGCCTGTCTTCGAGGACCTTCAGTCAGACTGATCTGAGACTGGATCAGCCTTTTAGAACGGTGTGTACGCCATTTTTACATTTCTATGTCATGTTTACATCCGAGAAAGAAGCAGACAGATTACTCCCGTAAGACGTAATCAGAAATTAGAATCAATCAATGCCCATTACAAAACAAACAAATGTAAATGCAGCGTAAACAAGCTATAAATAAATGTATGACACACGGCTACCATGACTACATTAAGGCTTATTTATATGAGGAGATTTTCTTGTCTTTTGCGAGGCGAGAATGTCCATGCAAGATTCGTCAACGAGTAACGAGACCCGCCCGACAATTTATAGAAGTGTGATTTAACATCATTACTTATTTAGATTTAGAGTAAAATCTAAATAATGACTTTTATTTGCACGACCTGGGTTCGATTTTCTGGTCGTGCAGTGTTATTGGGTTTCTTCCGCAGGAATTTCTCACCAGTAGCGGGCCGGAGTTTGAATTTGTGCCCGGACCCGGTGGCCCCAGTTAATGGCAATAGGCTCGCCCTCTATGTTACGGGACTTAAAATAACAGAAAAAATGTGGGTGTACTATACGGTTAACTGGGGAGAATGGAAGATGAAAACGTGTTGCGACTTTACGACCCAAGTACTTAACATGATGGGACAATGGCAGGAACATGATGATGATGATGATGATGCTGACACCTCAACTACCTATTCGGGGAATGCAGGCTTGATGTTACGATGTTTACACAGACACTATCTACGAATAATAAAAGACTAATTATTCGTAGGACGCTATAAATTTTGAATGGCAAGGCGTTTTTCACATTTCAATCGACTTGCAAGTATCGTGGGTGCGGTTTACACGAGTCATCATTTTTATCTTTCTACGATAAAGTCGAGGCAAGAAACTCTCTTCGTGTAAACGACCCATTACAGAATCGTCTTTGATTTTTAATGGGTTTACTGCCAGTTCGCCCACAAATGTTATTTGGGTTTATTTCATGCCAATGCATTTCCTGTTTTAATGGAATTATTATATTCTGCCACAGAACATAAAAGTTTTGTGTATATTCTGTGTATATTCTCCGTATCGTTAAAGTTTATGTTATTATGCAGAAGTGCGAAACCTTCCTAGGAAGTGCCCTTTTGTGATTGTGCTCTGCACTGTTTCATCTACGGTTCCTACTATTTTGAGATCAGAGATAATCCTATCAATAGATGTCAATTACTGCTAAGCTAGTGCAGTGGTGGCCCAGTGGTAACGGCCGCGACTTGAGGTCGTAGGTTCGAACCCAGACAGGCGCTTTACTTTGCGTAAATTATTTCATCACCACTGCTCTCAAAACGGTGAAGGAAAACATCGTGAGGAAACCGGCATGTCCTAGAACCGAAAATTCGAAGACATGTGACATCTACCAATCCGCACTGGGCCCGCGTGGTGGATGGCCCACTCACTCTCACTGAGGGGAGGGCTGTGTCCCAGCAGTGGGAACATTATAGGCTGATTATGTTATGCTTTCTTTAGAAGTCTGGCCCTCATTTTACATACACTTATCTGTTTCTCAAGGAATCTCTTCATCTTCTCTCAAAAATTACTAGCAGTACTACAGGGGAGAAAGATGGAAGCTGCCCACACAGTCAAGACTGGAAATACCAGACTATTAATTAAATGTTTTACATGTAGTAAGTACTAACAGGCGCACGGGTCGATCCATCAGGTTAAGTCACGCTTACCGGGGTTGGTCCGTGGATAGGTGACCATTTCTACATACCGAGACTACTCCGTGCCTCGGAAAGCAAACAGTCGTTACGGGTCGTCAGAAGCCCGAAAGTCTGACAACCAGTCTTACCAAGAGGCATCGTATTACCTAGTTACTGGGTTGTGGAGGTCAGAAAGGCAGTCGCTCCATGTAAAATACTGGTATTCAGCTGCATCCGGTTAGACTGGAAGCCGACCCCAATATAGTTGGGAAAAGGCTAGGCAGACTGATACTGACCTTTCAGAATGTTATACAATAGCCCATCTTCTGTTGCTTGTCCCACAGCAGGGCAAAGGCCCCTTCTCATACAGAGAAGACTATAAAAACCAGTAAGCTCTGTGAATGTCTATGATAATCCGCACGAATGATGCGTTAGCGCAACCGTAGAGGTAATCCCTGTCATTGAAGCTAATGACATAATAAAACTAAATGGACTCGCTACCCTACTCAATACTCGTATATGGTTTTAACGATACAATGACATTGTTTTGTACGCAAACCAGTTTTACTCCTTTTATTTGATTACTGTCATAACTGTGAACTGCTGAGGATGAGGTCAAAGTCAAATTTTATTTAAAACGCATATTAAAAGTACTCTTTGTAAACAAGCATATTACAAATTAGAGGATTATATCCTAGATAAGAATGCTTGGAAGCATGCTGGTCTAGCTCCATAGGACAATTTTGAGTCTAGACAAAATCAAACTGGTTGCTAATTTAATTGTGTGATTAAATATTACAACATTTATTTTTTACTTTCTGTGATTACGAGAACTCACACACTGACTAATTAGTATAACTTGTAATTTTTTTAGGAATATCGTATAGGTACCTACTTTTACAATGCTTGTAAATATGTGAACACCATGTATCCATTACATAATTATTTTATTTTTAATTATTTTTAGCTATTGTGGTATAGTAATCTTATTCCAGGTGCATCGTCTTCACATATAATTAATGTATACAAAATATTGTAAAACATTTTAAAAGAGTAACGGTGGAGTTTCATGACCATTCTTCTCCATACGAAAACTACCTTTTGGAAGGGGCGACTAGAATCAATTCTATTTTTTGTTTTTGACGTTCAAAAGTGCCTTTTTGTGCCTAATTGAAATAAATTATTTGACTTTGACTTTATTTATTAAAAATAGGCCCTTATATGGCACTTTTGAACGTCAAAATTAACAAAAAATAATAATTGATTCTAGTCGCCCCTTCCAAAATGTAGTTTTCGTATGGAGAAGAATGTGCAAGAAACTCCACCGTTAGCTGACAATCGCACGGACGTAATAAAATCGCAGGCGGGATTTTATCGCGCACTGGATTCTCAACTATCGGTGTTAAGCCGAGCGTTGAGAATCCAACGCTAGTAAAATGTGATACGAGTCTGGACACGCTATTGGTGCCGATTCCCTTGTTCACAAACTAAACTAAATTTAAGTTCAGTGCATCTTTTTCTTTCTATTTCATTAAGAAAAGGACAGAAGATAAATTTTAGTTTAGTCCTGTCAAATTAATCAACGCTTGACATAAATTGACGTAATTTTAGTTGGCAAGTTTTTAATCACGTCTAAACTTGTATAGAGTAGTGACAGGCGCTGATTAATTTGACAGGACTAAACTAAAATTTATCTTCTGTCCTTTTCTTAATGAAATAGAAAGAAAAAGAAGCGCTGAACTTAAATTTAGTTTAGTTTGTGAACAAGGGAATCTGCACCATTGTCTGCAATGGAATAAATGGGCAACCCCAAAAAGTTTTAAATATGGTATGTTTTTACATCAGTCAGTTACGTCAGTTTCGGCGTTGTAAGTAGATCTAATGATTTTGATATTTTGCCTTTTGTTTTTTGCATAATAGATTAATGTGTAATAGACTATGTCGTACCTATGCTCTACCTCCATACGATGACAAAACTGTATCAAATCCACACTGAATCGTGCTAAAGTGACTATTCTTTACCAGGAATAAACCAGAATATAAACAAAAAGACAAAAAAGTATCAAATTCTTTTTTCGTAGGACAGATGGTGTTGCCGTCTATAGATTTTCAAATTCCACCGTTTTTTTACTTATAGCGTGGTCAGACTACGTCTCTGCCTACACGTTCGGGGAATGTAAGCGTGATGTCTTGTTACTTTATTATGAAATAAATTATTCTATTCTCAATTTAATAACCTATGTCTGTACGTGCTCAGCTTGAATTTAACGACTGAACTACGAGTAGATTAACCGCTTAATGAATTGACAAGCTGTTGTAAAATACTAAACATAAGCTAGAAATAATAGCTGGTTTTAATATACACGCTATAAACTCGAGGGCTCAATCAGTACCGCAATTTAATCTTAATAATATGGCTATTCATATTTAACCGGTAAAGGACCGCGGACGCACCGGTGCGTCCAACGGCCGTGACAGATTTACGACCGCACTTAAATAAACAATTACTCAGGTTTCATTATAACGTCTCAAGTAGTATTGTTTATGTTTTTTGCTACTCGAATAGATTAGAAATACGTTTCAAATGGTTACAGTCTTTGTAAACAACGTTCACTTATCTTTATTACCCGCTTTTGTTATTATTTCTTTTGTTCTTTGTGATAAGGATTTCTGATAAAACTACCGTACCAATTCACACGAAATTTTGCAGGGTACATTATGGATAGATAAGTTATCTAACAAAAGCGTTTTTAGAGACAAACATTGAAAACAAAAAATTCAAAAAATCTAGATTTTTTATGATCTAGAATTTCTATTGCTTACGTAACTTTCACCGTACCAAAAAAATATTTTTTTGTTTTATTTTGTTCTAAATGTTGTCTAAAACGATGATACATGTAATATAGAAAAGAAATAAAACACTTACGGATCAGATCCATACAGAAAAACCACAAAATATAACAACTTTCACTGTGACGGGAACTTTCTCTTTTTTGTTTGTTTACACTTTTTTGGTTGGGTCAAAATAGGTGTTATTTAGTGCGAATATTATCTAAAACGATGTAATATTTACTTCAAAATGAAAATATCACCACTTTCCGACGATTTACACACAAAAACCATTAAAAAACGAATTATTACAGCGGACGGGAGTGACATTTGACTGACATTTTACCGCGCGGGAACGTGATTTTCAACATTTTTTTAAAATGTTGCCTATTAATATTTTTGCTTTTAGTCGATTTATTTGACGAGAATATCTATCCGACCATAGACAGAAAAATCCACAGACGATAATAGCCATTACAACAAGTACAAATAGAGATGTAAGTCGCGTGGGTGTGCCGTCTCTCATGAGAGACGCCGGTCCTTTAGCGGTAATAGTATAATACCATTATTTTTATTGTAGGTACTTATAATCAAACAAAAACTTACTAAAATAACTAATTATCACTGCTTATCATTATTGTTAAAGTAATCATAACACTATTAACAATAAGTACAGTACGACAGAACTTAGATGTAGCATCGGCAAAATTCGTAAAACTGATCACCATCCGAACTGAATGCGCCTTCAAAATCATCAATCTTAATTACTACTACAATCAGCAATTATTACAATCATTACAATCAGCAATAGTGATTAAGAAGAAGATAAAGGTGTGAAATGTCATGATTTCATGAAATCATGACATTTCACACCTTTGCTAACTTATGGAGTTGTATTGCTGATTATAATGACTATAATTGAGTAAAGCCATATTTGTTACGACCGCGAATCATATTTTAATCAACATAAAACCTGACACTGACCTGCAAAATGCAAAAAACGTAAGAAAATTTGAATTTCGCGGGCTACCCTGACGCTTCGCCCTTAAGTGAATCATCTTCATCTAAAGTAGTAACAAAGATTTAGACTTTATGCAAACGCAATAACTTGTAAAGTCAGATAACCAAATACATTGTAAAATTGAAATGAATGAATGCAAATTTTCAAATTCATGCTACATCTAAGTTGTGTCGTACTGTACAATGATTACTTTCGGCATTTGCAAAGCAATCGATATCATTAAACATTGATTTCTTGTAATAAGTAGTATAAAATCATCTAACAACCTAAACTTTTTCAAAGACTCGATTCGATTATCCTGTATTCAGTGGGTAATCCGAATAAATTCGAGTTACAAATAAATCATAAGAAACGTGACACAAATGAATGCGAATAATAACCTATTCCTCGTCTCAATAAAAAAAATGGATTACCGTCGACTAGTGATGGGACGACACAGTACAAAACTTTATCGATTATTTTCAAATAGGATTATTTTATCGAAGAAAATATTTACGATCAGTATAATGCAGTTTTTCAGTTCAGTTTTTTTAGGTAATACTCGATCTGGCTAATTAAACGATCTGCAATTTAAGTGAAACAATCCACAATAAATTAATTGCTCAAGTTGTGAGCCCCTTCGCTGACCCACAACTTTACTGGACGGATGTTTGTCTATAAATGAAACAGAATAATATGTTGTTCCAAGAGAGTGTTTCCTTTATTTGCTATTTACTGTAGCGGAGCTAGAGCTGAACTGACTCTTTGACGTGATCTAATCATTGCGTTCACTGGATCTAATGAAATAATGACTATGGTTTTTTTTTTTCTGTATCTCGTCTCATAGCTGACCTCTGAGATCATGACTATCATGACGAAATGAGGGTGGCGATCCGGCCGGAGAACTTCAGGCGGGTTTATCCCGAGCGCTATGCGGCCGGGGATGTGGGAACTGCAGGCGGGATTTTTCCCTAGTGCTATTTCTACAAGTCTATACCACCCGCTGTTCCTAGCATTACAATTTTACATACATAACTACGATACTATAATAGTCGCGAACACAAGTTATGGCCAATTATTGTATTGAAAATCCATTAAAATTGCTAAAGTAAATGCCATGTCAAAAATCACTGCATTTAACTTAACCTTATCGGGTTCCATTCTCGAGGTTAAACCTTTAAGTTTCTTCCACGGAAAGTCTATGCCATCTATGCCATGCCCATCACTCTGTGCGTGCGCATATTTTCTCAAATTGACGTAATAATAATAAGTAGCAAATGTCACGCAACGTTTGGTCACGAAAGCTTCGCGGCGAGATTGACATGCTCCGAAAAACGATCAAAGTACTACGTTTATACGATACTGAGGAAATCGGTTATTTATAATTTTACGAGCAAGCGGGTTTGAGAATGTAGGCCATTGTGGTGGTACTTGGTAAAAATGGAAAGTACGTGGGATGTACGGTGGGCTGCATCAATTGGGAACTCCAGTTGTATTACAATTTTAATACAACTGGGGTACCCAATAACTCAATTGATGCAGCCCACTGTACCTATGTGTGAGATATTAAGAAATATTGAGTGTTTACTAGCTGCTCATCTAAGCGAGAATAACAAACAGAATTAGCTCAATTTGCCGCTTCAGTAGTCATAATGAGCTATTCATTATGTAATCTTTATCATTATTTATCTACTGCTTCGTTTATTGCTTTACACATCTGAAAGGACGTCGACTTCCCGTGTGGTTACGCCCATGAATATATTTCTTCATTTATTAAAACAAATAAGTTACAACAACAAAAAAGGAAAAACATCGACTCGTAATAAAAGGTCAAATTCCAACACTAGATAATGACATTATGATAAAAATGTAAAACAAACAAACAACAATTTGAAAAGAGAATAATATAAACACACAATTAAAGATCCAAATGTCGAATTCCTTTCAACGACCGACGAAACAAAAAAAAAAAACATTCAAAAACAGAATCATAACAAAAATCAAATTAAAAAAAGAACAATACAAAATAACGGCCCCTCAAAACTCGCTTTCAATGCAGAGCGGCTTTGCACTGACTGGCATAAAGACCTCAGTAACCTTACTAATTGGAGCGCTCAGGTGTTTGACCCAACACTATTGTATGCAGTTTGCCGTCAGTGAAAATATCGCGAATGCAATGTCAAACAATACGTGCATTTTCTAACGCACAAAAGCATCACGCGACCATTCATGTAATTGCTCGTTTTATAACTCTAGCATTCATTGTGAAGATTTTTCTATCTTGTTTTTATTTGGTATACATAGGCATCGTTCTCATTATTGTTTTGAGTTTTTGCTGACCTGTCATTTTCTTTAGCTATACTTAGTTTGGATACCTATTCCGATTGCAGGTATTCCTGCACATGGACTGTCCTAAATCGATCATATTTGCAGAACTGCCTTTTATAGCCTTGTAAAGCTTAGGCATTTCTGCAGACGAAATCTAGGCCAAACCTGCATTTTCTGCACTATGCAGATGATCTCAGTGACTTCGATAGAGCTCGTGCTAATACCACTTAACCCACAAAGAACCGTGCTCAAGTGTTTAAGAACTAGTTTAATTTAAAAACTAGGTCCCCTCTAATCTTGTAACTGGCTATTAGTCAGGAGACTGTTCCTACGCAAACACCAGGGCCTATGGTATATCTGAATGATAGATTCCTTTGCAATCAAGACAATGACATAAGCAAATAATTTTTGAAGTGAAAACTTCTTTAGGCGCGTTGGGCATTTTTAAGATGGGAAAAAACAATTGAACTCGCGACACCGTTACCGACACCTCATTTTTGTAAACGCGATTGTGCTCTTTATTTAGATAAGGTTACGGACCAATGTTCTGTCCAAGTATTTTTCTTCCACCAAGGCGATCTTGTTCAAGTTTTCACTTCTGTCGGCACTCCCGGAGTGCCACTGTTTTTTTGTAGATCTAGGTCCATCATCTATCTAGCCTTTTCCCAATTATGTTGGGGTCGGCTTCCAGTCTAACCGGATGCAGCTGAATACCAGTCATTTATATGGAGCAACTGCCTATTTGAACTCCACAATCCAGTTATTGGGTAATACGATACCCCTTGGTAAGACTGGTTGTCAGACTTTCGGGCTTCTGACGACCCGGAACAACTGCGTGTGAGGGGTCTTGGTACCCATCCACGGACAACCGCGGCAAGCATTGCTTAACCTGATCGATCGACCCGTGCGGCTGTTATTACTTAGCCACAAGCCCCTCTCTTCTTGTAAATCTAGGTGTTACCTACTTTATTATACTATAGAGGTATAAGGAATTGGGTGTAAAGTTTGTTTTTTTTTTCGGCTGGCATTCATAGCATTCTACAGCTGCGAACTGAGCAATATATGTCTTTCGTCCAGTCAAGAATTCAGTGACAAATTAGCATTAGTACTATAGATGGAGGCATGGGGAACAGGGTGTAAAGTTCACTCATCCTCTATAGAAAAGGAAGGATCCTCCGACCAGACGGGTGTCATGTCTGGTGAGAAATGCCTAACTATTGATGTCGGAAAGTTATATTTATCTGCTGATCGCGCGGTAAACTCCGCTTGCGCGATGTAGGATTTGTGTGACGTCAGGTTTTTGATGTGTGGTTCGTAGTTGGTGTTGTAGATGCCGCCACAATACATATAAGTACTTATGTAAACAACCCAAATGCTTGATAAGTCCGGTCATAATAGTCTTGTTAGATCTAACTTTTTCTGTGTATGACAACCACTTGCAAGACGATGGATAAGTCTAATCCGATCGCAGTGTTGTTTGAACAAGAGGATAGTGCTGCCAAAATATCAATTCCTTTAGACACATTTTCCTTGTACGAGACCCAATGAGGAAAAGTGGAAATGGATCCGACTCTTTGCCAGGAAAATACATGTTGTTTTATTTCCATGGCGTCAACGACAGGAATTCTAAGAAATTATTTTCTTGTGCCCGTTTTTGTCCATACAGGAACCCTGCTCATAAGTGGTCCACTTCCCGCTGCGCATGTGTCGTGGAAATGCATTGTTTAACCATAACTAATGTGTAAGTGGCAAGCTGTATAACTGTCGGTGACCCGGTTTGTACATCGACTATATTTTATGATGTGGGTGGCAAGTGTGGCAACACTGGCAACTGTGGCTAGTAGTATGCGATGTGTGAAGTTGTGGACTACCCACGTATGTTTAAGTTTCTTGTGGCTTTCTTATTATTTATTGGGAAAGGAGGAAATGCTTCTATGCAGTAGGTATTTACAGAAACACTGCTTTATGTCGCTTCCCAAATCCCACGGTCACTTTCAATCCTGGAGGTCAGTTTTGAATATGGATAATCTTTTTAGAAGGAAGGAAGACGCAGCGTGGTTAAAACCTCAAACCTTGGACTAAAGAGAAAGACCTGGAGAAGGTCGAGGGAATCCGTTATAAAGCGCAGGACCAGTCATTGTGGCGATTTTTGGGAGGACGCGTCACAGCTACAAGATGCAGATAATTCTTATAAAACGGTACGTTTCCCATAAAAAAATAGTATGAAAGTTATAGAAACCGCCATAAACCAACAAATCTTGGAGATGGCAAACAACAAAGTACGTTGGAAGAATATTGATGGGCCATCCATAAGTTCGTATTCGCAATAAAAGTCGATTGTGTATTTCGATCGAGTACCACTCACACGCACGCTGGGATACCTCCTCAGGGTGGGCTATTCCCAAAGCGGTTCCCTTTGAGCCTGTGCGTGCAATCACAGAGTGTAACTAAATAACCAATACAAGATAAAAACATTGGCGTAATGACAGGTTATCATCCCATCGCTTAGGAGCTGCGCTCGCGCGTAACGACCATAACAGTTGATGCACGTACGATCGTGAGTGAGTGCAAGTACCTTGCGAAGTGGCTTGAAGTGGATATTTGTAGATAAGATAATTTCCGAGGATACCCCTTCTTTGACCCTGTTTGAAGAGAAAGTAAAGTGTAAGGGGATAGTGTACACACATCAGTCTCAAATGTCGTTCCAGGTTTCTGAAATGTTATCCTTCCTTCATGGGCATTTGATAGCTCTGATGACAGAAATATGGGGTTGTATGTAAGATGTAACGCATCTAAATTGCCAAGCAATACATTAAACTATAGAGATGACTACAGAAGACACATCAATACATTGAAGCCTAACAAAAGAGAACCACGACACGAGAGAAACACGTCTTCGGTAAAAGCAAGTATCTTGAAGAAACCATGGCCAAGTTCAACGAAGAAGTATCTACCCCTTGCAGCAGGAAAAAAACAGGCTTCTACCATCATCAATCAACCAGCGCAAGGAATTACAACAACAAACACCTTCCCTAATCGTAACATTTCAAAAATACCTGCTAATGATCCTATTTATATTCAAGCCCAAATCACTACAAAGTTCACAGAGTCTATTTATAAACTCTAACCGATATAAAATGAGGTTATCGTGAATAATAAAAAGGATAATTATCTTTATCGAGCATATGCCCTTGACCGTGTATCGCTGTCATACTACGTTCAAGGCTTCTCGGGATTCTTGATCGTGTTAACGACCTGTATCACATTTGGCATCGCACCCCGGGCATGAATTATTAATAGTTTTTTATTTAGTTCTACGAGTCAACACTTTACAAACAAACTCTCTTAGTTAAAATGGAGCAAGACATTCCAAGAATTACGATCTGGCACCTAATTTCGAAATGCACTCGTCATCACAATCAGCTTCTTTACGTCTATTATGTCTAGCAGACAATTTATAGTAATCGAATGTGTAATTATAAGTCCGTGCAATCCACGAAGACGCGCCCCACTCCGCTCCGCGCCGTACTAGAGTTCAGCTTACAGTAGAGTAATCGCGGAGTGGGGCGCGTCTTCGTGGATTGCACGGACTATAATTACGATGCAGAATGAAATGAATTTTGGAGAAAATTTTATAACAGAGAGCACCACGGAGGCTTCGTAGTTATCGCCAATGTACGACTCAGGAAGCATTTTCATCTGCAATTATGAATACACGACATACACTGTACACAAGCGTACAATAATCACCATCTAAGCTGTACTCGATGACCCACAATGTCACTGAGAATCGGACCTGCACTATGAAAGACCCATATGTCAATGTGGCTGAGTTCTAGTCGGAGTTAATATAACTAATCTATAGAATCCTCGACACGATGAAGAAGCAGAAGTTGTAAAAGCCAAAGATGGAAGCAATAAACAGACGTCTACTTCCGTTCCAGATTCGAAGACCAAAGACAAAAGAGCTCTTCAAATAACAACATCCGCGGAACCTACAATCTTTAAGACACCATTACACAACCAAACTAAAACAATAAATAAACACTATTTCAAGAATCCAATAAACTTTTGATCGACACAGAACAACACGCTTGCGTGTAACGTAAACAAGTTCGATGCCGATATATAGTAACGAAAGTGAAAAATTATCTGATCGTGATTACTTACGCCACTTTTACTTGGACACGTCGCATGTTTCGTTCAGCATTTGCATGAGTAATTGCCATTAAAGAAGTTTTTATCGACGGTGATTTTGAGGTCTGTTTACCTTGGGAGCTGATGTAAGAATGTTAGCTAATGATATTTTAACAGCTGGCGATAAAAACCTAAAAGTGTTTCAGGAACACCCTAAGGCTTCTTAATCTGAACCTAAATCTAATAAATCCTAGATTTTCAATGCTAAAGTTACTATGGATAATTCTACGATGTATATAGGTATGTCATCTGTTCGAAAAGTATCTGATGAAATCTAAACAAATGGGCCAGAAAACGTCCCTGTAGATGCCAATTTGTAGGGCCACTTACAAATTGAATCATCATCAGCCTATAATGTTCCCACTGCTGGGACACAGGCCTCCTATCTGTGAGAGGGAGTGGGCCGTAATCTACCACGCGGGCCCAGTGCGGGTTGGTAGATGTCACATGTCTTCGAATTTTCGGATCTAGGACATGCCGGTTTCCTCACGATGTTTTCCTTCACCGTTTAAAATATAATTTAAATTGAATGCTTCGATTAAATTACTTCATTACTTACCTGAAATTCTAATATAGTCACCTTAAATATGTTTTACGATTTGACAACTGAGGTAATTTTATAATCTCAATTTTCGTTGACGGTTTTTCAATTACATTTTAATAATGTTTTTCGAAGAATACTTAATTGTTAAAAAAAGTGGTAACATATAAAGTTGACCCCACAAAGTAATGTGTTACTAATTCTTTTATAGTGGGTAATTGCGTAAGAATTTTATCTAAACAGGGTGTTTTACATTTTCATCACATACTTTTGAAACAGATAATACTACTGAATCTAATAATACAACATCGTTCGATAAAGCAGAAATGGCTAAACCGTCAAGCCGTAAAAGGCTATCTGCAGTGTCGCCCGGAAAAAAGGTCGACATCGTCCGCAGTTCCGCCCCATCAATGTTGTTTAGAGGTAAGTACATTACGTAATATAGTACATTCAGGGTTGAAACGCTATTGGAAATGGACGTTTATTTCGTTAATATAAATTTCAGACTCATCTCATGTTTTTAATTATATTGGCCACTTGTCTAAATTCCTTATAGTTTCTCTTTTGGCCTTGCCAATCTTGTCTTAAAAATGTTCCCCATATAAAAGATAAGTCATTGTTTAGCCCTAGACGTCCTAACCTATATCAGCTTCAAATTATTTCTAATATTTTATGTTAATACTTTACCAATTTTAATACTGAATAAATATGTATTATTATCTCGTTTATTTATTTTCATACTTATTAAATACATTTTTAAATATTTTTATAAAAAAATCCTTATATAAATATTTTGATTCTTTAATTCATCTATAAACATATAATTTACATTTTTAAATATTCTTATAAAAATTATTAAAAAAACATTATTATTATTATTTCCTTTAATTCATTATATACATATAAATTATGTTCTTTTACATTAGAATTTAAAAAAAAAGATTTTAAAATATTATTATTTTTTATTATACTTTTCTTTTCAAATCATAGATTTTGAATACTATCAATATTGTTAAAGGAACCGCCTGTTGATACTTACCGCTTCCATCCTGTGTAGACGGCAAAAGACGCTATACATAATTATACATACATCCGTTGCCGTCTACCAAGATGGGACAGCCCGCTAGATCAATACGCACCGTCTTGGGGGAACGGGAGACTCAAGTAATCCCGTTTGGCACTCGGATTCAATTCAAAAGTTATAAGATAGATTTATTTTAAGTCTAGCGATCCTCCTTGGCTTAGCACAGGTGCCGTTTATTAATTTAATGAAATATGAAATGTTTTATAATTAGTATACGTTTCGCGAGATATTCTCTTCTCTTAATGTTTAAAATTGCATCGAAATCTGTGTGTGAAGTTTGTAGTACTAAGCGGACACATTGACAAACAACTTTGTTTATAATAAATATTATTAACTTCAGGTTTGAGTCTAATGTCAAAAAGAACCAGGGTTTAATGAATCTTTTTCTGTTTCAAACTTTGTTAATTAATTGGAAAACGTCGGAGAAATTGAGTCTGATAGCAGAGTAAGTTTCCGTTGAAGATATAACAGCTAAATCGGTAAATAGGTTACCCAATGCAGTGCCGTAAGCTAGGCCTGCAACCTGTCAATTTTAACAGGTCTAACATGTTGAAACTCATAATGTATTTATATTATGTTCGTCTAATTTGTTTTAAAGGAAAAGCGGATGCTCATATTGCTTATTTATTCTTTATTATTTGATGAGGAAACGATGAAATCATCGAAGTATATCTACGTTTTGGCAATAAAGATTGTGTAAAAAGCCAAGTCATCTGAAAACGTGTAGTAATGCAATACTGTAATGAAGTATGCAGTTAACACGATTGCTGGATAAAGATGCCAAGAAACTTTGATAGTTGCATCCGATGTAAATTTCAGGACAAATTGCAGATACTTTTGCTTATACACGCCCACGAATAACGATTCTTAGGGCAAGAAAGCCAATATCTAACACCTGATTACAGAAATATCTTCTTACTTTGAAACCCTCTCAGATAAAGATGGCAAGTACTTACTTGATGATGCCATCTTCAATGTAGACGTCCAAGTCTTCAATACCGTCATCGTTGACGATGCGGCCATTTTTTATCAGCAGGCGGTTTTGCGAGCTCTGAAAAGAATTATTAAACGTTAACAAACAATCATACTTCCGTATGGAGTTGGCTGCATTTCATTACATCCTGAACTCGTAAATCAGTTCATCAATATTGATAGGAACAATAGCCGCCTGTTTCATTTCGTAACCCTCTATGTCTGACTATAAATCATCTTCAAACCAATCATTACTTATTCATACAGATATGAACCCTAAGAACGTTACTATTGTGTCATAAATCCATATTATGTCTCGTATGACAGGATGACAGCTCATCCCCTATTCGAAGCTCAAAAGAGCTTCTATACAAAAGGACGATTTACAATAGTCCATGATTAGAAAAGTCTAGGAGGGTAGAAACCCTTTCACAGTTCACAAACTACAGCTACGTAGAACCTGTGTTTTTTTGCATCGTTAGATTATTAAGAAAGATGATAAAACTATTGAAGAAAATCTTGAATTGGTATAACAACTGTAACTATGTACTTCTAGACCTACATAATTATGTTATCTTGTTCAAATATTACTAATCCATGTTAAGGTTCTCACAATGTGTATATTGTATCTCGTTCTAAGTATTTACTGAAGGTTGTACATATTAAAGTAAGAAATTAAATAAAGAAAATGCGAAGTACCCAGCATACAGGCGAGACGAGACATAAAAAAAAGCCTAAGTATCTTCAGCAACAAGATTCTAAAGTTAGTCATTTCTAAACAAAGGAAAATGAAAACACCAAGAAATGTTAAGCTGCGCATTTCCATGGAGAAATAACGGCATAATATGCACTGTCATACAAAAGGAAGTTCATTGCGAATTCTAGTCAGACTTACTTAACGTCCTATGAATATCACACTGAGACAGTCAAGCAGTACTTAAAATATATCCCGAACAACGATGTGCGCAAATTCTTAAACAGAGACAAAAATGGAACTCACTTTAATATTGATCCCAGAAACCGACGTAGGAGTAGAATCAACCGTCATTTTTCAAACTTGGAATATACAACTGACCAATAAGCAAGCAGAAACGGTAATAATTCGCGTTTAATGTTATGTTACGCTGAGAATGGCGACCGGCGCGCCGTACGCGGGATCGACTGAAACTGAAAATGTGATACCGAAAATAGAAGGTGGTCGTCCCCTCGCTTTACGTTGCGCATATAACTATATGTTTTACATCAAATAGAAAGCGATAAAAGACGTACAGATAATATACCGGACAGTAATGAAGAAGTTGACACGATAGACTGAAATAATCGCGACGAATGAACTGACGTCTATCAATTCCTTAAAATACTACGAGTAGTTTACTAGCGTTTCCAAAACATTGTGGTTTGTTGGATTTACGAGTTCGTTTGTAGTCTAAACAAGGACGGATATTAGGATAATTGGTTTGACGACGGGAAGTATTTCTAAATCGAGTTCTTTCTAGTAATTAAGGGCAAAATGATGATTAGTCTGATTGCGATCCTGAGTCATGAGACACTATTTAATTTAATGAAAACACTTCCACGGAAAATTGTTTCTCGCAGAACAATAAAGGAGAGTTCAGTGAAATCAGACATGGATACGTTTCCATCTAATGGGGATCCAAGCATTGACAGTTTAGAAACTTAAGTGCTACCAAATGATAAGAGAAAAAAACGTAGTAATTTATCACTCCTGTGTGACTTTGAAAGACAGAATGGACACTTTAAATGATCCATTATCGATTTAAAAACAATACGATCATAAAAAAACTTTTTCCCATTTGCCTAGTCGTCTCAGTTCTGAAACACCTATAACAGCTTAGGAGCCAGAAAAACCGGGTTGCGGGAAAAGCGCGCGAAACTGAGACGGCCATCTTGAATTAACTTTCCCAGTCGATAAAACAGTTTCTTTTTATTGAATGACATTGAGCTGTTACAGTTAATACAATGATCGTTGTAATTGCTAATTAGTAATTTAATTACATAATGATCATTCAGTTTTTGTTCAGTAAATCGCTGTATTTGCATATGAGTTTTTGTAGTAGTAACTAAAACATGCGATACAGATGGCAACGTCTATATATAGATGTAAGATACCATGAGTTTCATGGTCATGTCATCATGTGTAAGATCATAATTGATTATTTACGTTAAAATAATGAATGGTTCAAGGAAACACCTAATGACAGATTTGTAAATTTTGCTTAAACTACCTCAGTACTTATGTTGTGTTATGTGCAGTGATCGGAGTAGGTAGATTGATTTGGAGTCAATGAACTGGGACGTATATATTTATGGATATGCCTCCAGGATTCCGGGATTTTGAAATTATTATGATTTTTTTAAGGAATTTCTAATGTTGTATTTTTAATAGTTTAAAGGTGATCGGCCTTCTATAGTAAAAAAAACGATGGTATGGCTAGTATATGTAATCTGTGGTATGGCTAAACTTGAGCAAAAAGTAGCAAACGTAAAGTGGGATTCTATTAATAATAGTTACTGTGGTGCGTGCGACGAAAGATGGGACTTACTTCTTCGCTATCCTACTGACACACGGTTGTCGAAATTTCTAATGTAGTAATTTAAAAATCCTTACTTTTACAACATTTGATTCAATCCCGTAAGTACCAAAATAAAATCCTGGAAAAAAGGCTTATCCGTGTTATGATTTCTATGACTATTCATGATGCGAGTACGTAAAATCAATCTACCTACTCCGATCACTGGTTATGTGGCCAACTTCCTTTCGCTTTATTTACAGTAATTTTTGTTTAAAAAATCACATCAAATTTTCACTTGAAGGCGAAAATTTGATGTGATTTTTTATAAATGTGCCATCTCTTCTTCCTACCATATCTCTTACAGTCCGGCCGCTGAGAGAACGCGTTCTTGACAACCGTCAGTTTCTTATTAACGAATATGTGTTTTGCGAAATTGATCCTTATTAGTCCAACTGACAGGTGTCAGATACGCATTCTCTCGACGGACAACTGTACTTTCTGTTACCAGTCAACCCCAAACCCCGGATTTCATCATCAGTTTATTTGGGGCTGCTTCTCAACGGTCATTTGCTAGTTTTTCTTGGTTTTAAAACACGAGTACACACGGCTACACATCAAGCTATACATATCCAGTAAAAACTGATCTCGCATCGTATAGGATTTCCGTACAATGCGAGGTCAGCTTATACTGGAAATTTATAGCTTGATGTGTACCCGTGTGTACCCAACATACCTATTTTCCTTGTAACAAAATCAGCAGGTACCGTGTTCTGTTCGGAAAGGCACTTTTTCTATAATAAAAACTATATAATTTGTAGAAGCATCAGTCATAGCCGAGTGACTTGAACTCTTGGAAACGCCCAACAGCCCCATGAGCCGTGAAACGTTATATTTATTTGCAGTAGGTACCTATAGAAAACCCTAGAAAGTATACGCAACAAAGCTGAGCTGAAAAACGTGGCATCGCGTGTGTAGTTCCGCTCGAGTTTAGCATTTACCTATAGCAAGTTAAGGTGAGACATTCACGATCGACGTTAAACAATTAGTAAGTCATTGCAATGTAAGTGGTATCTCGTTAAAGTAAGGTATACATTAGAATGAGATAGGAGTTACATTGCAATGATTTAGGTACTTACTAATGGTTTTACGTCATTAATATTTGATAGTGAATGCGCTGCCTTAAATATCCGGAAAATTTCACTTCTACACGCGTAGCATGACAACTATAGAAACGGGTTTTATCGACGGAAGAATAGACAAAATGACAGATTGTGATTGTTTATCTGTAATTTTGTCTATTCTTC
Organism: Agrochola litura; assembly: GCA_949152395.1. Classification (NCBI taxonomy): domain Eukaryota; kingdom Metazoa; phylum Arthropoda; class Insecta; order Lepidoptera; family Noctuidae; genus Agrochola; species Agrochola litura. The sequence continues at coordinate 8,418,381 of OX424515.1, forward strand.
CGTCGACAAAACCCGTTTATATTTTGGTCAAGCTAAACGTGCTGGGCGACAATAAACGCTAAACGGTTGTCTGTGAAGATGCCACAAAACTTTTACTACCGTTTTGTTCTTTATTTTCCCCATCCCCCATCTGACGTCAACCACTAGACTTTTAAAACGAAAAGCTCGTTAAACCCGTAGCCGGGGGCCAACTTTTAGCAGCTTTGTGGCCATGCCGTCCTCGCCCGCATTGTAATTAACAAAAAGTCTGTCTACCAACGAACTCAGCCATTTAATAAAAAAACAACCGACTTCAAAAAAAAAAACACTACAAAGTGAAAAATAACTTTAATTTCGGAAGTCGGTGTCTTGGGTTTGAGTTTTCGTTCTTTGTCACCGACTTCCGAAATTAAAGTTATTTTTCACTTTGTAGTGTTTTTTTTTTGAAGTCGGTTGTTTTTTTTTTTGGTAAAAAGTTTTTATTATTCACTTTTTAGTGTTGTGGTACCTACCCCACACAAATTCGAATACCACTACCTGCTATGTAAATAACAGTGACAGGAAGTTATCATATCATCCACATACTAAGTGGGAAAAAATACGTATTATTGAAGCTAACTCAAAAACTGCCCAAGCAAAGTTAATAAAATTTATATGGGACCACCTCTGAAGTATGATCTACCAAACAAAAAAAGAATCATCAAAATCAATTCATAATTGGCGGAGTAATCGCGTAAGAAACATACAAAAAAAAAAAAAAAACATACAGACGAATTGAGAACCTCCTCCTTTTGGAAGTCGGTTAAAAATACAAATGTTCGCCCATTTAATCAACTTTTCTTTTATTGTACGCATAAATATTTCCCTACATTGCAAACAGCGATATTGTTACCGTTACTATGGGTGGAAAAACTGTTTTATCAAAACCATAACCGTGACGTGACGTAACGTGATGACGTCAGCAGTAAAAAAAGTAATTAATTAAAGGCACATGCGAAGCCTGAGCACTTAATGCTCACGGAACTTTGAAAGGTGTAATAACTCTATTTAGCATTAGCTTGGCATTTTGAAAGCTAGGTGGAAATTAGGTGGAGCTATTTTTATGATAGGTATTATGTTGAATTGTGTCAGTGGGTTCAATCAACTAAACAATTTTGAATAGAAATCAATTAATGTCGAAGACTTTATACTTCATCGTCGTCATCTAACACGTCGCAGTTAGCACGTTTTTTTCTTCCGTATACTACATCAGCCGTCATCTCAGCATTCACCCTCTCTCTGGCACCTCTCTCTGTGTATCTTTCATACTTCTTATTCTCCCTTTTAAACGCAAAGTGTCTGTTTGTTGGTTAGTTATATTATGTGATTTTTCATTAAATTCAAAGATTTGCTCCCTTGTTTAGGTTTTAGTTCATATTAGTCTAAGCTAGCGAATTTGTGGGCACATGAGCAATAATTGTATCTTGATTTGTTCTCACGTTCTCGAAATCGTTAGAGCCGATTTCGATGAAAGTTGCAATATAGGGATTTATGGGGGCGAAAATTCGATCTAGCTAGGTCTCATATCTGGGAAAATTAGTTTTCTCCGTATTTTCATCCGAGCAGAGCTCGATCGCTCAAAGTTTAGAACAAGATAATGAATAATTACATGAAAATAATGACATTAGAATAAGGATCATGGCAGCATGGAATAAGTAGGTACTTATAAATGGATTAGATTACTATTAAATGAGCATTCTCTATTTTCACCAGAGCAGAGCTCGGTCGCGTCGGGAATCACAGGCAGATTTCCGGCCACCGTAGTCCGCGGACGGTGAGCAATGGGTAGCTCGCTGTCCGATAAGGACCAAGCCCGGGTCGACGGCGCGTTGTGTTCCACGCGCGCCTCAAAGAGATGTCAGCAGAATTGACGGGGTCCGCTAGGGCCGATGCCTGCCGGGGTTGCGAATAAGGCCGAAAGGGAAATCGTGGCCCCCGGCAACATGGCAACTGAAGGAACACGGGTGGGTTTTAGTCAGTAAGAGTCTGACAAGCCCTCCCGCTCCACCCAGAGCGGGAGAAGTTATTTGATAATTTCCCAACCAAAACTCAGAGGTCAGTCTCTTTTTAAGTCCAGACATAATCTTGTTGAGATCATGTGAACACCATGTAGATTGATGTCTGAAATGGTCTTTTGAGGAAAGAACCACACAGATTGAGTGGATCTGTCCAGTTAGTGCACGCATTTGTCAGTAATCGTGCAGCTCAAATTGCTAGTTTATTTAATGATGAAGGATAATTATAATTTCCACTATAGATCTTTTAAATTGTAAATATTGATGTATCATTAGCTACATACATGACGATAAGCACTAGATAGAGGGACAAGAAAAGACAATAACTTATATCTAGCCAATTAGTCAGTTTTATTACCTAGATAAAACTCAAATCCGCTAGCTAGATAAAGGTTATCGTTTAGTTAAACATAACATAATTTTAAGTGTTATCAGGCATCGTATAAACATTATACATTTTACGAGAGCAATATCAGTCGTATTAATTGTACCTAAGGTCCTAAGTTCAAGAGCAAACGTTCCTTACTATACATATATAGTTTGGAAGGCCAGTAATGCCATATACATAGGTAAACGTAAAAGCTCAAGGGAGCTGAGCTAGAAAATTGGATCTCAAAATCAAAATCACTTATATTCAAATCGAGCACCAAACCAGCACTTTTCGACTAATAAACATAACAAAGCTTTAAAGGAATCTGAGACAAGACTAACTAGAAATTTTAAGGAAACCAGTACCCAATTGCGTAATGCAACACAATCACAATTTGTTTCAATTTAAAACAGATTGCTAATCCATTGCTTCATAAGTTGGAAAAAAAATCTGCTCATCAACGTAAATAACGCAATGAATGTTGTTGAACTGTCAAAATGAAACAAATTAGCCAAAATTGTTTACGAAAATAATTTACGCAATTAGGGTACTGGACCGAGGCGAGCATGGTGAATTGGTGACCAATGCTCTATGAGAAGTAATCTACAGCCTGGAGATATGTTCATTATAGGTGAAAATTATTTTGGGTGACAGCTCGGCCCAAGTCAACTGAACCCGACCTTATAATTATGAGAATGTACGGTTTTAATTAATCATCGTTACGACCACTTTCAGTGTTTTTCTCATGATTGTAATCGCACTCTTGAGATCATGCGCATGTAGGTAAGTATAAAAACTACTAATGATATCCGTTAGAAACGGAAATCAGTTATATCGTGTTAAGATAACATTCGAATGTAATAGTAACAATGAACGTTTTAATTACTTACTTTTAATTAAACAATTTAGATTCCTACGTTTATTTAGAAATTAATAACTGATATAATTATTATTTTTTGTTTTATCAGCATTCAAAGCCATTTACGGTTAACGTCAACATCATTAAAAGCAAATACCAATTCAATCTATACATATGTCACCGTATAATTATGAACTTCGTTAGATTATAATCTATCGGTATTATTTCCGTTAAAATTATAATCTGTCGAAAAATTGTGAACTGCGAACCATTTACAATTTAACGCATTATTTTTCGCTAGTTTATAATCTTTCCATGGGAAACCGACAAATTGAGAACTGGTATCAAACTTGCTTGCGACGTCACGCACCTTGCGCTAATATTAAATAGCCTGCCTGGCTGCGAGCAACTTGGAAGCAGGGACTTAAAAACACATTCATAAAGGTTACATAATTAAAAGTGTTACATTTTGAATTGATAACAGAATCAAATATGTAACACTTATAAATGTGTTTTTCAATGTGTTAACCCAAAACACTTACAAAAGTGTAACCGTAATATATCTGTAACAGATATAAAAGTGTTAACAGTGTAAATAAGTGTAACAGTGAAATGCGGCGTTGCCAAATTTAAGTATTAGCCGCGCGTCGTGTGTTATATCCGTGCAAAAACACGTCCTCCGAAATATTTAAAATATTCGTGATTTAAAATTCAAGCTTATTTGAACACTTTTGTTGACTGCAATGGATCAAACAATCCTTTCTTTAAAAAAAACCTTGTTTGGATGAGGATGACAACCATCCTAAAAACAACTGCTTACCACTTCAACAAGAAGTTGTGCGTCCTGATAGTCCCGATATCTTGATAGATCCGGAAGTATATTCGGAGGATTCATCATCATCATCATTTCAGCCGAAAGACGTCCACTGCTGGACATAGGCTTCGCCCAAGCACCGCCACTTCAGCCGATTCTGTACTTCCCGCATCCAGCGGAATCCTGCGGCCTTCACAAGATCATCGGTCCATCTAGTGGGAGGCCTTCCAACGCTACGTCTTTCAGTACGCGGTCGCCACTTCAGAACTTTTCGGCCTCATCAGCCATCCGTTCTGCGAGGAATGTGCCCTGCCCATTGCCACTTAAGTTTGGCAATTCTTCGAGCTATGTCGGTTACCTTAGTTCTCCTGCGGATCTCTTCATTTCTGTTATAGTTAAGTTTTTTATTTTATGTATTCTGTTTTCTCTTCTACTCTTACACACGTTGTCTACATCTCTTTAACTACTTTCCTATCGCAGGTATGCTGGAAGAGATTTCTATAGAAATAAGCATCACCTTTGTACGTATTTTTCTGTTCCTTTCTTCTTATCTGTTTATATGTGTGTACATAAATTGTTAAATAAATAAATAAATAAATGAAACTCCAAGCATAGCCCTCTCGGTTGTCTTTTGGGTGACTTTTAGCCTTCTGATAAGGCCCATTGTGAGCGACCACGTTTCAGTGCCATAGGTCATCACTGGCAACACGCACTGGTCAAAGACTTTCGTCTTGAGACACTGGGGTAAGTGGGACGAGAAGATATTGCGTAGCTTCCCGAACGCTGCCCTTACGAGTCAGTTTCGACGATTAACCTCTTTCTCGAAGTTAGACCTACCTAGCTGGACGGACAGTTTGTCCTAGGTAAACATACTCGTCCACAACTTCGAGCGTAACGTCTCCGATCTTCATTGAGAGTGAGTGTTACATTTGACATAACCTTTGTCTTGTCCATGTTCATTTTAAGACCCACTCTTTCGGAGGCTCCACTGAGGTCATCGAGCCTTGTACTGAGGTCCTCCATGGTCTTGTCATGATAACTATGTTGTCGGCAAACCGAAGGTTAGTGATATACCCTCCATTGATGTTGATGCCTAGCCCTTTACAGTCCAGAAACTTGTAGAATATCCTTCAGTGCAGCGGAGAAGAAGATTGCAGCGGTGAACAGTTTCGGAGAGATAACGTCTCTCTGTGTCACAACTCGCTGCTGAAGGATAGGTTTCTAGTTCCGGTCCTGGAGTCGGACTGTCATAGTGGCGTTTTCGTACCTACATACATTTTAGCACCTCTATCCGTGCAAAAACACGTCCTCCGAAATATTTAAAATATTCGTGATTTAAAATTCAAGCTTATTTGAACACTTTTGTTGACTGCAATGGATCAAACAATCCTTTCTTTAAAAAAAACCTTGTTTGGATGAGGATGACAACCATCCTAAAAACAACTGCTTACCACTTCAACAAGAAGTTGTGCGTCCTGATAGTCCCGATATCTTGATAGATCCGGAAGTATATTCGGAGGATTCATCATCATCATCATTTCAGCCGAAAGACGTCCACTGCTGGACATAGGCTTCGCCCAAGCACCGCCACTTCAGCCGATTCTGTACTTCCCGCATCCAGCGGAATCCTGCGGCCTTCACAAGATCATCGGTCCATCTAGTGGGAGGCCTTCCAACGCTACGTCTTTCAGTACGCGGTCGCCACTTCAGAACTTTTCGGCCTCATCAGCCATCCGTTCTGCGAGGAATGTGCCCTGCCCATTGCCACTTAAGTTTGGCAATTCTTCGAGCTATGTCGGTTACCTTAGTTCTCCTGCGGATCTCTTCATTTCTGTTATAGTTAAGTTTTTTATTTTATGTATTCTGTTTTCTCTTCTACTCTTACACACGTTGTCTACATCTCTTTAACTACTTTCCTATCGCAGGTATGCTGGAAGAGATTTCTATAGAAATAAGCATCACCTTTGTACGTATTTTTCTGTTCCTTTCTTCTTATCTGTTTATATGTGTGTACATAAATTGTTAAATAAATAAATAAATAAATGAAACTCCAAGCATAGCCCTCTCGGTTGTCTTTTGGGTGACTTTTAGCCTTCTGATAAGGCCCATTGTGAGCGACCACGTTTCAGTGCCATAGGTCATCACTGGCAACACGCACTGGTCAAAGACTTTCGTCTTGAGACACTGGGGTAAGTGGGACGAGAAGATATTGCGTAGCTTCCCGAACGCTGCCCTTACGAGTCAGTTTCGACGATTAACCTCTTTCTCGAAGTTAGACCTACCTAGCTGGACGGACAGTTTGTCCTAGGTAAACATACTCGTCCACAACTTCGAGCGTAACGTCTCCGATCTTCATTGAGAGTGAGTGTTACATTTGACATAACCTTTGTCTTGTCCATGTTCATTTTAAGACCCACTCTTTCGGAGGCTCCACTGAGGTCATCGAGCCTTGTACTGAGGTCCTCCATGGTCTTGTCATGATAACTATGTTGTCGGCAAACCGAAGGTTAGTGATATACCCTCCATTGATGTTGATGCCTAGCCCTTTACAGTCCAGAAACTTGTAGAATATCCTTCAGTGCAGCGGAGAAGAAGATTGCAGCGGTGAACAGTTTCGGAGAGATAACGTCTCTCTGTGTCACAACTCGCTGCTGAAGGATAGGTTTCTAGTTCCGGTCCTGGAGTCGGACTGTCATAGTGGCGTTTTCGTACCTACATACATTTTAGCACCTCTATCCGTGCAAAAACACGTCCTCCGAAATATTTAAAATATTCGTGATTTAAAATTCAAGCTTATTTGAACACTTTTGTTGACTGCAATGGATCAAACAATCCTTTCTTTAAAAAAAACCTTGTTTGGATGAGGATGACAACCATCCTAAAAACAACTGCTTACCACTTCAACAAGAAGTTGTGCGTCCTGATAGTCCCGATATCTTGATAGATCCGGAAGTATATTCGGAGGATTCATCATCATCATCATTTCAGCCGAAAGACGTCCACTGCTGGACATAGGCTTCGCCCAAGCACCGCCACTTCAGCCGATTCTGTACTTCCCGCATCCAGCGGAATCCTGCGGCCTTCACAAGATCATCGGTCCATCTAGTGGGAGGCCTTCCAACGCTACGTCTTTCAGTACGCGGTCGCCACTTCAGAACTTTTCGGCCTCATCAGCCATCCGTTCTGCGAGGAATGTGCCCTGCCCATTGCCACTTAAGTTTGGCAATTCTTCGAGCTATGTCGGTTACCTTAGTTCTCCTGCGGATCTCTTCATTTCTGTTATAGTTAAGTTTTTTATTTTATGTATTCTGTTTTCTCTTCTACTCTTACACACGTTGTCTACATCTCTTTAACTACTTTCCTATCGCAGGTATGCTGGAAGAGATTTCTATAGAAATAAGCATCACCTTTGTACGTATTTTTCTGTTCCTTTCTTCTTATCTGTTTATATGTGTGTACATAAATTGTTAAATAAATAAATAAATAAATGAAACTCCAAGCATAGCCCTCTCGGTTGTCTTTTGGGTGACTTTTAGCCTTCTGATAAGGCCCATTGTGAGCGACCACGTTTCAGTGCCATAGGTCATCACTGGCAACACGCACTGGTCAAAGACTTTCGTCTTGAGACACTGGGGTAAGTGGGACGAGAAGATATTGCGTAGCTTCCCGAACGCTGCCCTTACGAGTCAGTTTCGACGATTAACCTCTTTCTCGAAGTTAGACCTACCTAGCTGGACGGACAGTTTGTCCTAGGTAAACATACTCGTCCACAACTTCGAGCGTAACGTCTCCGATCTTCATTGAGAGTGAGTGTTACATTTGACATAACCTTTGTCTTGTCCATGTTCATTTTAAGACCCACTCTTTCGGAGGCTCCACTGAGGTCATCGAGCCTTGTACTGAGGTCCTCCATGGTCTTGTCATGATAACTATGTTGTCGGCAAACCGAAGGTTAGTGATATACCCTCCATTGATGTTGATGCCTAGCCCTTTACAGTCCAGAAACTTGTAGAATATCCTTCAGTGCAGCGGAGAAGAAGATTGCAGCGGTGAACAGTTTCGGAGAGATAACGTCTCTCTGTGTCACAACTCGCTGCTGAAGGATAGGTTTCTAGTTCCGGTCCTGGAGTCGGACTGTCATAGTGGCGTTTTCGTACCTACATACATTTTAGCACCTCTATGTAGCGATAGTCGATCTGGCACCGTTGAAGAAACTGCAGTATATATAGCCCATGTCTCGATCGAATCGTAGGCTTTTTCTTCGGTCTTCTGTATAATCTGCCGCAGCGTATATATGTGGTCTGCGGAGCCTTTACGGAATCCAACTTGTTCGGGAGGCTGGAAATTTTCAAACCTGCGCGCGAGACGGTTCGTGATGAATATTGAAAACAGCTTGTAGACATGGCTCAGAAGTGTGATGGGCCTATAGTTCTTAAGCAGGGCATTGACGCCCTTTTTATAGAAGAGTACCACCACACCTCTGTTCCATGCCTGTGGCGTTTGACTCTCGAGAATAACGGAATCGAAAAGCTTCTGGAGGGCCTTAAGGACGGGTTTTCCACCGGCTTTCAGGAGTTCGGCCGTAATTCCGTCATCACCCGGCACCTTGTTGTTTTTAAGCTGCTTCAGAACCATCCTAATCTCGTACAAGCTGACGTCTGGGATGTCTTCGGTATAATGCCAATCTAGCTCTTCGGTCGTTTGTCAGATTCGTAACGGGGTTACTGGTTGACGTGTATAACTGTCCATAGAAACTCTCGATCTCTATCAATAGTTCAAGTTTGGCGGATACGATTCTGCCAACATCGGTCTTCAGTTTCGCAAACTGGCTGGATTCGGAGGATTATTCTCAATGAGTCCTTTCTTAGAAGAAAAAACCACGTCTGGATGTGCACGAAAACTATAATATCCTAAATCTTCGGATTCGGAAATGAAAAGTTCGACTGCAGAGAAGTATGGTTCCGTTCGGAGTGTGCGTTGCATAGTGACGGTTTAGTTGAACGAATGGATCCAAGAAACAAACATTTTGGTGAATTCATTGCACAGGAGCTTCAACATGTAAAACCGTGCAGGCGTACTTATGCTTACTCACACATACTAAAATTTAAACATATCAAAATGCTCAAAGAGTAAAGCATATAACACCGTTATTGTAACATTGCAAGCAAGATGGCGACTTGAGATGAAAAAAACTTTTTACAAAAAATACAACCGACTTCCAAACTACAAAGTGAAAAATAACTTTAATTTCGGAATTCGGTGTCTTTGGATCAGTATTTTAGTATTTTGCCACCGACTTCCGAAATTAAAAATATTTTTCACTTTGTAGTTTGGAAGTCGGTTATATTTATAGTAAAAAGTTTTTTTTTCACTTTTTTGTGGTTTTGTTTGTAATTTATCTAAGTTACAATAGCCGTATGTCAATTGTTCATAACCTTTTACAAAATATTGCTTTTCCCGATGCAGGGACTTTAATTGTTGAGGACTTCTCCAGGTACTTTACCATCAGCTCCACTGCACCATATGAATTGTGACGAGCATCAATTGCTTACCAATCATATTAAAGTAATCGAATCGCAACCCGTGAAATACATGTTATTGAGTAGTTCTGGCGGCCATCTGTGTCCTTCAGCATCAGTTCCACTTTACCAAATGGTGTTTTCTGAGAGCAAATGCACGAGTTGCTATAAAAAATACCCAAATCGCTATAGGTGTGCCTATAATATTTGAAGAGTTCCCTCGATTTCTCCAAGACCCCATCATAAGATCGTGACCAAATGACAATGGGACCAACTTGAAAGTATACTCTTTCAAACAAAAAATCTATTTTTCAAATCAGTTCAGCCGTCTTCGAGTAAACGGAGAACATATACCTATTTAAAAAAAACGGGTTCCGTCGTACTGAGAACCTCCTCTTTTTTTTGAAGTCGGTTAAAAATGACGGGCGCGAGCGCGGTCGGAAGTCGGAATCGGAACTGAAGAAATATGTTATTTTGAATGCGTTAGTGTGTGTATGTATACTGAAGATCGTCGTCGGCGTTGACGTCGCGCGTCGTCGCGCCGCGCGTTGTTGCCGTACTGTGCAATTATACCTAAAACTATGTATGCTAAAACTATCTATTTCAGTTACACGTATTAACAGTTATTAACACATATTATAGGTTACACTTTGATTCTGTAACATTATTGTATCTGTTACATTTTAAAATGTTTTTCTTTTCAAACTGTTTTAAAAAACAGTGTTAAAAACACTCATTACGGTTACAGTTTGAGTCCCTGCTTGGAAGTAGCACTCGCCGGCCGCTACCGCGGCACCGCTCGCTTCGCTCGCTCGACTCCGCTCGCTTCGCTGGCTCGGCTCGCGCGCGGTTGGTCACAGTTCTAACCTAACCTAACCCATTTCACCCAGTTCATAATTTTTCGACAGTTTATAATCTAACGGAAATAATTCCGACAGATTATAAACTAACGGTTCTCACAATCTTACGGTGACATAATATACCTAAGTTAAAATGACGAAAGGTAGACAAGACAAGAGGAAGAGGACCTAGCTAAACAAAATTAAAATCTATTAGTGATAAAGATGATGGAAAAGTAAAAATTTATGGGATAATTAAACTTACACAAGTTTACGGGATTGACATTAACCCCGTTGACAATCGTTGTAGAAATAGAAAAAAGCTTTGAAAGCGATTATCACTTGTCTATGCCCTAAGATCATGCACTCGACAGCTTGGCTCTTACCGAAAGGACTGCCCCGAAAATGCAGCTGAATAACAGTATTTTACATCGAGCTGCTGCCTGTCTGACCTCCACAACCGAGTTAATTACAGTAGTAATACGATACCCATTGGTAAAACTGTTTGTCAGACTTTCGGGCTTCCTACTACCCGTATTAATGGCTGTCAAAGATCTACAAATGACAGCCGGGACTAATGGTTTAACGATCCGAGGCACGAAGGGGTCTTGATATGTAATGGATGGTCACCCATCCACGGACTGAGTTCGGCAAGCGTAGCTAAACCTTCGGTACACCTGTGCGACGCTTATTATCCTCCGTGTGTGGAAGCTGTCAATTAAAATAAAACTCGAAATCTCAACGAAGCACATAAAGTAAATATCGATAAAATAACACTCGATAATGTTCGTAAGTGCATTTCCACAACACTAATTATAACTATATATACTCATCTGAGCGTCTCGTGACGCAATGTTTACTTAACTAAAAGGAAAACCCGGAGAATATCGTGTTACTGAGTTTATTGATCGCTTTCACCGCAAGTACCTACTACCTATAGGATTAGGTCGACCGCACATTGGATGCGTTTTTGCACGAATATGAACGAGAACGCACGATATATCCCGATCCTCCAAGTATCTATGAGCTCGCACGAATGCTTCCATGCGCGTATAGTTCCGAGTTTAGTTCCGACGACGCGACGTGCGAAGTCAACCCGAATTTGTTGGGATATTTGTGTTTTCATACTAATATAAAATGGACATCATTCCTGAAGGCCGATTGCCGTTATACACCGTGAAATTTGAATCAGTTTTGCTAGAACAAACGTTATTCAGACCATGGTCTACTACCATTCTACAGCATCCAATTAAAAAAAAAACATAAATTGGTTTTTGAAAAAACACAAAAAGACAAAGTTTAAAATGTCAAGATTATCTACTGCTTACTAAATTTCGTTTATGGAGGTACATTTCCCTGTAAACAATGCTGTGTCCCATGCGTGGTGTCTGTATTGTAGGGAGTAACGATAATCTTGACATTTTAAACTTTGGTTTTTTTTTGTGTTTTTTCAAAATCCAATTATGTTTTTTTTTAATTGGATGCTGTATTATGGTAGTAGACCATGGTCTGAACAACGTTTGTTCTAGTAAAACTGTGATTCAAATTTCACGGTGTATAAAAACGTTAATCTCATCTCAATGACAATCAATGTCAAAAACTTGTAGGGAAATTAGAGGTATTTTTGACAGATTGAGACAGATTTGAATACGAATGTACTTAAAATACGGGAATTGCCCCTCTGATCATCATTGATCATTTTATCGGACAAAAACTCAACCAGCATGCACTGTCGTATATTATGTTTACTGAGGCAAGGCGGTTTATGGTGGAAAAAAAACGCAGCTAATGAACGGCTGATCTTATGGTGAAAATAATTGTGCAGTTTGACATGCCTGCCATGTTAGTCTGGATGAAAAAGGCTATGGAATTCAGGAATCAGATTGAAATCACCTCGTTATTTGAAGAAACTGGTAGAAGAAATGTTAAGTATCTATTAATGGATTAGCTAGCTAGTGAAGGTAGTCTTACAACTAAATTGGCAGTTTTAACAAATGAAACTAGTTTTTTTTTGTATTATTGAAATTCCACCCAAGAATAATAATGAGCTATAAATTTGCAAAGGTCACAAAACCAAGTCTAATGGAATGTACATAATCGGTTTTGGGATATTATTTGATATATATCATTCATATTTCTTTGTAGTCATTAGGTAAAGATGTTGGAAAAGGACTGGATTAACCGAAATAGCTTACAGAGTTAGCAAGCTGAAGTGGCAGAGGGCCGGCCATGTTTGTTGAAGAACCGTTGGCTTTTGGAGCAGACGAGCTCTTGAGTGTAAACCTCGAATCTGAAAGCGAAGCGTTGGACATTACACAGAAAGATGTATCTAAGACCTTGAAAAGAGGGGGTCGGTTGTATGAAGAAGAAGGTGGAGAACCAGGTATTCTGGCTTTGGAAGAGGCTTATCTATATCCAGCAGTGGATTGGGATAGGCTGAGTTAATTAAATAAAGATGTCAATGAAAGTCAAGAATGGAAATCAATTGATCACATCATGTAAATGTCAAAGCAACTGAGTACCCATGACTAATCAAGAGAAAAGATATACCGCACTCAATGTTAATGACCATGGCAGAGACAAGAGCCGCTTTCTGTCCATGATCATATACAGGGATAGTACACACGGCTACACATCAAGCTATACATTTCCAGTTTATGTTGATCTCGCATTGTAAAGGATTTCCGTGCAATGCGAGGTCAGCTTATACTGGAAATGTATAGCTTGATGTGTAGCCGTGTGTACATAGCAGGTCTTCTTTAGCATCTCCATTTTGTAGCGCAACAGCTGCATCACTTCTCTTCAAAGTATTCATCCGTTTGGGATATATCTGGCATATTGAATTTCTTGTCCATCGATCGTCTTCAGACCCTCGCTGTTGTTTTTAAGACACATTATAAGTACCTACCTACATCACCAGTCACTATTATCAATTCACTGTCCTAAAGCACAAACAATTTCGAGGAAAACCCCGTTGTAAAAATTTTGATAAACTTGACACTTTGACATCTTTACAAACATTCTCTCTAAACAGCCTATCAAAATACCAAGAAGGTTCTTCCAATACATCAATTTCTTCACTCAAGTATTGATTTTACAAGCGGAAGCAAAGCCGCCTACTTATACAATACGTATACATATACAAACAATGATCTATAGTATATGTACAAAGTTACGAGGTTACTCAGGTTACAGCAAAAATGGAATTACAAATGCAAATGGGCACAAGGGAAATCGCAATGATTCAGCGTAACCTGCGTTACTGAAATACTGAAAACATACAAGTTTAAAAACCTCCGTGAAAGGAAATGAGTTCATTTGGTATAGCGAATTCAACGTCGTATGCCATGCAAAATAGTAGTTAGGAAGGCCATGTCGCCACAATGCAGGTCGACTGTATTATGGTACTATAGTGGAGTGGTACAAAGGTACAATAGGATAGTTTATATGACTGTTGTATGATTAAAATGTTTGTTGCGCAGTTAGGATAATCCTTGGGAGTTCTACTCATACCATGTCTGCTGCGTATCGTGTGCTTCTCAGGACTAAGGATGAAGCCACTTATGAAAGAGATGATAAATGAAAACGTAAACAAGGTGAATGGCATACAGACTTATCTTGGCAAAGATCTGGTTTCTCCGAATTTCCTTATCGATGAACTAAAAAATTGTTACGTCGTTTATGAAATTATGAAGTAACTGGTACACTTGATAATAATAATAAGCATCTTATTATTATTTTAATTCACAGAGAAGCTGGCAATGGGCCAGAAAATGCTAACAAAGAAAATAACGACTTCAATAAAATATCTACGAATTCATACAATTTTAATAATCATATTATCGTAAAAGGTTATCTAAAAGAAATCTCAGAAGTCATATAGATTAACTGCAGCAATCGTAAAAAGATCACAGATACTAAACCGATAAACTGCATTTGACAGCGAAGTTAATTCAAAAAGCAAATGGCTGGAAAGGAAACAATTTTAATTGAAATCTACTGGACTTTTATTGATACTTTATTTTCGATTAGCTACTGAGCATTGGAAAAGCACTTTAAACGATAGTTACGGATCATCACAGAAATAAACACATGCTATAAATAAATCAATATCATTATCATCTCTAGATTGTTTTGGGTAAACATCTAAACATGGTTTCTTTTGCATTTCTTTCATTACTTGTCCAAGTTTCTTGCCGGTTCTAATTTAAAAGATCATCTTTATGAAACCGTGCAACATTAATAAAAGATTTTATACTCGTCTGGATGGCAAAACTTATGGCACATCACAGCTCAACACAGTATGGCGTCATAGCAAGTTTTCCATCACTCACAAATCAAGCGTGGGCGCATTCACAGAAATAATTTCAAAATAACTCACCATTTCTATGTTCCGTATCACAACAAAAACGCGAGTTGACTGAACATAAATAAGGAGCTATTAAGATATTTTTGCGATAACAATATACTATAGTTTTCTTGTGTGTATAACTCAGTAAGTATGTACATATTTGTAAAGATGAATTGTTTTGTTTTTAAAGAGAAAACAACTGATGACCATGAGGATGTTCCTTTGGCAGGTGAAGTTGAATTTTAAAGTAATTTTGTAATAGATAACGGTACTACTCGTCTCGCTGAATATTAAAACAGATGTAATGAAGATTTCATTAATCACAATTGTTCTAAATCAAACATCGTTAGCGATGTATTCAATTGTCATATACTACACAATAATGTTAAATGGATTACGTTTGATCTTGAATAGGTTTGTTTACTTATGTACGTGTGCTATGTTGAGGTACAATTGATGTCATGGTCATAGAAAAGATTTTAAACTCTTTTTCACTTAAAACTATTCAGCTGTTAGGTTTATTTAATAAGCCAATAAAGTAGTCATATCTCTAAACTTATAATAATTACTAACTTTTATAAATTCAATTTTATCTTGTTATTTTTATCTCAATGAGGTGTGGTAGCAATCAACTTTACCTAACACCATTCTAGTCTTTAATGCTAATGATTAAATGTCATGTCCAATTACTCGAGTACACACACATCACCAATCTCTAGATCAATAATCACAACTACATAACGAATGACGCAACTCCATTCAAGCACCTAATCCCACACTTCTGTAGAATCAATTAACATCGTCCAATGTAAACACAGTTACGAAGACATAGCCAAAGAATAGTGGAGTACAGAAGATCGGCTCCATACAACCAGCGGACGTATGGCACGATCTCAAACGAATAGCCAGTCGCGAGGACGCTTGCACTCGCAGTACGTGAAGCGTGTCTATGTGTGCGTGAGTTTTCGCTCCATGAAGCTAAACTTCTATACTATTCTGTGACATAATTGCATAACCGTCACACCGACAGTCTAAAGATACACCAAACATTGTGTCATCTAACCGAGTGACCTATTTCTCATCACATTCAGATAATCTTAACGTTGGTTTTAGATAACATTTATCTTCGTGCTGTTATTTTGCTGGTTAGTTTAAGAGTTGTTTGGCCGTTAGTTCGTCTGTTTGTGTGTTAACTTGACGGAGTGGAAATCCTGTTGCTTTTGCCATTTGACCATTTCCTATTTATATTAGTACGAACGGTTTGATATGATCTCTAGAAACAAATACTTGAATATTTGAATTGTAACAATTTAAGACATCAAACTTCACAAGACGTTGTAGGTCTAGTTGTCTATACCTACATGAAAACTAGCTGCTGCCCGCGACTTTGTCTACGATCCAGGATGAAAAATAGCCTATGTCCTTACCCAGGTCATGGGATATCTGTGTGCCAAATTATATCCAAATCCATCCAGCCGTATTTACGTGATTGAGTAACAAATAATCAAACTCACTTTCGCATTTATGTATAACTAGCTTTTGCCCGCGTGGATGTCGGAAAATATCCCACGGGAACGTAGTACCGAGATTTCATACCTTTTTTTTTTTTTTTTTTTTTGGTTGGGAAATTATCAAATAACTTCTCCCGCTCTGGGTGGAGCGGGAGGGCGTGTCAGACTCTTACTGACTAAAACCCACCCGTGTTCCTTCCTATGCCATGTTTTATTCGAACCCCCGGCAGGCATTGGCCCTAGCGGACCCCGTCAATTCTGCTGACATCTCTTTGAGGCGCGCGTGGAACACAACGCGCCGTCAACCGTCCGTGCTCACCGTCCGCAAGCCCACGCCTACGGTGGCCGGAAATCTTCCTGCGATTCCCGACGCCCAGGGCGTCTCCTCCTGCGGCGGTTAGGGGCGCGAGGGCGCGAAATTTGCCTCTCCCTCACGCGCTCCGTCTCCTCCTTCGCGAGCATTACTGCTTCGCAGAAAGAGGTGACGGCCTCCCATTTCCTCTCGCTCCGTAGCATGGCCCTAATCAGGGCCGGACGCGAGAGATCACCGCCGCCGATCGCATCCACGAGGACACGGCGATGCCCTGCCCAAGCCGGGCAGACCTCCACCGAGATTTCATACCTAATAAGTGAACAGAGGAAAAAGTAATCGACTCCTATCGCTGCGCCCGCGTTGTTACGCATACTTTTAAAACTGTGATATCTTTTAAACTATTCATTTAAATGATATGATGCTAAGGCATATTTTAATCTAAATTAAATGCCCAATTTAAATAACATATTTTATTGGATAAGGATTAATACTATGTATACCGGTCAAAAAAACTTCGGAAATAACAATTAAATTTTTATCAAATTCTGAAAGATAAAATGGTTGTTGTGGGTCATTCTTAGAAGATAGACATATGCCATGCCATCGCGGACTTTTTTGTTGAACTTTTTAAGATGAACAATACCGTAGAACACAAATTTGATGTATCTTTTTCGGTTAACGCAGCGCACGCCAGTAAAGCTCCCAGTCGGCATGATTTTTTCCGACTTCTTCAACAATAATCGTCAAATTTCAGCCAATTTACACAAAACCTTTGTGTAAATTTGTGTTTTGTGTAAATTGGCTGTAATAGTATCACATGAGTGTTTTAATACCTAATTACAACAGTTGCATACAAGACTTTATCTACACCCATGATATGAATTCTCTATAAAAGTTTCTGAAGTTTCCCACGAAATTCAGTACAAGTCCACGTATGAATATCGCCTGCAGCAGCACATCACACACAAATGCGTGCAGCGGGCGCTGCTGTCCCCCGTTTGAACATTGAAACCTGTTGCATAATGAAATTTATTACAACATTATAACACTCGTTTGGATGATGTAATGGTTATTATGACACTGGCTGTTATAATGTTGCCAATAAGCTAACTGTTTCAGAAACTTTTATAGAGGTTGTGGTGTTCACTTGAATCACTTATTTATGGGCTTTGGGTTTAGAGTAAAACCACCAAATTATCAGTAAGTACACATCAACTCAAAGGGAACGTCTAGTCGGCACCGGGGATACAGTGGGACTCAGCGGGGCGCTCTTGAGCGCTACCTTTGAGTTGTGTGATACATTTAATTGTATATCACATCTCTTCCTTTTTATATGTTAATTAAGTTTTATGTACAATTACAATATTTATCATTTAGACGTCAATTAATTTAAAAGACTATAACAATTTAAAGCATTTAGAAAATAATTACGTTTTAAGTACAATACAGTATTTAGCATTGAACTTACATTTACAGTATAACACATAAACTAAACTACTTCATCTGACGAAGTTATCTGACGCTTCGTCATCGATAACTTTCCATTTTTTCTTTTTGTCTTCGTTTAATTTGTTGGTATATTTTTCTGTTTCTAACTTCTGAATCGTCGTAAATATTTTCGAGGTATGTTACTTATCTTTTAAAAGGTAACTTATCTCTGAATGGCCTTCCGTAAAACAGCTCGTATAAGGATTTTTCTGTAGAGGGATGAGGTGTACTGTTATACATCATTAAATATTTTAACAAGTTATCTTTCCAGTCAGTTTTTTCACATTGACTGATTCTCAGCCGTTTAAGGATGTCCCTATTTTGCCTCTCGACTTCGCCGTTTTGCTAAGGCCAGTAGGGGATCGTATTGAAAAGCGTATTTCCTTATTCAGTACAGAAGGTTCTGAATTCTTGACTACAGAATCTTCTGTCACTGTCAGGTGTTATGCTTGCTGGATTCCCAGTTCGCAAAAAGATCTTCTTTTTAACACTATTATTGTGTCCTGTACAGATATAGATTTCATTACTTTGATTTCTTTGTATCTACTGTAATAATTGATGATCACGAAAAGATAATCTCCACTTGGCAGTGGACCCAAAAATTTAACAGCATTATTCACCCAGGCTTTCGATGGGGGTTCACGCCTTTTCATCGGTACTGGTGGATTTGGGCCTGAGACTAAAGTACACCCTGAGCAGTTTTTTTACAGTATTTTCGGCGTCTTTATCTATTTTCGGCCACCAGACCTTTGTGTGTAACCTAGCCTTCATGTTGACAATGCCTGGATGGCCTTCATGAGCTGCTTTTAATACTTGTTTTCTTAGATTAGTGAGTATCACTCATTTGTTTCCTCTTAATAAGGCGCCATCATGTAACCAAAGTTTATGTTCAAATAATTTGTAGTTGTTTATCGAAGCATCCCAAACATTAGTTATTAAAGCTTCTTAGATTAATTTAAATTTATTATCATTATTCGATGCTTCAATAATCGTTTTAAGGGATAATGCTACAAGTCACGCGTGTTGAACAATATGGTTAATATGATATTCGTTTTCAAGAGGGACTTGTTGTTTGCTGGCTGAATGGGTTTGCTATATTTGATTTTCCAGGTTTTATGCTTTTATAATTAAATGATTGTAATCGAAGGACTCAACGCTCAATTTGTGCGCAAGGTTTCGATTTCGTGCCAAATATAACCTCCAGAGGTTTATGGTCTGCGACCAGTTCAATTTTTTTTTATTTATTTTTTACATGTGAAATTGTTCGATTGCCAATACCAAAGCTAATGCCTCTTTTTCGGTCTGACAATATCTTTTTCCAACGTCTGGTCAGACTTGTTTCCGAAGGAAATGATCCTTGTCATCGTACTGAATCAGTAGCTTAATCCCAGGAAACTTTGAATTTCTTCGATGGTTTCCGGTGGTCTAAATGACTCTATTGGCCTGATGATGAATGTTCTTAGCCCAGAAATTGAATAGTTTTTTAATTAAAAACTCATTTATTTTTGTTTAGTAAAACATTATTGTCTTTGAGCACTTTTATTACATGTTTAATGATTTCATCACATCCAAAGATAACTATGTCATCATCAATAAAGTTTACAACTCCTTCGCATGATAATAACATTTTCTCCATGATTTTTTGAAAATGTTCCGGTATGCACAATATTTACCAAACATTAAACATTTCGTACCGGTAAAGCTTTGTTTGTAATGAAAGTTGTGATTTCATTACTATTTTCTTTGAGTTTAACGTGATGAAAAGCGTTTATAATATTAAATATTGAGAAAAAATACTGCTTTTTAAATTAGGGAGTTTGCTTTTTTCAAACAATGGCTTTGTTGGCAACACGCGTATCCAAACAAATACGAAAATCATCATCAGACTTTAGAACCGGTACCATCGGAGAAACCCAGGAAAATGGTTTGTTTCAAGATTCCATGATGTCCATTTTTACCAGTTCGTCTAATTTCTTATTTATTTTTGATTCCAAAGAAATTGGAACTCGTCTATAAGGCTGACAAACTGGAGGAACTGTTTTATCAATAGTGATCTCTAACTGAACATCTTTGAACTTGGGAAATTGTTTATCCTCAATGGAACTCAGATCAAAACCTAGTTTTAGCTCATTAAGGGATATATTATGGCAGTTTTTTTGTTTTATTTTACCCAAAAGATTCCTTGAACATTTTCTATGATGAATAAATGATGTTATTGCATAAATCCAGAACTTACTGATTGGAGAAGACACTGGCCCCTGTAACACAGGTGTTTTTACCGAGCGCAGGAGTCAGGGCTTCACTTTGTTTGTACACATTTTTTATGCCAATAAAGAATTTTATTATTTATTATTATTATTTATGACATACAATTTTGATAGTACTAATTTAGAAACAGCTTTTATTGATGCATCAAACGGTCATAGTACATTTAGTGGATGTTTGACACCATATTAAGCCATGAATGTTTTGTCTGGAGACGTTTGCTGGTTGGAGACTATAACTTTAGATTGTTTCATGTGCTCCCAAGTTTTATCATTTATAATATCAGATTTACTACCGGAATCAATGAGCATTATAATGTTAACCTCACCTGGTCTACTTATGTAGGCTCTTTATTTTTGATGTTTTCTACTTTGGGCCTTTTAGCTTTTTTGTTGTCATTTGACGAGAGGTTAGAAGTTTTTCTTTTATTGGCCCTTGTTCTGCAGTGTTTCTGGAAATGACGTTTTAAACCACATTTTATGCAATTTGCACTAATTGCAGGGCAGGAACTATTATCACCTTTGTGATTTTCATTATCACATCGGCAACAGAAATCAACCTCTTTTTAGTACAACGTTTTGTTGTTTTAGTGTCAATTTTATTAAGGCTGGTAGTTGTTGCATTTGTGCTCTGGCTATCGTGGAACTTATTCAACTGCCGTTTAACAGTTTCTAGAGAGTTTGTTTCTGTTATGATTTTTGCAATTGTTGCTGTGACACCAAGTATCAAAATATTATTTCTAAATTTAGTCGAGCTACACTTTCCCGTTATTTGGTCGATAAGACTCATCCTCTTTAGCAAAACTGCATTTTGAGTATTGACGTCTCTATCTAACCAAGAATTAGTCAACCTTTTCGTTCACAAATGTGCCTTTCAAATAATAATTTTGTTTTGGGGAAAATACTCTTCCAACTTTTTAATTGTGGTGTCATAAATGCAGTTGAGTCAAGATCAGTCACGTGAGCTCCGGGTACATTAAAATTTAAGTCTTGTAGTGCCTCTGGAATGCAGTAATATTGCACTTTTTTGTTTTGATCATTGGTGTTTGTCGCTATGAAGTTTATTTCTGAAGCACGTTTCCATCTTTTCCAACGGGAGCCTATGGAGATTGAATCACCTTCACAATCAAATAGTTCTATTGCCGGGACTTGTAATTGGGACATATTAATCGGTCTGCAAGTAAGAGAGTGCGGAACTCGTCAGCATACTATTGTAGTAAGAAAATTTTCAGATCGACTCAATGAATTATTATCTCTCTCAATTTCCTTTCATTTTCTCTTTTATTTTATCATTAACATAAGTACAATAAAGATTTGATGTTGAGTTAATCAAACCCCGTACTACACTTAGTTTATTTTAACCAATGATTGTACCCGGCTAGTAACAAAGGCTCTGTGTTTTAAGTGTATACGTTTTAAATAAACAAACTCTCTCAAGCAAGTCACACAAAGGTCCTTTAATAAGAACGTGCTAAATGCCACAAAGCATTTAAATTATATGTATTTGAAATTAAAACACATCGGGGCACAATGAGATTCATAGAGATGTGATGATTTCTATGAATTCTTTTGTTGATGTTGATAGCCAGTGCAAAATGCATTCGTTTTGATTAAAATTAGTTAATTATTTAGCCTTGACAGATTTCATGACATTTGTTCAGTTTTAATAGTTGGTAAGATAACAATTACCTACATAACTTCGATGTTTCCGAAGTGGAACTTTGTTAAAACTGGTAAATTAACGATATTATCGTTTTCATTTATTTATTTTTCAATATTTTTTTTTTTCTTTGCGTCCTTTTTACCGCAAATAAACGTCTTTCTTTTCTTTTCTATATGTTCATTGGTACATTTGTTCAGTTTTAACAGTAGATAAGATAATAATTACCTACATAACTTCGATGTTTTCGAAGTGGAATTTTGTTAAAACTGGTAAATTAACGATATGTTCGTTGGTACATTTCATTATTTGATCGAATAATCGATAGGTATTTGCAAACGGATTTGGTCAACAATACATAATTTGATGTGTGGTAGTACTTTCTAAACATTGTATTTTTTTTTATTCCAACACAGTTACAGTTTTATTTACGAGTTTATGTATTTAACATAACATAACATCACGCCTTGCTTCCCCGAAGGGTTGGGCACAGGTGTCCCTATAGCAGGTACACCCATATTTCGCCAGTTATGTTTTACTTCCATGTAATAGAGGAAGTCACTAAATACGATGTATTTAGTGACGTAATAACGCATTTCATCGATTTATGCAACATATATTTCTGTCTCAGCTGATCGCCGACACAGATTGTGCATAGATAGGTAAGTAACGACTAACGACACACATAAATGTACTTAAATTGAAATTATAACGAACACGATTAGTGAATTTCGCTTAGATCAGTCACTAATTTTATTTATTTTTTCAAAACACTGTGCAGTGAAAGTAACATTTTGTTGCTAACCAATTTCCGTAAGCAGGTACATCATTTGAGCAATAATTTGACTTACTACGCTTTTACTCGTCGCCAATGTGGTGTTCACTTGAATCACTTATTTATGGGCTTTGGGTTTAGAGTAAAACCACCAAATTATCAGTAAGTACACATCAACTCAAAGGGAACGTCTAGTCGGCACCGGGGATACAGTGGGACTCAGCGGGGCGCTCTTGAGCGCTACCTTTGAGTTGTGTGATACATTTAATTGTATATCACAGAGGTTTTATAGCATGGGTGTAGATAAAGGATATTAGTCTGGGCCTTACTCCCGAAAACGATTCGATTTTGATTTCGTTTTCGATTCGAACTCGATTCTGATCCGAACTCGATTTAAAACCTTACTCCCGAACCAATTCGAATCGTAAACCAAGATCGACTCGAAGTTCGAATATTATCAGCGTCGTTAGGCGTATCCGGCAGATTACGTCACCGTCAAGTGCTATATTGGTTAGTAACTTTAAGTAGTTAAATGTTTTTACTTCTCTATCACTTTCCCACGTAAAAAACGATACCCTAGTGCTTTATTTACACATAACAAACAAAAACTTATGAAAAAACATATGATTTATTATTATTTTTGGGAATAAAGTGTAGCCGAAACACAACTTGTATTTAGTTAGTCTGTGCCACGAGCTGTCAAGTGTCAAATCGTATGCGAAGAGCGCTGGTTGTTCAAAAGTTTGTGTGTCTGCTGCTGTATGAGTTTATTTAGTTTCAATTCATATTATTAATGAAAGCTATTATTATTTATTAACTTTGGTACGAGAGTGTTTTAATGTTTGGTAAATTTTAGCGTGCGTATACGTTTATAAGTTTGTGATAAAAGTTTATGTACTTTTAGAAACCTGTGTGACTTGATAATGTCTTTTCCATCGTATGTACAAATGGAGAAGTTGGTGCAATTTTTAGAAGAAAATCCCGGCATTGCCAAACGGCTTACACGTTCTGCACAAGCTCGCCAACAGACAAAACAACAATGGGTCAGAGGTCACAATTTTATTAAATTCCTTGAGTGGCGCAACAAAAGACAAATGGGCAAAAGTAAGTCAAACACAGCTGAGATAACGTAAATATTTATGCTATCCGAATGAATGGTAATGGAGTATAGACTTGTTTGGTTAAAACATACTTATAATTTGAAATGTCACTTCGTCTGGTTGGTTTCTTCATGTATGGTGTTAAATCTTATATCAACACATCAAAACACTCGTTCGATTAACAATAATTTCTCTGAAATTCTTCCGAACCCATTTCCATAGCCCGGGTGTTATAACGACTAATCCTATGCATATTTCTTCTTGCACGAATATCCATACGATTTGCTTCCTCAAGAACATTGAAAAACAACGCAAGGCGAGCTATAATAATAAATAATTTGAAGAAATATAGCAGTAAATAACACTAAAAAACCTTACTCGATCTGAATAAAGTAGCTTCTTTGCTATCGTGTAATTTGACATTTAGTTTCGATCCAACAACTCGATAATCAACTGTCAGATGGCGTGTGGAGTACGAACTTTTCGATCCTAACGAATTTCTCGATCGAAATTAGTTTCGCTTCGAACCACCGCACGATCGTGCGCTAGTGTCGGACTCAAGAGTATGAATCGGCATTGAATTCGAATAGAACTCGATTGATTCAGAACTCGAACCTGTCGGGAGTAAAGCCCAGTAAACGAAGACTATCTAAAATTTGCCCTGCCTCTGTATAGAGGCAGAGTAAATTTTAGATTTATCACTGATCTTTTTGGCATACATAAGTAGTCTGGATTTTATTACCGTAATCTAGTTTTAATCGGAGTTTGATAGTTCTGTTATCTGTATTTGAATTTTTACAAACATTTTTAAATTCTTCCAATGTAAATTGACTGTTATCGCTATTTTCTATGTATGTAAATATTTCTTCCATGGCGACATTCAATGCGATTCTCGAGGACGATCGGCTTTACTCCCAGGTTTAAAAAAAGAATCATAACAATCATTATGATACCTAGCTTTTGCAGCAACTAGATCATGTTCAAACCCGATGCGAGCAACAATGTTTTTTGCTGTGTCATCAGAACGAGACCGAGCTACCTTCAGAACAGATTCTTCAAATGAAAGTGTAGTAACTTTACAAATTCTACGAAATTGATGTGCTCTTTTTTTTCATACTCTTCATTTAATGCAGCGCCGCAAAAGAAGCAACAGCTTTTAAGACAAAAATATGGTTCACTAACACGTGCTCTGTCTAGTACGAGGAGGACTTACTTTAGATGTACTGGCTTCTCCTTCATGTTGCCTTCTAACTGCAGCAATAGTACTCTTCCGGGTGTAGGTTTTACGACACTGCACATGAACTCGCACTGATTGTTTGCCTTGTAAATATTCAGTAAATTCATCGCCTCTTTCAATACTTGCAGCAATCAACGTCTTCATGCCACGATCAACAGTACCAAATTCTCTTGTAGGCAAAGGTTTATTACAAATGAAGCACAAAAGCGACATTTTGAAAACTGAACACAGCACAAAATTTAGTAAAGAATATTAGCAATTACCACGTGTTTTCACAACCAAAGAAGGTTAAAGACTAATGGTATTAGGCTTGCAGAAAAAATATCGATATTTTTTGTTCGATATATCGATATTTTTAGGCGATATTTATTATTTCGATGTATCGATATAAAATATCAAGTATCGAAAATGTATCAAATTCGATATATTTCCAATACAAACATCGTTGGCGCCACTGACTAAAACCGCTGGGAATCAGTCGTATTTTTTTTTCATTTTCCATTTTCAAGGTGATTTTAAGGTAGGAATTCAAGAAGGGCCAAAAAATATAGATATTTTTTTTTTCGATATATCAAAATCGATAGTGGTATTTTTTAAAAATATCGATACGATATATTTCGATACTGTTTGGCACTTCTTGCATCCCTAAAAGGTATTTTGTTGGGATCATAGAAAAAAGAGCAGGTAGACGGGCACTGCTACGTAAACTATTGAGCAGCAGACAGATGTTGCTCAAGGCATGGTCACATTAAATGAGGGACTGAGTTTTTTTTCAGGTCATATTCTTAAAATTATCATTCAATATTCATGTATTACTTATATTATGCGTCCAATGACGCATATAGGTAGTATAGTCATGCATATTATGGGGAA
The DNA here is from genome assembly GCA_949152395.1 of Agrochola litura. NCBI lineage: Eukaryota > Metazoa > Arthropoda > Insecta > Lepidoptera > Noctuidae > Agrochola > Agrochola litura. The sequence goes on from OX424515.1 coordinate 8,444,387, forward strand.
TATAACTTAAGTATATTTTAGAATCGCTTTTTCTCCGAAATAGTTAACCTTAAGGAAAAAAGTCAAATCAAATTATTTATTTCTTTGCAAACATGGGTAAATTTGTACATAGGTGTTGTCATAAAGTTAGCTCTCCATGTTCTGCCGTCACATGGCATGTAAATCAAATTAATTAATATCATTTTAATCACATTAGAAAATTTATCATAATTACAAATTTTACAGAGTAATGTCAAATCATTTGAATCATAATAAATGTAAAATGTCATAATCTTACATCAAATGTCATTCACTGGCTACAATAGTATATGTAATCTGTGCTACAATATTAAAACTATGTCAAATGGATACAATACAAGCATGTCAATCCAAACAAGTAAAACTAAGAAAATTATTTTATCGAAAAAAGAAGTGTAAGGACAATTTTTGTATATAATGGCATGATCAACAATTTTGGTCTGAGCAATTTTTATCATAAAACTAACCGTTTCGCAAAAAAAGAAACCCATTTTTGCGAACTTTGACCTTGAATAAAAAAAATGCAAACAAAAAAAATCTAATGGCAAAGAAGAGCAATTTAAGATCCTGGAAGCTGCGGCAGCAATCATTCGGAAAAACATTCAATCTGTAGTCGTCGATAATTCTCACTACCAGGTCGTATTTTTGAAGATGTAAATAGTCATATTCCAGAGTTACCGACTTGTTTGAACAAATAATAAAAAAAAATAAACGGCTCAAATTCAGAACATTTTTGCGAACTTTGACCTTGAATAATTTTCTTTGCACACATTGGATCGATATTTCACAATTTCATTATAATGGCATCCCTAACGTTCATGTAAATTTGCAGCTTCTTAGGAATTTATGCAAGTACCTCTATTTTTCGGGTTAATTTGACCAGACTAAAGATGTAAGATAAACTTTAGCGCATAGTGTTCAATCAATCAGCCTAGCTTTTTCCTAACTATGTTGGGGTCAGCTTCCAGTCTAACCGGATGCAGCTGAATACCAGTATTTTACATGGAGCAACCGCCTATCTGAACTCCACAACCCAGTAACTGGGTACTACGATATCCATTGGTAAGACTTTCAGAAAGGTTGTCAGACTTTCGGGCTTCTGACGACCCATAACGTTTGTCAAAGATTCACGAATGACAGCCGGGACCAACGGCCTAAACCTTCTTTACAGTCCGTTCAACCGATTTTGATTTCTATTGCGTTGTTGGCATGACAAATGGCAGCTGCAGTAAACAGTTGGTATTGTTTTCTGTAGGGCATATCATAGCTGACCTCTGAGGTCATGACTATTTAACTGGGCGGTTGGTATTGTAATCACTTTTTTGCTTTTAATGCCAGCCTTATGACTACGGTATAGAAGTCAAAATCGGTTGAACTGACAGTAAAAAAGCATATATACCTAATTATCTGATTTTTGGAGGAGCTCGTAGCTAAGTAATAACAGCCGCACGTTAAATGTCTAATCTTATTTCAAATAAGCGCTACTGCTGAGCATGAGGTCCTGGGTTCGATTCCCGGGTCGGGCAAAGTGTTATTGGGTTTTTCTATCTGAAATTTCTCAGTAGCAGCTCGGAGTATCTGGATTTGTGCCCGGTTGATGGCAATAGGCTCCCCTATTACATGGGACTTAAACATACCTGGCGAAATGTGGGTGTACCTGCTACAGGGACACCTCTGCCCAACCCTTTCGGGAAACAAGGCGTGATGTCATATGTTATGTTATTGTGTCGTTGAGATATTGATGGCATCCAGAATGTCTAGATCAAGTTTCTATTAATTTCTATTTACTTGTCTGTCTTCATACTTCGCGGTCCGATATAGTTTCTTTTTTAAACCTTTATGGATTACTGGATGAAAAAGCGATTGAATTATACACCATGGAAGTTAATTAAATTATGAAAGTTTTATGTCGGGGTTTGAATGAATTTTACGGTCTTTGCTTCATACTTTCTGGCTTTAATAGTAAAGTGAAATCTATGCATAAAATATTTTAAATTTTGTTCATCAATGACTATAAGGAACAGTCATCATTTACATATTTTTTTTTTTTGGGTGGGAAATTATCAAATAACTTCTCCCGCTCTGGGTGGAGCGGGAGGGCGTGTCAGACTCTTACTGACTAAAACCCACCCGTGTTCCTTCGGTTGCCCTGTTGCCGGGGGCCGCGATGTCCCTATCGGTTTTCTTCGAACCCCCGGCATTGGCATTGGCCCTAGCGGACCCCGTCAATTCTGCTGACATCTCTTTGAGGCGCGCGTGGAACACAACGCGCCGTCGTCGACCCGGGCTTGGTCCTTATCGGACGGCGAGCTACCCATTGCTCACCGTCCGCAAGCCCGCGCCTACGGTGGCCGGAAATAGTAAAGTGAAATCTATGCATTAAAATATTTTAAATTTTGTTCATCAATGACTATAAGGAACAGTCATCATTTACCTGCCTATCCTTTCTGCTGGGGACAGCCTATGGAAAAATATTTTTTTAATCCTTTCTATAGTGTGATTCGATATAATGTGTAGGTACATATCGAAATGAGGGAATCTATGCTTAATTTTAACGACAGAATTAAAAAAAAAAAAATCTAAATATTTTTTAATACTTTTTATGGATTAAAAAAAAAAAAACAAAACGGTGTAACTTTAAAACTAAATCATCTATCTCGATGAAACAAACTCCATAATGATTGGAAGTAATTAGGCGTCCTCATAAAATGAAAATTGAGAAAAAAACTACCCTCAATTGAAAATAAACATGTTTTTTTTAGCAAAGATCTGTATTTTTTTCACCAGTTTTAACAATAATTGTAAAAATTTTATCCGTCGATCAAATTAAGCATAGATTCCCTCATTTCGATATGTACACATTATAAAGAATCACAGTGTATATTTACAATCTAGCCTAAAATACTAATCATTTACGTGATAATTATTTTAAAACGTAGAAGTGTTAGTTTGTACTTTTCACAAGTTCATTCCACTTTCTTAGAGTCTGATTTAGTAATTATAAAACGTTGTTTATATTGTGTTGTATGGAACAGTAAATGAGCTCAATCGTTATTCATAGTGAGCTTTCACACTCTTTCAATCAATCACAGTTCTTATTAATTCTCCCTACATTCAATCTTAAATCTATCATTGAATTTCAGCAAAGTCATCTATTTGATTCCCCTTTTTCTGAGTCATAACGAGCTGCCTACCCCCAATCGTATTAGAAGGGGACACGCAAACCACTTTATATTAAGAGTATGCTATGGAAGCCATGGAATTCAGTCTGCAGTCTATACGAGCGTAGTTTTATAGTGAAAATTTCAGTCTGGCTGGAATGATAAACTAGTTTATGGTTATTTTTTATGTTTTTTTTTTCTGAAGTGCTAGTTGTTTAGTTAGCATACCAATTTGTTTGGGTATTTTGTTCTTTACGGTGGATCCGCAGTTGTAGAACGCGAAATTCAATTTTTTTTTACGTTTTTTGCAATTTGCAGGTCAGTGTCTTGATCAAAATATTTTTCGCGACTATATCAGATACTTATGTATTTACAGAATTATATACATCTCTATAAGATAGATTTGTTCCATAAATAATGATTCTTTTGTTCAAGATACAACACTGACCTGCAAATTGCAAAAAACGCTACAACACTTAAACTGCGGATATTCACGTGAACCTTTTGTATAGGGACAAACAATGTTTTACCAGCTTATGGGATTACATAAAAGAGTATATGAGTTTATCCGTTATTTTCATAATTCCCTTTCATTGTCCATTTAAATTACCCAGAAGGTGTAGTATGCCATGAGTTTTTCGGGAATTTCTGTGGGTTTTTTCGAGTTATTCGTGCGTGTTTAAAAGCTTTAAGGGTTGAATTGGGGGAATCAGTAATTACTTACTTTTATGCAATTGTGGTGTTTCGAGCTTTAGTGGTGTAGTGTTAGAAATAGAATAAGGCAAAACAAATTATAGTGCAGATCGAAAATCAACAAACAATGGAAACCAGTGGATGACATAGGAAGAGAGGCCAATGCCCAGAATTGGGAATCGGCAAATTGTTATGTAAACAACATTTTCAGTTTAAATCGCATCTTACACGTCAATAACCTGCCAAGTAATAAGTGGTCTAATGAATATTGCATTCACACAAACAATTAACATTATCTCAGACACACACAAATTACAACGTTTCATTTGCACGATGTTTTTCAAAGCATTCTTCGGCCATCTTTTTTATTTGTAAGCAAAATTCACAAAACTTTATAGTCAGACATTTGCTAAAGCACCAGTGATTTATGGAATGGTCCTGAATGACCCGAATCTACATAAATAATGGCTAGACTGTGCTTCAATTTTAACATTGGTTTCATCGTTCTTTTTAGTATTGATGCTTCTAAAATCTTTCCACAAATCTTAGCCGACGTTGGCACAGACGTTATAAAATCGCGGCAATTGTTTTTCGTGAACTTGATTTTCAACGGTCTGCTTAGCGCCGAGAGTTGAAAATCCAACACTGTTTATTCAACGCGCTGGGACGAGAGTGCGTCCCAGCGCGTTGGATTCTCAACGCACCGAGAGTTGAAAATGCAGTGCGTGATGCTTGCGATGGTACTTTCTTATTTTGTCTAGTAGCACAGATAAATACAGATGGTTCACTCCGCATTTTAGGTATGAAGCTATAAGTACGCGGCGGGCCCGTCTTGTCGGGCCAATTCAGTAAGTGTAGGTACCGTAGTCAGAAGATATAAGAGTTACGCGATAGAAAGAGAGGCCACTTCTAGGTGAATATAATTGTAGGTAATTAGCGCTGTGCGACCTGGATTGCACTTTATTGTGTCGTAGCAAGAGTCGCTTTTTATTTAAATGAGTTTGCGGAGTGAATCATCGGTATTCATCAGTGCTAGAAGTGTTATTTTTAACTAAGAGTAAATATAAAATTTAATGTTTTCCAATGAATTTTTATCTATTTCTATCCGCAGTTATTGTGTCGATTTGAAATCTTGTACCTACTTAACTAATATTTGTATACAATACATATTGCATAATTATGCATAATTATTAAACATCCTATTTACCGTGTTTCTGGCAAATCTGGTTTGACTCTAGTTTTTAGCAAAGTGAAATCTATTTAATTTTTAATCTGTGGTTGATTTAGACGTTAAATACGCACCTAAATTAACGTTCTAATGGATTGCGGCAGACAAAACCTGAGCCTAATCAAGTCTAGTACAAACCACTCAACGTTTATCAAGTCACGGTGATGGCTTTACGTCAGCTGCCAATCAAAATAACACCCCACTTCACTAATGTCACATGAGTAGATAATACAACAGAGACCAAACTTTCATGACAGTAACGCTGATCTTCCTGCAAATACCACATGGCATAGCGTTAAAGCAATGTCCGAGAGACGTATGAAATTGTCCATTGTCTAGGTAAAATTGGTGTCGAAGTAAAGCGTCAATGAAACGCACATAATCTGTGTAGGTATCGTATCTCGCTGCGAAAACACGACAAAAGTAAGAAGGTTAATTTCAACAATAATCGGCACCGCAGGTTACCTAGATGTTGATGTCAGCAGAACTGACGGGTTCCGCTAGGGCCGATACCTGCCAGGATCGCGGGAAAGTCCGAAAGGGATACCGTGGCCCCTGGCAACATACAGGCAAATGAAGGAACACGGGTGGGTTTTAGTTAGTAGGTGTTTGACGCGCCCTCCCGCTCCGCCCATAGAGCGGGAGAAGTTATTTGATAATTGCCAAGCCAAAAAAAAATAAAGGTTACCTAGATGTTAACCTGTTCACAGCCTCATCCACGGATTCCGTTGTCATCTCATGATAAACGGATTTTGGTAATTGTGTGACTATTGTCGTTTGCTTTGCACACAGTGAACATTTAAAAAAATCCTCGCAATTCAAGAGCATCTATATAGCACAAGAGTAGCCACTTAAACGCTCTGCCGATCTTAAAACTGCTTTGTAAGGATCATTTGACGTGACGATCTTTCAAAATACAATAGATACACATTTCTACCTGCCTGCTTCAAATATTTCTGGGAGGTTTGTTAAATGAATTTAAAAAAAAAAAATATAACAGTGATTCGGATTCAGATATCGAATCGGATTCAAATATCGAAATAATACACGGTTTTCTATAATAACTATTTATATCGTTCAAATAAATAGTTATTATAGAAAACCGTATGTCGTTAGATCAAGTTCCAATCATTGGAATCAATGGAATGATATAGAATTCATACAAGCAATTATAATTTTAGAAGAAATTATATACCACATGAAGACATGCAAATAATCCTCCAGATATAAGCGCTCGATAGCGATACTGCTGGTCCAAAGTGACTAACCAGCGGATCGTATCGTTACCGAGCGCGACAGCGACAGCCTAAACTTTACAAACGCAGTTCAGTAACCCCCCAAGAAATCGTAGAAAGCAAGAAAATAAAATCTATGGACACAACCAAAGACGAAAGAAGATATTGGCATTTATACTTCTTTATTCTAATGTAGTGGTTAATCTTTCTACAAACACGAATCAAGAAGTAAATACAAGTGACTCAATAACTATTACAAAAAGTAAATGGAAAACCAACTTATCGATTTCCATACTACTACTACGTCTCACTCAATCTAAAAATCAATAGCATGAATAAGTAAAATATTTCGGACAATGCACGCCTGCAGCAGACATGGTGGCGACATTTTGAATGGGAAATACTTGAACAGAAACGCTACGACTACATTAGTTCTAGGGTTGCCAACCCTACTATACATATAATATAGTAACCTGCTATATTAGAGGCCTAAATAAAATATTAAAAAAAAAACAACATGGTCTCTGGGAGTGCCGACAGAAGTGAAAACTTGAAAAAATATCGGCACCGCGGTTATCAACGGGTTGATGTCTTTTTAATGGTCAAAAGCTGGTGTCGTCAGTGTCGCGAAATCAATGGTTTTGCCCATCTCAAAAATGCCCAGCGCGCCTAAAGAAGTTTTTACTTTAAAAAAAACTTAGTAGGCGTAACTAAACTACTATATTTTCATTTTAATACAAAATGTCGAAATGAGTGCATTAAGGCCAATATTAATCTCATAAAAGCTGAATTAAAATTATATTTTGTAACCTTAATTTAGAGTTTAATAATAATAAAATAATAGTTATGAGAAATTTAAAAAAAATTAAAACATGTTAGAAAAGGTTCAAAGTAGCAAAAAATATGCATACTTAATAAATTAGAAATATATCTACTATATATTTTTATTTTTTTCGCCATCTACTATATTTTTACAGAGAATGGTTTCGAAAATACTCTATGTATTTGATATAAAAAAGTTGGCAACCTTACCTTATTAGTACAAACGCTACAAGCTTATTTTGGCCGGTGGCCAAAATTAGCCGCCATCTTGTTTTATCAATATTTCTGTACTTACCAATTTTCGCAAATGTTTACTAACAATGCCCCCTGTCAAAGTCATTCAGGCGCCAAAATAACCTTGTACCTATACTCAATTGGTTGTAATAAAAAAGGTTAACAATTCGTACTTAAAAACTTTTAAAAAGTCAGTCAAAGTATGAAGCCAAAAAAAACACTACAAAGTGAAAAATAACTTTAATTTCGGAATTCGGTCTTTGGTTTAGAATTTTCATTTTTGCCACCGACTTCCGAAAGGATTGTTTTTTTAAGGAAAAAGTTTTTTTTTTTTCATTTTTTATTTGTGTTACATAGATAGATAGATAGAATAGATAGAATATTCTTTATTATGCACACCAAAAAAATTACAAACACACAAATTCGAATACCACTACCTGCTATGTAAATAACAGTGACAGGAAGTTATTATAATATCATCCATAAACACTAAGTGCGAAAAATACGTATTATTGAAGCTGACTTTAAAACTATTTATATGCGACCACCGCGCAAGTTTCTTCTACCGCGCAAGTGAAAAAAAATACTGACGAAAATATCAAAGGATATAAAAAAAAAAACTGCCGCTGGCGTAATAACGAATTGGCCGGAGAAGGCAGTAACAGGGAAGACTGGAGGGCTATGGAGGAGACCTTTGTGCGACATTAACAGAATATTTTGATAAACCATAAAAGCACTTTCTACAGTAATAAGAAGGTTTCGGTTGTTTATAACACGCTTTTATTAGCTTGACCGTATCTATCTACGAGTATCTTTAACGGAATCTTTCAACGTAATTTTCACCAACTTCAAGACGTCCGATTAACTTGAAAATTTGCACACGTATCAGGGACTGATGACAATACAGTAATTTTGATCGCTGATCTGATGATGAGCCAAGAAGTGGATAGTGGAACTCTTCAGTGGCTAATGGCTACTACACTTCTTTTATATCCAATGATTAAATTTTTAAAAAGCGTGGAGCACTTTGTTTAAATTATTTAAAAGTACACACAGCTAAAAAGCGCTCCACGCCTTTATATAAGTGACAAGCTGATTAAGTACTTATATCGATCGTAACTAATACAAGTCAATTTAATTATTTTTTGTGCGTGTAAAAAACCTGTATCGGTCGTTTTTTTTTAATATAAACTATATTTTTATTGCTACCCGTGAGTGAAATAATAACCCATCAATAAATAGGGTGAATAATTTATACTCCTCATAAATCTTTTGATGTGAACGTATTAAAATAACTATTAATATCGTAACCACACGAGAAGCTATTCGTGTGGTTTCCCATCGGAAGTGAATCTCCCTTCACAGAACTATAGATCAGAATATAATCTGTTCTTGACATTGGCTATTTTGGTTCTCAGGAAATGGAGTCACTAAACTTTAAAACAAACAATCGTTATACGAGGGACATCTTAAGATGCAGTGTGCTTCAGAAAAAATATTTAAAAAAAGTTAAATATTTTTTTTAATACTTTTTACGGAATAAAAAAAAATTGTAACAAAACTGTGTAACTTTTAAACTAAATCATCTATCGCGATGAAACAAACTCCATAATGATTGGAAGTAATTAGGCGAAACACGTTTTTTAGCAAAAATCTGTATTTTTTTCATACATTTTTACAATAATTGTACATTTTTTAATAAGATACCAAAGAGATTTTTTTTTATACAAAAAAATAAATAAACAAAAAATAAAAATCTTTTTAATATTTTTTCTGTCGATAAAATTAAGCATAGATTCCCTCATTTTGATATGTGCACATTATGCAGAATCACACTGTATATTCACTAGGATAATTATAGTTATAGCCGTCACGTCAATAAACTTTAATTGACCTAGTATTGAAATGCGGTGGTGTAATATATCTAGGTTGATCCATGGTAATCTACTAGACAAGACAGAGAATTATCGTGACTCTGGTGCAGCAAAAATAATAGAATGGATGATGCAGGTATTGTAGTTGAAAATTAACACACAGTTGAGCTCTGACACAGCGAAATGGCTTGAAGCAGACCGCAAAAGCGATGGGGGGATAAGAGGGACAAATGTCTGTAGCGGTTACACCGCCACATACGAACTACGCATCCTATGATGCGTAGTTCGTATGCGCGATGCAGGATTTTTGTGACGTCATGTCTATACATGACGTCACAAAAATCCTGCATCGCGCAGTTAGAGTTTACCGAGCGATCGACATACATACAAGATTTCAACTTCAAACCGATGGGCAGTTGCCCGCCAGACACAACACCCGTCTTGTCGGAGGATCCTCCCTTTTCTATGGTGGATGAGTGAACTTTACACCCTGTTCCTCATACCACTTAATTGGTGACAACTGGCCATCATTCACAATTCATATAGTCCTGTACTTTGGAAAGTGCAGGCGTTCGCTCAACAATGGCTGTTTTATTTATTTAAGCAGCACTCTAATTGCGTAAAACACAATCAACACAAACATAATCAGAATAATTTTGAAGAATACTTTATTCTAATCCATTGCTTCATATTTTCGAAAAATTTGTATGCTCAACAACGTAAATAACACAATGAATGTTGTTGAACTGTCAAAATGAAACGGACTGTGATTGATCGTGTTTTACGCAATTAGGGCGCAAATATTCCGTACCATTTTCTGCCAATCGACCCTTGAGCGATGCAGAGAGAAACAATGGTAGATTCATCCGGAGAAGATATCTTAAAAGCACAGACGTTTAATAGATGTAATGAAATTAAATTGTTTATTCTGTAAATAGGATATTAGAATCACTTTTACACGACCAATAAAAAAAAAATAAGCTAGATGAGTTCGGCGTTTCATATCTGACTACTCTGAGAAGAAAGGCCGAAACAAACTCAGAGGTCAAATGATAGAATAATGGTAGATACTCGAAAGGAGGTGACTTTTGAGATGACAACTAATAGATACTCGTATGCTTAGTAGATATGTATGGAAGAAGAAGTCATGCAGCGGCAACGACAGATAAATTGGGATAAAGACATGAGGATGATGGTGATTACTGTTATTCATTTGTTATAGCTGTTGGTTCTCCTATTAATAAATAAATAAATAGCTCCAATATTCTTGTCATCATCATCATCATAAGCCTACAGCAGTCCACTGCTGGACATAGGCCTTCGATTCTCGGCAACTCTCATCTAGCTGCTACCAGCCACCCTGCGAAGATCGTCGCTCCACCTAGCCTTAAGGCGTCCTACCTTACGTTTACCGCTCCGCGTTAACCCACTTAACAACTCCTTAATCATAAACCCGGCCTGAAGTTAACAACCCGTCAACGCGACGTGCAAAAACGTCCGCGTCATTAACAGCACTGAGCTCATTAGTCTACAGTTCTACTCATAACACAGTTGACATGACTGTTTTCCATACATTTCCTGATTAAGCATCAGGAAATGTATGCAAAACGGTAACTTCAACTGTGTTAGTTAAAGTGAAAACGACTGGTTGAAGAATATGCGCAAACGCATCGTTAACAATTTAAGTTTTAGTTCATCGAGTACTGTAAACTTTAGTGTTATGGATTTGTTCTTGTTGTTTTGAAGCAGGATGCAATACAGGCAGGAAAGGGATTAGCAATAAAATGTTATAGACTATGGTAGGAGATTTAATAAATGCTTGGAAGAATATTGTAGAAGGGGCAAATGCATGTTGGTGATTTAGAAGTTGATAAACAATTAAACAAGCTTGCATAAACAAACATCATTATTAAAAGGGACTAGTTGAATTAACACAACACTGTATGTAGTGTTTGTTTGTCTGCATAGTCTATTGTAATGAACATAATGTGAAATACAATGATGTCATTAAATAAATTACAGGCCAAAACAAAAGGCAGTTTAATCACAATTTAGCACACTACAATTACCAGGTTTCTATACAAAAATCCTTGACCATTGCCATCCGAAAGCAGAGCAAAACAGGCATAATGAAACGAATCGAATCAAATTGCCAAATTGAATGAAATTGGATCATTTGGTTACTTTGCATGCTACAGAGTCGTTTATTGTGTTGTCGGCGACCTTACAGGCCTAGGAATTTATCGGTTATATAACACAATTGTTTTATGTATGACATAAGACGTCCATTATTAAATACAGTGCAACTAATCAATGAAATGGAAGGTGAGACACGACTTTTTATATTTTTAACGAGCGGCAAAACTGCCATTGAATTGAATCGATTGGGCTTGTAACTTCAATAAGTTGCAGTAAGTATTGCAGACGTCGAAACCATACAATGTACCCTCACAATTTGGTTCAATCAGATAAGTAAATTAAAAGCCTTCAAGAAATGAACAAGGGTTTCATAAGACCGTATTGTATAAGCAAAGATTGTATCGAGCTGGGCCCCAAAATTACGTCATGTATATATTTGTAGTTGTACCACAATAATGAAGTCTTGACAGGGGTTATTTATTTACAAAATCAAGCCAAGGGCAAGGTTACCCCAATAAAAAGTAACTACATAGTCAAAAACACGAAAGAAAATTCTTCAAATCCCTGACGGCTACGCATAAAAACTTAGAATTTCTCCGCATGCTATATTTTCCATACTAACTATAATTCGTTTTACAATTTCAGCGAACTATTTTACGGGTTTTCTTTGAAAGATTTAACAGCTCGCCATGTTTAAACCACACGTTTTATAATAAGGCACAAAGTTTATAACGCGTGCGTAAATCATTGTTTATGAGCCTTTGTAGGAAGAAGGGGAGGATCCCCTATACCATGGCAAGAATAGCTTCTACTTGATGGCAAGAACCCATGGGTAACCTAAAAGGGGATTTAAACCTTATGATGAAAACAGTAAGGTTGATAGTTCTAAAGGAAGATATATCGGAAACTGTCTCGCGATAGAAAATGAGTGTACCGGACGTTGACGCCGTTAATTTTGCTAACTGTACTAGTTGGCTTTCGGTTTGAATATTTACATGTTAATGAGGTAACTGTTGGGCACTGGACGGGAATAAACCTGGTACGTGTCGGAAGTGCAATGCGATACCGTCCTCGTTAATGTCAAGGTAAAGTGTGCAGACGATTTCTCTGTTTTGTAAATCAGTTTAAAATATTGGTTAGATTACTAAAATTTGCAGTACCTACTTCGGTCGGAATAACAAATGGCTAAAGCTCAACACACACACAAAGCGGGTGCGTGTCGGGCGCGGGTCGGGACTTGAGTACGGCGGGCTTGTTTAAATTGTAATTCCTTGTATTATAAGGATATCAGCACAAGAAACGCGTGCACGGCTCCCGCTCCCGACCTGTCCGCGCACGACCCGCGCACGCGTTTCTTGTGATCACATCCATATGTAGCGGTTACACCGCCACATACAAACTACGCATCAAAGACATGACGTCACACAAATCCTGCATCGCGCAGTTAGAGTTTACCGAACGATCGATATATATACAAGATTTCAACTTCAAACCGATGGGCAGTTGCCCGCCAGACACAACAACCGTCTGGTCGGAGGATCCTCCCTTTTCTATGGTGGATGAGTGAACTTTACACCCTGTTCCTCATGCCCCTAAACATATAATACAAGGAATTACAATATATACAAGCCCGCCGTACTCCCGTCCCGACCCGCGCCCGACACGCACCCGCTTTGTGTGTGTGTTGAGCTTAACTGTCAGTTAAGGATGCTAGTGATACCACGTACCTTTCAATTGTCGTACTGTTTTGCAATATTAGAGAAACAAAAAAATCATAAACACATTTGTAAAATTGTAAGTAGTGTCCGCGGAAGCGGCTATGCTATCAACTGCCATCAATGCCTGTTTTCAAAATTAGAGCTGATTTTATTAGTGCAGTTCCCATACTCGATCGCTTGAACTTATCTGTGATGTAAGCTCATGTAGGTAAACAGTAGCAATTTCTGACTAACAAAGTGAGTCAAGCATAATTATCGCAAAAATTAAGTGTTAGTTTTACTTCAATATAAGAGCCATTATGATTAATGATAACGAATACATATTGACGAATGGCGATTAATACCATTGTTTCACATCAGAATGCTAAAAACAGTAATATTTATGTTTTGATTAACGTATATCAGCACTACAGTCTTAACAAAGATGGCGGATATCTTGCTAAGATTAGTTTATATGGGTGTTATTATTAATACAAGACTGCCTCGTTGGTCTAGTGGTCGCAAGCGTTACTGCTGAGAATGAGGTCCTGGGTTCGATTCCCGGGTCGGGCAAAGTGTTATTGGGTTTTTCTATCTGAAATTTCTCAGTAGCAGCTTGGAGTCTGGATTTGTGCCCGGTTGATGGCAATAGGCTCGCCCCCTATTACATGGGACTTAAAAACATAACTGGCGAAATGTGGGTGTACCTGCTACAGGGACACCTCTGCCCAACCCTTCGGGGAAACAGGGCGTGATGTTATGTTATGTTATGTTATTAATACAAGAATTATATCAGTTTTATAATGCACCAGGACTGATTAGCCGGGGCTTTCCCTGCCCTGCCACACAGTCAATAGATGAAGAAAAGTGGCGTCACAATAATATTTCTTCTTCTTAATTTTAACATAACATAACATAACATAACATCACGCCTTGTTTCCCCGAAGGGTTGGGCAGAGGTGTCCCTGTAGCAGGTACACCCACATTAACATTATTTTTTAATTTTTTGTTTATAAATTACTTTGAATGTCGACTTTGACGAGTTGGACGTTGAGTCGGCGTAGATTTGGTTGCTTCCAATTAGGGTTTATATGGGCATACCTTTGTCAAGCAGTAAGGCGATATAAAAATGGGCCTACTTTTGTAACAAATAGGCACCAGAGAAACGACAGATGGATTCTGTGAAAGATGATTTGCCCAAAAAGGAGATGACTATATTGATCTGACGGTTGATACAGAAGAACGTCTGCCTTCTAAAAAAATTGGATAGATAAGGACGATGATGATACTTTCAAAACAACTTTTTTATATCATGGACGGTAGTATTTACGCCGTGGTGGCCAACTAAGAATAGACAACGGGCCGAGCACAGTATGGTACATATTGACAGGAGACGACTGCTGTCAATCTGTCAAGAGCTTCAAAGGGTTTGTATTAGGCACTTAACTACACAGCTTAGCTCCCAGCTGCGAATGTTACGCTGATAGCACTTTCGTTTGGGGAGTTGACAGTTTACGACGAACCTTTCATTGAAGTGTTGTATGTAACTATGTACCAGTTCCAGCAAAAGGCTTTTACAATTTAACTTTTAGCCATTATTTTTGGCGTGCATTAAATCTGGGCCTTTCTAACTGGCGAATATTATGGCCTCGGGATGAGGTATTCTCTTAGAGCCTAATCTCACCGGGACGCCATGGCGACGACGTCGCGTCGGCAGGTCGCTTGGTTCCGCAGCCATACATTTTGTAGGCGAAGGCTCATGTCTCGGTAGGACACCATGGTAGCGCCATGGTTACTTTGACAAAGGTAACATTAAAAATTTTGGCAACCAAGGGAACACCAGGTGAGGTACCTTCCATAGAGGTGTATACTTGTTGATGGTAGCGCGACTGATTGTGCCGCCACTGGTGTCTTAGTGAGATTAGGACCCTTATCGTACGTGATGATACAAGAGAAGGAGTAGTAGATAGTCAGAACTACAGAACAATTAATAAAACACTTTAGAATCATCATTTGCCTAGCCTTGTCCCAACTATGTTGGGGTCGGCTTCCAGTCTAACCGGATGCAGCTGAATACCGTATTTTACATGGAGCGACTGCCTATCTGACCTCCACAACCCAGTAACTGGGTAATACAATACCCCTTGGTAAGACTGATTGTCAGACTTTCGGGCTTCTGACGACCCGTAACGACTGTCAAAGATCCACGAATGACAGCCGGGACCAACGGCTTAAAGTGCTTTCCGAGGCACGGAGGAGTCTCGGAATGTTAAGATGGTCACCCATCCACAGACCAACCTCGGCAAGCGTAGCTAAACCTGATGGATCGAACCGTGCGGCTGTTATTACTTAGCTACGAGCTCCTCTAAATAAAACACTTTAGAATAAAACCGCTAAATAGATCAGTCAATCTAGGTAATCTCAAAATCTCATGTTAACTGTTGTGATTGGTTGTCGGAAATACATTAACCAATCAAATGATCAACCAATCAATGAATGGACAGCAGTGGAGGCCCAGTGGGAACGGCCCTGGCCTACGAGTTGTTAGGTCGTGGGTACGAACCCAGGCAAGCGCTTCACTCTGTGTGAAAAAAATCATCACCACTGCTCTTAGGAAAACATCGCGCGGAAACCGGCATGTCCTAGATAAAAATTCGAAGACATTTGACATCTACCAACCCGTATTGGGCCCGTGTGGTGGATTACAGCTTACTTCCTCTCACAGAGAGGCCTGTGTCCCAGCAGTGGGAACATTATAGGCTGCATATGAACAGAACCGAAGCAATAGGTCGAGAAAACGTTACGGACTGATACGCTAAAGGATAAAGTTTTAACAGATGTGGTAGATACTAGATTGGATTAGTCATTCCGCTACTTGGCCAGGCTGACTACGTAATGAAGTAATTATAAAACGCCTTCTGTAAGTAATATAAAATGAATGTAGTAAATTGATGTTTAGTTTATGATTTCCCACGGCTTCTTTCGGGCCAGTTACCAAAGTAATTTAGATTCTGTTGCGACCTTTATTTGAGGTAGGTTAGGAAATATTTTTTTTACATCTCTACCCTATAAGTTATATGGATCATAATTCCCTTCCATTCATGTTTTCATCTTCAGAAAGAAAGAAAGAAAATTCGTACATTTGCGGTAAACATGACGCAAAGAAAGATAAAAAAAACACGTATTAAATAACAAATTAGGGGAAAATATGCGTCACATTCACGCAAAACGGCCATCGCTCAGCATAATGCTGCGACCCTATGCGAGACAGAGCCCCAGCGCTGGTTTTCGTGATGTCGTGTAAATGTGTGCGTGTGATCGTGTATGCACAGAGCGGAGGTGTATGCAGCTGATGAACTCGCTAGAAGAGGATCTAGCATGGCAGTCTGTGGACCCGAGCCTATCGTACCAATCCCCTACAACCAAATACGCAGGTGGCTACAGGAATACACCCACACACAAGCGGAGTACTGGTGGACCTCAACATCGGCTGCAGGCAGTCCAAGGAAGCCATGCCATCTTTGGATAACAAGCTAACCAGGCATCTATTACGCCTGGACAGGAACGGCCTGCGTCTGGTGACGGGGACCATCACGGGACACTGCTCGCTAAACAAACACTTCCACACAATAGGCATAACGGACAGTCCTCTGTGCAGGGCGTGCATGGAGGCTGAGGACTCCGTCGCGCATGTGCTCTTTGAATGCACAGGCGTCACCCAGATTAGAACAGAAACCCTCGGGTCACCCAGATCTTTTGCAGATGTTCTGAATAGACCAGGAGTTTTAATTAACTTCTGGAGGGAGATGGGCTGGTTGGAATAACCACCAAACGGCCGCCATGACCCACGTACAATGGTCTACCTTATGGACTAAGTGCGGAAACCAAAACCCCATAACATAAAACATAGCGGAGGTGTAGTTTTGACATGCTTCATTGTATTGTTCGCAGCGCTATGTCTTGGTTTATTATTTAGTCTAAGATGGCGTTCCTCTGTGCGCAGTTACGCGTAAAAACATAGAATACGGGATATTATGGCTGTCGGAAATGAGGGGCTAGTAAATCTATAAGTAAGTTTCTAGTCACAGTCCACGGATGCTACAGACCTCACATCAATCAAATACATTACTTCTATATGACGGTCTGTTAATTCCGATAGTACTTATAATAATGTAAAAATATCTAAGTAGACCATTAGTAATCCGGGTGGGACTACTGGTTCAATGCACTTGGTAAGTAAGTGAAACAATTTACAGCTAGTTAGATGTTGTACTTACTTAGTATAGTATAGTAAAAGTGTTTATTATGTGAATCCCCCACATCAAACGTGTTCTTATCAAAAAAGCATATTATAAGATTAAAGACTACGTTGAAGACAAGGAAGTTTGGCAATTATTCTTTCTGCACATGTGGCTTACCTGGTACCCCATTAACGACATAACAATGTAAATGTTATTTAACTGCTCCCAAATTACGATGATTATTTTTATTTTACGTTTTTACATACTTCGTAGACTGATTTTTTATATAGATTCTTTTCTTTTAGATTGTGTGTATGTGAGAACGCTGTAGGCTGTAGTATTTTGGACCATTTTCTATTTTACTAAGTACCTGGTACTTGTTGATAGGCCTACACTGTCCTCTCATACCTATTAATACTGTAATTTGAAAACATTGTAGTAACCATCTATTTTGAAAAGAGTACCTAACCGTGGAGTTTCTTGCCGGCTCTTCTCCATAGGAAGCGACCAATTGGAACCGTGCACCTAGCTTCTGACGTTTCATAAGTGCCCTTGTAGGTTTATGTGAAATAAAATAATTTGAATTTGAATCAAGGTATGTTTACTTATCACATTAAGCTAGCTAGTTTGATTTGGCGAGTCAAACCAGCAGGGTGTACAACTGCGTAACACACTTTTACAGTAGCAATGGCTGTCATTTTGAATTAGGCAAAATTGTTTACGAAAATAAGTTACGCAATTAGGGTACAGACGCCAGCACATCAAGCTACTACAATCTGTCAAATTTATTTAATAGATTTTGAACTTTATCGCTGAATTATAAGGTTCAAAGTTGATTGGGAAAGTTTGACAGTTTCGGGTAGCTTGATGTGCTGGCGTCTATACCTACTGTAGTGACACGGTAGCAATGCCGCGTGCGGCGTTATTCGGAATCATACCTATTCTTCTATCTAGCTGGCATAATTAACTCTGTAGAAGATTCAGAACTTTAATCAACGTGGAAAACGCTAATATTCAAGGCTATAAAGAGGAAAATTGCGACTATTTTCGCTGTTCCTTTGAGCAAAGAATATAACGCAAATGCCTCATCGGAGTCGTTAAAACTAACTAAGGGATTAGGTCGATTTTGAAGAAAATAAGCAGCGGCGTCAAAAATTAAATGAGATTCTGCGCCTAACAAGGACTAGACAGGATCAGTGCTTCTATCTGCCCTGCCAGCAAACAATCTTAAAACTTCTTCTGCGATAATCTTAATTGTTGATTATGATGACTGTTTATTGGCAGCCATCTTAGAAATGTCTGACTAATATTATGTCCAACTAGCTAAATGATGGATGATCTTTCCTTCATTAAGGTCGGCCACATACTTACGGGTTTAACAAAGAATCGATTCGGAATTTCGAAAGCAGCAAATCCATGCAAAAGGCCGGCCACATACAGACGGAATTCCATTTTTAATTTATTCGGAGAAAATTTACTGTAGGTACATGTGTAATAGATCCTTGATTTTGTATGGATTTGTTGCCTTCGAAATCCCGAATCGTTATTTCGACACGGAATTCCGTATGGCCGACCTAAAACTGGAAACAAATAAAAACAATTAAGAGACCACCATAGCATCATTATCTCCGTTCATAGAAAAGACACGAAATTAAGAAAATAATTAACACGACAATTAATTTATTAGTGGGCTTGGTAGACTGGTTTTTTTATACTGTGACCACTTGAAAACGGAGGTGGTTAAGAATTAAAGACGCTAACGAAATTAACCTTGAATTTAAATAATAACGATGTTACGCTATTACGCTTTTTGTGTTTCTTCAATTCAAGCAGGCATAATGTATGCTCCATTTTTCACTGCTCCATTTTTCACTTAATAATTCCAATTACTCATAATTGGAATTATTAAGTGAAAAATGGAGCTAATTTCGGGGAAAAGTGCAGATTTTCGGACTATGAAAATCTTACGACAATGCCTATCTTTCACCCAGTCAAAGGTACAAAGTTGAAGAATAATAAAAACATCATTCCTCGGCGAGCTTTGATCTCGGCCACAGTATAACAAAATGCAGTTCAACAAGATAATGCTCCAATTTTGCTAATTTGTCGTCGTCAATGATAAACTTCTTTTTCCTTTCTAGCGTTTTCCCAGATTGCCAGTATCCGTTTTGATTGAAGAAACAAGTGCCGTCCGCTAATTTGGATGTCGTTTGTAACTACCTAGGTAAGTACTACTCAGATTCTACAAAACGTCAATCTTTTTCAATCAAAGTTACGTCACTTTTCGGTCAAAGATGTAGTTATGCATAATCAGCCCATAATGTTCCCACTACCTGGAGAGCTGGTGCCTGAAGTAGATTTTAGAAATAACCTGTATTAAAGACAGGCCACCAAGCCCCACTTAGTGGCATCATACAAATAAACAGGCAGGTCTACAAACAATTAAAACAAAAATTAATATTTTTTTTTTTTTTTTATAACACAAGCAGTCAAAGGGTGTGTGCTGAATCTCGTTCCACGAGATAGCTTTTTGAGTTAGGCAGTAAAAGACTATGATGTTTTCAGAGTGTGCTAACTAGTAGATAGTAAAGACCGCAGTGCCTGATGAGATCCTATCTTACTATTGTAAATCGTCTAGGAACTAAATCACCGGAAAGTTGGCAATCGCACTTAGGGGTTGTTGACTTGGGGCGTAACGTAATCTATTCTGTGCTTCACAATGGTGAAAATCTACAATCATTCAACCCAGTCCATCCCAATATACGCCACAAATAAACGTCGCAAAATTCGTCTATTATGGACCCTTATCATAAAAAAAAGTAACAATAGTTCCTCCTAGCAACAAAAAAATATCCGCATTTTACGAGATTCGCACGTTTAGCCGTGATCTCAAATCCCGTACCCACTGCGCATGTCACGTTGGTCCTGCCAACCGAACGGCAAAGGTCCCTAGAAACTTGAAGCTCGAAGGGCTCCATAAATGGGGTCATTCACCGGGACCAAGGCAACATTTCAATTTATTGCCATTTTTTTGAGATTGCGTGTCTTGCAAATGGGAATTTATTACAGTAATAATATTATCTGTATGCGGAGACTATGCTTGGCCCGAATTAATTTTATAGTTCCATAAAATACGAAACTAAGGAACCGTCGCGGAGACAAAACAAAACAATGGATGTAGGTATTACATTATCGTTAATATGTAATGAAGTATTAACCATTCTGCTGGCAGGTACGTCGTAAACAAATTTCAGTTAATAATAATAAATTCAAGATTTGAATACCTAGTTAATTAACTAGTAGGCATGCCAAACGTATAAAACTACAGAGAACGATAAAATAGCATAACATTCGATAGTGTTATCGCCGCGTTATATTCGTTTTGTAACCGAAATGTTGTCGAAAGATTTTTCTTTCTACCTCATGACCTTTTAACACTTAACTCATTGTGTACAAAATATTACTTCAAATTGTAATTCACAAATATTCCTTCTATCAGTAATATTATTATTCGATTCTAACTGACAACGTTTTCGTAAATTGCCGGCAACCTAATTCTGAATGAAAATCAGGTCAGACTATTCCTAGGCATAGGTTTTGGCAAAGGAAGAAACGTTGTGGCAGTTTTGTAATGTTTTTGAAGAAGCTAGAACTTACCACAAGACAATTTCTTTACGAAAAACTGCTTCAATTATTTCTTTATCGCGAAAACAACAGGTGCGAATGAAAATGTCTTACCTGCAAGTGTATGGGGACTTTTTTTACTGGTGCGTTCGACATTTTCCACAAAATCCAGTCACTATGCACTAACACAATGTATATTTATAAACCGAGTGTAGGCGTTACCGCGATTATAAATTTTCGCAAATGTTTAGCACGTACGACCCGGCGCAACGAATACACACTATCGACAAAAGTCTACTGATTATTTTCATTGAGTGAGTTTACTATGCTCCCCTCCATTGCGCACGCGTAAAATTCGCCCTTCGTTTTGGTTGGTTGAAATGAGTTTGATTGTGGAGTTTGGTGAAGTCATTCGCTATGGTTCGTCGTAGTATCCTTGCGAAATCAAAGATGGCGTTACCAAAAGCTTACGACTGGTTCCTCTTTTTGTTTGAGCTGTGCAATACTACTTTAAAATAATTTAAAAATTATTTTATAACATAGAAACGGTAGTTTAACAAATTACTTAAGTTTGATTGGTACATACAGATAAATCACTAAAAATAAATTAATGGGTAACACAGTCTATTCAAATTTTGAACAGAGCTTTGGAGTACCACAACAGATGGCGCTGTTAGCAAAAAAGGAATCCCGATCATTACATTGGACGTGAACCCGTCTCTCAAACCAAAACATTCAATCGAACCATGAGTCGGGCGCCAGTAATATTTCGCGCCCGAAATATTTGCGGTTATTAGAAAAAAATACAAATAATTTTCATAAACAGTAAATGTGGTGTGAAGTGATTTTATAAGTGGTATTATTTGGACCCATGCCCTCACTACACCTGAAGCCCGGAATCACGGTAAATATTTTTACGATATTATGCTCCCGAAAATTACGATAAATTTTTAAGCTTTGCTGTATTATTAGCCGTGATTAATAGCTGTGGAGTTTAGTTAAAAATATACTACGTGAGAAGTTGTTATTCATTGCCATGCCATAGATTTGACACCATTAATATTTTCGTAACTCAAATCTCGTAAATATTTTCAGGCTTCGTCTTCGTTAGAAATCCGCAACTAAGGTCGATAAAATATTTAGGGACGTGGAATCTTTTAAAACCTTAGGGGTTTCATAATTATTTAAATACTTTTGGAACATTATCCGTACGTAAACTTAACAATAATATTTTTTTATGCAAAAGTTTTCCCAAAGTAAGTAATAAAAAAAAATTATCTCGCTGCTTCGTAGTGCTTCAAGAAAAAGTGCTGGTCTTTCATTTAATTTTACGCTGAAAACATAAGAGCCCTAGAATATTTCATACCATCCTTGAAAATTTTATTTATGAGTGGTAGCAAAAAAATCTTTTGTTTCAAAACATTCAGCGTTTTCATGAAATTTTAGTTGACCGTACTGGGGTTGGTCGGAATATCTTGAAGAGTTGAAAACCTTTTTCATGTACCTACGTACCGGAGTCTGTTGGTGGGGCATAAGGAAAGGTATACCTACTTGGTCTTAGGTAGGTACTTACTTGAGGATTTACCTACTTACCTTTTATTTAAGGCGACGATAACCGACTTTTAATGATTTTATACTGAAGATCACGTCTTAACGAGTTGTGTTAATGATTTGGAAAAAATATATGTTAATAAAAAAGAATAAACAGCTAATTTTTAAAATATTTTTCTTGTTTTATATACTCTTAATATTTGGGTCGATAACATTCCTCATATCGATGTTCCTAATTAGACGTGAAAAGGAACCGTTTCATATGTAAAAATAAATAAAAATACATTGATGATTTAAAAAAAAAATCAGCACTCTATAACCGATAAGTGGAGTATGACAAAAAATCATAAATAATTAGTACTATAACCTGTAAGGATATTATGGTTTTCCTTGCCGTTTAAGAGATACTTAATTAGATTTTTCATACTAGCTTCATACAAATATTTCGTAAAAAAATTATAATTCATTCGTTTTTGTGCAGAATTAACTCGGGTGTCATTTTTGTATATAGTTATACTAATAACTAATAGAAGCGATATCCGGCAAAAAATCCGGCACTTGTAAGTAGAAATCCCTAAGTCTATGAAAGCCGATTTTTAGCTCACCGTGCGGCGGCGGCAGCGGCGCGAGAGCGGCGCGTTCAAATGCATAGATTTATATGTAACTGGCCTCGAAGGCAGTTCCATATAAAACTATGCGTTGCCGCGCCGCCCGCCCCGCTGCCCGCAATATTCGAGGCAGACGCCTTATAGGCTCGTTCAGACCAGCGCGACACGCGACGCGACACAAAGGCACCGCTCGTCGCGCGACGAGCGGTGCCTTTGTGTCGCGTCGCGTGTCGCGCTGGTCTGCACAAGCCTTATATCGGTAACTACCATACTGTACCTACAGCAACATTGTTGTCATGCGTACCTTTTTTTTTTTTGGGTGGGGAATTATCAAATAACTTCTCCCGCTCTGGGTGGAGCGGGAGGGCGTGTCAGACTTTTACTGACTAAAACCCACCCGTGTTCCTTCGGTTGCCCTGTTGCCGGGGGCCACGATTTCCCTATCGGTTTTCTTCGAACCCCCGGCAGGCATTGGCCCTAGCGGACCTCGTCAATTCTGCTGACATCTCTTTGAGGCGCGCGTGGAACACAACGCGTCGTCGACCTGGGCTTGGTCCTTATCGGACGGCGAGCTACCCATTGCTCATCGTCCGCAAGCCCGCGCCTGCGATGGCCGGAAATCGGCTCGCGATTCCCGCCCCGGGCGTCTCCTCCTGCGGCGGTTAGGGGCGCGAGGGCGCGAAATTTGCCTCTCCCTCACGCGTTCCGCCTCCTCCTTCGCGAGCATTACCGCTTCGCAGAAGGAGGTCTACATAAGTAATTTTTTTACATAAAATGTAAAGAGACATTCTGCATCTATTACAAATACAAAGTAGATAGGTATGTAAATGTAGGTAAATTCGAGGAAATAAATTGTTTAACAAATTAACTGCCTACTTAGTGTGTCCGTACCTACTTATATTCAAATCCATAATTATATACCGGCGCGGCCGTGGAACAACTTTTCAACCTTATCACTAATGGCATAAGCGTGAAAACTTGTTCACCCGTGGTTCACACTTGGTTCACCGCAAGTGTCCGCGGTTGTAGTTATGGAGGTACTGTCATTCCTTGACAGTTGTATAAAATGCACGGCAACCTGACGTAATGAACAATAGTTTCGCGATTTATTATTGCGGATAACACTGCGGATCCACCTTAAGCAGGTATGTACCTACATACCTGCTTAAGGTGGATCCGCAGTGTTGTAGCTCGCGAAATTCAAATTTTCTTAGTAGTACAAAGTACTTTTCCATAAGAAATTTGTTCTTATGGAACAAATCTAACTTGGAGAGATGTATTAATGATTCCAATGATTATAATTCTATAAATACATATCTGAAAAAGTCGCGAATCATATTTTGATCAAGATACAACATGACACTGACCCAAATTACAAAAAACGTAAGAAAATTTGAAATTCGTGTTGTAACTGCGGATTCACCTTAAGGCGACACTAAGTGACTTTTAATGATTTTATACTGAAGATCACGTCTAAACGAGTAGTGTTAATGATTTGGAATTTTTTTTTGTTAAATTAGAGCATTTTCTTAATAACTTAGACGGTGAATATTTAGATTTTGTTTATATTAAATAGTGTAATTAATTTGTAAAGTTATGTTTAACGCGGATAAAAAACTGAGAATCACGCAAAAACTACCAAGCGTATTTTTCTGAAACCTTCACCATTTTAAAGATAATTTAACAATTTATCGTGTTTTATTAAAATACCTTTTGATTTATATATAATATATTAACAATGCGTCTAATTTGGGTCAGCGCTCCTTAATGGGCGATTCCTATTACTGGCTGGACGTACGACGCGTTGCGTGAGCTCAGCACAGCAAGCTAACGACTCAAGGCCGCTGACATATATCGGCGTCGTAACTGAAGACTTTATCGAATATAAAGGTCTGAAAAAGTTCAAGAATTTAATTTGAGTTTACCTACTCAGTCGGCGCGCGGCGGTATAGAACCGATAGCGTATGTCATCGCAGGCTGAGAACTTATATTGGATGATGAGTTTGCCTTTGTCACCCTGTGTAGGTAAAGTCATGGAAACGAAGGTTAAGGAAATCGACAACCTACGTCAATTTGCCGTGTTAAAACTCGTGCAGACCAGCGCGATATCGCGGGCGCGACAGGCAGCGCAACCCTTGTCGCGCCCGCAATATCGCGCTGGTCTCCACGGGCCTTTATACCCATTTCAAGCAAGGGGTCGTCCTTTAATCACGTGAGCCTCGAAAGGGGGAAGGGGTTCGAAAAAAATCACGAAATATCACATGGGGCGAGGGGGGTGTAGAGAGATATCACGTGTATTTATTTTTTCGTTGAACGTGCGATTTCTAAACCGAAAAGCGGCGCGTGACCTTTACTCGCCGTTGCCAGGCAACGATTATACCTGTATTTAAAGATAAAATATTCTGTTAAGATAGGTACTTTATACTAACTAAAAATTAACGTGCATTTGGGTAGGGGGGGGCTAGTCTAAACCCCCACCCATGTATAACTAGACGGGAGGGGGAAATGTTGTAAAATGTTGCTAAAAAACATCACGTGATTAATGGACGACCCCTTTGCTGTCAAAGAATGACAGTTGTGATTTGATTTTTAGGAGAATTTCAGTTTGTAGTTTGACGCTGGCAGTATAGTCGACATCGGCTCGGCTGCCAAAGAAAAAAAAAAGTTTGTAAAGTTCATTTTTTAGTCCCAGAGACTAATTTGACATTTCAAATGGTTGTTGCTTGTTTTTTGAATTTGGAGTTTGACGTTTGCATCTGTCAAAATAGTCTCTGGGATTAAAAAACTGTAGTCGATTTGTTTCTTTGAAACTTGTAGCTATACAAAAGACCCATGTTAACTCAGTTACTAATTCTGCGAGTACAATAAAGAATTATGATACTGATGAAATTTCCGCAGTAACACAAGTAAGATACGAGCTTGAAAAATTCCATTAGATTCGAGCAAACGCAATAACACTAAGAATAAGCTGCATTATTGTAAATCAAAACCGTTATGGGACAGATTATTGGCTCAGATATACAGAGTATTTATTCTAAAACAAATCTTAATAAAGATAATCTGGGATTTAGATAATCTATAAATATAGCAGGATGGACTTTAGAACAGCGATCATTTACTGTATTGATGTTGCCCAACAGATATCGAAAAGTGATAAATTTACAAAAGACAACTGACGATCTACGCTCATGATACTTTCAACAAGTGACAGGATCTGTGTAGATCGTAAATTGAGTCTTAAGGCAGTATCACACACCGTGAGAAGCCTCTCACGGTGCGTGATATTGCGGACAGGCGCGGACCAGCCCGCACCCACGCACCATCGGATGAGTATCGTCCTTGGTAGCGCAGACACGTCCTCCGCGGTGCGTCCGATCCGCGGCGAGTCAGTAACTTCAAAGGTGCGGTGCGAGCTTCTCTTTCACTTTATATTTCGGAATGACAAAATAGTTCCAATCGCAACGGGCTGATCTGCGTCCGTCCGCAATATCACGGACCGTGGCAAGAGCCTTGGTGTGCGGTGCATGACTGTCCGTGGTCGTCGGCAGTGCGGTCTGGTCCGGGCCCGTTCACAATATCACGCACCTTGGGAAACCGCCTTATCAGTGATAACGATGAAGGAAAATAAAAAAAAATTGTGGGGGCACACCGGGAGTGCCGACAGAAGTGAAAACTTGAACAAGATCGCCTTGGTGGAAGAAAAATACTTGCATAGAACATTGCAATTGGTCCGTAACCTTATCTAAATAAAGAGCACAATCGCGTTTACAAAACCTTTAAAGTAAAAATACTTGCATAGAAGATTGATCCGTAATGTATTATAAATAAAGAGCACAATCGCGTTTACAAAAATGAGGTGTCGTCATGGTGTCGCGAAATCAATGGTTTAGTCCCATCTCAAAAATGCCCAACGCGTCTAAAAAAGTTTTCACTTCAAAAATATGCTGGATTGACATAAGCTACCAAATCCTGTTGAAAGTCACATAGGTAACATAACATCACGCTGGTAATCTCCAAAGGATTAGGCAGAGGGGTACTTAGAGTACACCCACATTTCGCCAGTTCTGTTTTAAACGCTTTGAAAGCGATTGCAACTTATCTAGACCCTAAGGTTTCGGTATTTTTGACTAACAAATAATTGCCCGTCAATTAATATCCGCGCCAAGCAATTAGTTACTATACATGAGTCCATTGCTCTTGCCATCTTCGATATAACTCATACCGGGTATGGACGGGATTTTCCATACGGGAATTTCAATCACTTTAAAAACAATAATGATAATTATGATACGAATTTTGATATTTTGGCCGAGTCATCCCGCCAGACACTACTTATCGTACTTATAAATATTATTGAAAAAACTATTTTATAAAAAAAAACCGACTTCCAAAATAAACAAGTAAAAGTGAAACATAACTTTAATTTTGGAAGTCGGTGTCTTTCAATTTGTATTTTAGTTTTTTCACTTATCGTCGAAGTTAACTCAAAAACTACCGAAGCAAACTTAATAAAATTATAAGGGACCACCGCGCAAGCTTTCTCTACCAAATGAAAAAATCATTTTCAAAAACGGTTCACAATTGATGAAAATATCGAAGAAAATATATATTTTTAAATACGTACAGACGAACCTTCTCCCTTTTTGAAGTCGGTTAAAAAGTTACTTTGGTTTTGAACTCAACAATCGAGCAATAAGAGAATCAATATCCATTTGTAAACCACAGACAAACACTTTATTTTTATTTCTCGAGAAAGTGGTCTATAAACTTGGGAGCATCGAACAATAAGTATGCTAATTTTATACATTGAAATTCTGCTCATGTAACGTAAAATAAAGAAAGAAAAATAGGTTTATTTGTCACAGAAACACGTACATACAAAAAAACTTTTTACAAAAAAAAAAAAAACAGTACTTTGTAGTGTTTTTTTTGAAGTCGGTTTTTTTTTTTTTGTAAAAAGTTTTTATTTTTCACTTTTTAGTGTTGTGGTACCTACCCCAAACAAATTCGAATACCACTACCTGCTATGTAAATAACAGTGACAGGAAGTTATCATATCATCCACATACTAAGTGGGGAAAAAATACGTATTATTGAAGCTAACTCAAAAACTACCCAAGCAAAGTTAATAAAATTTATATGGGCCCACCTCCGAAGTATGATCAAAAAAGAATCATCAAAATCAATTCATAATTGGCGGAGTAATCGCGTAACAAACACAAAAAAAAAAAAAAAAAAAACAACATACAGACGAATTGAGAACCTCCTCCTTTTGGAAGTCGGTTAAAAAGACAAGAGTAATCAGAAAACAACAAAATAAAGTAGTACATAAAAATCCCGAGCATAAAACAGAAATAGTCAGCAGCTGCACGTCATGACAGTGACAAAAAGGCTTCCACTCAGCATGATGCTGTGCAAAGAAAAAGAAAAAGAGAGAGAGCTAGAGATAGAGAAAGAGAGAGGGAGAGAGAGGGAGAGAGAGGGAGAGAGAGAGGGAGAGAGAGGAAGAGAGAGGGAGAGAGAGAGGGAGAGAGAAGGAGAGAGAGGGAGAGAGAGAGGGAGAGAGAGTGGGAGAGAGAGAGGGAGAGAGGGAGAGATAGAGAGAGAGCTAGAGATAGAGAGAGAGAGCTAGAGATAGAGAGAGAGATAGAGATATGGAGAGAGATAGAGAGGGAGAGATAGAGAGATATGGAGAGAGATATAGAGAGAGCTAGAGATAGAGATAGAGATAGAGAGAGAGATAGAGAGATAGGGAGAGAGAGATAGAGAGATAGAGAGAGGGAGATAGAGAGAGAGAGATGAGAGAGAGCTAGAGATAGAGAGAGAGGGAGAGATATGGAGAGAGATAGAGAGGGAGAGATAGAGAGATATGGAGAGAGATATAGAGAGAGCTAGAGATAGAGATAGAGATAGAGAGAGAGATAGAGAGATAGGGAGAGAGAGATAGAGAGATAGAGAGAGGGAGATAGAGAGAGAGAGATGAGAGAGAGCTAGAGATAGAGAGAGAGGGAGAGATAGCGAGAGAGGGAGATATAGAGAGAGAGAGGGAGAGATAGAGAGAGAGAGCTAGATATATAGAGAGAGAGGGAGAGATAGAGAGAGCTAGATATAGAGAGAGGGAGAGAGAGGGGGAAGGAGAGAGAGGGAGAGATAGAGAGAGCTAGATATAGAGAGAGGGAGAGAGAGGGGGAAGGAGAGAGAGGGAGAGAGAGAGAGAGAGCGAAGAAAATCTCTGTAAATAAAACATACAGCCCCTTGACGACAAAAGAGGATGAAATGGCTAGAAAGTAAATACTGAGATGAAGGCTAATAGAAATGTAGAAGACATGCTGGGCCCGAAATAAATTGGGCAGAAAAATGATCATGATTATCTTAGGAACTTATTCATTACCTGACCAAATAGAATATTAAACTTTTACATCATTTAAGCTCACTTTCAATACTGAAAATGTACCAGATAGATCGAGAATATTCAAGCAGAAAATTCTTTGTAATTCCGTTCGATCGTTTATCACGATTAATCTCCAGTTGAAGTCAAGATTCCGATCGCAGGTTTGTTTTTGTCGCTCCCGATTGGGTTTAGTAAATCCCCGGCTTATGGAAGATCTAAATGTGGTTTCTAAGTACTAAAGCTGCCTGTACATTGGACTGAACTGAGTAAACAGTCAAGAGCGTTTGTGTACCTTGGAACAGGGTAGGGAAGTATCCTCCCGAATTCCACGCTATTTAGCTCGATTCTCGGGCACTCTCATCCAACAACGATCTCAGCAGGGTGGCCAAGCGAAGATTGTCGGGCCTCTTGCCCTACGTTTACCACCACTCTCCACTCGTTGTCACCACTCTAAAACACGTCAACCCAACGGTTATAGGGTCATGCAGAAATTCTGCGATTTAAATACACTTTAAAACTAATCTCTACTCCCCTGCAGCCGCTGCTATGTGCGTAGAATTGGAGATGTGAATTGGTTGGAGAGTTCTATTTCGTTATAGTTTTTTCTACCACTACACATCTCCGCTCCAAATTGCCACGCAGCCTTCTCATAATTATGTCCTACTTAAATAAATATGGCGACAACAACAAACACTATAAAGTCAACAACCTTGATTGTTTTAAGAATCTTGAACCTCGCTGATAAAGTTATCTATTATTTGCATTACAATCTATTTTGATAAGCGCAGCTTCTTGTTTTATCAAATACGGCTCTTGGGTGAAGATAAACGAATCTAGTTTCTATACTTAGCAACTATTAGATAGATTTGGCTATATATAGGTACCTAATTAAAAGGCACATAGGATAACGTTAGAAGATCTTGCTGGAATAATCGTCTGCCTTTTTTTTTCCTTTTTTTTTCGGTGGAAAATTATCAAATAACTTCTCCCGCTCTGGGCGGAGCGGGAGGGCGTATCAGACTCTTACTGACTAAAACCCACCCGTGTTGCTTCAGTTGCCATGTTGCCGGGGCCACGATCTCCCTTTCGGAACAATCGTCTGTCTAAGGTGTTTATACATATAGCGAGTCTCCTAAGAATGTTAATCGTGACTCTTTGAAAGGGATGTCTTGGTTATTGCCTGTGGGACAGGCCTGGAACTTGGACTGGACAGGCTTGAACTTCGCATGGAGAGAGATGGTCTCCTGCTCATTATCAGTGTCGGATTTTTAGCAGATTCATCAGTGTTGATCCTCTCACCTGTCTTGACCAATGAATTCAAGGCGTTCCTACTCGTGTACCTACTAAATACAATTAGAGTACAAATTGAAAACTCGACTGTGAATATAGTATCATAACCATGGGCAAACAGAAAGCAAATTAATTAAAGCTGAACCAACAAACATGGCGATATTTATTCATCAAAACAAATCTAATTATGGTCCTACCACAGATGAATACAGATAGGTCAGGGTCACTCCGCATTTTAGGAATGAAGCTACAAGTAGGAACAGTATTTTTTGTCCCTCGGGAATCATCGCATTTCCGAATACAAACGAATGCTAATTTCCATGTCCATCAATTATTAGATTTATCTTGTATAATAATTTGAATTCAGAACTAAGTACCTACTTTATTGTTGTTTTGTTTTGATTTTCGTGTGAACTAAATAGAGCTGTAAAATTGTTTTCCTGTCTATCGTGCCTGTGACTTTAGCAGCTTTCTTACCAGTTTTAAAATAAATTATATTGAGTTAAAAGAGTATTAACGACTCTATATACTTCCAAGCCGATTGAGAGCGTCCGATCTGCACCAAGTGCAAAGGGCAACTGATAGAAATCCGACAACTGACGAAACACGAGGTTTACTCAGGGACATTAAAAACATATTTGTACTGTCAAACTCAAACTCAAACTCAAAGCATTTATTTCAATTAAACCATTTACAGGCACTTTTGAATTGTCAAGGAATCGGTCAGTCAGAAATAGGTATGAAGCTAGTTGCCCATTCCAAAGCGTAGTAGGTACCTATGGAGAAGAACGGGCAAGAAACTCCACGGACACTCTTTTAAATAAAAATTGGTTACAAAATATTGGTTACATCATTCATGTTGAAATTATACATGTGAGAACAATGTAGAAAGACGTGCACGTTAGAAGCGACCGTAATAAAAAGATAAAACAAAGAACAATTTAAAAACAAATTAAATAAAATAAAAATAAGAATAAGCCCTGGCAGCTAAGAGATGACCAGTCCCAACTGACGGCGCCCGTTCACGAACATGACGCATGGATTAGCACCATTCAGCTCAACCATTTTGAAGGGAGCTAAATGATCCAACACACGCGCCACCATCAGCGAAACATTTGAGTGAGCATGACATACTCACAGCCGCCAGGGCACATTCAAGTCAATGCAAGACATATTACCCGGTAAATGGTAACTCTTTAGTACATAGTGCTCACACCCACCTCACTGTAAGCGGCGGGCTCGACTTGTCGAATTTAGTAGGCGTATCGTGGTCAGAAGATATAAGAGTTACGAGATAGAAAGAGAGACAACTTCTAGGTGAATATAACTGTAGGTAATTAGCGCGGTGCGACCTGAATTGCACTTTATTGTGTCGTAGCAAGTGTCGCTTTTTATTTCAATGATTTTGCGGAGTGACCCATCTGTACTAATCTGTGGCCCTACGAAAGCTACACACATACCTACCCAACAACAAGGGTGTGCCTGTTTATTTTCATGTCAATGCAACGAACATTATTGTTGAGGACGCCATTGAACCTCACCTTGAAATAAAGTCAAAGGAAATCAATATACTATACACGTGGTCTATTGAAGTCGGTAGTTGTAATGATAGGGGTGCTAGTAGTTCAACTCAATCAATCAACTCCACTGCTGGACATAGGCCTCTCCCAGGCTGCGCTATAACACCCAGTCCTCCGCTTTCCGCATCTAGTCTGTCCCAGCCACCTTTTCAAGGTCCATCTAGCTGGGGAGCGTCCCACACTACGCTTGCCGATACGCGGTCTCCACTCCCTAGAGTGACCGATGGCCGGACTGACTGAAGGACCGATGGCCAGCCCACTGCCACTTTAGTTTACTTACTCTGCAAGCTATGTCAGTAACTCCGGTACTTTTCAGGATAAATTCATGTCTGATTTTATCCTTCAAAGAAATTCCAAGCATAGCCCACTCCATAGCTGTTAGTAGGCTCAAAATACCACAGCAAAAACTAGTAGAAGAAATTGTTTGAATGTTGAACAAGGAAAAATTTGCAGTTTGGTGAGAGCAGTAGTAACGGCCGCGACTTTCGAGTTGTACGTCGTAGGTTCGAACCCAAACAGGCGCTTTACTTTGTGTAAATTATTTCATCACCACTGCTCTCAAAACGGTGAAGGAAAACATCGTGAGGAAACCGGCATATCCTAGAACCAAAAATTCGAAGACATATGACATCTACCAACCCGCACTGGGCCCGCGTGGTGGATTATGGCCCACTCCCTCTCACAGAGAAGAGGCCTGTGTCCCAGCAGTGGGAACATTATATGCTGATGATGATGATGAAGGCTTTGAAAACAGAACAATAAATGGGGTGGCTGGAGCGGCAGTTGCGGATGACTGATGTTTATCTAGGGGTCTATACACTTCCAGTAGTGGACCAATAGGCTGGGGTAATTGATTCTTGAGATATAGAAGGAGTGGAGTAAAATGGTAAGGCGATGGTGAAGCGCTGAATGCGACAGCCAACGATAGTTTTGACACAGGCCGTTATCGACTTTCGAAGCATAATAGGACACACTGCTAAAAGGCCTCCTCTCTGTTAGTGGGCCGTAATCCACCACATGTGCCTAGTTTGTGATGTCACATGTCTTCGAATTTAACAGAATTAAATGAGCTGCTTCATCCAACGTATTTATTGAATCATCAGTTTGTTTTATAAACTCAAATCCAAAGTATTCTCCAGTGTCCATGGAATTGCAAAACAGTCAAGTTATTTTAAGTATTGAAATGAAGCAATATGAAATTAAGGCGCCAGTGCGTCAGCGATTGAATAAAAAAATACTGTAATTATTCACGCAGTGAAGTCAAGCATCTAATTAATTAAATTCATTGTTTAAATGTTATTATAGTTCGTTCACCGCATCGAGTGTAGTGCGAATTAATCCGTCTTTGAGGATCTAAAGCCGGTTAATTTCGTTCTTAACTTATTGCTTTTGTTTTGACTTCGTCATTCTCCTGCTCCAATCCCAATTTATTTGTGGTCGATGCGGGCGCACCATTTTTACATACCAACATCTCTAGCCTTCATTTTAGTACTCACCTTCTTTCTAGCTATATCATTATTTCACACAATCCGTCCATTGTTGGTTTAGTCTTCTCTTTCTCTCATTCATAAATCATAATGTTTCAATTTGACATAATATCTTTTTTATGGTTTAGTGAGTACAAATTATAATCACTCCATTGCTTCATAAGATGGAAAAAAAATCTGCCCAGCAACGTAAATAACGCAATGAATGTTGTTGAACTGTCAAAATGAAACAAATTAGGCATAATTGTTTACGAAAAAAGTTACGCAATTAGGGTACTGGTTTTGGAATACACTTACCAATCAGTGGAAGTGGATGCTGGATTGCTAGTTAGTACGAAAGAAAGAGAAAGAAAGATTAAAAAAAAATACATTTATTAAGCGCAAATATGAAACTAAAAGACACAAGTACCTAAGTGTAGATTTTTGCTTTGTATTCTGTGTGGTGCAGTCGTTACGGATATTAAGAACCCGAAAGTATGACAACCAGTTTTACAAAGGGGTATCATGTACCTAAATCGGGTTGTGGAGGTCAGACAGACAGTCGCGCCATGTAAAAAAAAAACTCGTACTCAGCTGCATCCGGTTAGACTGGAAAACGCCACCCAATGTAGTTGGTAAAAGGCTAAGTAGATTAGGACTTACCTGGATGATGACTTACTTCGGCCTGAAACGACAAAATGACTGTCCGATCAATGTACAATCCGACAAATGAACGTTAAACACATGTTTTTAAAGTGGATGGAAAAAAAATACATCATTTCGTGATGATGAAAACGTAATTTATAATGTTTTACTACCGCCATAAGACAAACGAAAGTGATAATCAAATAAAGTCAATACAAGTTACAAGTTCCGCTCATTCTCTTCAGCAAAATACCGAAGAAATTAATAATATGGAGACTATGGTTCTGTTAGTATGAATCATTTTGTTTGTAAGTTCGGTATCGATCAGTGTTATCGTATCCTTATCTGTATGGGGAAAAGCTTTCAATGTCAATTGCTTTCGCGTCCGGACTGTTTATTTACTCTTACGTGGTATATTTTGTTCGTGTGTTAAACTTTCGCATGTGTGATCAGACTAACCGGTGTGATGTTTCGACTGAAAATGTTAAACAAAAGGATGAAGTTAAGATTACTGGAGTTAATTGTGTAAGTGATAAGATCATTGTTGATAGTAATGAAAACATCTATCAACTTCTACATAATATTATTTATTATGGTTGAGACTGGGATTCTCGAAGAGTTAAGCGAATTAAATCTAAACGATTTGAACTTGAATCAAATAAATAAAACAATGATCTTAATAATTTCGACGGTCATCTTATTGATTTTGATTTATTTGGGTTATTCTGAGGGACTCAATGGCAGGTATTGGTAGATCTGCACATGTTAGGAGTGTATTTTATGTTAGTATTAAAATGGGACCAACATATTAAGCAAAGGACACTTCTCTAGAATAGAATATAATTATTTATTTGTAAAACATAGGTAAAATGTCAAGGTCTTATATAATAATTATAAGTTGCGCAATGTTTTGTCATTGATGAAATGATGACATACAAATATTAGTGAGGATTATACAAAATAAAGAAAAATAAAATTTAACATACAAAAAATATCAAAACAAAACAAAATCTAGCAATCTAGCAATCTTAACCCTGGATTCTACATAGAGAAGTTTCTGAAGTGATAGAAAACACAACGATCTCAAAGCCACCACTGACCTAAATACTACAAAAGATTAAGAAAGAAGAAAATTAAATGAAACTCTAAAAGTTAAACGAGT
Organism: Agrochola litura; assembly: GCA_949152395.1. NCBI lineage: Eukaryota > Metazoa > Arthropoda > Insecta > Lepidoptera > Noctuidae > Agrochola > Agrochola litura. The sequence goes on from OX424515.1 coordinate 8,480,046, forward strand.
AAAAGCTCTCTATCAACAACAATCTTGAAAGCATAATTTCAAGGTAGGTACGCCATTGACAGTCAACTTGTATCAAAGTCAAGGGGAATCAATATTCCGATGGACATTTATTAATAAACGACTCGACGGTAGGTACTGTAAGAAAAGTTAACACTTTCTGGACAGTTTGTGTTTGAAAATGTGTGTTTGCCAACGAAACTGTTGAGCGTGTGATCCAGAGGTGTATCCCCCGGGTCGGGCAAAGGAATCCAATCCAATAGGAATTTCTGAGAATAGATTTGAAATTACGATTTTATAACTGTAAGTACTTAGTTACTTTACTATACCTACAATACTGAGAAATCGGCATGACTAAACGTAAACAACGCATTAGCGGCATAATAATTGACAGATCAAAAGTAGGTACCTAATACATTTTAGTGGGAAACTAGGCCTGCCTACTTCGTCTGTCTGATAGATAACTAATATAACAAAAAATAAGTAGGTATCTCATCATCAAGTAAAAATTATATGCTAGAATAAGTGACTTGGTTACCTTTCCTGTTCAGTAGGTAATCTGAACAGAGACAACTCTGGAATCGATGAATTATTTAGACACCCAAACACACAGCAATAATTTCTCCTGCGATTATCACTCATTTTTCATACATTTAGTGGTGCCGAAAAGCCGTGACGCGCGAATCTTGTGCGGCGTTAGCCCCGACTGGCGCACTGAGAAACGGGTCGAGATTTTGTTTAAGTGTGCGTACGGCGACGCATAGATACTATGGCGCACACATACAAGCCGCGCGCGGTGCGTTTGTATGAAGATAGCGTACTTCCTATCCTTTTACTATGGGTCGGTCGACTTTGTAGGTACCTACTTAAAGTTTAATAAGTACCTACTTAAAAGATTTATCTAGATTGTTCTTAGCTTCAAAATTCCAAAATTTCGTCCATAAATCGACAATGGCTTAAATAAAGTTTCCATGAGGTCTTTAAGGGCCTATACTACCTCAAATGGCTTAGCATGATCCTCCGTTATATCGAAAATACTGCAGCATTAATTTTGAAATAAATATATGTTAAAGTTAAGGATTAATGTTAAGTACTATGTTAGACGAAAACATGATTCCAAAAAATTTTCTCGATAGAAAAAAATTCCAAAGTACCTCCAAACCGAAAAATAAACCGCTGGTATAATTAAAAAAATACTTCAAATTAGATCATGAAACTTTGCATAATAAATAACTGAACAGCGACATATAAAGCAGCGACTATGTTTTTTATTTTTTTAAATTACCTTTATTTTCGCCGTAAAAAGCAATTACCTAAATTATTGGCGCCTCGGAGCCGCTAGCACCCCACTCCGTCTCGCTCTCACTCAGTCCGCGAGCAGTATGGTGCGAGCGAGATAAAAAGTGAATTTGAGCTGAGGTAGTATGGGCTCTAAAGTCTTGTAATAATTTATGTGTAACGATAAAAAGCAACGAACAATAATAGTAAATATTATTTACGCAAGATCGATACAAAGTATAGTTCGTGCAATCCACGACGACGCGCCCCGCTCCGCGATTACTGTACTGTAAGCTGAACTCTAGTACGGCGCGGAGCGGAGTGGGGCGCGTCTTCGTGGATTGCGCGGACTTATACTTACCTTACATTATGTGATTTGTGTGTGAAGCTTCAATATTTCCTTTTAAAGTCTCTGTTTTGGTCCTTGGCAGAGGTCGCACCACTGATGGTCGACATATCGTACTGTCGCCCTGACATTTGTCGTGTATTTGTTTATCACAACAATGATACGGAGTCGAGAAAAATATAGGTACTACCAAAGATTGTGAGATCTGTTATTTATTCTACACTGAATTACAGATAAATATAGATGGGACACTCCGTAGTTTAGGTATGAAGCTACAAGTACGCGGCGGGCCCGTCTTGTCGGGCCAATTCAGTGAGTGTAACGTAGTCAGAAGATCTAAGAGTCACGCGATAGAAAGAGAGTCAACTTCTAGGTGAATATAACTGTAGGTGGTTAGCGCTGTGCGACCTGAATGACACTTTTTTTTTTTGTTATCTCCTAGTTCACTTCTGAGATCATGACTACTTAACCGGGCTTTCCTGTGGGCCTTAAGCTAACTACACTTAAAACCTCCAGCCAGGGGTTATTCAACTATGCTAATTAAAACTAGGTGAACGCTCGCTAAGGGCACCCCCTGTGGGGTACGAACCTCGGCTTAGGGCGTCAACCGGAGGAAGGACATCAAGGATTGGACGGGCTGGATCAGTTTTGATCATGATTATTAGTCGGGGAATTTAAAGCTACGTGCTCAGCTGCAACAACTGCTGGCACCTCATTATCGAGCAAGGGTCGGGGGGGAGTATCGTTTACTCGGGAACGCGGTCGCGATCGCAAAGGACCTCGGCGGCGAGGTCGGAATGACGGGAGGCGTCTATTTTTTTATACAGTGCTGGTTTCTCTACTGCTCTCCTGGAGGAGGGTAATGGGGTCGTCAGGGTCGGATGAATGGCACTTTATTGTGTCGTAGCAAGAGTCGCTTTTTATTTACCTAAATGATTTTGCAGTGTCCCATCTGTACTAAATGAAAGTTCAAACACAGCATTGAAATCAAACGTACCTACGAAGCTTGAGTCGGGGAGGGGGGGGGGGGCGATACCATTCAAAATTCAGAACGTTACATAGAGCGAGCTAACTCACTCTTGAATGCTGGCCGTCTGGTCCGAGTCTGTGGACTTAGCAAATTCAATATTGAAGATAAACTTACTTTGGAACTCGATACAATTGAAACCTTGGATCAACATGGCATTTAGTCGTAGGTAGTTCACTGCGGAAATATTTTACTTGCTTATTTATCTTTTCCTTCTTTCTTTACTACGGTTCCGTAACAGAAGGGTGCCAAACGGAACCCTATTACTAAGCCTCCGCTGTCCGTCCGTGCGTCTGTCTGTCAGCGGGGTGTATCTCATGAACCCTAATAGCTAGACAGTTGAAATTTTCACAGATTGTTTATTTCTTTTGCCGCTATAACAACAAATAATAATAATAAAAACAAATTATTTAAAAAAACAAAAAACCCGACTGCAAAAACTCAACAGAAAAGAGAAAAACAAGCATTATAATCTATAGGATTTTGGCATCGATTTACATCATCAATGGATTTTGGTATTGCAGGCCGACAAACCAATAACCTGAAATTTTGGTGAAACTTTTGTTTGTGGCCTGCATTACCAAAATCCTATAGATTATAATCTTCGATCAACAATTATAATGCTTGTTTTTCTCTTTTCTGTTGAGTTTTTGCAGTCGGGTTTTTTGTTTTTTTAAATAATTTGTTTTATTTCAAACTTTTTAGTTTTATTAATATATAAATAACTAGCTTTTGCCTGCGGCTTCGCCCGCGTGGATGTCGGAAAATATCCCACAGGAACGTGCTACCGGGATTCAGAGTATCCTGTTTTTCATATTTCTATGAGAGTATCCTATGCCCTAACCTATCTAGGTCATGGCCTATCCTATGCCTAGAAATCCGTTCAGCCCTTACGGCATGAAAAGGTAACAGGCAGATAATAAATCTCTTTTAGGGTTCCGTATCTCAAAATGAAAAATTTAAACCTTTAAATGATGACTTATTTTATTTTTATTTTTTTCTACTTCGTTGTCTGTCAAGACCCTTTTTCTCAGGAAAGAAGAGGCATCAAGTTGAAATAGATATCAAAAACTTAGATCTACGGTCTCTTGGATTTGTAACGAAATCAAACTTCCAAGTCAACGCAATAAAAAAATACGGCCATTTATGCCGCATATTTTGACACTCGCAAATAAACCAGTCTATTTGGTAATTTCCGTTGGCCCAGCAGCATGAAGTTTGGCGAGAAGCAAGGTCAAGTAAACAGGAAAATCCGAAAATTGGTAATTTATGAACTGCAAAGTTAAGTTTGTTCTTCAATCCGGGATCAAAAATGTATAGACCGTGTCTTGAAGTAACATTTAGTATGTAGGTATTTCATTCAAATCGGTACTCTCCACTCTATTAAAAGTTCTTTTTCTATTGAAAAGTTAAGTTTGTACTTCAATCCTGATTTGGAAATTCAGGCAGCCGATCAAGCACAGCTTTGAGACGGAACCTTTAGGGCGTAAATCCTACTCATATTTGTCCGGCTTTTTAACATAAATAAAACTGGTTTATATGATTCTAAATGCCTTTCTTAAAATAATAATGATTCATTTTACTATTATCTACGATTTCATTTCAACTCTTTGTTTGTGACTTTTGTGGACATGATAATTATTCAGATTGATTACAACTGTAATAGCAATCATATAATTGCGTCTTATTAAAATAGGTTTTTACTTTTAATTTAATTTATTTATTTCTTGTATAGATTCTTTTTTGTTTTGTGAATGTGAGAGCGCTGTAGGTTTTGTGAATTGTAGACCTGTAGACCATTTTCTATTTTGTTAAGTAATTAGTACTTATTGAAAGACCTACACTGTCCTCCCATATCTAGTAACACTGTTATTTGAAAGTATTGTAAAAGCCAATTATTTTTAAAAGAGTAACCGTGGAGTTTCTTGCCGGCTCTTCTCCATAGGAAACGACCAATTGGAACCGTGCACCTAGCTTCTGACGTTTCATAAGTGCCCATGTAGGTTTATGTGAAATAAAATATTTTGAATTGAATTGAATTGAATATCACCACCATTAAATTGTAATATCTACTCTAGTGCCGCCATTGAACCGAAGTAAAACTCACATGTTAGAAAGGTTACCTAGTTTACGTCTTTAAATTGTGATAACTTTGACAGAGTGGGCCGATTTTAATGAAATATAGACTAAATGATATAATTCAAGATACAGACTATGGCTATATTTACAATTTCCTTAAATCTCCTGCCCTTATTGCCCCATCTCAAAATGCACCCTGTATATGCTGTGATTGACTGCTTAGCTCCATAAAGGTATAGCGTGATGATAATATTTTAAAAGGTTAAATCCTAGTAACTATCTGCAATATTCTAACCTTTTGGCTAGTCTTTTTACAATTTGCGGTCTATAGAAGAATACGAACATAATGCTACATTGCTCATCCCCCATAGCAATTGTGATGTTTCCATTATTTGACTTATAGATTATTTATACCAATTTTCAAGTTAATTAAACCGCACAGTAAAATCCTCCACTGTAAAAATGACGTTTCACCCCGTAAGGGGTTGATTTTCAAAAAACCCTGATATACGTTTTTATTTATTTTCAGTTTTAATTATAAATACTGAGTTTCGAGTTAATCAGACCGCTCGTTAAAATTCTTCCAAACAAACTTTGACATCCCCCAATCCTCCTTTAGGGGGTAGTTTAGAAAAACTAAAAATGGTAAACTTTATAATTTACAAAGATAAGTATTCGTGCCAAGTTTCAAGTTTATTAACTCAAGGAAAAACATTTTTCATACAAACTAAATCCCCCCTTTTCACCCCCTTAAAGGTCGAATTTCCAAAAATCCGTTCTTAACGAACGTCTACTAAGTATAAACTACCTCCCTACCAAATTTTATCTTTTTACGTCAAGTGGTTTTCGATACTTCGTGATGAATGAGTAAGTGAGTGAGTGAGTGAGTGACCTTTCGCTTTTATATATTTAGATTATGTATATATATTTGGAATTGACTCATTTCTAACTTTTATTTGATACCAATAATGTATTTTTTTTAAACCTACCCCTCCTTTTTTCTATTTGCAGATGCAATATATAAATATTATATAGCCTATGTCACTCCCACTATTAAGACGAACCTAACGACACCTCATAATTATGTTAAAATCCATCAAGCCATTTAGGCTACAGAGCGTGCCAAAGAAATAGACATACATACATACATACATACATACATACATACAAACATACATACATACATACATACATACATACATACATACATACAAACATACATACATACATACATACATACTCTCGAAAAACATTACCCTCCTTCTGGGGCAGTCGGGTAAAAAAATAAGGCGGTTGCCATGCTTACAAGAAACGTTTTTTCGGCGTTTTTTGCATAATATTGTATGCTGGTACGGAACCTTTCGTCTGCGAGTCCGCCTCGCACTTGACCGGTTTTTAGATGCACGTGACATAAAAATAAACCTATTTTTCTTTCATTTTTTTTCTTCTAAAGTTTTGGGTGGCAGTCAAACAGTAGATCAAGTGGACACCGTTGTCTATGGACATCTGCAATACAAGAGCCATCGTAGGTGCGTCATGCCAGCCCAGAGACAAATCTAAAATATGACTTGAGGGTTTTCATGAAAATTCACGCCACCAGTTGGCGCCACTTTGACAAGAGGTCTCCCATTCCGACAATGAATATAAAATATATATTTCATCATTAATTTCATTCATTCTTTCATCATTCAGTCACGACTGAAGAAAATACAGGCGCTTTGACTCTTTTGACAAGTCCTGACGTCTCAGTGCTGCCACCTAGTGAACAACATTTCAAAAAACGCTCATTACACCGGCATCCGTCAAACCAGAACATAGCGACACTGCTTGACAGTAAATATTGGTAGAATAATTCATCTAGCGCCTGGGTTCCGAACCTGGGGGTAATTACCCCCGCGGGGGTAAATCGGCTATTCTGTGGGGGTAACAAAGAACCTAATCTGGTGGGACCAAAGCTGGTGCCGAATATCCTGTTAATAGCTAACAGAGCTTTAAAAATGCTTATAAGTACCCTTTGCAACCACCTATAGATGTGATTGTGGTTTTTCAACTTCGGTTACACTGAAAACAAAAGCCAGAAACTGATTCAATGTGGAACATGACTTATAAACGAAACCAAACCTAACATAAAAAAAACTTGTGAATGCAAAACAATGGTGCCGATTCCTTTGTTCACAAACTAAACTAAATTTAAGTTCAGTGCATCTTTTTCTTTCTATTTCATTAAGAAAAGGACAGAAGATAAATTTTAGTTTAGTCCTGTCAAATTAATCAGCGCTTGACGTAAATTGACGTAATTTTAGTGGGCAAGTTTTTAATCACGTCTAAACTTGTATGGAGTAGTGACAGGCGTTGATAAATTTGACAGGACTAAACCAAAATTTATCTTCTGTCCTTTTCTTAATGAAATAGAAAGAAAAAGATGCACTGAACTTAAATTTAGTTTAGTTTGTGAACAAGGGAATCGGCACCATTACCAACCATCATACTAAAATTTTTTACTTAATTCATTGTTTAATTTATATATAAAATACGCAAGAATTATAAGCTTGTCTTGTTTGTATTGATAACATTTTAAGGTCGGGGTAAAATCATTTTTCCTAATAGGTCACAGGGGTAACAATATTGAAAAGGTTAGCAACCACTGATCTACCCTCTATGAGCCCCAGTAAATGTTTTGTCATAATCATAAACCATAACCATCGTAGATCGTTGTCATAGATCATAGAAACTTGCGGCTTGCGTGGTTAGCCATCATTAAAGAATATAACTAACTTACAAAGTAAATAAATCGAAATAAGTTTAACGATGAGGTATACGGGAAGCTCAAATGCACCCTCATTATCTAGGTGCACGATAACTACATTTTGGCGTTTCAGTTAGGATCCGCATTGCAGGTTCAGAAGCAGACTAGGGTTGGAAGTTTTGAAATTAGATTAAAATAAAGTACCTGAGCGACTGAGCTCTGCTCTGGTGAAAATAGAGAATAGTATAGGATAGTATCTACTAATTCCATATTGCCATGAAAGTAGGTACTTACTAATTCCATGCTGCCTTGATAGTAGGAACTTACTAATTCCATGCTGCCATGATAGTAGGTACTTACTAATTCCATGCTGCCATGATAGTAGGAACTTACTAATTCCATGCTGCCATGATAGTAGGTACTTACTAATTCCATGCTGCCATGATAGTAGGAACTTACTAATTCCATGCTGCCATGATCATTATTCTACTGTCAATAATGTCATGTCATTATACATACAAATATTGCTCGTTTAATAGTATAGGATATGATATGAAATGGCCGTCGCACACCGAAACAACCTAAACTTAACTCAAATCAAAGTTGGTAAAGCATTGAAAAAACATTTAGCCCACGGACGTAAAAATATCGCGGCGGGATTTTATCGCGCACTGGAGTTTCAACTCTCAGTGCGCGATAAGCCGAGCATTGAGAATCCAACAGAGCGTATTCCAGCGCGGCGAAAAACACACTGATGGATTTTAACTCTCAGCGTTAAGCAGAGCGTTGATAATCCAGAGCGCGAAAAAAAATCGCTCGGAGCACCTGGGCTGTCAGTGACAGTGGATAACGATGTGGGAAGGCCCTCAAAGGGTGAACCGAAGATCTGGTGAAGGTTACGGGATTCCACTGGATGAGTAAAGCACCGAACCGATGTAGAGATACTTAGGGAAGGCCTATGTCCAGCTGTGGCCGTCTTTCGGCTGAATGATGATGATGAGATGACGGGTGGAATTGTTAAGTGTCAACGTGTTATACACTTCATTTGTTACAGTACAAATTCATGTTGAATTGTTTGAATGTGTAATGACGGCCATAATGCCACGTTTATTCTGAAAGTGGGCAACGTCGCAAATAGATGTCAAATATTTCGCTGTTTTGATTAATTTTCTATATTACTGTATGGAAATATGAAATATGGCTAACTAGCGAACTAGAATATTTAATAATGAATTGCAATTATAACACTGAATATGATGTTGTAATCGTTTTACTAAATATTCGGTGTTACGATATTAATTATTGCATTTCATATTTCCATACAGTAATATTGCCAAATTAATCAAAACAGGTAAGTATTTGACAGCTATTTGCGATATTGTCAACTTTTAGGATAAGCGCTGAATACAAAGTCAGTAGTGTCAGTACCGGATGAATATTAAAAAGTTTATCACGAGTACCGCAACTCGCAGCACATTCTCTTGAAACCTCTTCTAAAAAGCCTAACTCAGGCTTTGATGTCTGAGAATCATTAAGTCGATCTTAAAAGATGCTTCAGTACAAGGACCCTTTACTATCGGTTTTGCCATGAGCACGGTATTGAGCAGTTGGCAAATTACGATGTCCAAAATTTGCAATTTTTCTCGAACTGTAGATATAATTTTCTAGATACGTTCCCGTAGGAAAATAGATTTATATTTTCGATCTTTATTTTCTTGAAGTTAATTTGCATTTGCATATATTATATTGCATAATGTATTATTATTTTGCATACTATTGTATATAATATTTTTTTTCTAACTTGAACAGACAGCTGTGCTGCTGCTGCTGGGGAGTTTGTAGCGCCACTTCTTCACTTTTTCTTCACAGCTAAAGGCACTAGGAAGTGGTGAAGGGTGGGTGTTTTTGGGGGACTGTCTTATGTAATTTTGACGTTCGAAAAGTGCTGATTCTCAGCCTAGTTTGAATAAATGACTTTTGAATTTTAATAAATTGAAGTTTGTTGTTCTAAAAACATGTTCTTTGAATAATTCTATTTTACGAAGCTAGTGAATTGAGTCTGTTAGGGAAACCTAAATTCCTGACTAGGATAAATTGTATGGAAAACGATAGAAATTTTCACAAAGCTTGTGTCTGGGTTTGAAAACAGAATAAATAAGCTTTGACTGCCTCTTTGATATGCTAGTCGCAAGCACGACTGCTGAGCGCACGGTCTTGCTTAGGAACGATTTCCAGGTCGCCAGTCGGAGGTTACTGGGTTTTTATTTTTTATGCCTGAAAATTCTGGAATTTCTTTAGATTTAAACATAAATGGTGAAATGTTGATATATAGGTCTCTCAGATATACAACTCAGCCCTATTTCCTTTTGGTCTTTTTTTTTTGGTGGGAAATATCAAATAACTTCTCCCGCTCTGGGCGGAGCGGGAGGGTGTCAGACTCTTACTGACTAAAACTCAACCGTGTTCCTTCAGTTGCCTGTGTGTTGCCAGGGGCCACGGTATCCCTTTTGGACTTTCCTGTGACCCTGGCAGGCATAGCCCTATTTCCTTTAGGCATGAAGTTATGTTCTATAAAACTAGCTTTAATCACCACATTTCTATTCGGTTTCATATCGAATATAGATTTTGGCAGACCAACTTAAATAAATTGATGTTGTTATTAGTTCTAAAACGACAAATTCAATTCAAACTGTCGTTTTTCCGCGCTGTTTCAAATTTGTAGCGTCCATAGTTCAGTTGGTTATCAGATAATTGAATCTTGCTCGCCTTGGTTGATTTCAGTTAGTTCTGTGAACCATATTGTCGTCAGCACAATTACTGTTAATTTATGGGACTGTTTCGTTGCCAAGTTCGAGGTTAACACTTCAGTGGCTTCGGGTTTTATGTGGGACAAAACTTTCGATGGATGTAGTTTATTGGGAAAATGATACAAAATTTTATGGTGACAGAGATAATGATACTTTTGATGTTTTTATTAACTTTGTTATTGAAAGAGAACATATAGAAAGAAAGGGAAAAAAAGAAAGATAAAAAGGAAAAGATATATAGGGAAGGGGATTTTGATTATGGTCTAGCTAGGACCTACACCACTTCAGATGCTCGGCTGAGTCTAGGTAAAACAGCCTTTTTTTGGATGGGAAATTATCAAATAATTTCTCCCGCTCTGGGCGGAGCGGGAGGGCGTGTCAGACTCTTACTGACTAAAACCCACCCGTGTTCCTTTGGTTGCCCTGTTGCCGGGGGCCACGATTTCCCTATCGGTTTTCTTCGCACCCCCGGCAGGCATTGGCCCTAGCGGACCCCGTCAATTCTGCTGATATCTCTTTGAGGCGCGCGTGGAACACAACGCGCTGTCGACCCGGGCTTGGTCCATGTCAGACGGCGAGCTACCCATTGCTCACCGTCCGCAAGCCCGCGCCTACGGTGGCCGGAAATCGGCTCGCGATTCCAGGTAAAACATAGCCTGGCACCTAAAGTAGGCCCGAAAAGAGATGAAGCTATTCTACGTATAAAAAACGAAGGGAAAAAATCAACATAATCCTATCCTACCAAGATAAAAGATTTTTGAAACGTAAAAAAACGAATCCGATAGTTCTTTGCAAGTTGACTGTTTGTACTTTTTTTTTTATCGTTCGTTTTTATCGCTGTGTCGCTAGGCTTGTGCTTTATTTCAAGGCTGTTTTTGAATTAGTAACTACCTACTGCGAGATAGAATCTGCCGCTCTGTTTACTCGACTACGGCGAAGCAAAAAGGGGGGGGTTATGATTTTGACCGGTAGGTATGTATGTTGGTATACATTTATGTATATATTCGCCTGTTTTCTCATAACTTCTAAACTAGGTACTCATCATAATGTAAATTGGCAAATGCGGTATCGTTGGAAGCGTCTTGATCGTCCGCTGGTTATAGGCTAAGTATTTGACGTGACATTAAATTGAATATGGCGCCTTCTAGACGATATAAAGCCATGAACTAAAAAAAATATTGAGAGATGCCATGTTGTGTATCAAATGAAACGGCTTAATTAGCACATTTCAATTATATATATATATATGTCGGAGACGGGTATGTGATTCTTTCGTTATTATCAGCGATATTTAAACTACTGTGGGCGTACCTAGTGTGGGTAGTGTTGGTTAATGCACAATAGAAAAACAGTTTGCAGTTCAGATCACATTATAATTTACTATCAAATTAAACACACTAGCTAAATTATACACACACTGGGTGCGACGGCGTTTATTAAAATCACCAATTAACACAATGATCACAAATTACAACTAACACAATAACTGAGCACCACGAATCAAGAACAGTTCCGCGACGTCTTAACTCACATGCGACCAGAGGCTGAATCCTCTCCTCGCCGTGGCCTTAAAACATCACGACTCTGTAGAAGCGCGCGCTTTAGGTGTGGGTAGATCACGTCCTGTCGCTAGCGGCGCGCGTGAAACACAACGCGCCGCCGCGTTTTTTTTTTTAACTAGGGTATCTCGCAATTTTGACCACTAAGGTCTTGGCTGCTTAACCGGACTTTCCTGTGGCTGCCTTAAGCTTCTAAACTTAAAGCCCCCAGCCAGGGGCATAAACTATTCTAAATTAAAACTAGGCGAACGCTCGCTAAGGGCACCCCCTGTGGGATACGAATCTCGGCTTAGGGCGTCGCTGGGGGGAGGACAGCAAAGAGGGACAGGCTGGATCAAACTTAGATTTTCATCTTGATTATTATTTGGGGTATTTAAAGTTACGTGCTCAGCTGCAACAACTGCTGGCACCTCGTTTTTGAGCAAGGGTCGGGGGGAGTCTCATTTACTCGGGAACGCGGTCGCGATCGCAAAGGACCTCGGCGGCGAGGTCGGAATGACGGGATGCGTCTGTATTTGTGCACTGTACTGGTGGCCCTCGTCGACCCGGGCGATTTATACCCTAACACGTGTTACTCCGGATTTTTTATTTGTCTGTCTGTGATATCTTGTTTATTTATACCATTTTAGCTGACTTTTTTGTCGTAGTTAGGGTTTTAGTTTTTAATTAAATTGTGCAGTACGCTTATATGCTGGTTAATAAAGTATACGATGAGTAACCAGAGTAACTACTTAATGATCACTGTTATCCCTCACATCAGCTCTTCTATAAATACACACACAATAACAGTATTGTGGTTTTTATAATGTACTGATAAGCATCTCACTTGCTGTCATAATCAGACATCGATTTGCACTGAATGTTATCATGACAACACAACATTATTGTATTGCATGCAGTTGCATCCTATAAAAAGCTCTTTGCCGCATTATAATTTATATTGTTTACTTGTAAATCATCATTGTTACTTCAGCCACAGAATAGTACAGAAGACGCACAGAGATAGTATATAGATATAAGAGTTACGCGATAGAAAGAGAGGCAACTTCTAGGTGAATATAACTGTGGGTAATTAGCGCTGTGCGACCTGAATTGCACTTTATTGTGTCGTAACAAGAGTCGCTTTTTATTAAAAGATTTTGCGGAGTAAACCATCTGTATTAATCTATGCTTCAGCCCATAAATGGAAGGATCTGACCATGAGTCTTACTCATAGATAGGCCATAATGACTCGGAATGAATCTCATAATCAACTCTTTGCTAAAGGATTTGCGATCACAACAGTGTGCTTACGATAGCAGAATTATTTTAGACTATAAAAATATACGTCTTTACTACGTCTATGAAAAGGGGTTTTTTAGGATTCCGTACCTCAAAAGGAAAAGACGGAACCCTTATAGGATCACTCGTGTGTCTGTCTGTCTGTTACAGCCAATTTGCTCCGAATCTAATGGACCGATTAAGTTGAAATTTGATACACATAATGTATTTCTGTGACCTAAACACGGACGTGCAACGTAAATTAATTAATTTACTCAAAAATGCATGTAATGTGGTCATTATTTTGACAACCTTGTTTGAGCAAAGTCGACCTTGCCGTTCTGTTTCAAGGAGCGGCCGGCAAAGTTTGGCTGGTCGCTCTAACAGGCCGGCAAAACATTGCCGGCCGCTATTTTGACGTTTCAACGTTTTAAAAAATCAAATGCAAAAAGATTTTATTTAAAACATAGCTGTTTGCATTTATAGAGATAGGTACAAAAAGATTTCATTCCATATTTGGCTGTATAGTTCCAACTACCATTGTTAAAAAAAAAAAAAACAAAGAAGTAATAAAAGCGCGGTTCAGCGAAAATTTTATTTTTGTTTAGTGACTTTTTTGCGTAATAAATGAAGAAATAACAGCAGTCAAACACCGCATTAAAATTATCGCAAACTATTAGTAATATCAAACCAAGAAAGTCGGTGTTGAATTTTAGTAACTGTACTTTTCATAATTGTCATTTTAATTAAATTTCTAGTTAATTAACCCTTGGTATGTGGATCCACGCGAGACAGAATGGTTTTTTAATTGTTTCTGTAATTACGGCATTCGAGAGGTTAATATATATTTTATTGAAATTACTTGCTGGTTTTATTTAGATTAGGTACTTGCATTTTTGAGTAAAGCACTGTACAAGCCTTGGCCCACTATGACTGCTTCGCTGGTCACGCTATGATTGCCTCGAGCTAGCCTAGCTACGCTCTAGGCCTTCCAGCTTGGCCATCATTGCAGCCCTTGCTGTCCTCGCTGTGAAGGCCTCGACCTACGGCCTCGGCCTTTATCTTAGCTCGTCCATCAAGTGCTGCACGCTGACCGCGCTGTGTCGGCCTGGAGGTGCGCTACGCTGCGCTGTCGGCCATCATCAGCGCGACCAGCAAAGTAGTCATTATAGACCGCGGCAGTAATGTACTATTTGAATATGGGGTCACTTTTGGGAGGCAAATATACGTCTATACAATCGACTTCCAAAAAACACTACAAAGTGAAAAATAACTTTAATTTCGGAAGTCGGTGTCTTTGGTTTTGAATTTTCGTTTTTAGTTAACGACTTCCGAAATTAAAGTTATTTTTCACTTTGTAATGTTTTTGGAAGTCGGCTGTTATTTTTTTTGTAAAAAGTTTTTATGTTTCACTTTTTAGTTGTGGTACCTACCCCACACAAATTCTAAAACCACTACTTGCTATGTAAATAACAGTGACAGGAACTTATCATATCATCCACATACTAAGTGGGAAAAAGTACGTATTATTGAAGCTAACCCAAAAACTATCAAAACAAAGTTAATAAAATTTATATGGGACCACCTCGCATACCCTTTCAAACAAAAAAAGAATTTTCAAAATCGATCCACAATTGACGGAGAAATCGGTGGACATATATAAAAAAAATACAAACATACGCGACGAACACATAACCTTCTCCTTTTTGGAAGTCGGTTAAATTTAGCAGGTTTTTCTATTGTCCGCCCTATCTATCTATAAATATAAAATTCTCATGTCACAGTGTTAGATGCCATACTTCTCCGAAACGGCTTGATCGATTTTATGAAATTTTATATGTATGTTCGTTAGGTCTGAGAATCGGCCGTAATCTATTTTTCATACCTCTAAGTGATAAGAAGGGTGATCCATCCCAAACATTTATATGGCAAAACAACGTTTGCCGGGTCAGCTAGTCATAACATAAAATCCACATCCGGGAAAAATACTACTGCTGACCCTTTTTTGGCCATTACCAATAGAGACCCTCTTAAGCCTTGGTCAATATCATACATTACCATTGCGTGTATGATCCCCTGGAGGTTACGAGCAAATGGTTTTGCCATAGACCTATCTCCATTATCGACCCCAATACTATATTATATAAGTGGGTTTGACGGGCGATAATGCTCAGTCTGCACTCAGCGCTCGGTGTGGCAACACGCCG
Source organism: Agrochola litura (assembly GCA_949152395.1). Classification (NCBI taxonomy): domain Eukaryota; kingdom Metazoa; phylum Arthropoda; class Insecta; order Lepidoptera; family Noctuidae; genus Agrochola; species Agrochola litura. The sequence goes on from OX424515.1 coordinate 8,495,352, forward strand.
TGTTCGAGTTCGCAACAAGTCCATCGTCATCCTGAGGATGCCTCGTTGAGAGGTGAAACACGTGTCAATTTCTTTCAGGAGTTTTTATGGCTCTTTAGAAATAGCTAAGCGGAACAGGTTACTAAATATATCCACGTCTATTGTATTTAATATTGTAACCAATAAGATCTGACCGATATTATTCTTCTTCACTCTGAAATATATTCCAAACGATGGTCTCCAAGGAACCAAAGTAACATAGCTCAAGAAGAGGAATCGCCGAGCAATAATGTTGCCCAGCCATTGGGAGTTTAACTTGGTTCGTGTCGGCAAGCGTAATGGATGTTTCTCGAAGATAGAACGGCTATTTGTTTTAACAGGCAGTTTGGACACGGAAAATGAAAAATCTAGTGAAATTGAGTAATGGATGAAGCGTGGCTTTTGGTACGCAATTTTTCATAATAACCGCTTTGATGAAATGTTTATTGTTTGTGACGTAATGGCTAAAAAGCTCACTATAATTTACAGTACAAAATTCCGACCTATTTTAACGCAGAGTATTAAAAATTTTATGAAACTGGCGTGGCGTTCGTTAACACTATGTATAATTGTGTATGTAGTCAAACCAAACATTTGGGTCGCAAGTTTTGGTAGCTGTTTCAAGTCAACAACAATTTCAAACAATTTCAAACAACTGCCAAAACTGTGTCAGCTGTTTCATATTCAGCGTTGGTTTTTGTTTTATCCTCATCCTTTTCAATTACGCTATCGTCATGCACCAAATTCTACCCAGCAATATTTTCAATTCCACCATCTATTACTAATTCAGAATCTTCTTGCCAAATATTTCTCTCGGAAACACTATTTTCCACTTCGTTTCATTCTCCGCCTGTAATCGCCTTAACCCGGGCTTTATCTTAGGCCCAAGGCCAGGCCTTGTATCCAGTGTATTGTATAATTTTATTGTCTCCCGGTGTCTGAAGGTCGGCGGCTACTGTTATGGTATAATAACCTCTATTGTCGGAAAATAAAACATTTTCTGGAGTTTTTACTGTTGTCCTGGGAGGAATTGGGGAGATTTATGTATGCTGATTTTAACGGTGGGATGGATGAAAATTCCTGTTTTTTGTTGGGTTATTTTGCTGAAATACGGGTCATTGGAGTTCATGTTTAATCAACATTTTAAACGGATAGTATAGCTGCCAATTTTCGAAAGAACTGATAATATTATGGGGTATCGTATTACCCAGTTACTGGGTTGTGAAGGTCAGAAAGGCAGTCGCTCCATGTAAATAACTGGTATTCAGTTGCATCCAGTTAGACTGGAAGACCACCCAACATAGTTGGGAAAAGCTTGGGCAGGCAGACAACTGATAATATTATTTTACATATAAATTATTTAGAGAAATCCTAGTTGTATTCCTTAATAGACATTGCGATTGCTAAGTGTTTTAAGATTATTTGAAAATTCCTGAAAGCGTGTCATGGAATGGACCATTATTTTGTACAAGAGCTAGGAACTCTGTATCTCTCTAAACTAGATTTATCTCTCAGAAGTAGAGTTGGTCATAGAAATGTTAAAGAAATTCAATTTCTTTGAGTCCAACGCTGATTTTCTTGACATTTTGCAGAATTATGCAGCAGAACTAGGTCGACATTAATATCCGTTTATCTACGGAAACTGAATCGTCGAAGCATTTTCATCTCACGGAGATTGACAGAAGCAGGATAAAACTTGGATTGATGGAACTTTTCTTCATCGTTTTCCTGCTATAAACTATCTTGACGAGTCTACCGAAGTAAGAGTTACCGCTACCTATTTATCTATTCTATTGATGCCGATCGAACCATATTCTGTTAATCGATCTGCCGCATGACAGATGACAAATGAGCAAAAGAACCACCGATTGGTTCCCACTAAACGCACGACGACATCGTGGCAGGCCGAGAAGAAGATGGCGGGACGAGCTTGACTCCTACCGAAAGGACTGGCCGATGCTAGCAATAGACAGAATTGTGTGGAAAAGGGAGAGGGAAGCCTTTGTCCGGCAGTGGGACAATACAGGCTAGTTAGATAGATTAGATTGATGAAGCCCACCTTCATTTTAAGGATCACGTATCACGGTATTCTGTTTTGTGATGTATAATACGAATGGATGTCAAGAAGTCTGACAATGGCAACGGTGACTGAAAAGTTGAGTGTCATGGTATGGGCATGTGATCTGGAGGAATGAGGAAAATGGCTATAGGAGTAGGGGAAGACCAAAGAAACGATGGATGGACTGTGTGGAAGATAATATGGATAGAAAGGGGGGGACTGCCGAGATTACGACTAATAGAGAAGTATGGAATTAAGGGACAAGTTGTGCCGACCACAAGTAAATTGGGATAAGAATAGAAGAATGGTGATGAAGAGTGTTTTAAAGACTTGCGCAAAGGAAATATGGATGGAAAGTGTGATGCGTTTACGGGAGATTGGCTGGAGAAGGCAAGACATGAAACAGTGGAAAGTTATGGGGAGACATTTGGCCAGCAGTGGACCAATACAGGTTGATAAAAAAAGTCTGTAAGATATAATATGATATACCCAGGGCTCGGAAACGTTATTTAAAAAAAAACGTTTTTAAACCGATTCTAACAGTTCTCGTTCGTCTTTGTACAGACGCCAGCACCACAAGCTACTACAATCTGTCAAATTTATTTAATAGATTTTCAACTTTATCACTGAAGTATAAGGTTCAAAGTTGATTGGGAAAATTTGACAGTTTCGGGTAGCTTGATGTGCTTGCGTCTGTACAACATTTTGTTTGGAACGAAAACTAAATGAGACCGTTTTAAAAACTGGTATATTCTACAGGACGCAGCCGTGCACGGGGCGTGCGCCGACTAGCATGAACTTGTTTAGTTGAATTGTACCTTTTCTTCATTTCATTACATCATTGATTCCAATGCGCTTGCCGCTTACGTATTGATTAGGGTTGTGTTGCGAATTTCCTATCGATCAACCCAAAAATGAAAAAAAAAAAAACGGTTAAAAACGTTTCATTAACCGAGAACGTTTTAAATTTTGTTCTTCAAAAACGTTTTTATAACGTTCCGTTCGAACGTAACCGAAACAAATCGTTTCTTAAGTTTTTAAGACGAAACTGTTTCGAAAAATATACCGTTATCCGAGCTCTGGATATACCTACTTATCTGGAAATGACGTAAATAAAGATATAAGGAAGAAAAAGACGTAGGTACTGTGCCGATCTCCAACATATTAGTTAGCATCTGAATTATGAGCAAAATTTTTTTTCAAGCATTGAAGACTAGAGTAAATATCAAATTATTTTTAACTGTTATTCTGCACTGATAATTTAATTTGCTCTGCTATCAGTTTATGGACTTCCGAAATTCCGGCGTTGTTATCTCTAAACATACATTTAATATGATTTATACAATGAAACTGTTAGTACTTAGTTACTATTAATAGATAACAGAATCTCATCTCAATCATTTAACTTCTCTATTTTATGGCTTTTCTCGTGCCAAATGTAGATAAAATCACATACCAAATGTACCTATCCTAGAATCATTAGTATTTATGATGATATCTGAGGCTCACTCAGGGATTCAGTGAGTGTTAGAGAACGAGACTCCTAAACAAGGACAAATGAACAATTTCGTGAAAACCTGTGGTACATTTTTGATGTACAATCTTTTCTAGTGCTTCAGATGAAAGTTGGAAAAGTTTTGTATGATAAAGAAAAGTAATTGGATTTTCGGATCAACTTTTCTTATACAGGCTGTCCGGTAAATAATGGATAACCTTGAAATAGCATTTATTCGACATTATAGCCGTCCTTAAAAACAAAAATTTATGTAATGTATATCCCAAGTAGTACCTAAGATATGATTTTTTTGAAAACAAAAAAAGTGCGATTTCTAGTCACATTATTTACTGCCTCTCTGTCGGTATATTTAACGAACAATATTACAACAACAAATAATCGATGAAATTCATTAATTTGTGGTTGTGGTAAAGAAGAATGTAAAATAAGGTAAAAAAGTTATTTAAAAAATCTTAGGTAGGTGTGTAGTAAGATTTTGAACTAACTTTTTTTACTTTAGGATATTTGTTTTTTTTTTAACTAACTTTTTTTTTATAAGGGCTAATAAATGCTATTTCAAGGTTATCCATTATTTACCGGACAACCTGTATAGCTACCCAAGGTTTGAGAGCGAAGGTGTGAGACCTAATATGATTTTTTTTATCCAAATATTTGAAACTACAAATATTTGACTACCCTATCAAAACCCAAGATCTAGTCTAGATCGGTATATCGTAACCCTGGGAGCCCAGTCCTATGTAATCGGTAACTAGAAGTAATGGCCGAGTTACATTTGCTTTAGTTTTATTTTGAAAGAAAGAAAGAAAAAGTATTTATTGAGACTCGCACAGGGAATCAAAAATTAAACTAAACACCTTCACCTTAATAAAAAATAAAATAAAAAAAACAAGGTAAAATTAAACAAAAGCAGAAAGTCCTGTACGAGGCCAAAAGGCTCCTATCTCAGTCGAGTTTATGTAGAAAGAGTTGTATCAAAACTTACACATATCAACTCGGAAAGGGATCGTCACCGTATCAACTCGAGCCATTCAGTATTCTTTGTATGAAACTCCCTACTGCAACGCACTCTAATCGGAATCGTAACGTAATCGGCTCGCCTCGGGACAAGCTCACGAACCGCGGCGATACGGTGACGATCTCTTTCCGAGTTGATATGAGTGCTATGACCTTAAAAGTGACAGTTTTTCATTCGTGTCACGTACATATAGACATCAAGGAACTCGTTATAACAACTAATGCAAATGTAAATCAGGCTTAAGAAGGCGTACAACGCGAACGGTCCACTAGCACCACTCCTTAAAAAAATATTATCTCGTAACTCAGAAGGAATTATGAATAACGGCTAATATGGACCCTCGGTAAGTGTGTCTAGTTAATTGATTCAGGCGTGATTTTGCGGAAATCCATTATAAAATACAATAATATAAAACCCTGAAAGCTAAAGCATAAAAAACCCACACCGATCGCTGAATGCAGAGCCCGCGTGGTTTCTGCATTCAGCGCTCGGTGTGGCAACACGCCGTGTTCGGGTTCGCAACAAGTCAATCGTCATCCTGAGGTTGCCTCGTTGAGAGGTGAAACACGTGTCGATTTCTTTCAGGGTTTTTTATGGCTCTTTAAAAATAGCTAAGCGGATCAGGTTACTAAATATATCCACGTCTATTGTATTTTTAAGTGTGTCTAGAATTTTCTAATACCTTTCATAAAGTTTCATACAATCTAACCCATGCCATGGTAAAAAATTGTAAGCCAGTCGGCAAGGTAGGTAGCGGGTCTGACTGCCCTATCTCCCGGGCCACAAACTCATGGTAGTGTACGGGTTTTAGTTGGCTGGAGTCTGACATAACCCAACGTACTATTGAAGAAACGCATATTTGTACACTGTAAGGACTCTTTTTGCTTGCAGCGCTCAGCCGCTATAGTATCACTTACCTACGAAAAAAACGGTCGTGTGCACGGAATATTGTTTTCAAAGTGGTTATATATGCGTTACCCCGATAGTACCTGTAGAAAAAAGTTTTTATGGTCAGATTCTTACAGAATAGGCCGTACATTTTAGTCTGCCTATTTTGTAAGAATCTGACCGTGAAAACTTTGGTGAAGTGACCTTGAAGTGAGAAGTCATTCCACCTGATGCTAGGAATATCTATGCTAGGAATGGACACTGAAAGAAAAAAACCGGCCAGGTGCGTGTCGAACCATGAAGCGTTCCGTAGTTGGGATTAATTTATCCCAAAATAGTTGAAAAACATGGTCTCTCATACATCGATATACGTCGCGGCCAATTCTCCAACGGTAAAAATGTAAGTTTGCAAACGCAAAAAAAAACAGTGGCACTCCGGGAGTGCCGACAGAAGTGAAAACTTGAACAATAAAAAAAAAAAAACAAAAACTTTAAAGTAAAAATACTTACATAGAACATTGTTCCGTAACGCAATAGTATAATAAAGAGCACAATAGCGTTTACAAAAATGAGGTGTCGGTAACGGTGTCGCGAGTTAAATTGATTTTCCCATCTCAAAAATGCCCAACGTGCCTAAAGAAGTTTTCATTTCAAAAACTATTTTCGGAGATGCGCTGTGCTGCCAAATTACATGATTCTAGGTCAACGGGAAGTAGTCGGAAGTACCCTGTAGGTTTTAATTTATTTGAGAGTATCAAAATATTTCGCATAATGGCCGTTTCTTTTTATTGCTACAACTTAGAAGCTTAATTTTTTTTAGAGCTCCAAGGGACCATAGACCTACGTATTTGATATTAATTTATCTAAATTTGATACCTCCACGAGTTCCTGAGAAAAGGGTCTTGACAGACGGACAACGAAGATTCCGTTTTTTCCTTTTGAAGTACGGAAGGAACCCTAAAAAAAGGAAGACAAATTGTTTATACTGCACAAACAAGACGCACTATTAATACAAAGTAACACTGTTGAAAACACTTCACCTGAGTTTTACGGTGATGTTTGCAGACCTACTTATTGCCACGCCTGGAAGCTTAAATAATATTAAAAGGAGGCTCCCTAAGGTGTATGTTAATTTGCATTAATATTCTGAAAAAGCCACGCATACAATCAAAATGGAACTTTAGTATATGATTTATTAGATCTTTTTCTTTCCATATATTACAGTTACGAAATTGGAACATTTTCGATCGATTAATTTTTTATACGAAAATCATGTCATTTTTAAAGATTATTTGAAACAAAAACAAGATTACTCTGCTTTTATATCTAAAATAATTATTGACAATAAGAAAATAAAGTTTATTATCCAGATATAAGATATTTTTTCTCTAGATCAATTATTACTTTAGTTATAAACTAAATAAGAATTGAGACTTACGACATTTAGTTCCGTGCTTGAACACGACCAAAGAGCGCACGCGATATTCTACTTTATTATTGACTTGTTAGCGTTTAGCACATGGTTGGGGTGCATGGGGGCGGCGTTTGCGTGGAAATTGTTTTTGGAGTGCCAGGTCTTAATGTTCACAGATATCTGCTTTCCATTGTTAGCAGAAACAGTATTTCATGTTACTTTGTATTTGACAGCTTTTGGCGTGAAATATTCTGACGTTTTAATGCGTAATTACATTTTATTGCTCCAGACACGACTTTATCAATGTTTAGATTCGTCTTCATTGTAGTTTTCAAGCATTCGAAACACGAATTTATACGAAACTGCAGTTTTGAGTGCCTTCTCAGTTTCATAGCAGAAAACCTATGAAATCACAAATATTACATATTAATATAGGGGTTGTCTCTATCTATGAAACATCGATGAAAAATGATCGTAGATTCTGATAAATTTCTGAATATCCTCAGTCCACAGAAAACCTTCAAAGGACTGTTTTTGCCATATTGTTCTTAGTACCTGGGCGACCGAGCTCGGGTGAAAATAGAGCATACGAATTTTCCTAGATATGAGACTTAGCTAATCGATTTTTCGCCCCCTTAAACCCCTATATTGCAACTTTCATCGAAATCGTTAGGTCACAAATTTCAGAGATGGAAAGCAATCTAAAAAGGGAGGTAGGTACAAAGAAAAATAAATCACAAAATACGACTTAGAGATGAGGTACAGGATACGTGTAGCATAAAACATTTTACTGTGGCTGTTCAGAATGCTAATGCGAACACGGCAATTTTGTTCAGACAAAGCCAGTCTTGCAAATAGGCCCGGAAAACGCTATGTAGACGATTTAAATACTAAGTTCTATGTACGTTAGATATCTTTATTTTTTTTATCCATGTTTTTAAACATGTAGGATAACATAACGCCGGTAAACTCCGAAGGGTGAGACAGAGGTGTACCTTTTATTTTTTTGGTGATGGTGGGAAATTATCAAATAACTTCTCCCGCTCTGGGTGGAGCGGGTCAGACTCTTACTGACTAAAACCCACCCGTGTTCCTTCAGTTGCCATGTTACCGGGGGGCCACGATTTCCCTTTCGGCCTTATTCGCAACTCCGGCAGGCATCGGCCCTAGCGGACCCCGTCAATTCTGCTGACATTTCTTTGAGGCGCGCGTGGAACACAACGCGCCGTCGACCCGGGCTTGGTCCTTATCGGACGGCGAGCTACCCATTGCTCACCGTCCGCAAGCCCGCGCCTACGGTGGCCAGAAATCTGCTTGTGATTCCCGACGCCCAGGGCGTCTCCTTCTGCGGCGGTTAGGGGCGCGAGGGCGCGAAATTTGCCTCTCCCTCACGCGTTCCACCTCCTCCTTCGCGAGTATTACTGCTTCGCAGCAGGTGACGGCTTCCCATTTCCTCTCGCTTCGTATCATGGCCTGAACTGAACCAGTGCCGGACGCGAGAGATCACCGCCGCCGATCGACTCCACGAGGACACGGCGATGCTCCGCCCAAGCCGGGCAGACCTCCACCGTATGCCCCATCGTGTCCTCCGGGCGATCCACACAATGGCGACACCTGGGCGTTTCCTCCCGCTTTATCCTGAACAGGAACCTCCCGAAACAGCCGTGTCCGGTGAGGACCTGCGTCAGGGGGAAGGTGAGGACGCCGTGGCGCCTCTCTAGCCACTCCTCAAAGAGGGGTCAATCGCTGGGGTTATCGCCGCAATTGTGGTGTGCCCAGCGCTGGGTTGCGACAATCGCACTCTCCATGCCACCATGAGATCCCGCCGGAGCTCTGTCCGCTGTGCCGCGATTTCTTGCGGCATCGGAGTTAAGCCCCGGCGTTTGGCCTCCTCGCGCCACTCCCAAATGTGCGCGAGGACCTTTGTCTCCAGATCCCATGGCGGTAATCCGGCAAGGAGGCTCGCCGGGTCGCAAGAGACCGTGCGGTATCCTCGGGCCAGCCGGATGGCCATGACCCTCTGGGACGCGTTCAATCGGCGGGCTGGCTGACGCCTCAATGAACGCGCCCACACCGGGGCGCCCCGTACAGAGGTGTACCTAAAGTACCTATATATTTCGCAAGTTATGTTTAAGTCCCATGTGATAGGGGGCGAGCCTATTGCCATCAACCGGGCAAATCCAAATTCCGGGCTGCTACTGAGAAGTTCCTGATGGAAAAACCCAATAAACACTTTGCCCGACCTGACCCAGGACCTCATACTTAGCAGTAGCGCTTGCGACCACTAGACCAATGAGGCTGTTTTAAAGATAGGATTATATCTTATAATAGTCACCATAAGATTGTGAGAACCGTTAGTTTTTTACCAATCGGTATTATTTCCGTTAGATTATAAACTGTCGAAAAATTGTAAAATGGCTGAAATGGGTTGGGTTAGGTTAGAACTGTGAAAAACAACGCCCGAGCCGAGCGAGCGCTAATTCCAAATTGCTCGCAGCTAGGCAGGCTATTTAGTATTAGCACAAGATGCGTTACGTCGCGAGCAAGTTTGATACTAGTTCACAGATGGTTTATAAGCTATTGATAAATAATGCGTTAAATTGTAAATGGTTTGTTGCAGTTCACAATTTTTCTGTAAATCCTATACTATTAAACGAGCAATATTTGTATATATATTTATTTGTTTGTATATCGATTTCTACTCACGTTCTCGAAATCGGCTCTAACGATTTCGATGAAAGTTGCAATATAGGGGTTTACGGGGGCGAAAAATCGATCTAGCTTGGTCTCATATCTGGGAAAATTCGTTTTCTCTATTTTCTCAGCCTCGGGCATGCAATACAACATTGGTATACCTGGACGATATGTTTATCTAAGTATTTTTACCCGAGCAGAGCTCGGTCGACCAGAGCTCGGTCGACCAGGTACTTTTATCCTAACGGTGTTCACAATCTTTCGGTGAAATATCTAAACTACTAAAAGATGATCATGGTTAGAAAGGGGGTGTTACCGAGATAAAAACTGTTAATTTTAATTATCCATTATGTTAAAATCACAGCTGTCATTCTTTGACAGTTGTGTGAAATGGCAATAACACGGCAAATTGATGTAGTGTGTCAATTTGATAAATGATCAATGTCCCTGCAGAGGGAAAATTAATACAATTTATGTAAAAAAAACCCTCTTCGATCCGAAAGGGGTCATAGTATAATTACTTATTATTGAAAATAAAAAAGTGATTGCTATTTAAAAATCACATCTTTTGTACCAAAATTACCTTAAATTCATTCAAAATTTGCTTATTTATTATTTTTCAACAGGGGTCGTAACTGTCATAATCATAAGTTATGACTTGTAGCACAGATTTAGCTGTGACTTGTAGCACAGATTTTGCTGTCTTGTAGACACCCACTAAACGACGGCTGCCTGCGCCTTATGTTATAACCCGGTAAAATTCCCCATTGAAAAAAATGGGACGATTTTTTTTTCTTTCGATTTTCCTGAAAATATATTTTTCACATAATATAGACTCGTAGTACGATACCTAACCACACCCTCACGGTTCTGACAGGTTTCTATTTAACATGTTTATGTATAAAAAAAATAATTTTCATTTACTATTCAACACAAATATCCAGGCTTATAAAAATGTCCTGCATATTTTAGCCCTTTGTCGTCATATCTAATTGAGAATTTCCGTTGAAAAAATTAGCTGAATAGGCTCATCCGTTGTGCTTACAAATAATTATCACCATACTTAGAGTGGGGTCCGCGTACTCATCGAGTATTTCAGGAAATCGCCAAGCGGTTGGTCGACTCTTCACGTGGCCAGAGGACTGGCCAATTTTTAGGTCAAAGAATCAGTATTGCTATCCAACGTGGCGACGCTGCCAGCCTGTTGAACATTTTTCCCGGAAGATTTTTTTGATGCCCAATGAGCTCTTCCCTTTATTTTTTTAAATTCATTTTTTCTCGCCTTGGCACACATACGTGAGTCTATCAATGCCTGGTTGCGGTAGCCAAGGCTTGTATAGTACTTTTCTCAAATCAATGTTACTATGAAAATCCATATCTGTCGTGTTTAGCGGCCAAATAAATTACGATGAAAACTCATATCTGTCGTGTTATTCAAAAATGGAACTAACGTTTTACTTCGACCCATGGCAACCAAGGAGGTAACTTATCGAAGATTTTATTTAAATTTCGAACAGGCTTAGCAAAGAGCTGTTTAGTAAAGAAGAAACAAATGAACATCATTGATTCTAGAATTTGTAATTATTTCGTTTGAATTTACGCGCATACCTACCATTCTATAAATAATTATCCTACATTTCACGGTCACTCCCTTAGGTACTCTACTTAATGGTAGTTGTTCACCGTGACATGAAAATATTACAATCTAACCCAGAAAATCCCTAATTAACTCCTTAAAATGTTTTTGAAGCGAAAATGACAACAACGTTAATGTAGCTTCAGTGGAGTTGTATAAAACTTTTCGGTATTAAGTTAATGTTTTTGGTTAGAACTTTAGCCATAAAAGACCACGTCTACAGAATTTCTGAGTTTTAAAAAACACTGTTTTTTAAAAGCGTAGCATTTATGAAAGTTATAAAAACAAGTAAGTACAGAGTCACGTAACTTTTTAAGACGAACGATATACAATGAGGGTTTTCTGAAATGACAGTCACTAGATGGCAGCACTGAGACGTCAGGTCCCGGGCACCTGTCAAAAGTGTTAAAGTGCTTATATTTTCTTTAGTCGTGACTGAATAATGAACGTCATCATAAATATATATTTTATATTCATTGTCGAAATGGAAGACCTTTTGATAAAGTGGCGCCAACTAGTGGCGTAAATTTTCATGAAAACCCTCAAATTGAGCCCCTGAATACCCTAGCTGAAGCTAATTTCCCATTTCAAAGCGTAGTAAGTACCTATCGAGAAGAACGGGCAAGAAACTCCTCGAACCCTCTTTTAAATAAAAATTTGTTACAAAATATTGGTTACATCATTCATATTGAAATTATGCATTGAGAACAATGTAGAAAAACGTTAAAAGCGTCCGTAATTAAAAGATAAAACAAAGAACAATTCAAAAATTAAAATAAATTAAAAATAAGCCATGGCAGCTAAGAGATGACCAGTCCCAACTGACGGCGCCCGTTCACGAACATTACGCATGGATTAGCACCATTCAGCTCAACCATTTTGAAGGGAGCTAAATGATCCAATACACGCGCCACCATCAGCGAGCATAACATACTCACAGCCGCCAGGGCACGTTCAAGTCAATGAAAGACATATTACCCGATAAATGGTAACTCTTTAGTACATAGTGCTCACACTTGTGCTATGCAATTATGTAATACTCGTACAAATGAGATTGAGGTTATACAATGCAAAGATGGCGGATGGCGAATCAAGACCTAGCTAGGCGGTACCCAACTAGGATTAACTACCTGTGTATTCTTGAGGAAAATGAAAGGCGGTAGACCTGCTGATCTATTCTGTAAATATCTCACCGTGAAAACATATGTAACAAAGAAAGAAAGTACGTTTATTTGCGGTAAACATGACACAAAGAAAGAACACAAAACAAAAAATAACAAGTTTAGGGAAAAGATGCGTCACATCCACGCAAAACGGCCATCGCTCAGCATAATACTGCGACTCTATGCGAGACAGAGCCCCAGCACTGGTTTATGTGTGTATGTGAAGCTACCTGTCAATAATGTCAATCGTGCAATGAGAGCTCACTTCACCTTAGTTTGCACGGTGAGATTTTATACAGAATGTCTATTAAAACAACTATTAGTTTACGCTGTAGTTTTGTCTTCCTGGTCGAGAAAACGGTGAACTTCAATCAATCAAATCCAATACTGCAGCTTCTGCCGTAAGTGATTTCTTCGAAAACTACCTTGATAATGTAAATGTGATGCTGTTCCACAAACAATGGGATACTTAATAATTAAGTGTCCTGTTGTTTGCATGTTATAGGAACTGATGGCCGCTACAAAATATGCCAAAATCTAATACCAAAATATTATCTCGATTGCCATCGACACGCTAAAAAGAAGACCTTGATAGTGTCGACACTATTAAGATAATTTTCTACATTACCCTGATCAACGATGGGCTACAGTTTTAATAAATACTTGATCTTTTCCTTGTTACAGATGGCACGTTACAAGAAGACGGGTTTCATGGACGATGACGCGGGCAGCGTGAGCTCCATACAGCTGAACGAAGGCGTCAGGTCCGGGGGTACCCATATACGGTACCACATGGTAAGTACCATTACATTAACATCTAGGTATACAGGATATACTGGTCCTTAGGGTTGAAAACTCCAAACTCGAAACCGCGATTCAGTACATCGAGCTTCGTAGGCAAAATCACTCGATGCTTGCACGACAGTTTCTAAGTTTAGACGCGGTGCGAAGTTGCATCCCGTCGCATGAGTGTCCAGGAACTCAGGATGTTCCATCTTGATTCTTGAAACTATCCCTACAGCAACAAAAGTGCCAAATTGTCGGAATGCAGCTAGACGGTCTCATGACTGATGACTACTGAACAAAAATCTGCTGTTCCATACATTTTGAAGGATTGACCATTCTATGAAACAGCTGATTTTTTTTAAGTGAAAACTTTTTTTGAGATGGGATAAAACAATTGAACTCGCGACACTGTTACCGTACCGTTACCGACACCTCATTAAAAGTATTTCCTGCACAAAAAAAACACAGAAAATTGTTCAAGTTTTCACTTCTGTCGGCACTCCCGGAGTGCCACTGTTTTTTTTGTCCGTCTTGTAGATTATTAAAAAACATTGGACACATATTTTTTATTTTTTTACGTTATCAAAAGATTACGGCGATACATCGAGTTAAAATGTGCCATGACATCACGAGTAGGTATGTAGATTTTATACTTGTGACGTAGCGACCCCCACTCCCCAACTTTAATGCGTTTTATCCAAGTAATTTTTTATTAATATAATAAAGCAAAAAATACGTGTCTAATATTTTTTTATTATCTAACTGACGGACTAAACAGTTTCTTTTTTTGACCCAGACCTCATTCCTATTCGTGACTAGTATTGCGAGAGTTGTTAGGTTCATCATTACGTCGAGTTCCTTATAAATCTTGATAAACATATCCAACGGATTCATAGTTAAACTATTAGGCTAGCTATCATCATCATCATTTCAGCCGAAAGACGTCCACTGCTGAACATAGGCCTCCCCCAAGCACCTCCACTTCGACTGATACCTCGGTTACCTCGGTTTCGACCTTAGGCTAGCTGCCTGAAAATGGCGTTTAATCGTCCATTTATGTGCAAACCGGGCAACAATTAAATACAGCTACAGGCATAGTATCTGACTGCAGCCTCCACGCATGGCTGGACGCTTTGTTCTCTGCACGTGAATAGTAATCGCAGTGTTTTGTTTTTGTAATAAAAGGAAAATGCTGTATACCCTTGATAGGGTTATTCTTATCAAGAGTACTTTAATAGGATTTTATCTTTCAATTTGTTTAGGCTATCAGAGTCCACTGTTAGATATAAAAGCTTTGGTTTTTCCAATCAAATATGGTTGTAAATATATTAGCTTGCGTACATAATGTTAGCTTGTATAGTAATCCCTTTCACCTTTGCAGGGCTAATGCTTTGTCGTATAAAGAAGGACTGAGCATTGATCACCAGATTGATCACCAGGCTTGCTCAATACATTGGTTTTTAGGATTCCGTAGGTATCTCCAAAGGAAAAAAACGGAACCCTCATAGGATCACTCGTGTGTCTGTTCTGTCCGTCTGTCACAGCCAATTTGCTCCGAATTTAATGGTCCGATTAAGTTGAAATTTGGTACACATATTATCTGTGACCCAAACACGGACGTATAACGAAACTAAATGAATTTTGAATATGGATCTCATTTTTTGGGAACAAATTTAAAAAAATGTAATTACAACTGTATGACTTAAATAATTTTAAAATAAATACTTTTACAGATATTTAAGAAAATTGATGAGCAGTGGTGGCCCAGTGGTAACGGCCGCGACTTACGAGTTTGTAGGTCGTAGGTTCGAACCCAGACAGGCGCTTTAGTACTTTGTGTAAATTATTTCATCACCACTGCTCTCAAAACGGTGAAGGAAAACATCGTGAGGAAACCGGCATGTCCTAGAACCAAAAATTCGAAGACAGACATGTGACATCTACCAACCCGCACTGTAGAGATGGGCTGAGTGATGATTTTTCTGTATCAATGACTGCATGACAATGACAAAAAAATATCGATGACGGGAACAATGATAAAATCATCAATGGTTTTTATTTGAGAATATGATCACGTCACTTCAAATGATTGTGGAACGATTTTGTGAAATGATTGTGGAACGGCTTTGTGATTGTGGAAGGCATTGGTCGTACTTGTCCACTTTAAGGGTTTTATCCTCTAAGTTAGATTGCAAAATTAAATTTTTCTTTGTTTGCGACATTCATGGCAGTGTATTTAGAAATAGTATTGATTAATAATCATGGAAATTTTCAATATGTTTCCATTAGCGATATTTGCTGATTTTTTTTTTGATATCTTGTGTGAAAACTTGATCGCGTAAATACGCACCCTCCCTACAAGTACCTACATAATATTTCAATCTTAACTTCAAACTTTTTGTATAAGTGTGGTCGTTCTCGTTTAATCAAAACAATGATTTACGAAACACAAAATGCTAGATAACACTTGCCGCGCTTAAACCACAGAGCATGGCTCAAACAACGCAAGTGACAGCATTGTTGCAGTAACGTGTGCCTAGCACCGGGCATTTTATCGAAACTGTGAATTCTGTGACCGGTCACAGTAAGTATCACCGATCATGTAGCTACAGAGTACTTTTACCATGCAGCCTCGCAACGTAGCATTCGAATCACCGAAGTTCTCGTTCATTCATGAAATGATTTAAAAGCATTGATGATTTTGTCGTTGTCATTGCATGATGAAATGATTTTAAAATATCGATGAATTTTACATGTGACATGATATCGGACCCAACTCTACCGCACTGGGCCCGCGTGGTGGATTACGGCCCACTCCCTCTCATTGAGAGGAGGCCTGTGTCCTAGCAGTGAGAACATTTACCATTCCCCCGCTTATCTCCGAAACTAATAAACTTAAAATGTTGAAAAAAATACAGAAAATACTTCTATACTTATATATTACAGGAAAACCTATAAGAAGTCTATGGTCTTAAAATAACATGGTAAACCTCCCAATATTGTGCGTACCGACTTACATTTGCAGTTGGAATGTATGGGAGATCATGTTTTTCAACTACAATGTTGAGTTTGTCCATGGGTTAAATTCATCCCAACTTGTGAGTGGTACGACACGCTCTTGGTCGGTTTTCTTCTCCCGTGTCGATACGTACTTCATCAGTAAAGCTCATAATCTCAATAAAATGTCAGCAAAAAAGTGGTAGAAGGTCTGACTGCCCAGAGTGCCCAGGGTGCGAACAATCATTTAAATATTTCCACTCATGAATGGCACGTTTCTCCAGAGAACAAGAGGACCTGTGGCAAGTGGCAATAGCTTTCGAGTTTTGTATTTCTACAGAATTGACATACGTTTTCGGTAGCTTATGTCGGGCCAATATATTTTTGACTGTTATCGTTATGGCTAGGCTATAAAACGTCGCCCATGGGCATGTGCCCGCCCGCATTTTTCTGAATATTCATGATTGTTTTTCGAAAAATAACTTTAAAAGGGGGGATTATCTTGACTTTTTTTTTTTAATCCCCTGTGGTTTTATGAACGTACACTTGTGTTTTTTTTTAAAACACTGAAAAACACTGTTTTTTTTTTAAGAAAAAATGTTTTTTTGCCCCCGTTATTTTTGCATAGTCGACAAATTTTAATAAAATTATTAGTTAATCCGATAAAATAACTCGTAAGCTTTTAGAAATAATAAACATAATCCAAATCGAGCCAATAACATCGGAGATATGGCAAACGCTACTCAAAACATAGAAAATGTAATAACATGAAAAAATGAGGTAAAAGTTAAGTTTTAAATTTTTTTTTTTTATTATAAACGCTCGCTAAGGGCACCCCCTCTGGGGTACGAGCCTCGGCTTAGGGCGTTATCCGGAGGGAGGACATCAAAAGATGAGACGGGCTGGAGCTTGTGCAAGTAATAAAACCCTGTACAATATAGATAACAACAAGGTAAACCTCGCACTCATGGTAAATGATTGAAAGCTTTTAGTCCCATGGTCCATCGATGGCTTTTAGCGACGCAATATCAATCGAGACCACTCGAAACTCCAATGCCCAGTAATTAACTTAATTACAGTCAATATGCGCGTACTTGGTGTCGCAAACAGATTGGTTGTCGGTTGACGCATAATTGAATTCAACTCCGGAGTAAATGGATTGAAATTGCCAAATTTGTGTGCAAAAAAATACGCGTTTCTACGTGATCGAATCAGAAATGAAGAGATTTACAGGAGAACTAAATTAAACGATACAGCCCAAAGAATTGCTAAACTTAGAACGGATGGCCGATGGGGGCGAAAGGTTCTGGAGTGGTGATCTCGTACAGAAAGGTGTAGCGAGGATAGTAGAGGGAAGAAAGGTCTATTTAAAGTCACATTCTATCAGCAATAACGTAGATGGAACAGAAAAACAATATAGTATTGACATAAGCTACTGAAAAGCTGGTTCTGTTCAAAGTTTTTGAAGAAATACTAAACGATTTGAAACCGATCGCCACTTGTAGACTAACTCTTGTAAGCTGTTCCCTCAAAATATCGATTTACTGTTTCCATCCAAAGCATCCTCGTATGTTTTTGGAGATAAGTCCTTGTTAGAAACTTGTACCTATTCAATATAATATACAGGGTGGCAGGGACATCGACGCGAAAACCATGTATTCAGTACATGATTCTGAAAGCCTGCTTTAAATTTTTTTGTCGGTTATTAAAACAAAAATCTGCTGTTCCATACATTTTGACCGCGTAGGTATTGATTGATATTTCTTTGAAACAGCAGAGGTTTTTAAAATAACGGACGAAAAATTTCAACGCAAGGGGTTTCAGAATCATTGTACTGAATCCATGGTAATAGTTTTCGCGTCGATGTCCCTGCCACTCTTGACCTTCTATGTGTGATTCCTATTAAATAATCTGTATTGTAGTATTATTAGTTATTAGCTAAGTTACGAACTTGAATAGCTATACGTCGGAGAAAACAATTGAAATTATTTGAAAAGCTTTGCACATAAACGTTTACATGACGTGTATATGACGTGTTACCGCCATCATTGTTTCAGTGCTAGAGAGAGATGAAGCTATACAGGACGCATTGCACCATCTCTTTTTCACTGTGATAAAGGGCTGTCAGTGTCAGGTTCTGAACGTGTTGAATTAGATTTCACTTTGAGCACAATCGTCTTTTATGGTGACATGTTTATGTCAATCATTTGATTAAATATTCAACAGGGTGCAAAAAGAACTATCACGAAGCCGTCATCTACGCATCAACTTTGTGCAAAATTAATTGCTGGGAAACGACTTCTATTTTTTACGGTAATGCGCAATGAAACTCATGCAAAATATTGTGCATATGGGTGCATGTAACCACGGCTTACGGTACGGGGATCGTGGGAGTGTATCCTATATTAAATTAGCAGTATTTGTATACCTAATCTGTAATCACGTTCTCGAAAACGGCTAAACGATTTCGATGAAAGTTGCAATAGGGGTTTACGGGGGCGAATAATCGATTTAGCTAGGTCTCATATCTGGGAACTTTAGTTTTTTCTATTTTCACCCCAGCAGAGCTCGGTGGCCCAGGTACCTACTTAAAGTTAAGTCATAATTTCATAACACTTAAAACTTGTTTTCGTAAAAAAAACGTTAAAAACAGTTGGAACTTTGACCTTCAATATCTCCTAACCTGAAGGTTCCCAGGTCAAAACAAAGTCCAGTACAAAAAATATTATAATAACGGGAAGAACAGGTGACTCTCGACTTCGTTAAGGGTATTTTTACACTTTTTATTTCACTGTGTTAGGTTTCAATTTATTAATACGTAATTGTTGGATATTGTACTGGCAACACCCAAAGATTCGATGTGTCAAAATTGTGATATTATGTGGGGAATAGGAGATGTGATGGTATGGTGTAGAATATTGAATTTCATGTTGGCAAAGAAATATAAATGACTGACAAGTTATGGTGTTTCATGTTATTTTCCTTATCCCTGAAATATTGTAAATATGTAGTTTTATTAAACAGTTTTAGATTATGATATTGGGGTAACGACTTTAAGATTCATTTGGGTATTAGTATCTATTTTGAGGTTAAATAATTATATTCGGAATTAAATTAGATATTTTAGAGCTAGGATGGTTCTTATTTCTACTGGTTATTTATTTTTTGCCATGATTTAAGTCAAAAGTTTCTTTTTTTGAGGAAACAAATTACGGTTTTCTTCTGTTTTAAAAGGAAAAGCTAAATTACTACTTTCGCAGCATAACATTGAAAGGGGAAAGTTAAGTTTTGCATATTGCATTCTTAGTCGTGACAAGAAACAAAGTGTGACTGTCAAGAAATGTTTAAAACCGTAATTAGTTTGAACTAAAATATTGCACGAGTTTAGTTACTTAAATACAACAAGTTATGGACACTGGAAACTGGTCGAATAATAATGGTTTTTGTGACTGCTTAGGGTCGAAAGTTTTAAGCAGTCAATGAATTTTGACGATGTAGCATAAGCATAGCTTTAACTGTTACTTAATAAAAATAATATATCTTTAATAAAATATAAAGTGTTATTTTAAAAAACCCAGCATTTGTAAGCTATAACGTAGTCCCTACCCATTCAATTTTTTTTTTTTGACATTATTATATTAAATATTTGTTTATGTTCTAGTATGACTAGACAAGTGGGAATTGCTTTCAAAGCATTTCTTTTTTCTGCAACGACTTTCAAGAGGATTTACATTAAATAAGCTTTTCGGTAGCTTATGTCAGACCCATAATTTTTTTAATTTTCCGTCATTGTTTTCAGGCCTTCAGGTATTTTGTTTAGATCTTAGAACCTGGTCGACCGAGCTCTGCTCGGGTGAAAATAGGTAAACATATCGTCCAGAAATACCAACGTTGTATCACATTCCCGAGGCTGTGGAAATAGAGAAAACGAATTTCTATCTAGATCGATTTTTCGTCCTCGTCTTATATTGCAAATTTATCGAAATCGTGACAGCCGTTTTCGAGAACGTGATACAAATATAGCTCATTTAATAGTATATTATAATAATAATAGGATATTTGTAAAATGTCTATTATTCATACTTTCAGAGAAAATTACGTAAATAAATATTATACAAATACGAAACAATCAAATCTATTTCCATTTCCTAACAATGCATACCTTCTCTTCCATATTGAACACAATAATTGAGTTATTTTAAACAATAGTGTCCGGCCAGACAAAGACACCATTTGCAAAGCCGATTACATAACGATTAGGGCTGTCAGAACCATACAAACGTTACTCAATAGACTTACGAGTACATGAAGATAATGTTATTCCTGTTCATCAAAAGGGGTAGGCAGCAGAGTAAAACCACTGTATAAATGAATAACAGTATTATGTCTTCATAGAAAACGGCCGAAAAGACGCGCTTCGAAATCTCAGTGTATATCAGTACACAACAGTCTCGAGTGCGCGGCAGTTACGCACGGACGCGGAAGATTTATCTACCGAGCGGCCGGTTTGGGCTCCGCTCGTCCCTTGGATCTTGCCCCTTTCGATTAAAATGTTCCACTCGCCCCGTTTTTATTATTTTGACGTAGTGATTCGCCCCATACGAAGGGGCGAGCGAAAAATTTACATTTAAATAATTATTTTGGTGTATCGATTCGCCCCTTGCAACATTTCCACCTTGCAACATTTCCACCTTGCAAAATTTAACCTAAAAAGGTACAGTTAGACCGAAAAATTTTTAGAATTAAAGTTTTAAATTAAAGTAATCAAACATGGCGTTATTCATAATGTGTGCAACATTATGAACAACGCCATGTTTGATTACTTTAATAACTCTATCTGTTATCTTTTTTTTTATAATTAAAAACTTAATTATAAAGAACGTCTCAATATTAAAAAATTCTGCACTATTTTAATTAAAGAAAGTAAAATAATAGAAGAAAAAAAAATAACATTTCAACGCTAATATTTTTAATATTTCTCATGTTATAAAATTTTTTATGTTTGGATTAGCGTTTGCCATATCTCCGATGTTATTGGCTCGATTTGGATTCTGTTTATTATTTCTAAAAGCTTGTAAGTTATTTTATCGGCTTTTTATTAAAATCTGTCAACTATGCAAAAAAAAACGGAGGTAAAAATATTTTTCTCAAAAAAAATTTTTGTTAAAAGGAAACACAACTGTAAGTTCATAAAATCATAGGGAGATTATGAAAAAAAAAAATAGAAATAAAGAAAAAAAAAGTCAAGATAGATCCGCCTCCCCTTTTAATTCAATAATTTTTCATGAACATTCAGAAAAATGCGGGCGGGCACATGCCAATGGGCGACATTGTATAATTATATTACCTACAATAGTTTTTGTACAAAACTGTAATCTTTCATTAAAAAATCTGTGATTTTTATTTAATTATCTATAAACCAAAAAGTGTAACAAAATTTATTTGTTTAACATTGAAAAGATTATGTAACATGTTTAGATTCCAAAATACACTTTTTAACTCCATGTGCAGTTTTATTTCAATATTCACCATTAAAATCGCAAAGAAGATACTATTGAAGTTTAAAGAAAAAAATATTTATTGAAATGTTCAAAAACTTAAGGGTGCTGACAGTACTTTTAACTTACTAACAATCGGAGGCGATTTGAGGTATCTAATATACAAGGGGACGAGTTACACTTAGGGCGACTTGCAGCTTTTATTTAAATCTCGATTTAAACTCGACTTAGGCTTAAACTTAATTTAACGGTTTGCATGTCATCGATTTTGCTTAAATCTCGATTTAAATAAACGTCAAAGTTAAACCGGCATCTGGGTCGGTTTAGAGTTGTTAAATCTCGATTTTGTATACAGACGTCATTACAGTTTAATTTTAAATGTCTCTGTTTATTTGTAAAAATGGATTTCTTTTCATTTGATCATCATTATTTGTTATCGGATGATGACGAGGAGACCGTACAATATCTAGAGACTCCGTTTTTCTTTCGTAGAGTGTACATTAGAAGCGATTTATTTACTACATTACGAGATGACGAATTTTTTGGCTGTCCTGGGGGAACTTCATTTGCGAGTTGTACTCGATCGGACCACCGAGCAAATCTTGTTTGACCCCAAAAATTCCCGATACTAAAAAATTATAATAATTTATTTATTTTAATTTATTAATACAAATAAATAAATAATAATTTATTTTTATTAAAATTAAATAAATAACAATTATTTATTAAATCAACAATTTTTATTAAAGAAATAATATTTTTTCTTTTTTTTTTCTACTATCAGGATTTTTTCTACAAGTCGTAATAAATACATTATTTCTGCCGTGGAAAAATTAGGTGCCCTAGATCTCTTCATTGTATTTTATGTTATGTATATTATAACTGACCCTAAATAAAACTAGAAAATAACTCGAGAACGCAACAACAACCAACACTGACTTACATTGACATTATTGACAAATCAAATTATTTTTTCTCTGTACGCTAAACTGAGTTGCCATCACTTTTTATTTGAAAACGGAACGCAAAGAATGAACGGTGAATGAGTTATTGACTTAATCTCAGTTTAGTTAAATCGAATGTGAAATGTGACTGTGCAAGACATGCTTAGTAAGATTTAAGTTAAGTCGAGTTTAGGGCAAAATCGAGATTTAGTTAAACCGAGATTTGTACAATTTTGCTGCAAGTCGCCCTTAGGCAATTAGGGGCAAGAACCAAGGGGCGAGCGGAGCACAAACCGAGCGGCCGTAGGTAATTATTTCAAGGTCACTGCCGAGACATAAAATTGCTTCTTTATTATACTGTGGTAAAAATCAACACTTGTTATGTAAAATTAAATCCCTTGTAATAAAGCCGATTGTCATCATCAGTCGGATACAAATCCAGGCTCCGGGCTGCTATTGCATTAGCTTAGCATAGTCAGTCTATAATGTTCCCACTGGCCAATCGGTTAGGAAAGAGTCGTAAATTGTCATGCCAGCGTTTCTTAGGTCTGCTTCGGCCCTCTTCAGGCACCCATTTTGTGACGATTCTGGCCCATCTATCTTGATGCATCCTATAGGTGTGACCCGCCCAGTCCCATTTCAGCCTCGCATTCAAAACTATAGATAGATAGCTATCTGTCAATAATATTTAAAGTATCCTATGATACTCTTTATTATTATGTAGGTACTAGGTACCTACCCCCATTATGCGAATCACCCTCGACGACTGGACTGATGATGTTGCGATTGGTTGTAACAAAATTACGAACCTACGCTACGCTGATACGAGTACAACCTTGTTTGCGACTAGTGCTGAACACATGGAGGAACTACTCCTTAAGATGGAGCGCGTGAGTCTTACGTTTGTAATAATAGCGATGTACAGGTATGTAGGGTCGCTAAACACCTCACGTTAGATACACACGTTTGATCAAGCGTCGACTAAGACGCAAGCGCAAGCTGGTTGCCCACTGACGGTGTGTTGTTTTGGCGGTTGTAACTCAAGTCGCGTGGTGCGACACGTGACTTTGCAGGTCTCGTGAGCCGCACACGCCGCTGCACCGCGGCCGGGCTGCGCCGAGCGCGACGCCCCGCGCCGCGCGGCCCGGTGCCCGGCTCGATGGCTCACAGATAGCACAGTACGTCATCACGCTCATAAACGCAATATGGAAATGTAACGGCACTTTTTAGATTGTGAGCGCGCGCGCAGGTGACGCGAGGGTGAGGGTGGGAGCGAGACAAAACACTTGCATATCCTCGTGTAGTAATAATATGTTTTAGTAGGAATCTGCATTATTTATGCACGTATGGTGATGCCTGCGGATTATTATTTTTTTATTTATTTTTTATGTTTTTAATCATATTTACCTATTATTATAATTCGTTGTACAGTTGTCTTATATTCTAAGCACTGTTTATTTTATTTTGTTACATATTTAATGGAAAAATCACTGAACCTGACTTGATTTCCGTACATCTTCTTTTTTTTCGGGTGACCACTGAAAATCAGCGCTGTGCTGTGGGTCCCCCATAGCACAGCATCATGCTGAGTGGAAGCCTTCTTGTCGCAGTAATGTCGTGCAGCTGCCGCCTTAGTAAATTCTGTTTTATGCTCGTGTTTTATTATGTACTTTGTGTTATTCTTTGTTTATTCATGTTTTTTATGTATGCACGTGTTTCTGTGACAAATAAACCTATTTTTCTTTCTTTTCTTTTTTTGTATTGAGGATTAATCGCAGTAAGACCAAGATGATGACTGTAGACCGTAGCAACAACAACTCGCCAGACATGACACAGATTGCGAACTGCTACGTAGTACAGTCCTACTTATATCTTGGTGCAATGATCACGAACAATGACAGCTGCGTGGATGAGGTGAAACGGCGTATGGCTATGGCTAGAGGGGCAATGGTGAAGCTTAAAAAAATATGGAGGAATCGCAACATAACTAAGGCCACTAAGATCAGGCTCGTCCGTACATTTGTATTCCTCATATTTCTGTACGCAGCTGAGACGTGGACATCACGAGAACTGGAAAATAAAAAAGTAAATGCTCTAGAAATGAGGACCTGGAGAAGAATGCTTAGGGTATCATGGACAGAATTCCCGGCATCAAACAGTGTCTGTCAGCACTAGTACAGTCTCGAATACTGAAGTTTTTTGGTCATGTCTCCAGGCGGAATAATGACTCCATAGAGCGTCTAGTGGTGCAGGGCAGAGTGGAAGGTAATAGGCCACGCGGGAAATCGCCGACGAGGTCAATCAAATAAAATCCGCGGTTGGAGGCCCTGTTAATGAATGCGCCAGACTGTCATATAACAGAACTAGATGAAGGGAGATCGTGAGGCGGGCAACGGCTACACCTGCGATTGGACACAGTTCATTGTGACCACGACCGCTCTGTCAAGAGCGAAGCGAAGAAGAAGAAGACCTACCTACACCATAAAAATGACAGATTTCGAGTTATTGCTCAGTGGTAGAGAAGCATAAGGCATTAGGGATTTGAAATACGCTTGTATAAGCTTCAAATATCTTAGGTACCTAAAGACCAAATTCTCCCCAAAATGGTTTGAGAATTAAAGTGACTTATTAGTTTGAATGTTTCACTGACTAACATAGAATTTTAATTGTTGTACACATGATACACGCACGTTAAGCCGTTGGTCGCGGCTGTCATTCGTAGATCTTTGACAGTCGTTCGGGTCAAGCCCGAAAGTCTGACAACCAGTCTTACCAAAGGGGTATAGTATTACCCAGTAACTGGGTTGTGGAGGTCAGATAAGCAGTCGCTCCATGTAAAATACTGGTATTTAGCTGCATCCAGTTAGACTGGAAGCCGACCCCAACATAGTTGGGAAAAGGCTATACAGAAGATGATGGACATATACTGATATGCAGTAGCTGAAATTGCTACAGATATGAACCGGTGCTCATCATAATAATATTTAGAGCATTTAAAAAACTTTAAGTGATTATTTAAACACAAATTTTACGCAGTTCTTACATAACCCCACTACACTACCCCAAACCATTCTCATTTATTACAGCTTTAACACAATTAATAATAAATTTGTTTCTAAATTGCGTGACTGAACCTCACGTTACCCTGCGACTGGAAAGCTACCACGATTTAAAGCTTCTGCAGGTAATAAAACACAAGTTATGCCTTCAATAAGTTTCCATTTTATCTTCAAGCACTTTCGTGAGCATTGAACGAATGGACGTGAATGTGCAGTGAGATGGGAACACCATTTTTTGAAACATTAATTTTTATGGATGAAGCTTGAATTGTTTGAAATGTTTCGTGACTGGGTGTAACTTGAAACGAAATGTGATCAAGAGTGAACAGGCATCTTCTGGGGTGGCCCGTTCCATCATAGATCTCATCCATCGCTTTCCGCCAGGCGAGATTGAGGTCAACAGCTGGCCCATTTAACAATTTTTTTTTAAAGGGACAGCTTCTTTTGGCGCGTTGGGTACTTTTGAGATAGGGAAAAACAATTGAACTCGAGACACCGATACCGACACCTCATTTTCGTAAACGCGATTGTGCTCTTATTTATATTATGTCACGGATCAATGTTCTATGCAAGTATTTTTACTTTAAAGGTTTTGGAAGGTTTTTTTTTTTGTAAACGTGATTGTGCTCTTTATTTAGATAAGGTTACGGACCAATGTTCTATACAAGTATGTTTCTTCCACCAAGGTTCAAGTTTTCACTTCTGTCGGCACTCCCGGAGTGCCACTGTTTTTTTTAACCGACTTCAAAAAAGGAGGAGGTTATATATTCGTAGCGTATGTTTTTTTTTCGTCTGCCTCGTTGGTCTAGTGGTCGCAAGCGCTACTGCTGAGCATGAGGTCCTGGGTTCGATTCCCGGGTCGGGCAAAGTGTTATTGGGTTTTTCTATCTGAAATTTCTCAGTAGCAGCTCGGAGTCTGGATTTGTGCCCGGTTGATGGCAATAGGCTCGCCCCCTATTACATGGGACTTAAACATAACTGGCGAAATGTGGGTGTACCTGCTACAGGGACACCTCTGCCCAACCCTTCGGGGAAACAAGGCGTGATGTTATGTTATGATGTTATGTTATGTTTTTTTTTCGTTTTTTAATTTTTTGTCCGCCGATTTCTCCGTCAATTATGAACCGATTTTGAAAATTCTTTTTCGTTTGAAAGGGTATGCTCTCGAGGTGGTCCATATATATTTTTTTAACTTTGCTTGGAAAGTTTTTGAGTTAGCTTCAATAATACGATTTATTTTCCACTTAGTCATGGATGATATGCTAAATTCCTGCGATTGTTATTTACATAGCAGGTAGAGGTATTCGAATTTGTGTGGGACACAACTAAAAAACCAAAGACCGAACTTCCGAAATTAAAGTTATTTTTCACTTTGTAGTGTTTTTTTTGGAAGTCGGTTGTTTTTTTTAATGTATTAAATTGGAACTGATCGTCATAACATTCTAATACTTGGCGATTTCATTAACATCCTCCTGCTGCTCTTATTATAAATTATTTGGTATCGACGCAGCATGTCTGCTTTCATAAATAAGTCTTTTATTTATTAAAAAAAAAAATCTGGCCATAATCATCTTTCATACAGTCCATCCATCGTTTCTTTAGTAATATTCTACTCTAATAGCCGTAATATTCACATGCATACTGACAACTAAATAATCTAAAGGGTGGCAGGGACATCGACGCGAAAACTGTTACCATAGATTCAGTATATGATTCTGAACCCCACTGCTTTGAAATTTTTCGTCGGTTATTTAAAAAAAAATCTGCTGTTTTATAGAAAACTGTCAACGCGGCCAAAATGTATGGAACAGCTAATTTTTATTTAAATAACCGACGAAAAATTTTAACGCAGGGGTTTCAGAATTTTGTACTGAATCCATGGTAACAGTTTTTGCGTCGATGTCCCTGCCACCCTCTACATATATCAATAAATACAAAAAAAAATTAAAGTGTCTGTTTGTAATGTCAAAATAACAGCTTTTACTAAATGCTTAAAACGTATATACGGTACATAATACAAAAAAAAACTTTTTTTTTGTCTCTCTGTTTGTTCTGGGTAATCTCCGAAACGGCTGGACCGATTTTGACGGGACTCTCACTGGCAGATAGCTGATGTTATAAGTAGTAACTTAGGCTACTTTTATTTTAGAAAAAGAGTTAGGATACACGAGTGCGAAGCCGCGGGCAATAGCTAGTATAGTAATAAGTCTACATCTGCGTTCATTCTAATCAAATAAGCTCATTCAAGTCCACTAAATTCTCACTAAAGAGATACTGACATGTCGTAACATGGCCGGAAATTGGGCCGAGCTCCAATTTGCACGACACGATATATGGGACAGCCCTATTACGAGTAACATCGGAAACAGAATAAGCGCCTGGACTGCGATGATAGGCAATATGTCGCGTTTGTGTTATAAGCGTTCTTTTATTTAACACAGGCGTTTGTGTGAGTTATATTGTTACGAAATGTTTTGATGCTGGTGTAAATGACAAGGGCTTATAAGGGATTAATGTTTGTGATGGGTTTAATAAGTTGAATTGTAACGCAATGGTATGTGCCGATTATTTGTTTATCTTTCTTATACAGATAGGTACAAGTTAGGTAAATAGAGTCTAGGTAAGTAAGTCCTGCAGCTTTTAAGTTATTTAAATACGTAACTAATCTCTTCGAATATTGGCGTTTGCATACCAAGCCTCGATCGCCTTCGTAACTACCTACCAGGACCGAATTTAAAGGTGTGGAGGCAACCAAGAAGTGGAGGCTCCAATTTTTTTTTGGAACGGACGAAATGAAATATTCACAGTTTTCAATCATGTATTCATAATACTAAAAATATACAAAAAATATTAATATTAGGCGAACGAAACTGCGAGTTTTTTTAGGCGAAAAATCATTGATAATTTCGGTGAAATTCAGTTCTCGGAGTAAATGTCTACTGCAATACTCAGTAGGTATAACTTTGATAGGCGATTCTGTGTCATTGTAATCCGAAGTATATTTTTTATACTTTTCATCTTCGAAAATGAGCGATTTTGATGGTGTCAAACTGCACTTCTCCAGTGCAGTTTGACACCATCAAAACCAAGTACATTCTCAACGTAATTTCAACAATTGGAAATATATCTCAGAATTTTTGGTTTTCGAGTAATTATATTAAAATCAATCTAATAGTGGAGGCCCGGGGCCATGGCCCCTGTTGCCCCGCCTTAAATCCAGCCCTGCTACCCACCCTATTTAAACCATTAAGGCTCTTTCAAACAGACGCGACACAAAGGCACCGCTGGTGGTGGTGAGCGAAAGCCGTCTGCGACGATTAGCACGCGTGGGGCCGCCGGAGGCCCGCAGCGCCGGAGCCGTGACAGAAAGCATGCCTGCTTGCATGCTGCATGCTTGCTTGCATGCCTGCTTGCATGCTGCATGCTTGCTTGCATGCCTGTTGTATGCTTGTTTACATGTTGCATACTTGCTGCATGCATGGTATAGGCTTGTTTGCATGTTTCTTACAGCGAAAAAAACTTATGCTTGTGAATGTTATGCTTAATAAAGTTATGCTTTAGAATGTTATGCTTAATCATTATTATGATTAGAGAAATTATGCGTAAAAAAATTATGCGTAAGCTGTTATGCGTAATTATATTATGCGAAAATATAATTATGCCAAACAAAATTATGCTAAGTTATATTAGGTCTTAAAATTTTATGCAAATGGATAGGGAACCCATTTTACATGCTGTAGAACCGTTTCAAAATAGGTACCTACACCATGGTATGAGTATCTAAGTAGATAGGTAGGTAATAAGTTTTGGGGTTCTATAATTAAGTACCTAATTAAAGAAACCCAAAACAACTCACAACATCCTACATTATGCCATGCCCTCATTAAAAACTCAACTTGTACCGCCTTCGGTACAAGTTGAGTTGAAATTTCTGGTCCTTACCAGAAATTTCTTAAGGCATTTCACAGGCGACTCTTTCCCAATAATTTATGCCCAGTATCTTCAAAGTTCAGCCGTTTCATAACAAGTTTCCACCTTAAGAAATTTCATTTAATAAGAGCACTTGACGACGCCAAGTGACTTACGTAACACGAGGGATACTTTCTGAAGGAATCCTTATAAAGTAGCGAAGTTATTGGTCGGAGACTTGAGATTGTTTAAGTTTTCAAGGTCGATAGGTAACCGAAAACTTAATAGGTGTTGAAACGCCAGTCTCTTGACAAACCGATAGAACTGTAGCTTAAGTTTGTGAACAAAATTTATGCGAAAGTTTGTCAGGATGGATGGATGGAAGTTTGTTACTCTTTCATGCAAAAATTACTCAACGGATTTGGATGAAATTTGGCACACAGATAGTTAATAATCTGGATTAATACATAGGATACTTTTTATCCCGATATTCCCACAGGATTGAGACTTATGCGGGTGAAACCGAGGGGCGCAGCTAGTCAATGATAAATTGGTAGATCAACAAAATTTTCCGATTTTTCAATTTTAATGTATTTTTATTTTGGAAAATCCAATGAGTCTTAAAAAATTGCAGAGAGTGTGCACAATATGGATGGAGTTATGGAACTATAGAGAACTTAAAGAAAGAAAATTCGTTTATTTGCGGTAAACATGACGCAAATAAAGATAAAAAAAGTGGTAGCACTCCGGGAGTGCCGACAGAAGTGAAAACTTAAACAAGATCGCCTTGGTGGAAGAAAAATACTTGTATAGAACATTGGTCCGTAACCTTATCTAAATAAAGAGCACAATCGCGTTTACAAAAAATAATATTACCGAAACCTTTAAAGTAAAAATACTTGCATAGAACATTGATCCGTTACGTAATATAAATAAAGATCACAATCGCGTTTACAAAACCTTTAATGTAAAAATACTTGCATAGAACATTGATTCATAACGTAATATAAATAAAGAGCACAATCGCGTTTACAAAAATGAGGTGTCGACATGGTGTCGCGAAATCAATGGTTTCGGAAGTACTATTTTTTGTAAACGCGATTGTGCTCTTCATTTAGATAAGGTTACGGACCAATGTTCTATACGAGTATTTTTCTTCCACCAAGGCGATCTTGTTCAAGTTTTCACTTCTTTCGGCACTCCCGGAGTGCCACCACTTTTTTTAAATTGACATGTCAACAAACTCTGTTTCCTACAACTTCCTGGTAAGTACGCACCAATAGCCATTATTTTATTACCGAACACTACCGGGATAACACACAATAAGATTATTTACATACAAAATAATAAATTTACATGCAAATGTTGACGGTACTTATGTAGAAGTGAACAGACTGTAGGATTCGCAACTGACTTATTAGCGCTGTCTGTTTAGTTAACTTTTTAGTACAGGTACGAAACGTATTGTTTCTGTGGTACATTTCCATCCAGTTTAATTAGATAGCTTAGGTTGGATATGTGGAAATAGGAATATTATGTTACTAGTTACTACTGAAGTACGGTTTTAAGGAACCCTTATGGTGCGACTCAATCTGTCTGTCCATATTCTGTCACAGCTGGATATCTCAAGAAATACTAATGCTATCAACTTGAAATTTGGAATAGTTTTAGATGACGTTTGTCCAACTATTATTAAATTACTAATTGCAAATAAGAAAGAAGTATAAATAAATATACTTTTTTGCAACCGGGACTGAACGGGGGTCTTAAAAATTCGAAGTGGGGCTACTAGGGCCTGTGGGGGTATCATGTGAAAGAGCGCTATTTGCATTCTCAAAAAAAAAAAAAAATTTTTTTTAGTCCCCAAAACAATCGTGTTTACAAAAATGAGGTGTCGGTAACGGTGTCGCAAGTTCAATTGTTTTTTCCCATCTCAAAAATGCCCAATGCGCCTAAAGAAGTTTTACCTCTACTAGCCGTAATTTCAGAGTTAACTTTCTTCTAAGCCAATGGCTAGGAAGGAAGTGAAAGGAGGAAAAAAAGCGGCCACGTGCGAGTTGGACTCGCACACGAAGGGTTTCGTACCACCGTACAATATGTAACACAATTTTTGAAGTGAAAACTTCTTTAGGCGCATTGGGCATATTTGAAATGGGAAAAAACAATTGAACTTGCGACACCTCATTTTTGTAAACGCGATTGTGCTCTTTATTTATATTTCGTTACGGATCAATGTTCTAAGCAAGTATTTTTACTTTAAAGGAAGTATTTTTTTTTTATTGTTCAAGTTTTCACTTTTGTCGGCACTCCCGGAGTGCCACTGTTTTAAACACGTTTTATGTATGGAGACCCCATTAATTTTTCACTTTGTGTAATTTAAATTTTTTGTTTTTATAGCTGCTATAGTAGTACACACTCTGAAAATTTCAAGTGTCTACTGATTACGGACGGAGAGAAATCGGAGTCTAAGAGCGGTTTCGCACTAAGTCCTATCTGAATCCGAATTCAAGATCCGAATTCATTCCGAATTGGGAATGTTCTAAATTCGGACGGACAAAGATCGGATCTAGTGCACAAGCTCTCATACAAATAGTACTATGGCTACATCGGACCGACATTTCTTGGATTCGGATCGGACGTAAGTAGTGCGAAACCACTCTTAGAGTAATAGGGTCCCATTGGCAATCTTTGTGTACGGAACCCTACAAAGTGAGAAAAAAAAAGATTTTGTAAAAGATGATTAAACTTTTATTAACTTTTTTTGGACTGCGTAGGTACCAAAAATTTCATTTGATATTTCACTATAATACTTATCTTAAATTCTATGTTATAGGATTGTGATAGTTAAAGAAAGCAGCTTCTAACTTCACAAAAATGTTATTGGTGAAGCTGATTCTTACCCATCTACACAAAAACAGTGATTGCTCCAAATATTGCGTTCAAAAATCACTGGGTAAACATGATACCCCTTGGTAAGACTGGTTATACAATGTCGCACATGAGCGTGTGCCCGCCCGTATTTTACTGAATATTCATGAAAAATTATCGAAAATTAACTTTCAAGGGGGTCTACCTTTAATATTTTTCATACTATTAAATTTTTAAAAATTTTTAATTAGCTTTTGAGCTACCTTTAATATTTTTCATACTATTCAATTTTTTAATTTTTTTTGTTAGCTTTTGTGTCATATTATCTCTGATGTTATTGGCTCGATTTGGATTATGTTTATTATTTCTAAAAGCTTATAAGTTATTTTATCGGATTAACTAACATTTTTTATTAAAATTTGTCGGCTATGAAAATAATCGGAGGTGAAGAAATTTTTTTCAAAACAAAATCAGTATTTATTAAAAGTCCATAAAATCATAAAAAAAATAAAAGAAAAGACAGACCCCCTTTTAAAGTTTATTTTCGATATTTTTTCATGAATATTTAGAAAAATACGGGTGGTCACATGCCCATGGGCGACATTGTATTTATACTACCCGAATTATAATTTTTTGCTACCGCTAAAGAAGTGTTAAAGTGATAACTGTTGGCGTTAGTATTGAATATTGATTCTGATAAGCCAGTAAAAATCGTGTACCAACGAATATTAATGCTAATTGTAGTACGTGGTAACTGGTATAACTCGTAATAAACAAAACAGTCATGTTAGATTTTTCAATGGATGTACTTTGGGTTTCCTGTTCTTATTTAGACCATGTTATTGCACGACAGAGTGCTTTGCGATCGAAAAATTTGTTTTGCCTCCTTTCTTACACTTCTGCAAGTACACAGAACCTACTTAATTTATATACCATTGTATAGATAATTTACATAACATAACACATAACATAACATCACGCCTTGTTTCCCCCTGGTTTCCCAGAGGTGTCCCTGTAGCAGGTACACCCACATTTCGCCAGTTATGTTTAAGTCCCATGTAATAGGGGGCGAGCCTATTGCCATCAACCGGGCACAAATCCAGACTCCGAGCTGCTACTGAGAAATTTCAGATAGAAAAACCCAATAACACTTTGCCCGACCGGGAATCGAACCCAGGACCTCATGCTCAGCAGTAGCGCTTGCGACCACTAGACCAACGAGGCAGTCATAGATAATTTAATGGAGATGAATTCTGCACGGACTGCGGGTATTATAACGTCTCAAGTAGTATTGTTTATGTTTTTTGCTACTCGAATAGATTAGGAATACGTTTCAAATGGTTGCAGTCTTTGTAAACAACGTTCACTTATCTTTATTACCCGCTTTTGTTATTATTTCTTTTGTTCTTTGTGATAACGATTTCTGATAAAACTAGCGTACCAATTCACACGAAATTTTGCAGGGTACATTATGGATAGTTATGTTATCTAACAAAAGCGTTTTTAGAGACAAACATTGAAAATAAAAAATGCTAAAAATATAGAATTTTTAAGATCTAGAATTTCTAGTGCTTACGTAATTTTCTCCGTTTCAAAAAAATATTTTTTTGCCGTATTTAGGCGAAAAAACATGCTAAAATTATTAGAAATCTAATATTTTGTATAAAAAATGGGACTTACACATAAAATATCGACGATCACACACCAAAATACCACAAAATCACAGCACGGTCACGTTTTCATTCAAATGTTTGTTTACACTTTTTGTTTGGGTCAAAATAGGTATAACATGATGTTATTTAGTGCGAATATTATCTAAAACGATGTAATATTTACTTCAAAATGAAAATATCACCACTTTCCGACGATTTACACACAAAAACCATTAAAAAACGAATTATTACAGCGAACGCGCGCGTCCCGGGAGTGACGTTTGACTGACATTTTATCGCGCGGGAACGTGATTTTCAACATTTTTTTAAAATGGACGCACCGGTGCGTCCGCGGTCCTTTAGCGGTTGTAGCAGAAACGTAGTTTTGAATTTTTTCCCATCAATCAAGTGTGAAACTTGTAAACATTGTAGTTTGCGAAAAAATCAATTAATGGAGGCAATTTTTTATAGATTGTTTTCTGCCATAGGACGAACCCTATTGAAAATGGCTCTTTTATTCAAAGTAATTTAATTATAATAATTAATAAAAAACTTACTAATATAAATTTCTTATCTATAATAAATAGATTTTCAACTTCGACCCTCTTCCATCAATAAAGCAAACGTAAAGATTGCGAGGTGAGAAATTTTACCCATACTGATGGAACTCGAAGAGAGGAGGCCTGTGTGTGTCCCAGCAGTGGGAACATTAAAGGCTGACTGGAAGGGCTTATTCACAGTAATGTATGTGGACCGATGAAACATGTTTCTATTGGAGGTAGCGATGTGACGAGTCGGAATTTTTTGGACTCGAGTTACTCGAGTTGATATCGCTACTGACTCGAGTCACAACTCGAGTTGACTCGACTCGGTGCCTGTAGAGACCGTATACAGATGTGCGAGTCGACTCTTAATGAGTCGCTCGAGTCAGACGATTTGCAACTCGAGTTGACTCGACTCGGTGCCTGTAGAGAGCGTATACAGATGTGCGAGTCGACTCGTAATGACGTAATGTATTGTATTGTAGTGTAGAGCTCGAGTCAGACGATTCGCAACTCGAGTTGACTTGTTAAATACAAGTCAAAATAAACATTTTCCGCGGTTTTTTACTCGCAATTCTGATCGTGACCGAGCGCCCTGAACGAGTAACGCAATTTACGACGCAACGCACATGCTATTGCTATTTCACTGAACTCACATTGAGTAGAGCGAGATGTGAATCATACAATGCAATAGGCATCATCACGGCGCGCGGCGGGCGAGCGCTCGGGTTGCGCGGGCTCGGATCGATCGACCGAGTTGACTCGAGTTGGTAAAAACTGAACTCGAGTTGACTCGTTTGCGATTTGGCTCGAGTTACTTGAGTTAAATAACTCGACTCGCCCATCACTAATTGGAGGTGCCAGGTATTTTGTAACCTTAACTTTTCCCGTCGTGTACATGTATATTTTATTAAAAGTAAAGGCTAAGTTTTTGACTGGAATTTAAGAATGGAGTAGAAAATGAAAAAACCAAAAAAAAAATTCTAAGAAGCGATGACTCGTTCAAAAGTAGACCCTTGTATATACCATCGCATAATAAATGAAAAAGATATACTTTTCATAGCAGTATATGTCGATGATTTGTTGTATTTTTATAATAATGAAGAAACTTCTCAGATTATAAAAAGTAAGTTAAAAGAGAAATTCAATATGAAGGATATGGGGACCGCTAAGCAATGCATTAGATTTAGAATTTCTCACTGTAATACTGCTGAGCATGAAATCTCCATAGATCAGACAATATAATATAAAAAAGATACTTTGAAATGCAAAACTGTAAGCCAATATGGACACCTGCTGATGCCAATGTGAAGTTGAAAAAAGCTGAAACTCAAAATGAAATCGTAAAGAATATACCATCTCAAGGAATAATTGGTTGCTGTACTTATCATAAGGAACCAGGCCCGATATAACTTATTTAGTAAACTCTTTGAGCAGATTTAATAATCAACCAACGGGTGAACATTGGGCAGCTCTGAAACGGGTTTTGAGGTACAATTAATATGAAACTTTATTTCAAGAGAAACATGAATCAAAATATTTATGGCTATTGTGATGCATACTGGGCAATACTTTCATCAATGCCTCAGACATTGGGCGGCAGTTAATTTTGTGTCATTTCGTAAAATACCACGTTGGTATTAATAACGCCTTTGCCTTTACTCTGAAATTAGACACTCAGTGAGCCTACGACCCTATTATCAACCAAAATTGCCTCCATAATTCACTGAAGATCGTCCCTTTGGTCTTATGCATTAGAGTTCTATTACATACAGTAGAATTTCGAAATGTAATTCCATATTTTCATTAGAAAACGATCGTATATTTATTAGGAAAGGGACCTTATACATATTTCATATGTGAGAAGTCTTAGATAGTATTTTTCATATCTTTTTAAGGATCAAGGTCATCGAGGTCTAAAGAATAATTCAAGTTTTCCATTTTCTCTCGTTGAAATAACTTTTTCAGCACACGCAGCTTGACCACAATAGAAATGGGTTTTGTCGACGGAAGAATAGTCAAAATGACACATAAACAATTACAATCTGTCATTTTGTCTGTTCTTCCGTTTACAAAACCCGTATTTTTTTTTAGGGAGGGCATCTCCTAGTTGACCTTTGAGATCATGACTACTTAACCGGGCTTTCCTGTGGGTGCCTTAAGCTACTACACTTAAAACCTCCAGCCAGGGGTTATTCAACTATGCTTAAAACTAGGTGAACGCTCGCTAAGGGCACCCCCTGTGACTACGAACCTCGGCTTAGGGCGTCTACCGGAGGGAGGACATCAAGGATGGGACGGGCTGGATCAAAGTTTTAATCATGATTATTAGTCCGGGAATTTAAAGCTACGTGCTCAGCTGCAACAACTGCTGGCACCTCGTTATCGAGCAAGGGTCGAGGGGGAGTATTATTTACTCGGGGACGC
Organism: Agrochola litura; assembly: GCA_949152395.1. Lineage (NCBI taxonomy): Eukaryota > Metazoa > Arthropoda > Insecta > Lepidoptera > Noctuidae > Agrochola > Agrochola litura. The sequence continues at coordinate 8,532,437 of OX424515.1, forward strand.
GATCGCGGTCGCAAAGGACCTCGGCGGCAAGGTCGGAATGACGGGAGGCGTCTGTTTTTGTACACTGTGCTGGTTTCCCTACTGCTCTCCTGGATGAGGGTAATGGTGTCGTCAGGGTCGGTAAGGATTCGCTTAGGGCGTCGAGTTCGATTGATACCAGAGGGAGTGTAACTAGCGGCCTCGACAACCAGAGGGTTGCGATGTTTGGCGGCAGCATCGAAGTAACGCGTGGAAGAGCGTTTGAGAAATTGGTGGATGGTGGGGATTTTTTGGCCAAGATGGAGGATCTCATTCCTAACAAACCAGGGGCTCCCGAGGCCTTCCGAAGGCAACGGTTCTGTAATGTCTGCATCTTATGGATGTGACTGGGTCTTGCTTGTGCAAAAACAGCACCCGCATAGGTCATGATTGGGCGAATGCACGTTGTTTAAATACGCAATTTGCACCGTAGTGACAATTTGCTACGTGCATTTAGGATATAGTGAAGCTTTCCAAGGACCCATGCGGCTCGCGCGAGGGCTTGGGTTATATGCTCTTTAAAGGAGAGATGGTGGTCAAGGACTACACCTAGGTACTTGGCTCGCTTCTCCCAAGGGATAGGCTTGCCTAGTATGGTGATGGGTCGGGGAAGAACAAAACCCGTAGAAAACCCGTTTCTATGGCTGTCATTCTACGTGTGGTCTTAAGATTTGCCTCTTAACGTTAGCGCCATAATCTTGTCAAGTGATTGGGCTTTGTAAGTATAAAATTAGGTAGATACAAAAATAAAATGATTTACAGTAGGTATTTGAAATGTGACTTGAAATGGTAACTCTGAACATGAGACTTAAGAAAATGAAAGAATTGCATTTCTATTTGATAGTAAAAATTACGGTTGGATTTGAACAAATTTTAAGGATGGTTAGAATCCTGACAGCTCGTGCATCTAAAAAAACTTATCTATAAAACCTATGTATAATATTAGAGAGTGATTAGCTTATTAATGTTTTTTTTAATGCATTCATCGACAAACGAGATTTAACACAATACATATTTTGTAAACTTACACCTTTTACCAACTTATGTCACAACTGCTATTCACAGCCGTTCGATACGCTTCCGTACCGAATCGAACGTTAAATCAATTTTATCAAAACAGTCCTTTAAAGGCTGTTCACAAATCTAAAACCCGAATATATTGTCAACTACTTAAATCAAATAAGACGACCACCACTCTTCCGACAGCTATTTGCTGTTGGGACAAGGCAAATTAGTAATCGAAAATGTGTCATTTTCGATTCGACAACCTGTCGAATGTTGAAGCCGATGACCTTGTGAAGGTCGCAGGAATCCGCTGGATGCGGGAAGTACAGAACCGGTCGAAGTGGCGGTGCTTGGAGGAGGCCTATGTTCAGCAGTGGACGTCTTTCGGCTGAAATGATGATGATGATGAACCTGTGGATGGCTATGCTGGTCTTGCTTTTCTCATAATTATTTCGGTTAGGCCTGAGAAAAACTTCCAAGTTGCCATAACTTGATTAGTTTTTCCAGCAATAAACTTTTACGGGGAACAGCTGTTGCCTCTTGTTTTTCTTTTACGCTTAGATTATTGTGTAGGGATTATGTAAGATAGGAGGACAATCCCTCTTTCTGTAAAGTAATTATTGTCCCCAAAGAGGCGACATTTTATGAATTTTTTGCGAAATAAATACTGTCCTCTTGCAAGTTTTATTGCACAATTAAGCTGTTTGAAAGTTTTCAGTAAGCTGATTTTGATGTGAGTACATGTTGGTTGCAAATTTCAATATTAGTGTTTTAATCTTATTGAGTGACAGACTTGGCTGTCCACTTGATGGAAAGTGGTCGCCATAACCACTTTTTGTCATGCGATCAATAGGTACTAGAGCAGCGCCGGCCTGAGAATTCCTAGCGCCCTAGGCGAAAGGCTGGAAAGGCGCCCCTTTAAGAAAATTCGTGACAAAATAAAAAAATACAAATGATAATGTTCTTTCTTTTTCGTGTGGTTAGTGCCTCTGACTTGGCTTCACATGCTGTCGTGAAATATCTCTCAGGCGCGATCGGTATAGCGATTGCAGTCAAACTCTATTAGACATGGTCAAATTAATTTTGAACAAAATATTATACCATACAACAAGAGAAGCAATAAATTTTAAATTGCGATTTTTTTAGCAATGGATTGGCCTCAACTCGCTTTTGATTTCCATATGAACCGTACCGATGGTTTCGTAACTGTCCATGAGCGCATTTTGGTAGAAAAATGGGTAAAAAATTGGGAGTATTTTCAAGTTGTAGGTAAATATAAAATAAATGTGCTGTACCTATGAAGTCGCCGATTGCCGCCCCTTAATACGAGCGCCCTAAGCCGTCCGCGTCGCCTAGTTCTCCTATATGAATGGGCCGGCCCTGCTAGAGGCATCGCAGGTGAGTTGTTGTCCCAAAGACAAATGTCTCATACGCTTGTGACTTTACCGGTATCCAGACCTTTAAAACCGGAACCAGCAACTATGTTTAGTGTGTGGTGATGACGAACCGCCATAACACATGCCGACTAACTCTGTAGATAATTTAAGCGAGTTTTGTGAATGTCTTAGTGAAATAGCTGCTATAGTTGAGAGTGAGAATGTTGAGTCTGTTTTTATACTAGGGGATTTTAATGCGCACCCAGGTGAATTGTTTAGCCAGGAAATGTTATCTTTTTGTGATGAGCAGAGTTGGTGTTGTGCTGACTATAAGAACCTAGGTATAGACTCGGACACTTTTACCTTTGTGAGTGATGCCTGTGGCAGTAGACGTTGGCTTGACCATTGCCTGGCTTCTGAAGCAGCGTGGAAATCAGTGAAGAAGGTGGAAGTGTACCATAAAGCCTACTGGTCAGACCACTTCCCACTCTGCATTCAGGTCAACCTGGGGATGGTGAGGCGAACGGATGCCTCAGCAAATATTGAGGGCAAGGTAGTAGATAAAGTGAGGTGGGGGGAAAGATTGGTCAGTACGACCAAATAAATTACTATTACCAACTATGTATGCAAAAGCTTAGACTGGTCGATTTCCCAGCAGAGTTAAGCAACTGCTGCGATAACCTATGCTTGAATAAAGAGCATACTGTAATAATTGATAACCTGTACAAGAATATTGTTACGTCACTGCGAGAGGCGGCTGAGGGCAGTGCTGGTTTTGTGAGAAAAAGTAGTAATAAACGTACTGTGATAGGGTGGAATAGACACGTTAGGGACGCTCATGGGTGCGCTAGAGTGGCTTTTAAAAACTGGGTTTGGCATGGGAAACCTCAATTTGGTCAGTTGTTTATAGATATGCGAGAAACGAGGAAAGTCTTTAAACAAAAACTAAAATATTGCAGGACAACGAAGAACAAATTAAGTTGGACATTATAGCTTCAGAACATAAGAAAAAGCAGTTCAATAAATTCTGGAAGTCAACTCGGAAGTTAAACCTCAGACCTGCTGTACCTTTGAGCGTTAATGGCGTGTCTGAACCTGGGGAGATAGCGGACATGTTTAAAATGCATTTCTCTGTGACACCACGGTTGCAAATTAATAAGCAGGAGGGGTGTGGTGGGGAGAGACTTGGGTCGTCTAGCCCGATTTACATCTCGTCAAAGGAGATAGGGAAGGTTATAAAAACCATGACTAGGGGTAAGTCTCCTGGTCATGATAACCTTAGTATAGAACATTTCCAACATGCCGGTCCGCATCTTCCTAGGGTCTTATCTATGTTGTATAACTTTTCTATTAGGCACTCATACCTACCTGCTGAGTTGATGAGGACGATTGTTGTACCTATAGTGAAAAATAGGACAGGCGACGTCTCAGACAAGGAGAACTATCGACCAATCTCACTGGCTACTATAACTGCAAAAGTGCTTGACAGTGTGCTCGAGCGTAGGATGGCTGGACAGCTCAATTTACATGACGCACAGTTCGGTTTTAGAGCTGGGCTGTCTACAGAAACAGCTATTTTGGCGCTCAAGCACACGGTCAGATACTACACCAGCAGGAATACACCTGTGTACGCTGTATTTTTAGACCTTTCGAAGGCATTTGACCTGGTTAATTATAACATCATAGGATGATGGACTAAGTTACGTGACCAGGAACAACATGAGGAGATAGTTGAGCTTCTCAGGTACTGGTATAATCACCAGATTAACCAGGTCAGATGGTCGGGTGCTTTGTCGGAGACGTATGGTCTGGAATGTGGTGTAAGGCAAGGTGGTCTGACCTCCCCGGCGTTGTTCAGCTTGTATGTCGATCAGTTGATCGGGGAACTCAGCAGCACAGGGGTTGGATGCTCGGTAGATGGTAAAATTATAAATAGCATATCTTACGCGGACGACATGGTGCTGCTGAGTCCCTCGGTTGAGGCACTCAGGCGATTGCTTGAGGTTTGTGAGAGATACGCCTTGACTCACGGCCTCCTGTACAACGTGAAGAAGAGTGTGTTCATGGTGTTTGGGGTTACTGCAAAGGGTCACAGTGCAGTGCCGCCGGTGTACCTATATGGTGTTGCTCTAAACAAAGTGCCTTGTTTTAAATACCTTGGACACATAGTAGCCGAGGATCTTAATGATGACCAGGACATAGAACGGGAACGAAGGACGTTGTCGGTCCGATGCAATATGTTGGCCCGTAGGTTTGCAAGATGTACGAGACCGGTCAAGATCACCCTTTTCAAGGCTTATTGTCAGTCATTTTACACGTGCAGCCTGTGGGTCAAGCATACGCAGAGGGCCTACAACGCTCTTCGTGTCCAGTACAACAACGCCTTCCGGGTGTTGTTGGGGCTACCGCGATTCTGTAGCGCGTCAGTCATGTTTGCTGAATCTACTACCGATAGTTTTGCAGCAATCATGAGGAAAAGAACGGCATCTTTGTTACACAGGATTCGTGGGAGTGCCAATGGTATCCTAAAGGTGATCGGGGATAGGCTGGACGGCGTTTTCCTGGAGTATTGGACCCGTATGCATAGCTACGGGTCTGATACTGCAGGAAGATACATGAATTAACATAATTGTAGGTTTTATTTTGATTTTGTTTTTAATTTAATGTAAGTACTAACATAGTTACGTAAGTTGTATCACTAACAAAGATCTATGGAACAAGTTTCCGAAATAAACGTTTTTATTATTATATTTATTATTATTATAACATAAAAAAGATCTTTACTTGTTTTTACTCCTTTTTATTGTGTAATTAAATTGTTAGTGGCCATCGTGCCAACGTCATCAAACCCGGAACTGCGTCACGTACCATCATGACCATGGCTTTTTATCACTATTAGTTAATATTACGTGGAAATTAATAACAGACCCAAATATGGAAACTGTGGTCCTTCCGCTTCATGCGATTTTCCGGTCAATAACCAAGTGGCCGTCAAATTGTTTGTGCTGAAATTAGGAAGCAATATGGCGAATTTATAGTTGACTGCTGAGTAATTGGAGACTGACGGACGTAAAAGTCGTGTAGAAGGTGGTCTTCTATGCGATGGAAAGGTAGTTAATTGTTGGTTAGCGATATACATAAAATATAAATAAAGGGCATAGGTACTTTATATTTGACGGGGTCCGCTAGGGCCGATGCCTGCTGGAGTTGCGAAGAAATCAGAAAGGGAGATCACGGCCCCCGGCAACATGGCAACTGAAGGAATACGGGTGGGTTTTAGTCAGTAAGAGTCTGACACGCCCTCCCGCTCCGCCCAGAGCGGGAGAAGTTATTTGATAATTTCCCACCCAAAAAAAAAGGTACTTATATGTATAGATACTTTTTGCTGAAGCGTAGCAAATTGCAAGTGTTAGAGACAAGTTAAAATGTCTCGTCTGCCTGTCACCAGCAGCACCCCAAGCAACACATTTTCTATCACAATCTTAAGTATTTTGAAGAAAAACCGGCCAAGAGCGTGTCGGACTACGCACAATGAAGGGTTCCGTAGTTGAGATGAATTTATTTATCCTAAGAACAAACTTAACATTGTAGTTGAAAAACATGTTCTCTCATACATTCCAACTGCAAATCGTCGCTCGGCATCCAATACCGCGAATGTAACATTTATTACGTTTTTTTTTTTTAATTGCAGGATCACTTATTTGAACGTGTAGAATGAAATAAAACATAAATCTGATTTTCGTAAAAAAAATCACATTCGCGGTATTTATAAATCTAATAAGCTTTAAACGAGCAATTCTTGTATATTGTATAAATATAATCTAAATCTCGGAAACGGCTCCAAGATTTTTATGAAATTTTGTATGCAGTGGGTTTCGGGAGCGATAAATGAATCTAGCTAGGTTTCATTTTTTGAAAACGTCGTTAAAAAAAAAATTGTCGTCCAGATATTTTTATTTATTCAAGTAACAAGGACTCATTGTGTTAGTAAACTTATGAACTATGTTAGCTTATTTTACCAGGTCACTCAGAAAGTTTTGCGACTAACAGTTTTTGTCTATAGGTTACTGGCTGGTTTTGATGTCAATTAAAACTATGACTATTTATTACAAAAAAACAAATCATTCCAAATTCTAAATTCCCTCCACATTTTTTTACGAGCAAAATCAAAATACTCTGTCTTACTGAAAACTGGATTTACAACGAGAACATTTTCACGCGATGATTTTGTACGATTTCAAATGTCGACTAAAACCAGAAGAATCGTTTGAAAGACTTCGAATGGTGTTCATAGAAAAAAGCCCTTCTAAAGCGACTGTTTTCCACTGGTTTAACAAATTTATGGGTGGTCGAGTAATTTTGGCGGACAAAGAAAGAAGTGGCCGCCTTATGACGGTTGTTACATAACAAAACGTGCTGGCTGTGAAAAATTTAATTGAAGAAAATAGGCGAATTACATATGAAGAGGTTCAGCATATAGTGCAGATTGGATCGGGACGTGTGCATTAAATTCTACACCATCATCTTCGGTTATGGAAGATAGTTTCGCGCTGGTACCGCAAAATCTAACGCAGGCTCAGAAGGAGAGCCGAGATATGATAGCAAAATTTGTAGCAGGCTCGTCTCGGCGCATTTAAGATATCATTACGGGTGATGAATCTTGGATTTATCAATATGATCCAGAAATTAAGCGTCAGTCGACCGTGTGGCTGTTTCAAAATGAACCAACGCCTACCAAAGTGAAGCGAGCCAGAAGTGCAGGCAAAATTTTGATCGCAAGTTTTATTTCTTTGCCGGGTTATCTGGTGTCAGTACCCTGACGAGATCATAGGAGCATCAATGTTGAATGGTATGTTACCAAATGTTTGCCAGAAGTTTTTACAACTGCAAGCAGCAAGCGACCAAACACTGGCCTCCGTGGGCTACTGCTTCACCATATCAACGCGCTGGCTCACTCGGCGCTCAAAACAAGGGACTTTCTGGACAGCACACCGGTCAAATTTATAGGTCATCCTCCTTATAGTCCCGATTTGGCTCCGTGCGACTTTTTCTTGCTCCCCAAAATAAATCAACTAAAGGAAAACAGTTTTCATCACCTGAAGATGCACTGGCTGCATTTGAGAAGGAGATTGGAGAGGTGTCTGATGCGGACTGGAAAATGTGTTATGAAAATTGGTTTAGACGTATAAAACTGTGTATAGACGCCAATGGAGAGTTCTTTGAAAAGATATAATAAAAAAAATTATAACCTGTAGTATATTTTTTTCTAGTATCACAAAACTTTCTGAGTGCCCCACGTAATCTAGTTTAAATTTATTTCACCCCATGGGGGTTGGCATTGCAGTGATTGATGTACAACATGCAATCCAGCCTGCTAGCGATCTTTTTTAGGATATTGTTGGAGCTGGCCCGTACTCTGCGCTCCGGGGATGCACACCTCATTCGCATCGTTGCGTAAAAGCAATTAATATGTGCGTCCGCGAACATTCCCGATGCGCTACAAAAACGGGGCAGCCCCACCAATACCCTGAAAGCGTTGTTGCAATAAGCTCAAAACAGAGTAATTTTGACATTTTAAGTGAGCAGCGTGCAAACCTGCGAGCCAGCATGTTCGCCCTTACCGAAAACGCCCTTCGTTCCCGCTCAATATCGAGTCCGTCATTGAGGTCAGGGGTCAATATATGACCAAGATATTTAAATGTAAATACTCTTTGTAGTGAAGTCCCATTGAGTAATACAGGTGGAACATAACCCGGTCTACCCCCAGCCTCAAAGACCATGATCTCCGACGTATTGGAGTTATACATCAAACCATGTGTTTTGGCATACTGCTCACATTTGGCGACCAACTTTCTGAGACCACAGATTGACGCGCTCAGAAGCACCATTACATCTGCATAGCTAATATTATTTACACAAATACCATCTATATAGCAACCCACTCTGGTGTTGCTGAGCTCGCCAATCCTGCCTCACCCCGCATTCCAAACTGTATAGCCTGGAAAACGTTCCAGCCCATCGTACACTATTAATCTGGTTACCATACAACTATTTAAAGATTTTTATAACCTATCCTTCTCCATCTTTCTCCACAATACGTCATAAGCAACCAGATCAGAAGCCTTGAATAAGTCGAGGAAGCTAGCATAAATCGGCGTCCCACGCTGTGTATAGAAAGTATGTGATAGTATGCTTAAGACACAACACTGCACTTTCTGTTGACAAACCACGCCGAAACCAGAATTGGTTGTCATGAACATTTACAGTTTTATTTATTTGTGTAATAAGCAGACGGTTAAATACTTTTGATATTTTGATTTATAGTAGCTAGAGAGATGGGCCTATTGAATGCCGAGCGACGAAATGTAAGTTTTTACGCACAATATTGAGAGATTTACCATGTTATTTTAAGACCATAGACTTCTTATAGGTTTTCCTGTAATCTATGAGTAAAGAGCCATACCATGTATTTTTTTCAAACCTTTTGGTCCAGTAGTTTCGGAGATAAGGGGGGGGGAATGGTCAATTTTCATTGAATTTATTAAATATCTTTAAAAGTGTTTCCTTTCATTTGATATGTCACACGGCTGTGACAGACGGACAGACAGACAGACAGACAGACAGACACACGAGTGATCCTATTAGGGTTCCGTTTTTTCCTTTTGAGGTACGGAACCCTAAAAATCCTAATGCATTATTTCATATGTTTGAAAAATTCGTCAACTTAAATAACGCAACGAATGTTGCTTACAAACTTAAGATTACTTTTGTTCGCATTAAGTAAAAGATTAGCATTAGCTGCAAACCATTTCGAAAGAGCTGCCAGACTATCATTGACATGTAAGACATCCGAATCTTTTCTATCTATTTTAAAAATAAGAGAAGTGTCATCAGCAAATAGAATTATATGCGATAAGTATAAGCCATCATGTAAGGAAGGTCATTAATATAAACTAGAAATAGGAAAGGGACAAGAATTGAACCTCGAGGCACGCCCATTTTAACTAGAGACCCCGAGGACGTCGCCCCGTTAACGTTTACTTTTTGCTGCCTGTTTGATAGATAGGAAAGAACAAGATCTTGTCCATGAATTTTCAAAATTAATGTTATTGCCGCATTACTCCGCAGGTGTTTAATACTGTTCCAACTGCAGCTTGCTTGCAGGTGGCAGCAATGGGTACGACATTAGCAGTTCTCCGGCAGAACTATTTCATAGGGAGTTATTACTTGTAGCATTTTGCTGAATTGGGTTTATTTGGCGCACTATATTGTGTATATTTTGAATGTGTTTTTATAATTCTGCTTATTTTTCGTGTGGTTAGTGACTAACCTGGTGTCAGAGTTTTTATGCCACCCATGGGCCTCTGACTTCGCTTCACATGCCGTCGAGTAATATCTCTCAGACATGTTTTCCTCGCGATGTTTTCCTTCACCGTTTTTAAAGCAAGTGATAATTATACAATATGCACATAAATCCGAAAAGTCAGAGGTGCGTGCCTTGGGTTCGAAGTCTAGACCTATGACTTGGCAGTCCGACGGTCACACAACTAGACTATCACTGCTGTACCAACTGCTTTTTAGAATTAAGTCTTGTGCTTAAATTGTGTGTAGACCGGTACCTACGTGCCAAATAAACATATTTATTTCTTTCACTGAATACCTACTTTCCCATCAGGACATTACTGCTAAATTGCCATCACCACCATATTTCAGCAAGCTCTTCCACATTAGCCGCATCATGTCTTACGTCATCTACAAAGTAAACTAATGTTGATATGATACTTGATGAGTCTCGATGCACAATGTATTAGATAACCACTACAATATACCAATACAAAAAGTTTATAAACAAACGTTACAAGATGATTAAATTGTAATAATGCTGTCAGTGTCTGTCTGTCATAATTTGTTTGGTTATTTACTTTCTGGGTTTTGTTGTGTAACGTTTGTTTCAATTGAAGTGATATAATGTCCGCGTTCAATTCTTCTCTAGTTAATCAATCTGCCTAGCCTTTTTCTATGTTGGGGTCGGCTTCCAGTATAACCGGATACAGCAGAATACCAGTATGTTACATGGAGCGACTGTCTATCTGATCTCCACAACCCAGTTACTGGGTAACACGATACCCCTTGTTAAGACCGGTTGTCCGACTTTTGGGCTGCTGACCCGTAACGACTGTAAGATTTACGAATGACACCTCTGCCCAAACCTTCGAGGAAATACAGTCGTGATATTATTTTATTATTTTACATCCAAATGCGACCAACGTGTTTCTGGGGACCAAAGTAATGACGTCACGATACTACAACAATGAAAATGTCGCGTGTGTAGTAAAGGAACAGTAATAAACTCATAAACACGTAATTCGCTAGTTAATCTAAAGATCTGGACCTGATAAGACATGGAATGTGTACGCAGCTTATCCATGCTAAGCAAAATATGAATTAAATGAAGGACGCTTGGTATGGAATGTCGCATGTTAATGAAGATTACCATAATATACCATCCCTCCATACTATTAAATAAGTAATATTTTTATTTATATATTTAAAATCACGTTATCGAAAAGGGCTCTTAAACGATTTCATTGAAAGTTGCAATAGGTTTACGGGGGTGAAAAATCGATCTAGAAAATTCGTCTCGGTCGCCCAAAGATTAGAACAAGATGGCTACCTTCCATGGCAGCATGTAATTAGTAAGTACCTACTATCAAGGCAGCGTGGATTAGTATGATAGTTCATACTAATCCACGCTGCCTTGATATGCAAGCACGCGCTATAATGTGCCGCCTTGGGCTCAAAACTACTCAGCCTGCTGGTAAATCCGCCACTGGCACTGGCGCTGTTCTTTAAAGTTCACTTGCATGGTGGAAGCTCACTCAAGTGACCGCAAGCAAATCGAAAGCGAACTCATTTGTTTTTACTAGGTGAAGTAAGGTTGGTAAGTAAATCATCGAGAATTCACAACGAGAGACCGATCGATGTCGATAGAATTTCGAAGCGATTTTTTTAAAGTAAAAACTTCTTTAGGCGCGTTAAGCATTTTTGAGATGGGACTAAACCATTGATTTCGCGACACCGTGGAGTAAAAGACATCAACGCGTTGATTAACGCGGTGCGTGGAGTAAAAGACATGAACGCATGGATTACCGCGGTGCCGATTTTTTTAAAGTTTTCACTTCTGTCGTCACTCTCGGAGTGCCAGTGTTTTTTTTTCGTTTTCTTTCATTGAGAATAAATAAAATACATACAAAGACAAACAATGTTAAACGATGATAGCTGTCATAGATAAAACTGTGGCGTAGAGAATGAATAACGGTACTGATCCCAAAAGTTTTAGTCAGAAGCTCATAGAAAACTAACTGGCTGTTACTGGTCCCTAACATACTCATAATCTTAATATTTTTCCATAGATTTTTCTGAAAATATAATAAAATTCTGTCGAGGCCGCGTTTTGTGCCGCTATCGAATGTATTATAAAATGCAATAAACTGCTAATCCGATTCTCATGAAGCCTTTCTCACATGAAGGTTTCGGAAAATTTCGTTATATTGTCAAATTCAACCCTGAACGTAATTTATTTCAATCAAATTTTATTTTCATCGATTTAGGTCTACTGTGGAACAGAATAGTCAGATTCCCTTTCGATTTCTGGTCCCGGGGCAGTAGTCTCGACATAGATAACGATCGCTTTACAACTGAATTCGATCGCATAGTCCTAATGGCGTCCCTAGACGCGCGCGACGTGCTTGACAAGCACGTGACTTTTTTGTGCTTGTCAAACAATTTTGACCGTCCGTGATTCGAATTTGGTCGTATAGCAATCGCTATCTACGTCGAGACTGCAGCTCCCGCATAGCATGACGACTTCTTCCGTCGACAAATATTATGCCATGCGTGCTGGGTATCATTAAAGCGACTGATGATTTTTCTGCTAATTACAAGAAACTGTGATGATCATTGTCTCATAAAGCAAAAATACAAGGAACCGTAGGTTTTTTTTTGATAGAGTAATTAGACTCAAAGGACCAGTTTTAAAAACCCTTTGTGAAGTTAATTGCGTATTTTTTACTTAAAAAAAAAGTCTTAATTTGCATGATAAAATTGATGTTTAACATCAATTTTATTATGCAAATTAAGACTTTTTTTGTAAAACATTTATGTAAAACAGTGTAGCCGTGTTAAGAATTCCGTGAAAACATTTATGTCAAATGGAACCTCTTAGTTATACCGACACAAAGGAGTGTCTATTATCACCAAGCGAAGAATGAACTGAGACAACAGTAATTAAAGTTCAATTTACAGTAAAATGATGTAATCTACTAATTGTCGGCGCCACCGCCGCATCGCCGCCGCCGCGTCGTGACTAGGGTCACCATGTCTAAATTTTAAAAGTCCTGACATAAAGTCGAATAAACATAGGTACACAAGTAACACTGTATTTTTTTTTAAGTCTCAAAAGGAAAAAACGGAATCCTTATGGGATCACTCGTGTGTCTGTCTGTCTGTCTGTTCGTCTGTCACAGCCTATTTGCTCCGAATCTAATAGACCGATTAAGTTGAAATTTGGTACACATATTTATTTCTGTGCCCCAAACACGAACGTGTAATGTAAATAAATGAATTTTTAATATAGGGGTCACTTTTGGGGGCAAAGGAGAAAATTAAAAAAAAAAATTGCTAACAGTACCGTGTGACATATCAAATGAAAGGGATTGTTGCGAGGACCTTAAACATATATTTTATATAATTTTAAAATAAACACTTTTAAAGATGTTTTGAAAATTGACCATTCCCCCATTATCTCCGAAACTACTGGACCTAAAATTTTGAAAAAAGTACCTAGTATGGCTCTTTACTCATAGATTACAGGAAAATCTACAAGAAGTCTATGGTTTTAAAATAAAATGGTAAATCTCTCAATATTGTGCGTACAAACTTACATTTGCAGTTGAAATGTACGGGTGAACATGTATTTCAACTACAATGTTAAGTTCGTATTTGGGATAAATTCATCCCAACTACGGAACCCTTCATTGTATGTAATGTTCAGTTAAATGAAAGATCCTAGAACATTTTGGATATGGGTGGCATCACAAAGCCATCGACTATAGTCCGTGCAATCCACGAAGACGCGCCCCACTCCGCGATTACTGTACTGTAAGCTGAACTCTAGTACGGCGCGGAGCGGAGTGGAGCGCGTCTTCGTGGATTGCGCGGACTATATTATTCTGTAGGTACATAAAACTAATAACACTGTGTAAAATAATTGCTGGGAATGATTTTTATTTTTAGTGTAAAAATCGCTGTTTACCGAAGCGCAAAAAGTAACGGACGCGAAACATTGTGCTTATTGCACGCAACAGTACAGGGATCGTGACTTGTGGGGATTTAAAGATAAGTTATATAGCATATAAACGGAAAAAACGTTAAAAAAGCTGTACCTTTGACAGTCAATATCTCCTTAACCAGAAGATTCCCAAGTATAGTCAGTCATGTGCCTAGCCTTTTCCCAACTTTGTTGGGGTCGGCTTCCAGTCTAACCAGGTGCAGCTCAATACCAGTATTTTACATGGAGTGACTGCCTATCTGACCTCCACAACCCAGTTACTAAGAAACACTATACCTTTTGGTAAGACTGGTTGTCAGACTTTTGGGCTTCTGACTACCGTAACGACTGTCAAAGATCTACGAATGACAGCCGGAACCAACTGCTTAACGTGCTTTCTGAGACACGAAGGGGTCTCGATATGTAATGGATGGTCACCCACCCATGAACAGACTGCGGCAAGCGTAACCTTCGATTGACCCGTGCGGCTGTTATCTTTTAGCCACGAGCCCTTCGGTTCAAGGTTCCCACTTAAAGTCCAGAAAAATAACAATGGCACTCCGGGATTGCCGACAGAAGTGAAAACTTGAACAAGATCGCCTTGGTGGAAGAAAAATATTTGTATAGAACATTGGTCTAACCATATCTAAATAAAGAGCACAATCGAGTTTACAAAAAAATAATATATGCTTCCGAAACCTTTAAAGTAAAAATACTTGCATAGAACATTGATCCGTAACTTAATATAAATAAAGAGCATAATCGCGTTTATAAAACCTTTAAAGTAAAAATACTTGCATAGAACATTGATCCGTAACGTAATATAAATCAAGAGCACAATCGCGTTTACAAAAATGAGGTGTCTTCATGGTGTTGCGAAATCAGTGGTTTAGTCCCATCTCAAAAATGCCCAACGTGCCTAAAGAAAATTTCACTTCAAAAATTACACAAAACAAGTGATATCCGGACAAATCCAGATAGATGGTAAACCCATTCGCGACCGCAACGCTTTGTCGTCTTCAGACGTAGGAACCAGGGAGGTATAAAAAGTTGGATGACTTAGTAAGTACTAAATGTTCATTTTCATTAGCTTAATTGGCGTAACTTTTCTTGTTATCGCAAAACGTAGTAATTATAACAATATTGTTTTACCCACACGGTCTGAAATGGACAGTAAGACAGATGATATGCCTAGAAACAGGAAAACTATGACTACTGAGATGAGGACTCATCATCAGGCCTGGGTAGGGTTGCTAGGCCCAAAATCAATCAGGGTTACAGTTTGGGTGAACGTCAAATAAGACGCGTCGAAATGTTGCCACTATATAAAACGTAAAACGTTTTTTGAGGATGATATTCTCATAACATAGAATAAAGTATGCCCATTTCTCTTTTATCTTTTTATTTCTATTTAGTACATTGCATCACATTTTATTTTTAATAAATTATTTTTCTTTAAGTACGCTGTACTGGTACAGCGTCTTAATATTTGTTTGCTGCACCGGTCGACGTCATTACATCGGCGCCGGCTGTCGCTGAAAACCAGCGCTGGGGCTCTGTCTTGCATAGGGTCGTAGCATAATGCTGAGCGATAGCCGATTTGCATGCATGTGACGCATGCTTCCCCAACCTTATCTCATTTTCGTATTTCAAACAATTTTTTCTGCGTCATGTTTACCGCAAATAAACGTTTTTCAATATTTTCTTTTCTTTCTTTCAAAAATAGAAAAGCCGGACACAGATTCACATTTAACCGGACAATTTGCTCTGAAAGCCTGACAAACTGATCTTTAAAAGAAAATTAAACTTTTATTTGTGTATTTATTACTGTTATTCTTTTGAGACTTACTCTACTTACTTACTACTTATCACATTCTGTTCTTAATAAAGTAGGTAATTTGTAACTTCTTCACGTTGAAAGTAATTAAAACAATCAATAATCAGGCATCTTTTGTCGGGGCGGGGTTGACCAAAAGCCAAACAAAAGCCTGTCCGGCTTTTGTTTGGCCGTACTTTATATTCAGCCGGACACGATTGTAAAGAGGCGGACACCTGGCAACCCTAGGCCTGGGACCAAAAACAAAAACTTTTGATACTTGAAACCTAGAAACTGACTTTTTCGGGCATAACGCTTTTCTACCTACCAGTCAGCTCCTACCGCAAACAGCGTTAAGGGGACGATAACTGACTTTTAATGATTTTATACTGAAGATGACGTCTAAACGAGTAGTGTTAGTGATTGGAAAAAAATATATATAAAATTAGAGCATTTTTTAATATTTTAATATAGGCATATTTTTGATTATGTTTATATTACACAGTGAAATTAATTTGTAAAGTTATGTCTAACGCGAATAAAAAACTGAGAATGACGCAAAATCTATCAAGCGTATTTTTCTGAAAACTTCACCATTTTAAAGATAATTAAATTATCAATCTTTTAGTATACGTGTTTTATTAAAATACCTTTTGTTTTACGTGTAATAAATGAATAATGCGTCTAATTTGGGACAACGCTCCTTGATGGGCGAGTCCTATTACTGGCTGGATGTAGGTACGACGCGTTGCGTGAGCTCAGTACAGAACACGCAAGCTAACCATCCAAGGTCACTGTCATATATCTGCGTCTTAAAGAACTTCGTTCCAAGTACCTATGGTTTTTTTTTCGTATGCATAAAGGTACAATGTTCATATTCGTATAAGCAAAGGTAAGCAAGCGATTCTTACGAATACTAACATTAATTGCGTATTTATAAAGTTCACATTCGTATGATCAGACGATTACTTTACTTGGCAAAGTAAAGTCGAAGTGCGATTACGTTTGCCGGATGACGAAAATTAATAAATTATAGAGACATACATACATATGTAATTATTTTAAGTTTATTCCACCGATCACTCTGCCTGCCAAGAATGCGTCATAAAAACGAGTGCGTTGTAATTCGTTCCTAATAAGTGTCTTTATAAGTACTACTTACAAACGACGAAAAACATTCACGAGAAAATTTTCATGAAACATTAATTAATTTTCATATCTGAAGATGTTGTCTTGGAGGCAACAAATATCAAAGGCTTTGAAGCCAGTTAATTACTTTACAAAGTCGTGGAAAGAAGGACCAAATCCATGTTACTAACTATACAGGGTGTTAGGCAGACGGTTGAACGTACGAAAATGGCGGATCCGTGGGGCCGTCTGCTACGTGCCCAATTACAAGACCCAGGCCACACGTATTGGTTTTATGACTTTTTTTTAATTTTATTCGAAATTCTTCGTTGCTCAAACTTAAAACGTCAATCATTTCATTTAAAAATAACAAAACTGTCAATGTTTTATTTTTATATTCATCTAGAATAATTGTAGAATCTAACATGTAAAAAAATGCTTGCTTGTAAGTTGTAATTAATTTCACTTTTCGCAAATGTAGAGTTCCGTGAAAAAAGGCCCAGGCAGTTAAAATTTACGAATTATTCCAGTTGTTTTAAAATAAATTGTACATATTGCATACCGTTAGAACGGGCATGAAAGGCACCAAAGATGTTTTCCTAGAATTAGAACTCAGTATGAACTTAGTTTGAGTTTTTTTAAGAATTTGTGAGGGGTAGGTAAAAAAAACAACCGACTTCCAAAAAAATAAACAACTAAGTGAAAAATAACTTTAAGTAGTTATTTCAGAAGACGGTGGCAAAAAAAGAAAATTCAAAACCAAAGACACTGACTTTTAAGATATAAAGTCATTTTTCACTTTGTAGTGTTTTTTTGGAAGTCGGTTGTTTTTTTTTGTAAAAAAGTTTTTTTTACCGTCCCCGAATACAAAGACTGTACAACACGCGATGCAGCATTGACGCAGTCGCGAAATTGCCGATGCTAAAAGTATTGTGTCTGCTATGGTCCTTAAACGGACTTGTTCATGAGTAGTATCAAGTTGACAACACTTATGGAGGAACGGAAGTCGCAATGCAATTGAGTAATTTTCGTCAATTGCGGAAGCAGCAATCCAAATGGTGAGAAAGAATTTTGACTCTGACTATTGATACTAGAAAAAGAAATAACATAAACAAACACAAGTGACTTGACAAAAAAAAAGCAAAAAAAATACAATAAACGTGGATATATTTAGTAATCTAAAAGAGCCATAAAAAAAAACCCTGAAAGAAATCGACACGTGTTTCACCTCTCAACGAAGCATCCTCAGGATGACGATTGACTTGTCGCGAACTTGAACACTGCGTGTTCCCATACCAAGTGCTAAACGCAGAGTTCTCTGCGTTCAGCGCTTGGTGTGGCAACATCGTATTGTATTTTATAATGGATTTCTGCAAGGTCACGAATGAAACAATTAACTAAAAAAAAGCAATCATAAAAAACAGCAATAATTACATAAATACCGACGAAAACCTATGCCGAGACAAAAATGAACCCAATGTCAGAACAAACTACAATATAATAGTAAAATAATTCTAGAGCAAAGCTATGAAGTTTTTACAATCCAACATGAAAATGTAACCATTAAAAATGAAGTAAACTTTTCCTTCTTCAGTTATCTTTCAGCTGCTCGACTTTCAACAGGAAAACAACAGCTGAACCATTTCACCTTCAAAACGCTATTAAAAATCTTCAAGTTCAATGTTAGACTATAAACATTTCAAACAATGGACGTCATAAACTGAAACTATTTACACGGCCTCTAAAATGATTTAATACACATCCAAAAAGAACTGAAAACTATAGTTTAGAAATCAAAATGATATATAACAAACCGATCTTGTAAACGCCCTAATACGCTGCGCCCGAGTCGATCCAAATACGTATTCTATTACAGTAGCGCGCTGGGCCCTAACGAATACAGACGTGCCCATTGATAATAATTGCTAAATTCTAAATTTATCCCCTGCAATACGTTGTACATGTTGTAATTGATTTTGCGCTCTATGATGTCTGGTTTAAGAATTCGTGTAAAAATTGCCGGCAAATAGCCTAGCAAAGTGAAGTGTAATGTGCTAGAATATTTTTGTTTATGAAGTGTTAAATGTTATTACAAATTTAGTCAAAATTTCGTGAGTCGTAACAGCAGTATATCTAATTAAAACATTTAAAAAACTCCGGCAGAAGCTGCCAAAGTAAAAGTGTTGATTAAAATACAAAATAAAAACTATTGACAAGCAATGGCGTCTACACCAGATACTTCAACCCCGAGTGGTACCCCTGAGGATACGCCCACGAACTCGCCAGCTCCTCAAGATGTAAATAAATTCAACTGGCTGAAGAGAGCCCAGGCTGCAAGGAACAATCCCTTCGTGAAAGCAAGACCATCGCTAAACCGGGAGAGCTCTACAGCAGAGCTGTTCTTCAGGGAGAATTCCAGTCCAGACTTATTCCAGAGCTCTAGATTAAATCTTTTTGATACTGACAGAACACCGAAACCTGAAGCTAATGCTAATGGATTTAAAAAGGTAATTTTGGAATCATTTTCGTAAAAAACACTTAAATTATCTTATGGTGTTTTCGACCATCGGTTTGTTTCATTAAAAGGGAGTGTATCATGGATTAACTGATAATAATAAGCTAAAGAATGTAATAATTATAAAGTAAACAGTCTCTGTTTACAGCTCTCTCTTGTAATCTAGATAATATTTTGCAGCTCTTCACATAATATATCTACGTGAACATCAGTTTCACACTTAAAAATTCAATCACCAGAATGTTTGACGAAATGATTAGCTCTGCTTCAGTAAATGTAATAAATAAATATTAAACTTCTATAACGTTAGTAGCCAATCTTTTCGGACATTTAGACTGAAACATCTAAGTTTTGAGTCAATTAACACCACAGTGTTGAGTATTACTTCAAAATTGAGGAATAACAATCAAATTAGAGTGCGGATCGAAGGAACGAGGAACAGTTTAAAGTCAAGTTGTATAGACGTGAAAGAAATCAGGTCAAAAACACACATGACACATCCCGTAGCCGTTTATGTAGAATTAGGCTTCCTAATGATTACTTCAATGAGCGATAACGGGCGAGATATAAAGCAGATGAACTGGTGATATTATCCTTTCAACAAAGTCAACTTTTAAGATAACAAAAGTGGACTATACTTGGTTGAAGACCTATCGAATAAGCAATAGTACACCACAGACTATATCTGCGGTATTGCTCCTCCTTCTCCATTAAATCTATGTAAAGGTTGTCTTAAAAATATCGCTTTTACTGCTAAGACCGCCCATTGTGTAATGTTAAGTAATTTTTCTACATTTATATCTGTAATGTTATATATGGTGTAGGTGTATCCTGTATAGGATTGCAGGGACATTGACGCGAAACCATGGATTCAGTACATGCTTCTGAACCCCGGTTGAAATTTTTCGTCGGTTATTAAAAAACAATCGACTGTTTCATACATTTTGACCGCGTAGGTATTGCATTTTTCTATGAAACAACAGTTTTTTTTATAATAACCGACGAAAAATTTCTAAATCATTTACTGAATCCATGGTAACGGTTTTCGCCTTGATGTCCCTGCCACCCTGTATATTAAAGAGTATCTATATTATATCTATCTATCTAAGTTAAACATAACATAACATCACGCCTTGTTTCCCAGAAGGGTTGGGCAGAGGTGTCCCTGTAGCAGGTACACTCACATTTCGCCAGTTATGTTTAAGTCTCATAATAGGGGGCGAGCCTATTGCCATCAACCGGGCACAAATCCAGACTCCGAGCTACTACTGAGAAATTTCCGATAAAAAAACCCAATAACACTTTGCCCGACCCGGGAATCGAACCCAGGACCTCATGCTCAGCAGTAGCGCTTGCGACCACTAGACCAACGAGGCAGTCAAAAACTATATAACAGCTTAATTATGAAAAAGACATTAGCTGTGGTCGTATGATGTACAAATTAATTACATACGTTCTCGATGATGACGCTCATTAATATTTTGTAACTGGAGTCGGTGACACAAACTCAGCCAAGTTTAAGGCCATCCGTTCAAATTCTACTTATCTTACATACAAATTAGTCTCAACAAACCCTAGTCTGCTACAACGCGCCTCGGAAGAGCAATTTCCATAATTTTAAACCGATTAGGATCAGACTTACGAATAGTCTGAGTTTCAAACACGACGGTTTTGTTTAATTGGCTGATTTGAATGTTCTTGAGTTGGGCTGACAATCTGACACTGATAGTCGTAATGGTGTGGCCGAACAAGATCCCCTTTAGAACATTTCTGATGATGATGAAGATGGATGAACGTACTGACGACTGCAGTGAAGAACGCAGCTCTGGTCTAAACTAGATATAGAAGGCGAACCAACTTTTTTATGACATATTAATTGTGCCGGATGGGCGTGATCGCTGGATGCGAAGATCAAGGAGGTTGTAAGTCTATCCTAGTCCAGGTGGTGCTGATGTCCTGCACCTATAGCTTCTAGATATCTTCAAAGCGGCTATGTTCTAGATTCTTGAAGGAAAACGGTTTTTTGACGGGGGAACAACACCATTGCACTGACAAGTCTTCATAAGTATTTAGGTAGCGATTAACGACTTTCAAAATTATCATTTTGAATGCAATTTGTTTGCTAACTAGTACTATTAATACCTATTCTATCTATGAACTTAGGTTAAAACAACGATTCTAAACAATTTAAATTGTTTAGTTTCGCATTATTGCTAGCAAATAGTTATCCTATTATGAAGCTAAACATAAAGATTTTATACATGTTTTAAATGTTTGGTGACGCATCGTTTGCGACTTTGCGTGTATTTTATATTTTTCCATACAAATATCCATGATGAGAAGCCTGTTCTTCTCCAGGTCCAGGGTACCTGTCTGTCAAGTTACATATTAAGATCGGTTTGAAAAGCTGCCTAACAGACGAGCATAGTTACTTTCACATGTTTTAGGCACGCGGAGCAAGAAACCATAGAAACGAGTATTCTACGGGTTTAAAAAAGTCGGGGACTAAATGACAGATTGTGATTGTTTATCTGTCATTTTGTCTATTCTTCCGTCGACAAAACCCGTTTCTATTGTGGTCATGCTAAGCGTGCAGAAGTGGATAAAGATATATTTAAATGTATTTTATTTGAATATGTTATGTATTTTCTGTAAAGATCTCTTCCAATTTCGATGGTAATCGTTAGGTACGTTTCATGCGAAAATAGTTTCTTTAAGCATATTTTAAAAATAGTCTAATTTCTTAAGTCTGCAATCGGGTGGCTTCTAGTTAAAATACTTTTGTCATAATTTTATGCTTTAAACAAATCCTCTAACTTTTACAATCGGTACCTCATACAAAATTCATGTTTTATTCAAAACTCTTTACTATAATAAACAGTAGTATAAAACTTCGAAGCGTGCCAAACACTTCAATGACTTGTTGGTTTACCTCGTGGCAAATATTTTTAGATGTTAGGGATATATATATATCTGTTAAGCTGAGTAATTATAAAAACTACGTCATTGATTTTAATGAATGTTGCTGATTGTGATGGGTTTGGTTTATGGATTGGATCATTCGGTTCCCTACAAAAGGGTTGAGCTAGATGGAGCTGATCCGCGCGTCATGTTCGTGAACGGGCGCTGTCAGTTGAGACTGGTCATCTCTTATCTGCCAGGGCTTATTTTAAATCTTATAGTTTTTGATGAATTTTGTACATTGTTCTCATATATAGAAGCAACAGAAATAATGTACCCTGGATTTTGTAATATCTATATTGAAAAGAGTATCCTTGGAGTTTCTTGCACGTTCTTCTCCATAGAGATCTACGTTTTGGAATGGGCAACCAGCTTCAACTTTCTGACTAACTGATCGACTCTTTGACAATTCAAAAGTGCCTGTTAATGGTATAATTGAAATAAAATGGAGTTTACCGTCACATGGGACTGGCGTGGTTTGGTTAATTTACCGCTATATAGGGCTTATGGGACTTGGGGGTCGGAAGTCGCCAACCCGTCTTGAGCAAGCGTGGTGATCAATGCTCGTGCCTTCTCTGTATGAGAAGATGCCTTTGCCCTGCAGTTGGACAGTAATAGGCTGGTATTATCATTATTTATTATTATATGGGACATAAGAAGGGAAGAAGAAGGATACGATGGATCGACAGTGTGAAAGATGAAACAGCTAGAAGGGGTACATGATGAGATGAAAGCGAATAGAAAATGTTTGGAAGAAAATGACAAGCTAAGCTATGTATGGCACTTCAAATGGATCGGGATAAGGGCAGCAGGATTCTGATGATGACACTTTCTATATTTATTTCCTCTAGGCATATCTATACTTTCTTCCATTCAAAGGTCGAAAATGTTATCATCAAAAAAATCTAATAAGCTCGTAATTGCGACATTCTATCTCGTTAGACAGAACTGTCATGAAATGTCTGGTTCTGCCCCACGGCACAGTACAAATAAGTAACAGTATTTATCTTCATAGAACACGGCCGACTTCGAAATCTCAGTGTTTATTGTTTATCATTACGCAACAGTATCGAGAGCGCGGCAGTTACGCAGGGACGCGGAAGGTTTGTGTATAGAGCGGCCGTAGGTAATTATTTCAAGGTCATTGCCGCGACATTGGTTCTTAGATAGCTGTAAACCCCTCTTTCGAAAATTGAAAATTCTTCCACTGCCCTGTATGTATATTAGAGATATCAGCATTTTTGCAAAGACACATGTATTATTTTAAGCAACATACCGAGGTTATACCAAGACAGAAAAGGGCTAGGTTTCGCAACCTCTTATATCATCCACCTAGTCATAAAGATATTTACAAGAAAAATGTGTTCAATATGTGTATTTTAATTTATAATACCCTACCAGACGAATTTAATGTTTTTAAATCAAAATTGTCAGAGTGGTTACACAAAAAGTGTTTCTACAGCATAAAATAATTTTTAGAACATAAAAATATTTGTTGAGGATTAGTTGGTGAATTTGTTGTATATTAAAGGACATTTGTATGCAATAATAATGTGATAATAATTTAATGTAATGATAATGTAATAATAATGTACTATTAACATAATCTGCACAATAATTGTGACATTTTAATATTTATAATTTTCACGCTTGCTTGCAGGCAGAATACAATGACTGTAAGGCTGTAAGATCTTCCCTTGTAAACTATGTATTTTCTTGCAAATAAACAATTTGAATTTGAATTTGACATAATACTGTTACTTATTTGTACTGTGCCCACAGAATCACAATATGTGTAGTTTTCATAGATTTATGTGGTAGTTTCTATCTTAATTAAATTAATGTAACTTGAGCTATTTATTTCACTTCTCTCGCATTTTTTATTATTTGTACTGATAGCTTCATTTACTAGGTGAAAAGATCAAGGTTTTGTCTGGGATAAACCCAGCATTATGTTACTATTGTTTCCTTAATAAACTACCAATGTAAATATAATGTAACATCACGCCTATAATCCCCGAAGGGTTAGGTAGAGGTGTACCTATATTACACCCACATTTCGCCAGTTATGTTTAAGTCCCATGTAATAGGGAGCGAGCCTATTGCCGTCAACCGGGCACAAATCCAGACTCCGGGCTGTTACTGAGACATTTCTGATAGAAAAACCCAATAACACTTTGTCCGACCCGGAAATGTAACCCAGGACCAACAGCAGGAGCAGCAGCGTTTCAGACTACTAGAACAACATACATGCTATTAAAAAATTCTGGTCCTGATTCTTGCAGGCGGACCATGACAACCATAGAAACGGGTTTTGTCGACGGAAGAATAGACAAAATGACAGATAAACAATCACTATCTGTCATTTTATCTATTCCGTCGACAAAACCCGTTTCTATTGTGATCATGCTAATCGTGCTGTAAATTAGCGTCTGCATTAGTCTTTTAGTAATTTTGCGCTCTAAAGTTCAATTGTAACGGATTAGCCGATTGAACCCTGCCAAACACTCTACGCTTTGTTAGTGGAAGTCATAAAGACTATTTTTAAACGAATAGGCATGAAATCCAGTTTTAAGCACGGTTGTACACCACGCTCATTAGTTTGAAAATGTAAACCACGTTTGTATATTTTTGGATGATTATGATAAACATTAAATTTTTGGAACAAGGTCAGTTTATTTTCAACTCATTTATACCACGGAGTTTATATGAAAGTTTTATTTGTGTCTCTTTATTTCTTTAACTCGTGTTCAGTGAGTTTTAAATTGATAATATCTATACACTAATAGATACATATTATAATACAATACTGTTTTAAGCTTTCTGTTTTTTTTTTTGTTTTTGTGTAAATATCGTGTGCCTTAACTTGGGTTAAATAAATATATTTTCTTTCTTTCTATAAAGACAAAAGATTTATATTTTTGTTTGTAATGAATAAACTCAAAAACTACTGGACCGATTTGAAGAATTCCTTTACCAGTAGAATGCTATAATTATTATCACTGAGTAACATAATGAACTATAAAATTAGAAATGCGAAAGTGAGTTTGTTTGTTAATCTTTCACGCTAAAATAGCTGAACAGATTTAGATGAAAGTCTGCACATGCGTAGACCATGACCTGGATTAGGACATAGGATTCTTTTTATCCCGATATTTCCACGGGATCGAGACTTTTGCGGGCGAAACCGCGGGGCGGAAGCCAGTGGCGGAAGCTAGTAGAAAGCGTATATTCCGTCCACGTACGTGTTTCTATTGTCAGTTGTACTTACCTATTTAAATATAACTATGCGTTATCTTTTGGTTTTCCCCAATTATAATATACAAGTAAATATCGATGTTTATTTTTGTGGGCGTGATAAGAAATGACTGCTGACCACCAGTTCGCGAACGGACATCGGCAATTATGTTTCTATGTTAGAAGTAGGGTTGCCAACTTTATAATGTCAAATAGGTAGTACTTATAGTATTTTTGAAGCCATTCCCTGTAAAAATATAGTACCTATTGGTACTATATTTTACTATCAAATTACTACTATTTTTAAAAGAAAAAAAAATTTAAGTGCATGTTTTTAATTGACTTTAAAAATGAGGAGGTTCTTTAATCTACTATAAGTTTTTTTAAATGTTTGTTACACGATTAGTCCGTCAATTTATGAATTGATTTTGATGATTCTTTTTTCAAATCAAAATCAAAAATATTTATTTGCTAGAATATGGTACATGAGGTGTTACAGTAAATTTGTTGTAGCATATCCTGCCACAACATGGCGTGCAAATGTATTCACAATTAGCGATGTCAATTAATTTAACTTACAAATTACAGATTTTATTGATTTGTATTCTAAATAGTATCTTTTAAATAGTAGTAGTTTGAAAAGTATTTTTTTAATCATTGTCAGCGGTAAGTAAGTCTTGAAAACTATTTGGTAAATGATGATTGTAAATAATAATTGAGATGCAGTTTAAATTTTATTTTGTTTGGAAGGTCATACTTCAGAGGTGGTCTCATATAAATTTTACTTTGCTTGGGTAGTTTTTGAGTTAGCTTCAATAATACATATTTTTCCCACTTAGTCTATGTGGATGATGTAATAATAAATTCCTGTCACTGTTACTTACATAGCAGGTAGTGGTATTCAAATTTGTGTGGGGTAGGTACCACATAAAAAAAGTGAAAAATTAAAACCATTTAAAAAAAAAACCGACTTCATAAAACACTACCTATAGAGTAAAACATTATATACTTTTTTTTAAATTTAATATCTCATAACTATTTTTACACTCTAAATTCACGTCTAAACGAGTAGTTTTAATGATTTGGAAAAAAAATATGTTAAATTAGAGCATTTTCTTGATAACGTAATATAGAATATTTTAGATATATTATGTTTATATTAATAGTGAAATTAATTTGCAAAGTTATGTCTGATGCGGATAAAAAACTGAGAATCACGCAAAATCTGTTAAGCGTATTTTTCTGAAACCTTCACCATTTTAAAGATAATTTAATTATATTGATCCTTTAGTATACGTGTTTTATTAAAATACCTTTTGTTTTATGTAGGTATAATAAATTAATAATGCGTCTAATTTGGGCCAGCGTTCCTTGATGGGCGAGTCCTATTGCTGGCTGGCTTAGGCGGACGTACGACGCGTTGCGTGACCTCAGTACAGAAGACGCAAGCTAACCACTCAAGGTCACTGGCATAAATTTGCGTTTTAAAAACGCATCTGAATTCTTCCTGGAGTATGATCTCGGTTTTTGGGCCTTCGCTTCAAACCTTTAAGGGGCTAAGTTAAAGCTTAAGTTATATTGATATCACGTCTATGATTCTGACCATGGCATTCTAAAGATCGATGCACTGTACGTTTTAATTATTCTATCTAATTTCCGCTTTCATAATACGTATCCTGTATCATCCTCTATTCGACTACTAATGAATCGTAAACCCGGTGCCATAATATACTAACAAGAAACACGAAGAACCGAAGAGATTTCTTTACAAATAAGCTTCACCTTTGTACATAGGTATTTTTCTGTTCCTTTCTTCTTGTCCGTTAAAATCACATAATTATAAAAAACCGGTCAAGAGCGAGTCGGACTCGCGCATTGAAGGTTCCGTACCATTTTAAATTTTCATTGGCGAGGCCTTTATTCGTCAGAGAATTTTAACACTGCACACTGCCGTGTAGAATATTGCAGTTTTAGGTCAGCGCCATCTCTTGACCGATAGTGGAACTAACGTAATTTAAGTTGATGATTTCTGAAAAAGTGTGCTATTTAGAGACATTGTTTTATTTTTCCTGGAATCTTTACATAAACTTCTATCACATAGAATAATTTCAGATTAAAATTTTTCGTCAAAAGTCGAAAACTACGCGGCCTCAAAAAAAAAAACGAAATGTTTGAGAACGTGCAAATAGCGCTCTTTCATATGATACACATGCTCTAGTAGCCCCACTTCGAATTTTTAAGACCCCATTTCAGTCCCTGTTGCAAAAAAGATATTTTTATTTCTTTCTTAATTGCAAAATAGTTGGGCAAACGTCATATAAAACTATTCCAAATTTCAAGTTGATAGCATTAGTAGTTCTTGAGATATCCAGCTGTGACAGACAGACGGACAGACAGACTGAGTCGCACCATAAGGGTTCCTTTTTACCGTTTTGGTACGGAACCCTAAAAACGAGCGAGCCTAACAGTAGTCGCATTTGATG
The DNA here is from genome assembly GCA_949152395.1 of Agrochola litura. Taxonomy (NCBI): domain Eukaryota; kingdom Metazoa; phylum Arthropoda; class Insecta; order Lepidoptera; family Noctuidae; genus Agrochola; species Agrochola litura. The sequence continues at coordinate 8,560,305 of OX424515.1, forward strand.
TCACCTTGACATCTTGGCTGACAGTACCAACCTCTCGGAAAATGGGTTGATACCAGCTGGCAGCCAATTCTAGCACCGTGCGCGTTCATTGGTCAAATCAAATAGCGCGCGCTTCCTCGGCTTCCTGTTACACACTTCCGTCTCTTTTCACAAAATCACACAAACTCAAAGCATTTATTTAAAATAAACCAATTACAGGGGGTCGGTCAGTCAGAAAGATGAAGTTAGTTGCCTATTCCAAAGCGTAGTAGGTACCTATGGAGAAGAACGGGCAAGAAACTCCACGGACACTCTTTTAAATCAAAATATTGGTTACATCATTCATGTTGAAATTAAACATGTGAGAACAATGTAGAAAGACGTGCACGTTAAAAGCGTCCGTAATAAAAAATATAAAAACAAAAACAATTCAAAATTAAAATAAACCGTGGCACCTAAGAGATGACCAGTCCCAGTCCACCTATTGCAGGAAAGCGATAGGTAAGATGTTAAACATCAATAAACAGTCAAGAAGAAAGGAATTTAAAAGGTAAGTAGGTTTAGGTACATAAACTTACTATTAAACACAAGTAAATAAACCATCATCCATCCTCATTATGTCACACACAACACAGGAACAATGGCGGCGTGACGACAATCGCGTATCGATCTACGCAAATAGTGCTTACATCTATTGAATGTTGGACAGATAACGTTTCTAACATATTGATGCGGCTTGCGACTAGCGGAAACTCTCCCAAGGTGTTATGTCGAATTCGTTCTGAATAACATAAATCTTCAAGCAGTCGAATTTAAAGATGTTTGACAATATCAATCATCTGTATCTATCTGTTCTTCTTCTTCTTTTCGAGTGGTTAGTGACTAACCTGGTGTCGGAGTTCTAAAGCCGCCCATGGGCCTGTACCATGGGTTCACATGCCGTCGAGAAATATCTATCAGGCATGCCGTTTCAGGCATTTCCTCACGATGATGATATTATACAATACGCACATGAATCTGAAGTCAGATGCGTGCTTTGGGTCGAAGACCTATGACTTACAAACTTATTCCTATTTATATACAGTTTATAAATTAAAGTCAATTTTCGACTCTGTCTGTGTGACTCGTTGTTTTTCTAAATTACGCAACGGATGTTGATTCGGGTTTCGCCATCATTTAGAGAATTTATTCCGGAAAGTTTATGTGAATCATTATTAATATTAACTACGTGCAATAATTTTGTCAAGTCGTAAAAACCGTGCGAACTCGAAGCAGGGGCGGTTCGCTAGTAATGTGTAAAAGGTAAGTCTGATAAAAAAGTATAATAGACTGGATAAAACCACTTACCTATGAGGAAACTGAGGCACTTCTGGAACACGTTGTGTAGTCGAAATATATCACACATATATAATATAACTTAGAACACCACACACACCACACACATCACATCACATCACACCACACTACACCACTATTTACATTTTTTTTTGGATAAGTAATTACCTTTCTCTCGAAGTCGATGCCAGTCTATAATCCGCGTGCGATTGCTAGTCACCGTCTGAGGTGTGTGAGCGGTGAGACGGGGGAGGGCACCATTGAAAAAATTGGCAGACTGAGTTAGCTTGGCTTTTGTCTACCTCCCCCGTCTCACCGCTAACGTACCTCAGGTAGTGACTAGCAGTCGCGCGCCACCAAGTCACCCGGTGCAATTCGGCCAAACTCTGCCGTTTCTAGTTTCAGATGCATCTTATTAGATTCCTGGCAAAAATATAAACGACATGTTAGTTAGATCATTTACTAAAATATGCTTCCTATTCAAAGTGTCTTTTCGTCATCGCTAAAGAATAATAATGTGAAGAAATGCATAGAATTGTCATGTTAATGTTGTAACATTCATATACATGCTAATGTCTTCATTAGAATTCCTACTTGTTACCGATTGCAGGAAACTACTTTGCCTATCTAATTACGATGTTTAATGTGAAGTGTGTCTTCTAGGACCGATCAACTCAGTCCATCGCAGTCCACTGTTGGACAAAGGCCTGTCCCAGGCTACACAACAACACCCTGTTCTCCACCTTCCGTATCCAGTCTGTCCCAGCCACCTTCTTAAGGCCATTGGTCATCTAGCTGGGGGGCGTCCCACACTACGCTTGCCAATACGCGGTCTCTAATCCAGGACTCATCTGCTCCACCGACCATCGGTCCTTCGACAAAGATGGACCAATTAAGTAATTTCGAAGTTTTCTAGTGATGACACTGCTGCAGCGGAAAAAAATGTTAACACCATCATTGATAATCGTTTAGTATTTGAAATTAGTTGTGTTCTGTTGTCTACGACCATTTATTTTTTATTTTGTGGAGATTGAAGTACCTAATCGTCATCAACATCATCATCATTACAATTGGCAGCCTTATACCGCCCACTGCTGAGTCTATGTTTCCTCTCTTTTGTACCATGCTTCCCTGGTTTGTGCGAGGAAAGAAGTTATGTTTCCTACAACTACAAATTACAATCAACCTATTAACCTTACTAACCTAACCTTCTGAAGACTAAACAACAATTTCATTAATTAAATTGTATATGACGCTACATATCTATAGATAAGGCTGTGAATACACTGCCGCGGCTCGCGTGGCTATCGTTATCGTCACGTGTTCGCTTGATTTAAGTCGACCGTCCACTGCTACGTTGAATGTGCAGAGAGGTTTGCCAAGTTTCATTTGTTTCATGTGTGGCCGTGAGTCACAGTGAACGATCCCGCCTACATTTTCAGACGAAGCGAAACTTAATACACGTGCGTAGCTTAGCTGTGGCCCGCTGTGGAGCGATGCCTTGGCACCGCGAGTGTTTCTGATTACCATCTTTCACATACGTGTTTATTTATCTATGCTTGCTGGGAATGACAGGAGGGCCTTGTTAGTTGTGAGTCAGGGGAATGGAGGGAAGTATTAAGGTTAGATTTACTGTGGCAGAATTTACAGTTTTAGATATGACCTGACTCGTGAATAGGTTCACTGAAGAAAGTCGAGTCTTCTACAATCTCTGAGCGTCGAGTAGACAGAGAATTATGACCAATTTTCTTGAGGACTTGATTGTTGATCATATTGCCACACTACGTCACTTTGCCGTGTAATAGCTATTTCATAGGGCTGACAAAGAATGACAGTTGCGATTTCAATTTACGGTCAAATCAAATTGACTTGGGTATTCATCATACTTCTGTACTATAACTGAACAGACAGCTGTGCTGCTGGGGAGTTTGTTGCGCCACTTCTTCTTCCCAGCTAAAGGCACTAGGAAGTGGTGAAGGGTGGGCGTTTTTGGGGGACTGTCTTATGTAATTTTGACGTTCGAAAAGTTCTAATTCTCAGCCTAGTGTGAATAAATGACTATTGAATTTTGTTTTTTTTTTTAAATCGAGTTCCCTGACTATGCATATATTTTTTTATATTGTCATCAAGATTTAGAAAACGATCGGGGCATCCCCGACCAAATACAATTCTTTAAAGTGGCGGATATATTCAGAATTTAGGTTGTCTATTGGTATCAGAATATTATTCCATTTATTTAAGTGAATAACGTCTCGAATAATATATATTTCTTCAATCTAAACATAGAACAGTGACATCAAACTGAATAGATAAAGAGTAATTAACATGTGTTTATAGAAGTACATGTAACTAGGCGCCTGCCAGATGTTTTCGTACGACGTCCTTTACTCATATGTTAATTCAATTCATTTATTCACAAACAATTTACATTGTGTTTGAAATATTCTACATGACAAAAAATTACAGTAATTATTATTTATCTTATTATAGTAGTTTATGAAACTGTTGCATAATGAGACGGCTCGGTTTTTAATGTTTTAATACCTAGTTATGTGCAGTTTCATACACTACTTTATCTACTCTCAAACATTGGGATTGAAACAAATACTAAATAAAAAATCAAAGTTAAAGATCAAGAATAAATTAAAAAATCCCACGAAATTCAGTAAGTACTACAAAACAAATGAATGTCGCCTGCACCAGCACATCACCGCACATGCGCTACAGCGGGTGCTGCTGTCCCCCGCCAAAAGTTGATGGAAACTCTTTGGTGATATTATCTTCTTGGATGAGCGCTGTATCGTAATAGAAAAAAAATTGTCTTATAGTATTATTTTGTTACGAGAAAAAGTGTTATAATATGATTCTATTTTTAAATTTCGGTATTCTGTTTATAAAGTATGTCAATATAAACTCGTTTTGAAGTTCATAATTCGAATATTATGCTATGAGAGTAGATAAAATAGTTTATGGGAGGTTCTTGTACTCCTTTCTTTACTTTATGGTAACCACAATTTTGGTTTCCTATTATTATACACTTCATAATATGAAACTAGAACGGTGTAGTCTGTTCCAATATTTGTAATTTTAAAGGATATTATTGTAGTCACTTTGCAACCTTTTTTGAAATTCTTTTTCTTCTCCTATTGTGTGATCATCATTATAATTTTCTTACTGTTCGGGCAGAGGTACCATCTACCAACCCGCACTAGGCTCGCGTGTGTTAGATTACAGCCCACTCCCTCTCAAATAGAGGAGGCTTTGTCCCAGCAGTGGGAACATTATAGGCTGATTATCCTTATAGACCATAGGCTTTTTCTCTGTGAGAGGGAGTGGCCTGTAATCTTCCACGCGGGTCCACTGCGGATTCGTGTATCGTTGGGCTATCATGTCAATGGCATATATTACTTCTGATCTTACCAATATCTTGCTTGTATTTATGTCTAGTGTTTTTTATGTCACTTCATCATCATCAACTGAGTCTATCGTAGACCAATGCTAGGCATAGGCTTCCCAAGTGGTGTTAATACAATACTCCTACCTTCCATCCAGTCTTCCGACATAACACCTAACAGACTTGAATCAGCCGATGTATTCTTCAATATCAATTATGAGGAGCTGACATATTCCAAAATATCCATATAAAATGGGCCACATACTGGGTGTAACAAGATCCATTACTTAGCTATCAACTACGCATTCTATACATTGAACAAAAATAATTTCTGGGAAACGTTAACTTTTAGTTTTGGTGTGACAAATCGCTGTTTACGGTAGCGGTCAATATAATGCATGCAAAACATTGTGATTTTGTGATTCGTAAGGTTGTTATAAAAGAAAACAAAAAAAAAAACAAAGGCGAGCATTACAGTATAATACAGCATATGATGTTGTAACATCTGACATCTCACCTTAGTAATAAGCAACATTAAAGGGGCGGGGCCTCGTCAAGGTTGTTTCTGACAGCCAACTCTAGCACCGCGAGCACTCATTGGTCAAATCAAATAGCGCGCGCTTCTCCAGTTACTTGTGTGTGACACACTTCCGTCCCAGATTATTTCGATGTTTTTAGATTTTGACTCTATTTGCAGGAAAGCGAGAGTAAAGACACATCAAAAATACAACAATGGCGAGGAGAGGTGACTCTCGGTTACGTTAAGCGTCTTTTTACACCCGTTATATTTCATCACACAGACATCGATGACGTATTTGAATTATTTCATATTCTATGTCCTTACATGTAGATAATTGTGCGGTCATTAGAAAATTATTGTTACGTAGATCATGCAATTGTTATGTCAAATCAACCTCCACAAGGTCACCGAGTACGCCTAGTCAGGCATTATTAATCGTAAATACAACCATTAGTCCATCTATTATCTTATTTAGATCAGAATCTTCAGCGTAGACTTCCGTGTGGATTATAAGTCTAGGTTAGTATGTTAGATAAGTTCCGAGAAATAATGGACTATTAGGTTTATTGACAAGTTTTGGCATTCCGAAAAATTTGAGGTCGGGAGGATGGGGATTTCTGATACGTATCCGTACTTTATGTACGGACAGAAAATGCAGAACCATTTCTATTTATTTAAACGAATCCCCTAACCTCTTATCATAATGTTACCAGCTCTAACGGAAATTTGTTATAGCTCTAGTGACAACAAGTTTACGATGAGAGCACTTCTAGTTTGGTCTCACCACAATAATGACCTAGTGAGTGTTAAGCTTTTTACTAAAATTGCCTCAGTAGTTTAAATTCTTAAGAGACGTTATTATTTCATCAGACATCTGCACCAAGATGCCTGCTGAAATCCAGCATCAGTTAACAAGAATATCAACAGCTCTCCAGCAATACGCTTTCACATGTAACGATACATAATTTTCCCGATACGATACCGATACAGATTATTGTAGTAAATAATCGGCGATACCGATACCGATAGCTTATTAAATAATAAACAGAATCACGAATAACGGTGACGTGAAACAGGCACGAAACAATATATCGCTTAGTCAACGCTCAGCAAACTGCAAACACTGACGTTTGCCATGTTGCCATGTCACTAGGAACTCGCTGCGCGGCTCTCCCGCCAGTTTCGCTTGCGACGGAGCGACAATGTTGCGCGCGCGTCGTCGTTTAGCGCACTTTTCGAACTGCTTGATATCGGTTGTATATAATTGGCGATGCCGATATATCGGCATCGGAATCGTTATATCTCTAGTTTTCACGACACAATTCAACCACATTTCGTACTTTTCACGACACATCCGATACGACTGGCTATCAATCCAGACCACATTGTTTTGAAAAGGCCACTACGGTCATAGTAGCAACGTAGTTTAGAAACGTGACGTATATATGACGTAGCCACCATTCATACATGGGAAGCCATAAAGTTAACGTTATTGATTCCGGTCATCTACAATCATCATCAATCTAGTCCATAATGGTACACGTGGCCCTTGACTTGGATTGTCTATGATTAGATATACTGACGTCACAAAGGAAAGAGATTTAATAGACGTGAATGAACTGCGTAATCCTAATAACTGCATAATAATAATTATGACCAAAAGGATCCCTTCTCTCTTGACCAGAGACTAGACTCATCTGAAAAACATTGTCGTAGTGCATCCATAGTAAAAAAAACAGCAAAGCTTTGTCGAATATTCAATGATACCAACATCAACTTCAAGCCTTATACTCCTTATAAGACTTGAAAGCAGAAGTTTTGTTCGATGGGATCACAAACCATCGTGTAGAATGCTGCCGATAAAGATCACTTCTTAGAACATGGGTGTCATGAAAATCTCTAGGTCTTTTGGGAGTAGGAACGCTGACCTCACTGCCCAGCCATTAATTGGGCTATTAAACGTAAAACCCGTAGTTTATTTAGTCCCATCTCAATTTATTTACGGACGAAGTGACTGGTACTCGCAGGGTACTATAATATCGTTGGTTATTGCGGTACAATGTACTAGTCATTGTCCATTTGATGAGCTGGATCAGTATTAGTTTGTTAGTGGCAGTAGCGTGAGGTAGACGATGGCAAATCAAGTGAGTTTTTTTTTGTATCTTTGGCAATTTTCTTTCAATGATTGGACCCTCTCGGGAGGATTCTTACTGTGTGGAAGCATTACTTCTGGTTTTATTTCTTAAAAGTCTTTTTCAAATAGTCCTGTATGTACTCCGACTTTGATCATTTTTTTTTTAGGAAACGGTTTACAGGTCAAAGGATTGTTCACCTAATCGCTACGTGATCGTCTTTTAAAAAAACTTTGTAAAGTAGTATTTTCCTCTCGAGTGCAGAAGCTTTTGTCAGTTACTGGTGCGGGTCAGTTACTGTAGATATGTGTGTTATTTTGTTATTCTTCTATGAATCTAAATTAAGCATTATCCTCCTTATTAATAAACGCGGAGTTAAGGTACAACCAGTATAACCTTCAGATTAACATTCTTTGAGGTTTAAGATTGCCATACTTCAGACTTCGTCGTATTTTGTGTGCATTTTGAAAACATTATTAGTTTACTTGTACCTTAGTATCGCTAACCTTTAATCTGACCATGACTAAACATATTCCAGATTCTCGGATCCAATATAACCAACCTTGAATAGCGATACGCGATAACCCTTAGCAAATACCTACATTCAACCCTATTATATATCTCATCTACATATACGACTTTATTGCATTTCTCACGAGATATCCGACACATTGGAGCGTTCATCTGTATCCAATTTGAAATCGACTGGTCCACATGTTAGACATATAAAGCAATACAATTCCAGTATATGCTGACCTCTCATCGTTTTTAAAGACTTTCCAATGCGAGGTTATTCTGGAAATCCGACAAATCACAATCTTGTTCCGCGTTGCAAAGGATTGCTATTTCGGGCCGAGAGAGATCGGCCCTTGCGAAAAACAAAATATTTCGAATGCGTACTGCATTACTAATGCGAGTATTTCTGGTGAGAGAGAAATTTGGAATATATGTTGTTTTTTTGGGTTGAAATTGAAATGGGTCAATAGTTTATTTCGTGTCTGGTTTTGACTTTGAGAGACATAAATGGTGTGGGTACTTTAATGAATGAAAAGATTTTATCTTTAGTAGTGTTTACTGTTTATATTTCGATACAAGCATTTCTTCAAGTAGATCGGTCAGAAAGAACAAAAACTGTGTGCACAAGTAATAGAGTTCTGTCTTTTCAAATATAACTACTCCATCCTTATCGTTTTACTAAGGTCGCAACTATGAATCATGCAGTTTTTTAATCTTTCTCTTATTTCATCTTTTTCTTCACTACTTACAGCATGTTACAAGTCTAACAGCTTTTCAATATAGCCCAAATTGTTTTAATTTGTAATTATTTAATTTTGGCAGCGTTGTTTTCGAAAAGATCCATAGAAAAAAGTTGTTTACTTAAATAGTGTTCACGAGTGGGGATACTTCGTCTAGTGCCCTTTGTGCAGTCAGCTCCGCTACCATTAGCTTGCCTGCTGGTTACTTATTGTCTGGTTTGGCATGAACTATCATCATTCTCTTGTTATTTTCTTTTCATACTTCTCTATTAGTCGTCATCGCAGTAGTCCCCCCTTTTCTAGCCCTATTATTTTACACATCCATCGTTTCTTTGATCTTTCCCTACTCTTCGTCTACATCTACATTTATACTCAAAACTTTCCTGACGACATTTTCCTTATTCTTACTCATTACATAGTGTTAACAATATAACTACCTAGTTCTTGCCAATACTAGATAATAGTTTTTTATGCTTGTGTGCTTATCTAAAACTGTCACCCAAACTCTATCTTCACATTGTTACGTAGATTCGACGATCGTAAGTCGTAAACTGTGGACGTTAACTAAATAATCGGGTATCCGGAATAGGTCCGTGCCATTGGCCGGCCGGTCATCACTCGCTATTGGGTCAAAGGTTACGACTTCGGGTGTTCCGATTACTTTTCACATTGCCAATATTGTCAACAAGATAGACCCTCTTTAGGTTCGATGAAGTGTTACTTATCTTTAGTTTAGAGAAATATTCTAGAGAGATTATTGGTGCCCAACATAAGCTATATATTGACTATATTTAAGAAAAGGAAGTTTATTTTATTATAAGGGCTATATCACTATATGGAACACGTACATCTTGATGTTGCTTAACGAAAGACAATAGAGATGTTAGATATGTGTTTATAAGTGGTCTATTCGTTATTACATTTGACAATATGCATGTTACAATTTGTAACATTATTGCTATACATCCAACTAGTTATTCTTTCGTCAACTAATTCAGTTGGCAACTTGGTCCTACTTGTACGTATTTTCATAGAATTTTCATTTCGTCTAAGTGTTAAGTTGATCCCACAGTTCACTGTTGACGATACGAACCGCCATATCCCATCAGCCTGTGAACACCCACCTATACACCGTGAAATTTGAATCACAGTTTTGCTAGAACAAACGTTGTTCAGACCATGGTCTACTACAGTATTACAGCATCCAATAAAAAAAAAAACATAATTGGTTTTTAAAAAACACAAAAAAAACAAAGTTTAAAATGTCAAGATTATCGTTACTCCCTACAACACAGACACCACGCATGGGACACAGCATTGTTTACAGGGAAATGTACCTCCATAAACGAAATTTAGTAAGCAGTAGATAATCTTGACATTTTAAACTTTGTCTTTTTGTTTTTTCAAAAACTAATTTATGTTTTTTTTTAATTGGATGCTGTAGAATGGTAGTAGACCATGGTCTGAATAACGTTTGTTCTAGGAAAACTGTGATTCACATTTCACGGTGTATAATTAAAAATAATCGTTATCATGATTATCGTACAGTTTTTCACTTTTAGTTAAGGACAGATTCTAAGGCAGATCAATCTACCTAGTCTTTTCCCAATTGTCTAACCGGATGCAGCTGGATACCAGTATTTAATATGGAGCGACTGCCTATCTGACCTCCACAACCCAGTTGGCACGGAGAGGTCTCGATATGGAAAATAGAACTAATTCACATTTAGACACGCACACCACAGTTGTCCCATTATATTCGAAGTATCGCGAACCATATTCTAAACACACATTTAATTTATCTTTATAGCGTGCCAACCTTTGATTTTCATTACAAAAATAACAAAAACATTTATATAGCTGTCTTTACGACCTATAAAAGTCGTGATGACCTGAAATTCCTTTTACGTGTGTGTCTATGTGAAATGTGAACTTCAATCAGTTCAAACGAGTAGTTGCGAGCTCGAAAGCTGATCCCAATAATTGGGTCCTGAGAGTTTTTCCATCAATTTTGACATTGTTAGTCTAACTGCCTACCCTAATTTGGATAATTTCGTTGCTGTTCGAATTACAATAGTTTTTGTCCAATGTGGATTTCAACATGGTCTTATGAAAGGGCATTATTTCATGAGATCATTTAAGAGACTAAAAGCAACAACTAAACGGTAGTTGTTGCTTTTTGGCCAACATTTGTCCTGTTATCAACAAAACGGATCTCAGACGGATCTGTTATGGAAGACTAGATCTTCTATATCAGATCCGTTTAGGTACTCATAGGTACGTCCTGCCTGTGCCGCTCGTCCCGCTTCGAAAGCGTCTAGAGTTGTGCCATTTCTTTTAATTTTTGGGTTGTTTGATACAGTACGGTGCATCGTGACCAGTTCAGCTTATTTCACATACAATTCAAAACCGCAAAATTTGCCTACAGCTTTGCGGCGTATGATAAGCTCAGCGCAGTGCCCCCATGGCTTAACACACTTTCCATCACATCCGAAGGAATTTGAAGGAAACTCAATCCATTGCTTCATAAATGCTTGTAACAATCGTTTGCTGAACAATAAAAATTACGCAATGAATATTCAAAATGATTTTTTTAATGCTTCATTAGAAAGAACCAGGTTCTTAATACTCATTTACAATCTAGCCTTTAAGACTAATACCTAAGCAATTTTAATCTAACTTAATTTTTTACGTGATACTTATTTTAAAACTTATAACACACAATATATATTGCACTTTTCACTTTTACTTTTTTAGAGTCTGATATAATAGTAAAAAAAAAGTCTGTAGAGTCTGATATAATAGTTAAAACTTATAACACACAATTATATATTGCACTTTTCACTTTTACTTTTTTAGAGTCTGATATAATAGTAAAAACACTTTGTTCATGTGTGGATGTGTGTCATTATTACTATTATTTCTACACTTTTTACACTACACTAACTCAAATGGTTTTGTTCGTTTTAGTCTTCGCACTATGTTTGTATTGTCTAACAGCTGAATTTCCTCAAAATGAATGGCATTGTAATTGTGTACCCCGCAGTTTTGTTTCCAAACAATGTTTAATTTTTATCTTCAACACCAGTGTCCAGTATACCATCATATTAATCGGAACATATTTACCGTACACGTTCGCCCCTCCGATAATCTCATAGAACACATTGCTGTCTTGTGGGGATATTATCATAATCACATTACCCCGATACGGAAGGGGAGTTAAGAGCCCTTACCTAAGTAGGAAGGCAGACTAGAAACGCGATTAAGCTGGTTTTAATCGATTAAGTACGTTGGAATGGAATTCATTATGCAAAATGTAAAACTGAAGAGCTACCCGTGTTAGGGATAAAACGGACAATGATATTAAAACTGCTTCATTGGTCGACTTTACGTAATATTAAATGGATATTAAACTTATTTTTTCAACTGCGAATCTAAAGACCATAGGTATGTACTAACGACTAAGTGTAGACAGAACTTGTTTTATTATCAAGTCAATTAGAGTTGTCAGACGGGACATTTGGTCACTGGGCATTTTTGACCCGATACCTCGAAGTACGCGTCCATTATTGAAATGTGGCTTGTTTTGAAGGTTAAGGGTTAAAATTTCACGGAATTTATTTATTTTAATCCAAATGTATGGGGAAAAAAAGTTATGTAGTTCAACGCAAAACTAATATTGTGAAAAAAAAACTGTTTTACTTCTTAAAAATATTGTAGGTAGGTAACCATTTTCAGGTTTCCTCGGGGATTACTCATAAACTAGTATTTTTATAAATGGATGCTTGGAATAACGCGGGAGAAACTGCGGAGAACAAGATAGAAAACTCCTAAACATTCTTGTACCTTTTTAGGAAGATCTTTGTGCATTTTTGTAAGCATTTTATATATTTAGAAGGATATTGATGTACGAAAATTGTTTTTTTACATTAATTTTTGTTTTGCAAAAAATAAACTTTGCCATACTTTTGAGGAATGCGACTCATATCATTGGGTAGTATTCATGGTCTTAAAAATACTCCGACTAGTTTCGTTAGTGGTCGCTGGTGGGTCACAGGTCCGAAAAAACTGCCCATTTACATTTAGTTGATTTTTAACTGAGCGGAAAACTTGACGCAAAAAAATACGCGAGTTGTCCGCGTTTTTCAGCTTACATCAGGTAGGTAATTTGTGCGCAAGCGCAGATGAGAAATGGGAAGCATAAGCAATGTATTTAAATTAAATAAGATTGCTCTTTAAAAATTTAATGGCTTTCTTGATGAATATATGATCTAATTTTGACTTTTACTATTACTGCTGCTTGGTCGTAATCGATCCACCGTAGGCGCGGGCTTGCGGACGGTGAGCAATGGGTAGCTCGCCGTCCGATAAGGACCAAGCCCGGGTCGACGGCGCGTTGTGTTCCACGCGCGCCTCAAAGAGATGTCAGCAGAATTGACGGGGTCCGTTAGGGCCAATGCCTGCCGGGGGTTCGAAGAAAACCGATAGGGAAATCGTGGCCCCCGGCAACAGAGCAACCGAAGGAACACGGGTGGGTTTTAGTCAGTAAGAGTCTGACATGCCCTCCCGCTCCACCCAGAGCGGGAGAAGTTATTTGATAATTTCCCACCCAAAAAAAAATAAAAAAAAATGGTCGTAATCGATCGTTGTAGAATATCTCAAATGTTTTCTTATCTTATGTTTATAGTTATGCTATAATTATAATAATTACCTATTATCTCTGATCTCGAGTACCTACTTAGCCAAGTCATCAGGTATACACGAGACTTTCGATAAGATATTGATAACTCTATAAATAACAAATATACTAATCGGAGATAGCATGTGTTCTGTTAAATCTTTATAATATCTAAAGAAAACTAAGTTTTTCTTGCCCACTGCCATGGCACTTTTTTGTGATTATCATTTTGAATGCAATTTGTTTGCTGAGTAGTGTTGTTAATACTTATCCGAATTTAAGTTCATACAACGATTCTAAACAATTTGTATTTTTTAGTTTCACATTATTGCGAACAAATACTTATATACATAATAATAATATACAGGGTGGCAGGGACATCGACGCGAAATCTGTTACCATGGATTCAGTACATGATTCTGAAACCCCTTGCGTTGAAAATTTTTGTCAATTATTTTTTTTTTAATTTGCCGTTCCATAGAAAACTGCAATTCCTACGCGGTCAAAATGTATGGAACAGCTGTTTTTTTTTTTAAATAACCGACGAAAAATTTCACCGCAGGGGGTTCAGAATCATCTACTGAATCCATGGTAACAGTCTTCGAAATTTGAAATTTGGCACACAGATAGTTTATAACCTAGATTAACACAAATTATACTTATTATCCCGATACTCCCACGGGATCGAGATTTATACGGGTAAAACCGCGGGGCGCTGCTAATATTTTTATAATCGGATCTATTTTTCCAAAAATTACCATTTATATATTTTTATAGTCCACCACAAAAATACATAACAAAAATAAATCAAACACTACAAAATATACAAAGGGCGGCCTTATCGCTTTCCGCGATCTCTTCCAGGCAACCTTGGAATGGACAGAGATTTGCCTGGAAATAAAATGGGGCTGTCGTTGGTGCAAATACTAAGTATACAATATACTAGAATAGATACACAGATATATACATATCCTAAATAATAGATACATACATACTTACTAAATATATAAGCAACAAAAATAAATGAAGACTAAAGATAATTACGAGAACAAGATCACAACGACAAGTACCATTTACAAACATAAACAAATTACTTTACCTCTTTATTTTACTGTCGAACTCATGACCTTGGTCATATGATAAATCATGTTTGGTGGAATGCAATGAATAAATAAAATCTACGATGTAACAAGCACCCAGGAGATGCCTGTTCACTCTTGCTTCGAAGATTGACGGGTTATTGGTAGAGAGGAACACAGATTATTCGCCGATAACCAAATTATTTTGGGTCACGTAATCCACGTACCATCGTGTTTACCTATCGACGAAACTAGGTTCTGGTGCAGATCCGATTATGTACACATCATTTGATGCATTCCCATCCTTCGCCTTCGTATTTGACCCAGAAAATATTACGGAGCAAATAGTTGGATATTTGTGGAGATAAACACAGGTAGAAAAAAAATGCCGATGTTCGTTAAACCTGTTTATTTCTGACTTTTGAAGACATAGGTATATACAGGATAAGTTTTTATCCAGTGCGCAAACTTTAACACGTGACTTTACTCATCATTATGAACAACTTTTACTATGGGACCAAACCTGAAATCGCGAAAAAATTATCAGCTGTTCCCTACATTTTGACGAGTAATGCGAACATAAATGTAGGGAACAGCTGATTTTTTTTTCATGATTTCAGGTTTGGTCCCATAGTAAAAGTTGTTCATAATGATGAGTAAAGTCACGTGTTAAAGTTTGCGCACTGGATAAAAACTTATCCTGTATAGAGCTGGATCTAAATATATAAATATGTCTAGATAGACAGATAGTCAAAGCTGTAAACACGTCGAAAAAAATATAACCGCTAAATGCACGCAGACTAAAAAACACATTGACAGCACAATGACGTGGCGAGAGTGTAAGACGTAGCTGTCAGCTGTCACGCACACCAACATAAAAAGTTGGCTTGTTTGTTGTAGTTCTTTTGCAGCGCGACACTATCTAGCTGGACATATAAATTATTAAAGGCATTTAATTAATTATCTCCGGGAAAAAAAAAACAGAATCTAATGTGCCTTTTATAGTCGAGACATAATTGTGGTACATGTGTAATTATTTATGGTCAGCATTAAATGCAAAACATGTACAATGGGCAAAAACCATAGCTATGAGTGAAGTCCTAATGATAGATAAGATGGATAAAATAAATCGACGGTCTATTATTCTGACCTATTCCAACCAACAACGATGATCAAAGAGGTTCGGGCAAAATATCCTTCCGTATATCTTTAAGACGCAGATATATGCCAGTGACCTTGAGTGGTTAGCTTGCGTGTTCTGTACTGAGCTCACGCAACGCGTCGTACGTCCAGCCAGCAATAGGACTTGCCCATCAAGGAGCACTGTCCCAAATTACGACGCATTATTAATTAAATTAACAGCGCCCCGCATAAGTCTCGATCCCGTGGGAATATCGGGATAAAAAGTAATGTTAATCCAGGTTGTAAACTATCTGTGTACTAAATTTCATCTAAATCCGTTCAGTCGTTTTTGCGTGAAAGAGTAACAAACCATCTATCCTCACAAACTTTCGCTTTTATAATATTATTATTAGTAGGATAGGATTAATCAAAAGATATTTTAATAAAACCCGTATACTAAAAGATCAATAATTAAATTATCTTTAAAATGGTTAAGATTTAAAAAAAAATACGCTTTATATATATATTGCGTGATTCTCAGTTTTTTATCCGCATTAGATATAACTTTACAAATTAATTTCACTACGTAATATAAAAATAATCTAGAATATTCCTATATTAAGTTATTAAGAAAATGCTCTAATTTAATATATATTTTTTCCAAATCATTAGCACTACTCGTTTAGACGTGATCTTCAGTACAAAATCATTAAAAGTCAGTTATCATCGCCTCAACCCGTATATTCTATAACTTCGTATATTTCCTGTCCAGGAAAAGAATTAGGTCGGCAATCAAGGGATTTCATCTCATCTTTGTTTGAGTATGTCGTAAGAGACGATTAAGGGATTTGCCATTGTGGTCAGGGGATGGATGAGTGGAAGCATCCTCTCGTGCAAAAGGTCCAACTCAAACGAAACATCCCGTAAACTTTTTAATCCACAAACATGACGATAAAGCTGTCTACGTATGAGAGATGTAATAAAAAGTTAAGTAAATAAGAGTAAATAAAGTAAATATTCATTATGGGAAATATTATCCTCTAAATAATTGGCCTTCTGATATACTTAAGTACACTTCTAGGGATCCGTACGTCCAAATGAAAAACGGAACCCCTATAGAATCACTCGTGTGTGTCTGTCGTCTGTCGCAGCCAATTTGCTCAGAATTTAATGGACCGATTGAGTTGAAACTTGGTACACGTATGAATTTCTGTGACCCAAACACCGAAGTGCAACTTTTTCATTAATTTATTTTTGTAAACTGTAGCGTGTGTCATATACACAAAAAGAGGCGCTTTCATATTAGAGAGTCCAATAATATATTTTTTCCCATACATGCTATTTATTATTATCATACTGGTCTATCCTACGTAGAATCGGGTTTATTGTAGATTTGAGACAAAACTAGTTCGACCTTTTCAAATTCAATTCAACATAGCCTGCATAGATTTAACATTTCCCCTTGACAAGATTCTTTCTTCATTACGTCTTCAAGATTAAGGGAACGGTGTTTATCTCTTATAAAATTGCGTTTCTCATTAGGAGAGTCCGTTGGACGTCCCGGATGACGTCACACGGGCTCGGCCGTAATACTGATGGATGATAAGAAAAGCAGTGTTTTTAAAACAAAATGCTGCTTTTAGAAACATTGTTACGCAATCAGGCTACACTTCTTGAAAAGACTTTGAATATTTAAAAAAAACTTGAATTTCATGACTATCTTAGAGAACATGAAAAAGTTTGAACCCCGAATTTATTTCGTCAAGATTGTTTTTAACATGTTTTAGATCAATGGTTTTTAGTCCCATTTCTTTTTTAATTGAACCTATATATGATGAAAACTGTCTCCTGCTAGCCGTCGGTCTCCAAATTAATGAAAGCTCAAAATAGAGAAATTAGGCTATAGCTTTGCGAGTGGGGATACGCACACTGGGTAGTCTGCCCCATTACCAGCTATTCTTACAAACTCGTGCCAAAAAATGTCACATTTGAGAAAAGTATGTAGTATTAAAAATGCAGAAATTTACTTATCATATTTCTGACAGAATGCTTTATGATCGCAGTTTGTTGTAAGTACTTAGACATTTATGTAGCATATTCGATGCTCATTGCAGTGGATGCTAATTAGTTTACCACTGCACCACTTATCCTAATTAGGTAATTAGCTTCCCACGCCTAACATTCTCAAGATGTAGGAATGAGTAACAGCTAAGTGACATACATGCATGAATCACTTGATTGAGGTTGGTATATAAGACCAATTTAAGGGTTCGTTGTGAATTTTATGATGGCCTTTTGATTAAGATGGTTTGCCCACTGACTAACCGTTTAGCGATGGAAGACCTCTCCTCCGGCCAAAAAGTAGTGTAGAATACTTTTGATTCCGTATTTAAGTTGGTTATATCACTACACTGGCTCATCACAACACCTATCCTCTCGTGCAGGCACCGCCACACTTTCAATTGTTTCCCGCCATTCGTGGTGAACTGACAGTTGACATTAGTGACAGCTACCGTGCATACGATAGAGTTTACATATCTATTAAAAATAGATTACAGGTAATTACGGAATGAGCAAAGCGGAAGGCATACTCGTAAATAAATATTATCACACGTCGAAAGTAGTGATAAAGACTTTATTCCGTTAAAACTTACTTATAAATAATCCAACTTTTAACATCCACCCCAGCTTAAAACATATTCAAATTGCTTCTTTAAAAAGATCAGGAATTACTAGAACCTTTTTTCTTCTTCCAGGGTGTATCCTTCATCGGCTGGCATCAGCGGACCCGCTTGGAGCGGGTGCTGATGGTGGTAGCCGCGGTGCTGTTTGTGGCAGTACTCCTGACCATCACCCTGCTGCTGACGATGCGAGGACCTACATACCTGCCCGTACCACCGTGCTATCAGCCTGAGACCAAAGGTAACTTGACTTCCACTATGTCTTCACCTCATGTCGCTCAGCCCCAAAATCTCAACATTCACGAGTGGACCAGAGTCACAAGTAGTGCTAAGTTGTTCCACCTTGTGAAAGACAAGGACAAATATTCAAAATTGATGACCAAACCTTTAATCATTGAAGAAGTAGACAAAGAAGAAGAATAGTTGGCTTCTTCTTTGCTATATCTCGAATCGTAAGAGGATAGCTAATACCATGATAGAAATCTGACAAATCCGTGAATTGTCAAATTCGTGGGAAACACCTGTCCAAGGGCCCCATGAAAATGTGAAGTATAGATAAAAAAAATAAAAAAATATATAAGACGTTTATTTTCTCTACACAAGTTATGTACTTAATGCTAGTATTTGACAATAGTGCACGAACAAGGAGCTAACTTTGTCAGAGACTGGTGCCTGAAGTAGGTTTAAATAAAAACAAACAACACAATACAATAACACACTGGACAATAGACTTTGTTATATTTAGTAACCTGTTCCGCTTAACTATTGCTAAAGAGCCATCAAAAACCCTGTAAGAAATCGACACGTGTTTCACCTTTCAACGAGGCATCCTCAGGATGACGATTGACAGGAATAGTTAAGCGGAACAGGTTACTAAATATAACAACGTCTATTGTCCATTGTATTTTATGATAATAGTTGTAAAAATATTAGCCAGGTTAGTTGCTGAGCTGACTGTCCAGGGTGCCGCTTTTTTTTTTTTTGGTGAACTAGAACCCACACGTGTTCCTTCGGTTGTGCCCTGTTGCCGGGGGCCACGATGTCCCTTTCGGCCCTTATTCGCAGCCCCGGCAGGCATTGGCCCTAACGGACCCCGTCAATTCTGCTGACATCTCTTTGAGGCGCGCGTGGAACACAACGCGCCGTCGACCCGGGCCTAGTATTTATCGGACGGCGAGCTACCCATTGCTCACCGTCCGCAAGCCCGCGCCTACGATGGCCGGAAATCGACTCGCAATTCCCGCCTCGGACGTCTCCTCCTGCGGCGGTTAGGGGCGTGAGGGCGCGAAATTTGCCTCTCCCTCATGCGTTCCGCCTCCTCCTTCGCGAGCTTTACCGCTTCGCAGAAGGTGTAGGGTGCCCCTGATGTACAATCTTCTTCTTTTTCGTGTGGTTTGTGACTAATCTGGTGTCAAAGTTTTAAAGCCGCCCATGGGCCTCTGACTTGGCTTCACAAGCCGTCGAGAAACACAACACAATGATGATGATGTCGATGTACATTTACGTATCGCCACTGGTAAACTGGTGGAGGTTTTTTTTAATGCAGAACTCATAATGATAATTATAGTCAACAATGTTAGCCAAATATACAAACAAAGGAGTGCGTTGATGGCTTGATAGTTATTGTCTGGAACATTAATGATGTCATAAAATTGATTGTATCTATCCGTAACGCTACTATGTCGTCTGTAATAAAATTACACGCGCCAATAAGGGTTATGGCTTTGATAGTCAAATACCTATTTATAGGAGAGCAATCAGACCCGGTAACATCTTACCGACTGGTTGATATTTTTTACTATGAAAACCTTATATTCTTTCACTGACAGACAACACACGCGCATACCTATCCTAAACCGCTCTGGGTCTAGAAGCATGAAATACTAATTCATTGCATGCAGTAAGTTGCTTATGCAGGGAGGCCCGTGAGACGACGTCCAAAGAAAAAAAATCAATAGCATCCTCTCCAAGGGCTTCCCGAAACGCCTCCGTGTTAGCTAGACGGTTTTTTATATTTTTTAGGATATTCTCACTGACTTCAGGACGTTTCTCTTTTTTAATTTTAGTGTCGCTTTTTATTGTAAATCCTTTAATTCTAATCTACGATAGATAAAAAATATTATTTGTCTAACCATCACCCAGTGACTAAAATTTAGGTCAAAGGGAAAATTTTTGCTCGACAAGATTCGTTCTAGAAATTCAAACAAGTGGAATTTTGCTTTAGACCTCGTTACATGGGCGGCCGTGTATTACTAAGAAATAATTATTAAATATTTCCGTCCCATAAAGTAGATGAAAGTTTGTATGGAAGATCGAAATTTTTACCGATCGATGGCAAACACCATTGGGCACATGGCTTGTATTTTATTTATCATTTACCAAGGCGCGGCGTAAGATACATTCGTAGAAGACAACTTATATTAAGTACTAAGGTTACTAAAATATTTAAAAGAAATAACCAAGTCAAAAATAGCTGTTAGTCAGTTAGTTTGTTTCAAGTTAGTCTCTAACAACTTCGACCTTCTCTTTCAGACCAAATTGTGTGCCTCAAAGGGTCCTGCATATACACAGCAAGTGAAGTGATAAGAGCACTGGATGAGACACAGGATCCTTGTGATGACTTCTACGAGTTCGCATGCGGAGGCTGGATCAAGAACAATCCCATTCCTGAGGGGAAATCCAGCTGGGGCATCTTCAGCAAGATCGAACTGCAGAACCAGTTGATTATTAGATATGCACTTGGTAAGTCAACTTGAATTTCAATTACGGTTAGGTAAAATGGTCTTCAGAATAAATTGAGACCTCCATCCATGCCTTAAAGAACTCGTTAAGCGTTTCGGATGGTCTCTAGCCCAAAGTCAGAAAACGTGACAAGCAAATCTTAATTATTAGATTTTGATCAGAAAAAGCGCTTATGCACTGCGTCCTACCCAAATTCGATGAATAAGGGACAAGAAAATTAGATCAACGCAATGCATAATCAATATACCAATGCTACAACGGCTGCTACTGAGAATCGGTGCGTAGTTTCTTGGAGTCTGATCGGACGAAGTACGCCCCCTATAGGTGCTCCCTCTTCGGGAGCATTAGCCTGTAATGTAACAGTTCAGATTCGAGCATTACATCGGAGAGTGAGGAGAACCGAGCATTACAGTGCACAACCAGTAATGATACGATTTCTAACATTACATTCACCGGGCTATTCGCCTGTAATGTAATAGTGGTGAGAACACCCATGATACAATTTGTTACATGAATGCGAATCTTATTGAATCTTGGATTGTTACATTACAGGTGAGTGCTCCGGTGAGCGCCTTAAAAGCGCTCAAACTGGTTCACGGTAGGTCGCTACTCAAATGACACTCGTTCCCGTGGAAAGGGGTTTCCTTCCCAAAAAATTATGTATTTCTGGTTTCGGAAGATTTGATGACGATTTATAAGAAAGCTATGGATGCTGCTTATGCCACCTCCATACCGCAATGTCTTCATAAAATATATCAAGAGACAAGTAAAGACAACGCGCGTCATTATTTTGGTACAAATTCGCAGAAAATTCATACCTATCAGTAAACGCTAATAAACATTTTAATTTCTTGCTCGGTTACCCAACCACGACCGTAAAGATGTCGCCTACGATATCTACAATGACGGGGTTATGACATCAAGATAATTTTCATTGTTGTCATACAATAGGTATATTACCTACTACTTGCGTCATCGTAGAACAAATGCAGAAAAATGCCTACGCGTTGTGAAAAATAGACGTGAAACTAACACGAAGTTAGTTTTGTAGATAGAGCCTTATAAAGATGTGTTGTGTGTACAATATAATATTATTTGTATAATAATGTATCGATGGCGAGATGAGCTGGACTCCTCCCGCAATCGCAGTAGACTGGGAAAATTGGAAAGAGGGAAGGGAGGCCTTTGCCTTTCAATGGGACACCTCAGGCTTATAATAAATAATAATAATGTATTTGTCTATTATTTTAGTTAAAAGTTGGAGAGTTTTAATTTTTCTACCAACTACCTATACAGTGTAACACTACTAACGTTTAGCTCGGAATTAAACGTAAGTCATGTTATGAAAATTAAGAAAAGATCAAATAAATTTAAGTGTCGGCTTCGTACGACGCGGGATGTTCGGGATAGACGGGGTCAGAATCAGGCAGACGGGCAGGCAGGCAGGCAGGTAGGCAGGCAGACAGGCAGCAGGGAGTGCAAACTTAAAACGTATATGGTAACAATACAAATTAAATGCGATTTAACACATAAACTACAATTTTATATAGCAAGTTCTAATATTATGTACCAAAACAGTACCCATATCTAAAGTAAAGAAAACCACATATACAGCGTGTTTAAGAAAGGTGTGGTCATAATAAGTGTCAATAATAGGGTAACTCAAATTGCTTAGCATGATTCGTCATATCGAAAATACTGCTGCATTAATTTTATTTATTTTTACTAAATATATTATAAAGTTGAGGATTAAATAAAATACAATAGACGTGGATATAATATTTAGTAACCTGTTCCGCTTAGCTATTTAGTTCAGCGCTTGTTGTGGCAACACGCCGTGTTCGACTCCGCGACAAGTCAATCGTCATCCTGAGGACGCCTTGTTGAGAGGTGAAACACGTGTCAATTTCTTTCAAGATTTTTTATGGCTCTTTAGAAATAGCTAAACAGAACAGGTTACTAAAGATATCCACGTCTATTGTATTTTATAGTGGATTTCTGCAAGGTCACACCTGAATCAATTAACTATCTTGAGAATTACGAATTAGACAATACGATTTCAATTATCTCGACAGAAAAAAATTACAAAGTTACCTCCAAACCGAACAATAAACTGAAACGAAAATTAGATCATGAAACTTTGCATTATAACTGAACTAAATATAAAGCAGAAACTATATTGTTTTAAATTTCCATTATTTCAGCGTAAAAAGAAATTACCTAAACTATCGGTGCCTTGGAGCCTTCTCCCCGCCGCCCAGTCTCGCTCTCACTCAGCCCGCGAACAGTAGTGTGCGACCGAGATAAAAAGTGAATTTGAGCTGAGGTATTATGGACTCATAAAGGGTGTGGCCAATAAGTGTGGTGTGGTGTGGAAAATAATTTGCCGTGCCATAGATTTGGGTCGAGTAGGTATTGAAGTTTTGTATGGAACGGCTGATAATTTTTTCGCGATTACTGTGTTGGTCCCATGGAAAAAGTTGATCAGTGTGATGGTCGGTACCTCCCACACCTATAAAAATGACCACACCTTTCTGAGACACGCTGTATACTAAGTTTCGGAACTTTGTTTCATCTATATTCACAAGATATTAGTAAACTATTGTAAATTATAGTTAATCGAGTTCTATCGTTTATCGCTTTATGCTAGGTACTTACCTATATGTATGAAAAATTAGATCTCATACATTTTTACTTTGTTCTGATATTACAAAATGGATAACAGAAGTGTTACTTCGATCAGAGGTTTACAGAATTGGTTAGTTGGATAGTTGGTTAGGTACAATATTATAGTATTTGTCTTCAACTAATGTTATTGGCTTCTTCTTAGCGTGTCGATGGTATTTTTGACGCCTACATAAATACGAAAAACTTTATTCCGTCAGTCACAAATTCGAATTTCAAAATACCGGTTTTCATAATTCCGAATGGTTCAAAATTATTAATATAACAACTCCGATTTATCATTCATCCTATTTTTATAATTCAAAAATTTCAATATTACTATTCTCAAAATACCGAGTTTCAATAGATCGAATAATGAAAATTTGAAACATCAAAAATATGAATTCCGATTATTAAAGTACCGATTAATTTGAATTCCGAAATAAAAACTCATTCTCATCTAAAACTATGATTGTTTACTTTTGAATAAAAATATTTTCTTTCGAATAAAAATATTTTCTTTCGCTGGTCACAGTTCTAACCTAACCTAACCCAAATGATTTACTAACAGTATATAGTATCCGACGCAGGTATAGTATATAAGAAGAAGAAAACACAAAAAATAATATTAATACACAAATATTAATAACAAAGTAGACGTTTTTAAATTACATTAAACGTTACTTATAGAATTTGAATGTATATAAACTGAATATTATACTAATTGAATCAGAATCAGAATGAAAATCGGAATGTCGTTTTTCAGACCGAGAACCCATCGAGCATAAATCGCATTTACGACTTTCGGTAAAATAAATTTCGTGATTTTTAAAAATAGACATTATAATTCTTAGGTATTATGAAATTCAGACTTTTGAAAATCGGAATAAAATATTTTGGAGTATTTGGGTGTGCCCATTTTTGACCTCTATGCAGGCGAATTTGTGGAAAAAAAAATATATAGAACCTAGAGGAAAAAAAGCGGGATCGCTTGGCCGTTGGTTTTCTGCATTATTGTTTTGCCCTACCATTTAGGTACTATCCTCTATTAGCAACGCAAACTTCACCGAAAAGGCTTCACGTACAAACTACAAGTGTGAATATTTGTATAGTTTGTTATATTGTTATTATGTGCCTTCATGGGTTTTTGACGTCTTTTCATACGTAATAATATTATATGGTTAGTTAAATAAGAAGTACGATTGTAGCATTATTCTCGTGAACAAATATGGGTAATGTCGTAAGTGAATTTAAAAAAACTTAAAAAAAAAATAACCGACTTCCAAAAAAAACTACAAAGTGAAAAATAACTTTAATTTCGGAAGTCGGTTTTGAATATTCGTTTTTTGTCACCGACTTCCGAAATTAAAGTTATTTTTCACTTTGTAGTGTTTTTTGGAAGTCGGTTATTTTTTTTTTGTAAAATGTTTTTATTTTTCACTTTTTAGTTGTGGTACCTACCCCACACAAATTCGAAAACCACTACCTGCTATGTAAATAACAGTGACTGGAACTTATCATATCATCCACATACTAAGTGGGAAAAAGTACGTATTATTGAAGCTAACTCAACAAAATCGAAGCAAATTTAATAAAATTTATATGGGACCACATCGAGAGCATACCCTTTCAAACAAAAAAAAAAAAATATTTTCAAAATCGGTCCACAATTGACGGAGAAATCGGCGGAAATACATAAAAAAAAAAAAACAAACATACGCGACGAACATATATAACCTCCTCCTTTTTGGAAGTCGGTTAAAAACCGGCCAAGTGCGTGTCGGACCACGCACAATGAAGGGTGCCGTAATTGGAATGAATCTATCCCAAGAAGCTTAACAGTGTAGTTGAAAAACATATTCTCCCATACGGAATGTATGGGAGAACACGTTTTTGCAACTGCAAATGTAAGTTGGTCGAGTATTACTCGTTAACTTGTAGAGCCTACTTAGCTGTGGTAGTTTTCTTTTTAATTTCGTTTAGGCATTGCGTACATTAACTAGGCAAAGTATATAATGATAAACGATACATTAAACATTCTATACACCGTGATATTTTAGTCGTCTTACAAAAGCAGCTCACTTCATGTATCCAATGACTACCAAACATTCATTAAAAAAAATTGAAATACGCCGTGACATTTTAAGTGTCTTACAAAGGGCCACTCAATGTATGATGCGTAGTTCACATGTGGCAATTTAGATGCCGCCACACTCTCATATTCAGACTATGCCATTCATATTGACACTTTTTTTTTTTTTTGGGTGGGAAATTATCAAATAACTTCTCCCGCTCTGGGTGGAGCGGGAGGGCGTGTCAGACTATTACTGACTAAGACCCACCCGTGTTCCTTCGGTTGCCATGTTGCCGGGGGCCACGATCTCCCTTTCGGACTTCTTCGCAGCCTCGGCAAATTCATATTGAGACTTGTAACTGGCGAAATAATAATATTTTTTTGTTCCAAAAACAGTAGGTATTACAGTTATTTTTCACCTGTTATCGATATGAAAATCTGTACAATACTTAGTACCTTCACTTTAGTAAAAAAGATCACCTGTTTCCTGGCTACT
The DNA here is from genome assembly GCA_949152395.1 of Agrochola litura. NCBI lineage: Eukaryota > Metazoa > Arthropoda > Insecta > Lepidoptera > Noctuidae > Agrochola > Agrochola litura. The sequence continues at coordinate 8,586,457 of OX424515.1, forward strand.
AGTTTAGGAGACAGGCCTTACCATTTCGAAATGTCGGTTTCCTGTGAACCTTTGCCCTTTGTCTAAATACTCAATAAATCCTTCTTATTTTTCCCAGAAAAAGTAAACATCTCAAACACAATCGACGCGGAAGCGAAAGCTCGTATCTACTACGACGCCTGCATAGACACCAACGAGACGATTGAGAAGCTGGGCGAGAAGCCCCTCGTAGCCGTGATCAAGCAGCTGGGAGGCTGGCACATACTGCCCTCCACCATGACCAAGCAGAAGTGGGACCTGCAGAAGTTGGTGCAGGATGTGCAGAACACGTAAGTTTAATTAATTATTACATAATTATGTTAAAGTCAACTTGGAAAAAATCAAAGTTAGCTTAGCCAAAGTTAAAGTCAACTTGGCAAAAGTCAAAGTCAACTTGGCCAAAGTCAAAGTCAACTAACTTGGCCAAAGTCAAAGTCAACTTGACCAAAGTCAAAGTCAACTTGGTAACGTTGCAATCCCTCAAGATATATTTATCCACCGTCGGCGGGATACAAATAAAAAATTATGAAACACTTTTGAAAAACGTCGGGAAACTCATCATTTTTGGCGGCTTTCGCAATTACAATTTTGTCTTAGGAAAATTGTTGCAGGATTGTTAAGACAAAGACATTTATTCGTTGGATATGGTACATAAAAAGTTGGTAAGGTATAATTATATTCAGGACACATCCGCCGCTAAAAGCGGCATACGAATATTTACATTTACATAGTCATAAAACCTAATTTATATACTACTTAAACTCTAATAACAATACAAAGACATAAAGATACATTTAAAATTTAAATAAAACACATCAACAACAATATTTGTAGGTATTATAAAACTAAATAAATTAATCAAAAAAATCTTTAGTATATAAAAATAATTTTGGAGAAGCCATGTTTTTTTAGTTTTATATTGTAGTAGTTAAATGGTTGTTCTCTTATTACTTTTGGAATATTATGCTGTTACTAAATTGGTTTTTTAGCTTGGTGGGGTGGGTCCCTTTTGTAAATCAAGTGTTTTCGGTTACTGTGGAGAAGAAGTGTGAATTTTTCCTAACAAATATGGCTATTTCTAAAATATAAATAGAAGCTAGCGTTCAAACCTTTAACTTTTGAAAAATTGGTCTACAACTCTCATATGGAGGTGCCCCAGTTATTGCTCTCAAGCATTTCTTTTGCGCTATGAAAGCTCTTTGAATATGAGACGAGTTATTCTATAGGAGTAAGCCGTACATACCTCAGTACTGACGCTTTTTGAGTGAAGCTTCTTCATTCGCTGTTTTACGTAATTCTCTTAGTGCGTATAAAAATCTGTTTATTGTTTTACATAAGTTTTCAATATGTATTCCCCAATTAAAATTTTTCTGTCTGTCTGTCTGTCTGTCCGCGGTCTAGCTCCAAGACTGTTAGTACTAGAAAGTTGTAATTTGGCATGGTTATACATATTAATCATGACAACAAAGTGGTTTTTTTTAGTGTACCCCTACACGTAAAGTGGGAATCTTTTTTTTTTTTTTCTATCCCTTTGTGTGGGGTATCGTTGGAAAGGTCTTTCAAAAACATTGTGAGTGTGTTAAAACCATTTTTGAATTCAGAGATCCGTTTGCGAAATATTAAGCTTTAAAGTGCAAATTGTTGTTAGAGTCAAGTGTCCCCCCCCCTGCCAGCTAAATGGTTGGTTTTAGATATGTGAAAAAGTTCACGGCACTAAATGAACTATGTATCTATCTATCTATTTAGCCAATTTATTATTTCGTTGATAGTTTGATTTACTTCTTGTTGATGTAATGTTTTATTATTTTCCGGTATTATTACTGACACGTCATCTGCAAATAGTACACATTTATGGCTTGTTATATTTGGTAAGTCATTAATTTATAGAAGGAAGAGAAGAGGCCCAAGGATGCTTCCTTGGAGTACTCCAGACCCATTGTGTCTAAATAGGGATTTGTAAACCATCACAATAAGTTTATCATTTAACCGCGATATTTCAACACACTGTTGTCTATTGCTGAGATAACTTTTCAGCCATTCTATGTAAGTATGTTTCAAATAGATTCTATTTTTATTTCAGATTCAACCTGGGTGGTTTATTTAACTGGGCTGTAACGGAAGACGACCGCAACTCATCGAAACACGTCATTGTGGTTAGTACTTATTATTAGTTATATTACTTGTATGCACAATGCACGTTGTGGGAGCCTTCAAATTATGAGACTCAATCACTAGTCTTAGTTTCCTTGGAAACCTAAAACGGCCACACAGAAGGGACGTGAGACGAGGACTGAATAAAGTTATTCTTTATACAAAATGTATTAACGCGGTCTGGGACAAGACATACAGAAAGAACAAGACGCTTTTTTTTTTGGGTGGGAAATTATCAAATAACTTCTCTCGCTCTGGGCTGAGCGAGAGGGCGTGTCAGACTCTTACTGACTAAAACCTACCCGTGTTCCTTCAGTTGCCATGTGGTCGGGGGCCACGATCTCCCTTTCGGACTTCTTCGCACCCCCGGCAGGCATCGGCCTTAGCAGACCCCGTCAATTCTGCTGACATCTCTTTGAGGCGCGCGTGGAACACATCGCGCCGTCGATTCGGGCTTGGTCTTTATCGGATGGCAAGCTACCCATTGCTCACCGTCCGCAAAGAACAAGACGCTGGCACGTCGCTTTTCCATCTGCATACTATTGCCGCGTCTGCGTCCAGTTCTCGTCTCACGTTCGTCTCTGTGGCCCGCGCCTGAGGAAGCATTACGTGGAAAACCTACAGGTTATAATAGATAATTGAAATAACTATTTGAACAACAAAGATGCAATTGTTGATGAACATCATTTAGAGAGTAAGTTTTGAAGATAATCCACTTTGAATCAATATTCCGATATTCCAATCTGTGATAGTGATCCCGTTTTAAAAGTCACCTGTAGGGTGAGATGATAGGTAGGTATCTACTTCTTCCTCTTTTCGTGTGGTTAGTCGCCGCCCATGGGCTGCTGACTTGGCTTCACATGCCGTCGAGAAATATCTCTCGGGCATGCCGGTTTCCTTACGATGTTGATTTACTTATATGTCATCAAATACATTTAAATTGTATGTAACGAAAACAACAAAAACCGAGTGCCTAAATATGAGGGTTTTATTTGACCAATATTCAGATTCGGCCCCAAAGTACGTCAGTTCTATTATTTATCTATTCTGTGTACAAAGCTGCACCAAATAACATAATTAAATACAGTACCTTAATTGCGTAATACACTTTAAATCATTTAAAATGATCGAAAAAAAAAATCTGTTCAACAACGTAAATAGCGCAACGAATGTTGTTGAAATGTCAAAATGAAAGCTATTGCCGCTGTAAGTTTGTTACGCAATATTACCCTGCAGTACTACCCCTTTCTCATATCATCTTATTTAATATTTCCAGCTCGACCAAGGTGGTCTAAACCTGCCAACTAGAGACAACTACTTAAACAGAACTGCTCATAAAAAGGTCCTCGATGCATACCTAGACTACATGACGCGAATATGTGTCTTACTAGGAGCAAATAAAACTGAAGCGAGAAACCAAATGAACAAAGTCATCCTATTTGAAACGGAACTGGCTAATATCACCACCCCCTCTGAGGATAGGAGGGATGAAGAGGGGTTGTATAACCCGTATACGATAAGACAGTGGCAGAAAGAAGTGCCTTTTGTTAATTGGACTATGTTCTTTAATGATGCTTTTAAGTTGGTGAATAGGACTGTGAGTATGTTTAGAATATACCTATATGTCGCAGTAAGATGGTTATAGCCGTGATAAAACTGAAACAATGGATACAGTACATGATTCTAAACCACCCTGCGTTGAAATATAACTATATCAAGGCAATGACCACTTTACTGTGACATATGTATATTATGTTGACATATTTTGTTATGTTTTATAAAGAAAGAAAAAAAACTCCATGTTTTGTCAAGTCGCTTGTTATAAAATAAATATAGGTTTAGTAAATTAAGGTTGGTGAGCGATATTACCCGATCGATAGGGTAAAATCGCTGTTGCGGTGTCGAATATCGCACAGGATCAGATTTCGCATAGCCTACTGATAAAAGCTGGACAACCGAGTTCCTCTTTATAAACGCTTCTATGATGCTGGAAAAATACAGTCTCAATTAAAAAACCAAAAAAAAAACATCTAAGACTTCTATAATATAAGCCCTTCGATAATTTATTTTTATAATGTTTTTTATAATTGTGTCAATGTGATTTTCAGATACCAGATACGGAAAGAATAGTAGTATATGCCCCGGAGTACTTCAAGAATCTCACAAAAGTCATAAAGAAATACAGCAAGACTGAAGAAGATCAAAGGTAAGTTCTCTCGCCAATATGGAGACCATCCTACCTCATTGGTCTGGTCGCAACCACGACCGCTGAAAGTGTAGACTGATTTCTGAGTCGGGTTGCAAAGTGTTGCTGGGTTTCCGATAAGAAAATTCTTAGTAGTACAGTCCGGTGTTCTAATCTGTGCCCGATTAGACGCATAATGATCTTCCACATCCTTGGGCCTGACTGATATACCTGAAACTCTGCCTATCTCTTCGGTAAATACAGCCGCGGCTCATGGTCGTGATGTTATGTCATGTAATCCAGTTTTTCCTTTCCAGAACTCTAACCAGCTACATGATGTGGCAAGTCTCGCGCTCCCTATCGACATACCTCTCTAAATCCTTCCGCGACGCCACCAAAATCCTGAGGAAGGCACTGTTCGGCTCTGAGGGAACCGAGGAGTCTTGGAGATACTGCGTCACTGATACTAATAATGCTGTTGGTAAGTAATTCGTTGTTTTTATGTTAATTAACTAAGGGATTATGGGTGCCCTGGAATATTAATTTACCAAAAGGTAAACGTAACAAAAACTAAATCCAGCTTGTATTGAGTAGAGATAGTCGTGGCTTTCCATCGTGTCTGGGTGGCTTAAGAAACATTGTTTCTTAGGTCTGGTCAATTTTTTGTCAGCCGTTTTCATTACACAATGTCTACAAGCAATTAGCCTAGAGACCGATTTGTATACCTCGTTACGACGCAAAAAGTGACTTCACCGCCTAATAAGTTATCACTACTACTTGAAATGGCTGGCAGAGGCTCTCCCTTGAGATTACGTGAGCTTCACCCCTATATGCTGCTTAAATACGTGCTTATCAATCCTCAAAAGCCTAACAGTCCCATTTTCCCTCCAGGTTTCGCAGTAGGAGCCATGTTTGTCCGAGAAGTATTCCACGGTGAGGCGAAGACCCAAGGAGAGATAATGATCAACAACATTCGGAACGCGTTCAAGAGGAACCTGAAGAACTTGGACTGGATGGATGCGGAGACCAGGAAGGCTGCTGAGATTAAAGCTGACGCTATTACTGATATGATTGGTAGGTTCTGGGGTAAGCAACTGTGCGAGTTTCCTGATGGGGAGCTTACACAGCCACTTTTAAATTGTCACCAGATTGACGTTTTTAAACCATAAAGAAGGATTTGAGGAGTCTGAAATTGGTCACTCATCAAGCTAAATATTCCAAGACAATTTTTAAGTTTCTTGTTTATATATACATATGAAGATTCAAGACCGGTAATTTTGTGACAGTTTTGTTGAGCAAATGATTATTTAAGAGCAAAATTTTGAATACTGCAGCAATACCGATTTTAGTCGCTAAACCACATTGCTGTCGCGGTTCAAAGGCTGTGATGCCGGTAAAATTATTATCGTTTGATAGCCTTCAATTTTGTTTACAAGATTGGCGTCGCATCTACAATCTCCTCTCAGCTAATCACATTTACTGAATGTATATGTAAAAACCTACCGTTTACTCCAGGTTTCCCGGACTACATTCTTCACAAAGATGAGCTGGACAAGCAATATGAGGAACTGGAAGTAAAGCCCAACGAGTACTTCGAGAACAACATAGCTTTCAACGTGTTCAGTCTGAAAAATGACCTCAATAAACTGGATAAACCTGTGAACAAAACTAAGTGGGGTGAGGATAATATCTCAAAATAATTATTTAATCTCTCGGTTTTAAATGGTTATGAGGGAAAAATCATCAACCTTCTCCAAGTCTACGTGATGACTGCAAATATTACCCTACTGCCATTTATCATTTAGGAAAGCCTGTGGTTGTGTGACTTATTACTACCGAGGAGTATATGTTATGGAGTGGTCTACCAAAAGTACCAACTCAAAGACGCAAAGTTCAGGGGCATTTTTGTTCAATCTGTTGACCACACAAAATGTATGAAGAAATAAACCTCAAAATCTGACTTATTTCCTCTGATCCAAAAACTACCTCAAATCTTCACATATTTTTTTTATTGTTGAAACGACATAAATCCAAAGAAGACAGTAAGCTTTTTCTAAAACAATTCAATCAATCAATCTGCATAACCTTTTCTCAACTATATTAGGGTCAGCTTCACGTCTAACCGGATGCAGCTGAATACCAGCTGAAAACGATATTTTACCTGGAGCGAGTGCTCGCTCCATGTAAAATATCGTATCGTATTACCCAGTTACTATAGTCAGATATGCAGATATCTGACCATAGTAACTGGGTAATATAATACTCATTTGTAAGACTGGTTGTCACACTTTCGGGCTTCTGATGACCCGTAATGACTGTCAAAGATCCACGAATGATAACGGCTTAACGTACTTTCCGAGGCACAGAGTAGTCTTGGTATGTAAAGATGGTCACCCAACCACGTAATAACCTCGGCAACCGTAACTTATCCTGATGGATCGACTCGTGCGGCTGTTATTACTTAGTCACGAACTAAGTGTGATTTTGGAAACATTTTTAAAGTGAAACTTTTATTACATCGTCTCAAACTTTTTCGTCTGTGTGTTGCATGTCGCGTGACGGGCGGCCGCGGAGTAGGGATAAAGTGAAAGGCGCTCGTCAGAGCAGCCAAGGCCAATATGGCGGCGCCTATAGTTCGCTTAAAAGTTTCACTTTTACCGTGGTTTCATAAAACCACACAATCCTTTTTTTTCAAAACCATGTTTCTTTTCAGGCATGACACCATCAACAGTGAACGCATACTACACACCAACTAAGAATCAGATAGTCTTCCCTGCCGGCATACTTCAGCTACCTTTCTACGATGGAGACAACCCCAAGGGAGTCAACTATGGTGCCATGGGAGTGGTGATGGGGCATGAGCTGACACATGCTTTTGATGACCAGGGAAGAGAGTATGACAGGTGAGAGTAATTTGCCAAGTAAAGGTATTATTGCCAAATAAAGATAATATTGTCAAGTATAGATATCATTGACACCAGCCTTTTGGTGATATTGCCAACTGAAAGTAATATTTCCACCTTTTGGTAATATTGCCAACTTCAGGCCATCTTGCCATCTTCAGGAAATATTGCCATCTTCAGGAAATATTGCCAACTGCAGGCAATATTGCCAACTGTAGGTGATATTACCAAATGTAGGTAATATTGCAAAAAATTTGTAATTATACAAACTGTAGGTTACATCACCACCTGTAATAATAACCCCACCTGATATTGCCATATTAGGGTAATAATGCTACCTAAGGTTGCCAATATTGTCATAAAAGGGTAATATCGCCGGCCACGGGTTTTAGTAACTCAATGTATTTTTCTTTCATCAACAGGTTTGGAAATCTAAACCAGTGGTGGAACAACGCGACGATAGCCAGATTTAAGACGCGAGCAAAATGTATTCAGGAACAGTACTCAAACTACTCAGTGGAGGGACAGCGACTCAACGGGAAACAGACACTTGGTAAGACCTCATCATGAGTAAGTAGGTTTAGGGCTGCCAATGGAAGACATGCCAAGCGAGCACAGCACAACAGTGGCGGGTCGCAGCACCCTTTCCTTGTTGGCACTCACGCCATAATTTAAATTAAAAAAAAAAAAAAAAAATTTGGCCGTCACGGGACGCCGGCAGACGTTCAAAATTGATGGTTTTAGAAATAATTTATAATTAACGAAAACCAACAAATAAATATGGAGAACAAAGAAATATATTTTTCTGGCACCGTCGTGCCCCGTCGGGCATGATGGCATAAGAGAGCATCATGCCGTTTGCCGTTACGACATACGAGTCGGTTTTACTCCCATGGCGTGTTCATATCAAAAAGCTAAAAGGGAATTTGGAGACCGAGACTCCCCGGAGAATACAGTGCTACAAGGATCATTTGACATTTGGTGATTGACATTGACAGGGGGGTTGGTAGCGCTTCCCCCTAAACCTGTATTGTTATGGGTTGCACTAAGGTAGCCCGCGAAATTCAAACGTTCTTACGTTTTTGCAATTTGTATCGCTGTTTTACTTTCAAAATTATATTTAATGGAAATAAGATTATTTCGTGAAAAGGTGTTAATTTGCAACAATTATAATTTCGAGGGGCTACAGTGAAGGGATCAATATAAAACTATGCATGTATTTCAGGAGAGAACATCGCTGACAACGGAGGCTTGAAGGCGTCATTCCACGCTTATTTAGATCACGCCAAGACTGCTCAAGTGAATCTTACTCTACCGGGATTGAAATACAATGATCGACAGCTGTTCTTCATTTCTTTTGCTCAGGTAATTTAAATAAGAACCTCCTCACGTGGCTCAGTAAGACGAGCTCGTGGGAAAGTAAGAGGAACTCGTGGCTAAGAGGAGCTCGTGGGTAAGTAAGAGGAGCTCGTGGGTAAGTAAAAGGAGCTCGTGGGTAAGTAAAAAGAGCTCGTGGCTAAGTAAGAGGAGCTCGTGGTTAAGAGGAGCTCGTGGGTAAGTAAGAGGAGCTCGTGGTTAAGAGGAGCTCGTGGGTAAGTAAGAGGAGCTCGCGGGTAAGTAAGAGGAGCTCGTGGCTAAGTAAGAGGGGTTCGTGGGTAAGTATGAGGAGCTCGTGGCTAAGTAAGAGGAGCTCGTGGCTAAGTAAAAGGAGCTCGTGGCTAAGTAATACCAGCTGCTTAGGCCGATCCATCAGGTTAAACCACGCTTGCCGGGGTAGGTCCGTGGATTGGTGACCATCTTTACATACCGAGACCCCTACGTGCCTCAAAAAGCACGTTAAATCGTGGGTCCCGGCTGTCATTTGTAGATCTTTGACAGTCCCCAGACCCACAAGTCTGACAACCAGTCTTACCAAGGGGTATCATGTTAGCCAGTAACTGGGTTGTGGAAGTCAGATAGGCAGCCGCTGCATGTTAAATATTGGTGTTCAGCTGCATCCGGTTAGTTTGAAAGTCAACCCCAACATAGTAGGGAAAAGGCTAGGCAGATGATGGTATAATATTCTAGTATTATGTTAAGGAGCGAACCCATTGAATAATTTTTCGTTAATAGTGCAAAGATTGGATACTTTTGCGAGAGCTAATAAAATAATTTTTTGCAATTTTTAGCCTTTTTCTATAATTATATTCCTATTTAAATGCTGTCTATGTATTCCAGGTATGGTGTTCAGCAATGACAAAAGAATCCACAAAGATGCAGATAGAAAAAGATGACCACACGATCGCGAAGTACCGAGTCATAGGTCCCATAGCCAACTTAAGGGAGTTTTCCGAAGAGTTCCACTGCCCTATAGGGTCTAAAATGAACCCTAGTGACAAATGTGAGGTATGGTAGAGGTCTGAATAGAGGTTCAGTAGCGGTCAATAAGTTTTGTCGGTAAATGAGATAGACGGGTCAATTTTGATGAGATTTTGAATTACGTGTCCCGAGTAATAGTACTGCTACTCGGGATTTACTTTGACCGAGCCGGATTAGGTAGTCTTGCAAAAGGTTCCTATATGAACAATTATAAAATAGAATATAATAGTGTGTCAGCATTATGTCAAGAAGAGTTCATTTTATCTTAAAATGTGACGCAATTGGTAGCACTGAATTTTGCAGTCATATGATTGGTAGTACTGTTCTGTTAGTCGCCATTTTGAATTCTATTACAATGAAACTAAGCTTGACAAGCAATGATGCCAACATGGCGGCAAGGGACAAGTTATAGTGAACGGTCTGTAGTGCAATTGAACATTGCTTAGAGACCTATTAAAATGAAAAATACATTGGCCCGTCTGTTTCATTCACCAAACTAGTCTTTATTTAGGACGGAGAAGTAAGAATGCATGCGATTTTCCGCAAAAGAATTACGTTTGTAAACGTAATTTAAAGGTGGAAATAAACGTTTTCCATTGGACGATGACTGGCGTCGCGACATATAGCTTATCACCGATTGGCCGGAGAGCGTTATATTTCTTACTGCTTCGTAATATTTAGGGTTGCCAATCCAAAAAAAAAAAGATATTTATTATGGGTACTGTAGTATTATATGAGCTTAGCTGTTGTGTAACACGGGTATATGAGTTATTAGTACCTAACGCGTTTATATGGAACTAAATAATTTTATACATATTGGGTACTAGTGCGGGGGTTAGTTAGAATTAACTGTTAAAGCCTTGTACACACTATACAAAAATCTATACATTTGAATTACAAATAAATTAAAACTTTTTAATTGAAAAATGTATACATCAGTGTGGACAAGGGTTTAAACATAGTACAATAACAAACATAATAAATAAAAAAGAAATAATATCAGTTGATAAGCAGCAGTTACTCGGTGATATCAAGTGGCAAACGTTCACCATGATAATCACTGTAGTTTCTGCTTAGGGCGCTTTCTATTGTGGGAATTGTTGCAGCGTGAACATAGAATATGTTTCAACGGACCTTTGGAAGAGGCAACATAATAACGTAAAAATTTAACAAAAAGTTATGCTATATGTTCCATGACGAATTAAACATTTTCTTGCGCTCGAACGTATTTAGGTTCCCGCGGACAGACGCGACACCACTCTGGTTGAACTATTTCTATGAAAACTTCATGGAAATTGTTCTGCCGGAGTCTCGTCGCGCCTATCTGAGAAGCTTTTATGTGTTTTAACTTGAAGGTACAGTTAGCGTCAGAAATAAGTGTCATTATTTTCAAATATCTATTTTAACAGGAGAAATATATTTAAGTGAATTTGCATCAATGAAGTTCATCAGAGTTTTGCAGCTTCGATTGAGCCATGGAGCCACTAAGTAGCGCTGCAATATTTCTAAAATTCAAAGCACTCTAAAGCCACAAGGATTTACATAGTATGAAGATAGCTGTTAGTAGGTGCCTGAATGCTTTGATAACAGACTGTAATATAGAATGACGTATAATTACAAAACTGTGTTAAAATATTGTTCTTTAAAATATTGATAAATTAAAATACAATATAAAATTTACAATTTATCTGTATTTTAACTAAAATCGAGAAGTCCCTGGGCAATTCTGAGTCAGTTGCAGTCCCAGATGGAAAATAATATTCTGCTCGATAAATAAACTATAAATAAGTTTCCTATTTCCTCCTCAACATTTGTATTTTCATGGTGTGTTCAAATTTACACTTTATTTTTCTGGTTTTAGGGTACATAATTCAGATCTAATTAAATCTCGCATTGTATTCTCTATATTCCTTAAGAAATTAGGTGTTTAAAATGTAAAATTACTCTACATATTTATTTTATATTGTATTTTTTAAATTCTTGTTTTTTTTTACTGCTTATGCGTATCATACGAGTTTATAATTCCAATAATTTGGATTTTTATGACAAGAGTACCTAATCAATTTTATTTTATTAATACTAATGTTGTTTTTTGTCCATCTAACTACTTTAAAAGTCGGGGCGCAAACAAAATTATGTTTATTTATTAATTTTTGTACTTTTTCATGTATAAATTTAGGCGGTTCCTGTCTCCAAAATGTAACGATTGTTTCGTCATGTACATACTATATAATTTAAGTTTAAGTTGAATGTTGTTTATTAAAATGTGCAATGTGTAGACATAATGTACTTATTATGTAAAGTGAATCGTAATTTTAATAGTGCCATCTATTAGTTTCAAACGTCAACTAAAGTCTCGTATTCGCTAGGCGACCAATCGCGAGACATTGATGTTACTAGCGAGCACAAAGCTAGCAACATTAGGCAATATTGTCAAACTCAAACCATTTATTTCGATTAAATCAAATATAGGCGCTTTTGTATTGTGAAGGAGTCGATCAGTCAGAAAGATGAAGCTAGTTGCCAATTTCAAAGCGTTCCTACATTACTCGACTACTGTCGTTGTGATATTACATTGCAAAAATCCCGAGACATTGGTCGCCTAGCCTAAACCAGTCTTAAATTAGTTCTGTAGACAGTTTTATAAAAAGATGCTGGTCATTTTTGATGTTTTATGAATAATAATCATGCTTTATTTTTATCTTTTTATAATTGTGTGATATTTATGATAATGTGCGTGTCAGTGTTTTCTTAGGTACAGTTGGCGTCAAAAACATGTGCACGGTGAACTTTTGAAAAAAAAAACAACAATCATTTTTGTTTTTCTATTTTATTATTTGTGCACGTGCACAGGTTTTCGGGCGAGTTGTACAAAATATATATTTTTGTATATTTTACATAATCTAATTTTTATTTTATCGATGTTTTGCTTTAAAATGTATGTTAACCAGTAGTTATAGATAGCTATTTGTGTGTATTTTAAGAGCGGGAGTACAAATAAGTGTGAGTTGTCCGATGTTGTTACCAGAGCCAGAGCTATGTTTGCTTAGCAAAATGAATTATCCACGATTTAGAAATGTGGACTTTATGAGCAAATTATATCTATAGTTATACCTTTTTCCTGTTAATCCAATCAATCTAAATTAAATTACAATATTCGGCTTTGACATATTTGGTATAACTCCCTAATGGGATAGTCGTGCAATATAAAATCATAGCCAACTGGTAAAAAGATGATATTGAAAATGGCGGCAAAATAAAATAACGTAAGATGACAATAAACTTCTTGTCTCTCGATATCCCCTTTATAAAGGAAACAGTAAATTAAATAACTTTTTATATTTGAGATCACATTTAGTCCCATACAATCACATACTTACTAAGCTTTACATAAAAACATTTATTCATATTTAATGCGACGTTATTTAATTCAAATGACTTAGGTAAAAAAAATAATGTTTTAAAATCTAATATGAGAATATTTTGAGCATAAAATCAATCACAAAATATTTTAAAATTTCCATACGGGTGCTTTAAGACGATACGATATGGTCCGGCTGAAGAACTTACCGAAAACTGAGCGGATGCAACATAATTATCAAAAATAATTAAAAGAAATTAAAATCGACTAAAGAAACAAAAGGCCAAATCGTTTCTTCTAAAAGTACTTTAGATAACAATTCCATATCATTAGAATTTCTTAGATTGTGACCAAAATAGTTTTAGCTATTTGTAATATCCATGCCCATATAGACCTGAAATAATTTAGTTTTTAGTATAAATATTAAACAAATAACTTCCAAGTAAGTAACCAAAAATATGTAACAGTATTAAAATGAAAATTTCAATACGATTTCAACAGCTCTGGTGTACAATAGCCTATTTTTTAACAACACATAAACTTGTTTGAAGTATGTGGAAGTCTTAAACAAATATGAACAAGTCCTGTGGTTTCAAGTTTTGTTCCACCAACGAATTCAGTTGTAGAAGCATCTGGCCACCACAACTCAATTCCTGGCAGTATTTTTTTCATTTACGAGCAACAAATGTCGATTTATAGCATCTTAAAATTTGAGCAAAATATTAAGTGTAATAAGATCGGAACAAAACTAAATCTAAAGATATGAACTCTAATCAAAAGCTAAAAGTGGTTTATCGAATAATTTTTAGTTAATTTTGATGATTTACAGCTATAGAAATCGAGAATAAGAAATCGACAAGTGGTTCATCTTTCAACAAGGCATCCTGCGCAGACTGCGTTCAGCGCTCGATGTGGCAACACGTCGTGTACGGGTTCGTGACAAGTCAATCGTCATTTCTTTCAGAAGTTTTTTATGACTCTTTAGAAATAGCTGAGCGGAACAGGTTAATGTAAAAAGTGAGTTTTAATGAATTTTGTTGCTGATCGTACCTATAGCTGTGTATAGAAAGATATTGGTTTTAATGCGTTTGATTCTTAGGCTATTGTGTACCAGAGCTTTAATATTAGCAGTATTATAAGCAGAAATACATTTTACGCAGCTACATAATGATAAGATTGCCAAAGTATATCTTATAAAATTAGATTTTCGTTTAATTTTAATACATAGTCACAAAACACTTACATTCGACCGAACAACAATGATTTTATGTGTTAATGACTGATTTATATTTATTTTATTTGTCGAATGTTCTTGAAAATAAAGTTGTGTTTTCAAACTTTCCAACAGAGTGTTTTTTTTTCTGTATCATGTCAGTTATACCCAGTCAATTTGTGGCTTAAAAGCTCAGCAGGTGTTGCTCAAGGTCATCTTTCTGAAGTCCTATTGTCATCCATTCATGCCTCCGCAAGCCATCAACGATACCCACGGGAAGACAATGTGATGAATATGTTATATCTTTTTTTTGTGGAAGGCATCGCGCAACCTTGACCCGAGGTTGTTCGCTGCTTAACCGGGCTGTCCTGTGGATACTTGACAAATTAAGGGCCCGGGCAAAAATCTTAAAAACTAACCGATTACGCTCTAAGGGCCCTGTGGAGTACGGACCTGGGCTTAGGACGTCATTGGGAGGGCAGCAAGGGACAGGCTGGATCGAATCTAGTCCAATGGAATGATAATTTTATACATGATTTTACCACCTCAGCCTCAGCCTCCACAAAAATCGATACAATACTTGTATGCATGAATAGTAGGTAGATCTTTTTGAGGTTGACTCTACTATGAGTCTATGAGATTCTTCTTCTTGCGAGAAGGAGATGAGATTGCAGTTTGAAGATTTGAGATTGAGATGTCTAGTTTTGGAGGACATAATCATCAACCATGTTAAAACACTGAATCCTCCCGGAAATAGAAAAAGTTCCCGGATTTGAGGATTATCGAGTCCTCGCCCTCTCTTCGGACTTCAAATAACCTTACTATACCTACTCCATTGTAACCTGCACATTTCTTCCTTGAGTTCTGTGATCTTCTCGTCGGTCCGGAGTGTACACGTGTTATTATGTTGCCAGGTCCAGTTTTCAGCGATCGTGGTAGTAGCCGGATGTCTTCAGGGAATTCTTAGCACCCCTTGCCTCACCATAGCCTTGACCGCTACCGTAGACAAGAGTAAGTGGGCCGCCGGGCATTAGGGGCCATTTTTTCTTGATGCTTGTCTTTGGTTTTTGAGGGTTTGCCATAATCGCCACGTTTAGGCGTGATGGCGGTGGTAATCGCAATACGGTTTTAAAATGTATAGAGAACGCTGCTGCCCATTCTCTAGTAAGTCCCTTAGTAGATTTTTCCAACCCCCACAGCATGAAATAATGGTGTTATTCTTTACGTGCGGCACCACACGGACCCGGACCGAATCTATATCACTGTTCGTAAATAAAATATTCATAATTATGTGATTTATCTAACTATACCCATTTATTTACATCATCTAGAAATATTTCAGAATATCTTCGAAAAATAAGTGTTTTTTAAATGTGAAGCGACGTTTACAGAACCGTCGTTTATCAGCAAAAAAAAATCTATAAATGTGCTATTCATACTCGACCATTCGTTCACGAGCGTTCGTTTACGAAGTGTTCTGACTGACCAAAAGATGAATTATTGTCGAGTTTATTTTGTAAAATAAACTGTCAGAACTTGGGCAGAAGTAGTAGTTGGAAGTTTCCCACGGGAACGTACTACTAGGATGAAAAGCATCTTATACCCAGGTCCACTAGGGTCTACCTGTAAATCAAATTTCTTCGGACTTCGTTCAGCCGTTAAGACGTGAAAAGGTAACAGATGGACAGACAGAGTTACTTAGTGGACGGTGCGGCGACTACTTACATTTAATTTTAGTTTTTTTTTTACTTGCCGTTTTTAAGCTACAATAAAAATGAGCTTGCCTCATTTACAGAGAAGGGGAACAGAAAAACACCAGAATTTTCAATTAAACTTTAATGGAATATTTACATTTTAATTTCAATTAAAGGTACTAAAGCAAACTCACAATATAAACTTCAACGGGCGGGCGGTGACAAGAGAATATCACAGAACTAATTTAAGGGTTCTGCGTCACAAAATATTTTTGTTTATAAAAATGATTCAAAATGAAAGGTTTAAAATGCGAAACCTCCTCATAAACTCACAACTACACAAGCCTTAGCAGCCCGACTAGGATTTTCTCTTGTATCATGGGAACGCTTACATACACACAAATCCTACATGCACAAACGGCCTACAGATGTTGCTTCGGGGTTGGACCTGAAGTAACTATTGTAGGCCAAACAAATATTTGTTTCATGCGGGAATCAAACCCGTGATTTGTAGTGCAGCAGCAGAGCTAACAAGCGTATGGTCTATTCCAAAATTATCTGATAGTGGTGTAAACAAACCCTGTTCTGGTTAAATTCTTACGCAATGACTCATTCCAGGAAATTAATAACACATTCATCTCTATTTAGATTATTATCTTACCACTTTTTCCGACAGTCATTGATTTAATAACATTTTTAAATTCGAAAGACGAAAATCGAGGTTATAAAATTGAACGTATTATCATATGAAAAACATCTTTAAAGTGATTTAAACTTAGAATTTAAATTTTAAGAACTCAAATAAATCAAACCAAAGCTCTCAAATTGTAAGCAGCAAGTAGTTTAAGATAATTTAAATGTCTTTGGTAAGTGGCACTTCAAATTGGCAACCGATATTAGCTGACCGCTCCGTTTTTCTCGCACAGCTCTGCTTGAAAAACTGCCTGATCCGTTAACTCGTAACAACTAAACGCTGAGTATTAAGTAGGTACAGGAGGGAGGTCAGCAGCGTGATAGCCCCGAACTTGCTGCTGAGCGAGCCTGTGTTGCCAGGGTTGGTACCGTTACCGGTTCCGTGCTGCGTCTGGATCTGCAGCTGGGAGTCATTTACCTGGAAAAAGAACAGTCAATGAGGATCATAGTTTATTAGAGGGAGACAGGAGGATGCTGCTGCTTATCCCCCTAAAGTCCGTGCACAAAGCCTTTATTGTTATTCTTAATTGCAAAAAAACACCTAAGGCGAAAATGCCAGGGTCGTCCGCGAAATTCAATATTCCTACCGTTTTTTCAACTTGCAGGTTAGTCTCAGGTTGTATGTTGAGCAAAATATGATTCGCAATCGTAAAAAAAAGCGGCCATGTCCGAGTCGGACTCGCCCATGAAGGGTAGCAGCAAGTAACATTGAATGAAAGGTAAATTGCGGTTTGCGATTTAAGACGTATAAAAAAAAAACTACTTGCTAGATCTCGTTCAAACCAATTTTCCGTGGAAGTTTACATGGTAATGTACATTATATATTTTTTTAGTTTTATCATTCTCTTATTTTAGAAGTTACAGGGGGGGGGGGGACACACACATTTTACCACTTTGGAAGTGTCTCTCGCGCAAACTATTCAGTTTAGAAAAAAAAATATTAGAAACCTCAATATCATTTTTAAAGACCTATCCATAGATACCCCACACGTATGGGTTTGATGAAAAAAATGTTTTTGAGTTTCAGTTCTAAGTATGGGGAACCCCAAAATTATTTGTTTTTTTTCTATTTTTGTGTGAAAATCTTAATGCGGTTCACAGAATACATGTACTTACCAAGTTTCAACAGCATAGCTCATAAAGTTACGGAAAAAAGTGGCTGTGACATACGGACGGACAGACAGACAGACGGACAGACAGACAGACATGACGAATCTATAAGGGTTTAGTTTTTTGCCATTTGGCAACGGAACCCTAAAAATACATATTTTCAGTATTATTTTTATTCATTCATTTTTTTTAGATATTAAATACATTTTTAAATATTTTTATAAAATCATTAACAATCATCTTTCAGTATTATTATTTATACGTCTTTGACATTTCTCGGGACCCAGGGGTCCCGGACCTTTGGAAGGCGTACGAGGGGCCGAAGCCAACTCGCAGAGGCCCCTTAGACGTTTTTAATGAAATGAGGTACCAATCGACGATTATCCCTGTTCGCACTATGCAAGTGCAGCCAATGACAACCCCCGGTTGGTGTAGGACTATTGTAAGATATGGAAACAAAGATATCGGACTATGGGTTTGGGTTGCTAAAGTGGACTGGTCACCTGGAACTATGGAAGGACTATGGCCCCTGCCTGATCTATGTTTTATATGCACACGGATAAAGTGGCAGGGGGTGACTTGCATGCACACTCAATAATGGGCCCCCGAAAACGGTCGCTAGCACATAGTGTCGTAGCGACAAGGGGGCAACACGTCCTGAGGTGCTTATGAGGAGTGGAGAGGTATTCCACGGCTATCAAGACAATCCCGGAAGTACGGTCAAGATCCCTACCAGCATCTTACTGGAATACTTCCTTCCTCCGAGTACGTTTGCTCTTGCAAATCTCCACTCAAGCCGGCCAATAAAGGCGAGAATGAGGTGGGAGCTTTGTTCCTCGTCAGTGTTCACTCCAGCCGGCCAATAAAGGCAAGCCAGAGGTGAGGAACAAGACATCTCCCGGGAGATAGGGTCCGTGGTGTCGCCAATGCCCAACAGCTCGCCACATGTTGTCCTGCGGGTTTTTGTATCTCTCTTGGTCTGGCTCTTCACCCCAGACCTGTTTCGGCAAAGTAAACTTTACCGGCACAGACCCAGAGTTCGGAGCGCGCAAGCCCCACCACGGCGTCAACGTAGAGATACGGCGGTGGGGATATTATTATTATTATTATAAACATAAACTCACGCCTCCTTCCATGAGAGTAGGCAGAAACTACAGAACGTCACCGATACTTACTTTCTATAATTCTATACTCTGTCTGTGTTCTGTAACTCTCAGTTTTCAATAGTTAAATGACTTTTAGCTGAAGATTATCAGTTTGATATATTTTATTCACAAAAGCTGTCAATCTGCAATTTTTATTCCTCAGATAAAAGTTATCTGAAAATCTGCTCTTAAAGGGGAAGCGTCAGGGTAGCCCGCGAATAGTAATTAAGGAGATAAAGATGAAGTTGTATTGCTGATTGTAATGATTATAATTGAGTAAAGGCATATTTGTTACGACCGCGAATCATATTTTAATCAACATAAAACCTGACACTGACCTGCAAAATGCAAAAAACGTAAGAAAATTTGAATTTCGCGGGCTACCCTGACACTTCCCCCTATGTTTCTTGCCAGTGGCATACTATAGTACTTTAAAATTGAAGCAACAAACGACTTGCAAACCGACTAAACACTGTTTAGACGATACAACTTTTGTTGTTGCTTCAACTTATGGTATGCCACAGGCAATTTACTTGCAACGTGTAAATCAGGTTTTAGTTAGTTAAACTCCTGCTTACCGTGTAGTTGATCCAATTGGTATATTTGGAAACGCTGGCGTAGACCCCCGGGAATTTGAGTGCAGTCCACGATGTAATGCCCACGACTATTCCCTTGTAGAGCAGCGGCCCCCCAGAGTCACCCTGGCCCGTGCTCTTGCCTAAAATACAAGGGACACAGCAGTTCGGCCGCTGAAAAAATGCGTTCCTGACAGGTCTAAATAAAATTACTAGGTAATTTTTTTTATTTGTTTATTAATATTTACAACATCTGTATAATATTATTTTCAAAAGAATATCCTTTTAAAGGAAGCCAAAAAAAGTGTGTTTCTTCCGGTGTTCCCTAGGGTTCATACTTAGGACCAACACCCTAATTGCGTAACACACGATCAATCACAATCTGTTTCATTTTGAAAAGTTCCACAACATTCATTGTGTTATTTAAGTTGCTGAGCAGACAAATTTTTCGAGCATTATATATGAAGCAATGGATAAGCAATATCCTTCTAAATGATTCAGATTATGATTGATCGTGTGTCACACAATTAGAGTGCAGTTTTGTTTTTTTAAACAAAAAACTTTTTTTATATATTTTTAACAATAAATGATATTCCAAGGTGTTTTCTGCACTCCAATTTTTTATGTAAGCCGACGATTTAAAGTTTTTGAGATTTTTAAAGGCTGAGGAAGACTCTAAATATCAAAATATCAACTTCAAGCTCGAGCAAACTCGTTTGATGAGGTTTAGGCTCCGTCCAAACATGCTCCAAACCATGCTAGGATCTGAAGCGTTCAAGTCAAACCTGGAGAACCGATGTGTTGCCGTGGAAACCACAAATGACGTTGACCAGGACCTCGACCAAGTGGCGGAAATCCTCAGGGAGGAAGGCACGCGTTTTTGTAAAATGCGGCGTACGGGCAAGAAGTCCAAACTTTCAATAAAAACTCTGGTGCTTATGACGGAACGACGTGAAAATCCACCTATCACTTCATCAGAACAACGGGCACTCAACAAAAATAAAAGAACACTGGTACGACGCGACTTCCGACGCTCCAATACGCGCTCTTTAGAGAAAGCGATTGAGCAAAATCGGGGGTCGAAAGTGTTTGTCCAGTCATTCGGGAGGAGCCACCTGACGAAGTTGACCAAACCCAGTGGGGATATCGTCGTTTCGAAGCCGGAGATCCTTTTGGAAGTAAAAAACTTCTACGGCTAGTTGTACGCATCTCACGCATCTCGACCTGATCCCGAAAATGAGGATTTCAGAGCCACCTTAACCAACCATTTCACGGAAGACCTGCCAGAAGTCAGCCAAGACGAAATCAAGGCGGCTCTTAAAAAGCTTAAAAATGGAAAAGCCCCTGGTGAGGATGAGATAACGACCGAGCTCCTGAAAGCTGGAGGAAGTCCTGTACTGAAAGAGCTTCGGGAGCTCTTCAACTCTGTCCTGTTCTCTGGGAGAACTCCAGAAGCGTGGCGAGAGAGTGTGGTCGTTCTCTTCTTTAAGAAGGGTGATAAGACTTTTTTAAAGAACTACAGACCGATTTCGCTCCTTAGCCACGTATATAAGTTGTTTTCAAGAGTCATTACGAATCGTCTAGCAAGAAGACTCGACGAGTTTCAGCCACCGGAGCAGGCTGGGTTTCGAGGAGGATACAACACCATAGACCACATTCACACAGTGCGGCAAATTATACAGAAGTCCGATGAGTATAATTGGCCACTGTGTCTTACGTTTGTGGACTATGAGAAGGCTTTTGACTCTATCGAGAACTGGTCTGTTTTGGAGTCTTGGCAGCGATGCCAAGTCGACTGGCGATACATCCAAGTGCTGAGATGTCTTTATGAAAACGCGACAATGACCGTCCAAATTCAGGATCAGCGTACTGAACATATCCCCTTGCGTCGAGGGGTGAGACAAGGGGATGTAATTTCCCCGAAATTGTTCTCTAACGCATTGGAGGATGTGTTTAAGACGCTGAACTGGGAAGGGCGTTGCATTAACATCAACGGCGAGTACATCTCACACTTGAGACTTGCAGATGACATCGTCATACTGGCCGAATCGCTGCATAACTTACAGCAGATGCTGGACGGCCTAGTTTAATACTTCTGTACGCATTGGTCTCCGGATGAACTTGGACAAAACCCAGGTTATGTTCAACGAACATGTCACTCCAGGACCGATTGCTGTCAATGGCGGTGTTCTCGAGGTTGTTCGAGTATACGTTTACCTCGGGCAAAACTCTGCAGTTTGGTAAAGCTGGTCCATAAATTTAAGGTTGCTCAGCGAGCCACGGAGCGGGCTATGCTTGGAGTCTCTCTGAGGGATCGAATCCGGAACGAAGTGATCCGGCAGAGAACCAAAGTTATCGACATAGCTCACAGAATTAGCAAGCTGAAGTGGCAGTGGGCCGGCCATATCAGCCGTAGAACCGATGACCGTTGAGCCGATGGCCGTTCTTGAGTGGAGACCGCGAATTGGCAAACGTAAGGTAGGACGCCCTCAGGCTAGGTGGAGTGACGATCTTAGCAGGGTGGCTGGTAGCAGCTGGATGAGAGTTGCCGAAAATTGAGTTGAATGGCGTGCAATTGGGGAGGCCTATGTCCAGCAGTGGTCTGCTATAGGCTGATGATGATGATGATGATGAGGAAGACTCATTACTACTGCAAACGTCTTGTTTTATGGTGTAACAGTAATGGAATGGAACTGAATCCTAAAAATGTTACCATGTTCAATTTACAAGAAGGAACATCTCAACAGGTAGCAATTATCACAAATATTTGGTGAAAAAATTAAGGAAGTTTCATTTCCATTCATTTTGATGTCCCACTCGATAGGATTGGAAGATTTGATTTTTTGGAAAACACATTTTGTCACCCAAAATCCGCCGTTTTGATTTTTTTGATTTTTTATATACGCCATGACACTAGCGCAATAAAAACAATCAGTTACGAGGGAACGTAGGGACGGACATACATACATACTGTTCAATCACATACCTCTTCTTTTTTGGCATTGCCGCAGTCGGGTAAACCTTTATACGTATTTTACTGTTATTTTCTTCTTGTCGGTTTATATGGGTGTACATAAACGGTTAAATAAAATAAATTAAAAACACGAGTTTAATTTATTTTATTTAACCGTTAGAAACGAGAGCGAGACGGCAATCGCTAGAAAGAATGTGAGGTTATTTGGGGGTTCTAGAGGGTCTTCTAAGCCCTCCAGTTTTTTGCCGGAATAGTTTTTTTATTTCTTTTCTAAAGTATTTTTTTTAGGTAAAATAAAAAACTACTTATTTACGAATACAGAAGCGACCCTAGCGAGCTTGAGACTTGGGGCATCCCGGCTTCGACAGGTTAGGTTCGAAGGGGATTGCGGGATGCTCCAACTTCCGACACATCTCGAATTAGTAAAAAGGCAATAAGAACTTAGGATGCAAGAGCGAGCAAAGCAAGCTCGGGACTTGGGGCGAAATCAAACAAGTTTGTTCTTCTCGCTTGCGCGTTGCCACCGCCCCGCCACCGCCCGTGCATCGCTCGATCGCCCCGCGCCGCTCTCGCCCGTTTCGTGCGCGTTTACGTTGCCACCGCCCGCTCCGCGCCGCTACGCTGTCGCCATAGCTCGGCCGCCCCTAATTTCGTGCCCACAGACTTAGAAATCTTTGCGGATACTCCCCCCCTACCTCTCATGGTAGTAGGAGGAACCGTGGGACACAGATAATATAACGTGGGGTTTTTTTTCTGTTAGTATTTTTATAAGACAATTTTACAGGTCATATTGATTTCAATATTTTAAAACTAAATGGTGTCGGTATTTCCTAGCTGACTGATCCCCGTGAAGAAATTCCGTAATAAGATTAGAGGTCATGGGTCCGACATAACGCCACGGTCTCCCTAGGTGATATCGATGAGAATTTCCCCACCGAATAAAGGGCCATACGTCATAGGTTCATCAAGTAGGTACTGACCTCCAACATCGTAGATCCCTGCGCAGATCATATTATTGGTGACGGTAAAAAATATTTCGCCGGTCTTGTTTGGTCTTGTCTTAAAGAGAGCCTGACAGCTGTTCAGGTTTATCTTCCGCACCGTCACTTCGTTTAGAACAGTTGATGGAGCTGGAATGGCCATCTGCCGAAAGAAGATTTTTCATAAAATAATACGCCACCGCCGCCGCTTGCACACACGCCGGCGACGGCTTGCGCTGTGCATGCTGTTTCAGAAATATAAAATACAATCCTTCCACCTCACGTGCACCACTTGTGACGTAGTCACTAGCACAGCTCGCAAGGTAAATACCACAATGATTGACGCGCGAACATGAAATTCGTCAACTGGTATACAACAATAAGATCAATTATAATTAATATAGTTATTTGTCATTGCCACATGTTGCGACAATTAATTCACTAAGTAGTTCAGTTTTCAATATTCCTATTAGAGTTCGCATAATAATTACACTATTTGCTAGCGTGCATTGACTTCCTAAATACATAAACAGAAGTCCGACTAAGACTGTCATGAATTAAGGTGATTAATAGGCTCACTGACCTTGCGCATGTGGGCGGAGCTAAACCCCTACCCCCGGAATACGTAAAACGCGCGCGGTGGCGCGCTACACTAAAACGACGGTCAAAGAATATGCAGGGGCGCAGACACGCACACGTGAGTCGCTGTTTTTGCCTACGATTCCAGAAGGGAATGGTGGATGCAAGGTTGATATTTGTATAGATAGATCAGGGCTTGAAACCGGTTAATATTGTTCTTAAAACCGTTATAATACCGTTAATTGATTAACAGGTTAATTACAAAAAACTTTTAACAAAAACAAAACAACCGACTTTGTTCGAGGAAGTCGGTTGTTTTTTTTTGTAAAAAGTTTTTATTTTTCACTGTTTAATAAAATCGGTCCACAAGTAACGAAGCATAAATAAAACAAAAAAAAAAAACATTCGCTACGAACATATAACCTCCTTCTTTTTAGAAGTCGGTTAAAAACGGTTTCGACTAAACCTATATAATTTTGGTTACTGGTATAATATTACTGGTATAAGAGAATATAATTTTAAAACTCGTGCTAACCTGAATAAACCGGTTTTACTCAGACACGCCCGCCGTCGCCGGTTGTCACATTCTCTGGCGCTTACTTATTTGTGTTTTGTTTTCTTTCGTCGTTCGCCGCAGAGAGTATTGGGTTCGCATTTTTCATAAAAGTGTCATGTGGTCGCTATTTAATTCGTGTTTTATTAAGGGCTGATTTTTCAATCCTCAGATAAAGAATTGTAAAGCGTTTATTCCATAGATTTTAGATTAAGCCATGAACAACAATGTCAAACTTTTTCTGGACTAAATACGAGGCTTTTGGCTACTTTTGTATTGTGTGTATTTTATGTCTAGTTTTTAAAATGTGCGTTTTGTTTGTGCAGAATAAACAAGTTTTCTTTCTTTCTTTCTTCTTTCATATATGATAGCATGATTCTGGATTTTTGAATAGTCAGATAGTGGCTGACGATTATGTCTTTATGTTATGATTATGTCAAAATGTCAAACATACGTTTTGTTTTTATTCTTGTCTAACACGTTGAATACTGTATTTCTGCATCTCGCTTGCACATGATAGTGTGAAGTTGATGGTTAACAAAGACCACAGATAACTATTCTTCAGCTATTATACGATTGAAAATTATAAAATATTTATTCACCTAATAAACAGCCAAATAATTGCATACGCTAGATAACTATTCAACGATTTAACTGAGGCTTGAAAAATCGCCCCTTAATAATAATATGTAAATAATGAAATAATAATATAAACTTATAATAACATCTATCATGGGAAGAAAGGAGAATAAAACATATTCTATGTTCGATTATATCGAAAAGACAAAAAAATCATGTGAAAACATTCGGGAAATAATGAAAAATAAAAAAATTGTAAATAAAGAGTTGAAAATCCAACAGTGTTTTTTCAACGTGCTGGCACGAGAGTGCGTTCCAGCGCGTTGGATTCTCAATGCTCGGCTTAACACCGGGAGTTGAAAATCCAGTGCGCAATAAATTCCCGCCGTGATTTTATTACGTCCGTGTGAACGTGTCGGCTAAGTGTCGGTCGATCTTTCAGCTTGCGTATCGTTAGGGGCAGAGGCACAGATATAGATAGACCTAGATAACGCAAGTATCACGATCTGTATGAAAACCAAGCGTGGCATATTTTGACTACCTACTATGACGTCACAAGCACTAGAAAACATTTATTTTATTGTTTCTCCTCGCATTTGTACAGTTTTTACAATTTATAACAGCGTAATTAACCATTTTCAATTTTTTTTACTGACTTCCGACAAGCGTGGCACCGATGCAGACTGAGCGCGAAAGTGGCAGCTTACGATTATTGTACGTAAGCTCGGCACGAAAATGACACCCGAAATAGTTGCGCTTGCGTTATCTAGGTATATCTATATCTGTGGGCAGAGGACTTGTCAAATTTACGGGGATTTTTTAAAATAGAAGTTGGCTCTTTTTGTTGCAGCACCTTATTAACCTTGTCCATAGAAACTATTTATATTCTGAGACGCATGGTCCTACGATGCACCGTTTCCGAGTTAAGAGCATTATTTTTTTTTCCAGTGTGGTAGCTCGGATGAAAATCTTTACTGGTAAGTAATTTTATTGTTCTAGTCGAAAACCATGAGATGATGTAAAAAAATCCGCGAAAAGTCGTATTTTTTTCAAATATTTTGGAACTTTCGAAAATTCAAACATCTCGAAAACGGTGCGTCCTAGGCAAAAAAATAACTGAAATTTTACCCCCTCTGTGTTACCTCCATGTAAGTAGCATCCCAACATGAATTTAAAAAAAAAAACATTTTTTTTTTGCTCAACATGAAAAACCAAAGATCTCTGTTTTTTTTTTACGCCATCTCATGGTTTTCGACTAGAACAATAATTTATTTCCAGAAAAAAAAATCATCCGAGCCACCACTAAAATACACCACTTTGTATGTATTTAATCAAAATAAGGACTGGAGAACCTTTTCGATGCATTGCCTCTTTGTTTCATTTATCAACTTATACAGTCTGCCAGTATGCAAAAAAGACCCGTGGCTGCTTATTGGAATCAATGTCCCTTTACATTTGGGCAAGAACAAGCTTGTCCAGTAGAAATCTTTTGATTCCACAGGGTCTCTTTGGCACACAGGAAAGTAATCCCATAGTAATCTTTGATGGCACATATATATATTTACAAAAGTCGTCAAACTACCTATTCAAAAAAAAAACCTATAGCTTACATAAATATGCAAATCTATTAAAACATATGATGATGGCAACCACAGATGAATTTATTTTAGATGTTTATGGTCCGTATGCTGCTACAACTTCTGATGCCCAGATAATGAACCAACTTTTTAGTGGTGCTTTCAGAAATTATTTTAGAGAAAATGATGTGTTTTTGCTGGATAGAGGGTTTCGGGATGCTATAGGACTACTTACCTCATTAGGATTCTCAGTACACAAGCCAGAGACTCTAGATGTAGGTGAAACACAATTGTCCACGATAAAAGCAAATAAATCACGGCTTGTAACTTTGTGCAGATGGGTAATTGAAGTAGTAAATGGTCGGTTTAAACGTGATTTTAAGATGTTCAGAAATACATATTTTAATGTAGCATCAAGAAACTTAATGAGCGATTTTAGAATTTGCGCAGCAATATTGAACAATTTTCATCCGCTTAAAACCGACCGTTCTGATGCTCAAGCAATCTTAGACAAAGCAATGCAGAGAGTTAACATACCAAACTATTTAGGGGACTATGTGCTTGAGCATCAATTAAATAGACGCCGAGTCAGTTTTATAAGAATAAACGATGCCCAATTACCACAAATAAATATGTTTCCTGTAAAGGAAATGTCAGACTTGATTTTGTTCAGTCTTGGAATTTACCAAATAAAGCAAGCCAGATCTTATATGCTCCCCGAGCATATTCATGCAAATGGAACATTTTTGGTTGAAATAAGTGAAAGCTTAGAAATCACAAATGTCCCAGGCATAATACTTTCAAATAAGTTATTATTATAAATCTGACAAACAAAATGTGCTCAAGCAGTTACATCTACGAAAAGTAGTTCAAGAATAAATGATATAGTTTAACATACATTAATAAAAGAGGAAAGTATTGTAAAAATCTAAAATAAATTTAATTTGGTTTTATCGTATTTTTAAACATGAAATAAAAACCCTTCATCTACACCCATGCTATAAAACCTCAATAAAAGTTTCTGAAACAGTTAGCTTATTGGCAACATTATAACAGCCAGTGTCATAGTAACCATTACATCATCCAAACGAGTGTTATAATGTTGTACTAAATTTCGTTATGCAACTCGTTTCAACGTTCAAACGGAGGACAGCAGCACCCGCTACACGCGTGTGCAGTGATGTGCTGCTGCAGGCGATATTCATACGTGCAGTTGTACTGAATTTCGTGGGACTTTTTTTATTCTTGATCTTGAATTACAAACACCCAATGGTTGCAGAAACTTTTATAGAGGATTCATATGTAGATAAAGTCTTGTATGCAACTGTTATAATTAGGTATTAAAACACTCATGTGATACTATTATTATATAAATGATAAACCCACGTTCGTATTTTAATAACCCTTATTATATATATAACAGTTGCATAAATAACTATTTTACGATTTGTTTACCTTTATTTAACTATCTAAACCTATTGAGTATAGGTATGGAATAATACCCTTCATTGTGAGTGATCCAAAATGGCCGGTTTTATTTTAAGATTTAGCATTCATAAAATAAACACTCACATCAGTCTGCCCCCATCCAACGGCGGTGACGAATGAGTTATCAGGGACCACGGCGTCCTGATAAGGAAGTAAGGCTAGCCGTGCTACACTGGTGGTCAAATCCACCGGTGTGGCCATCAGGACCAACGCCACATCGTTGTCGAGGGTCTTACGATTTAATAGCTCATGGACTTTGATTTCTGTTACATAGTGAATAGAACCGCCTGTGGAAAAATGGGTCAAGTTGATACGACGAGTTTTAAATTCTGTTCAGTATCGTACAGTCAAGTGCAACTCAGGACTAGTTAGGAGTAACGTTTATTTTGAACTACGAAAACCCTTAGGCTGCCTTTCCACCAGAGAAGTGATATGCTGCGATTGATGTGTAATCATCAAATAAATATCCTTCCGACCGAATTGCGGCCAATCTCAACGGAGTTTAGCCATCACACTAATATTATAAAGGCGAAAGTTTGTAAGTGTGTGTGTATGTTTGTCTCTTCTTAACGCTCAAATGGCTAAACGGATTAGGATGAAATTTGGTACACAGATAGTTTATAACCTGGAATAACACATAGGATACTTTTTATCTCGATATTCCCACGGGATCGAGACTTATGCGGGTGAAACCGCGGGGCGCAGCTAGTAATACATATTTGACGGCACAGCAAGTAGCACAAGACTAAAAAGGGAACAGACTGCAAACTTCATACTTACGCTTTGCGCGAGAACACTACTACACGCACAGCTATGTGCGCGCGCGGAGGGCGCGCGGGGGGTGCACCAGCGCCCGCTAGAGGCCAAACCGGTTTGAGCCGGCTCAGTCAGAAGCCAAAGTTTAGAAGTACGCCGCGCGCCGTGTGCTAGCGGTTTTAGTTTTTAATAAAAATGCCAAATTGTTGTACCTACTGTGTTTCAATAATAATAGGAAAAGCAAGGTTTCTTTTTTTTTTCATTAAATATTGAAAATGAGTAGGTACTCATTTTCAATATTTATTACAGAATTATTTAATTACGAGGTTGGTAATATCCTAAATAACTAAGATGGTGATAAGGTTTTCCTATAAGAATTATTATTGTACAGAATTATTTTTTTCTAACTTGAACAGACAGCTGTGCTGCTGGGGGAGTTTGTTGCGCCACTTCTTCTTCCCAGCGAAAGGTACTAGGAAGTGGTGAAGGGTGGGCGTTTTGGGGGACTGTCTTATGTAATTTTGACGTTCGAAAAGTGCTGATTCTCAGCCTAATTTGAATAAATTACTTTTGAATTTTGAATTTTATTCTTATGGTTTACCGCTTAGTGGAAAGTTATTGTTTTGTTCGTCTCCTATTCATTTTGTTAAATTTGATTACTTAGTCAAATCAATCAAAACTATAAAATTGCTTGTAATTTACAAGGAAAAAATCTGCCTATCCTTTTCTCAACTATGGTGGGGTCGGCTTCGGGTCTAACCGGATGCAGCTGAATACCAGTATTTTACATAGAGCGACTGCCTATCTATCTGACCTCCACAACCCAGTAACTGGGTAATACGATACCCCTTGGCCCTTGGTAAGACTAATTGTCAGACTTTTGGGCTTCTGACGACCCGTAACGACTGTAGTGTTTCCTTGTAATTTACAAGGAAATGAAATAAAATTAGACATATAAATAAATAAAAAATATGGTTCGTTCAACTGATTTTGATTTCTATTGCTTTGGTGGCATGACAAATGGCAGCTGCAGTAAACAGTTGGTATTGTGACCATTTTTAGGGTTCCGTAGTAAACAAGGAACCCTTATAGTTTCGTCATGTCCGTCTCTGTCTATCCGCGGTCTAGCTCCGAGACCCTTAGTACTAGAAAACTGTAATTTGGCATAGGTATACATATTAATTACACCAACAAAGTGGTAAAACAAAATTATGAAAAACATTTTTTTTTAGGGTAGGAAGGTACCTCCCATACACGTAAAGTCGTTGGAAAGGTCTTTCAAAAAGTTCGTGAAAACTGTTTTTGGATTCAGGGATCCGTTTGCGAAATATTAAGCATTAAAGTGGTAATTTTTGTTAAAGTCAAGTGTCCCCCCCCTGCCAGCTAAATGGTTGGTTTAGGATGTGTGAAAAAAATCACAGCAGTAGTTTATATAACGAAATTAAAAGGAAAACTATCACAGCTAAGTAGGCTCTACAAGTTAACGAGTAATAATCGACCAATTTAATTTTACAGTTGCAAAAACATGTTTTCCCATACTTTCCGTATAGGAAAACATGTTTATCAACTACAAAGTTAAGTTTGTTTTTGGGATAAATTCATCCCAACTACGGAACCCTTCATTGTGTGTAGTCCGACACGCACTTGGCCAGTTTTTTTACAAGTTTTGGAACGAAGAATACAAAAATACAAACAAACATACAAAAAACAAACATACAAACAAACAAAAATACAAACATACAAACAAACAAACATACTAACAAACATACTAACAAACATACAAACAAATATACACAAAAATACAAACATACAAACAAACGTTCAAACAAACAAAAATACAAACATACAAACAAACACACAAAAATACAAACATACAAACAAACGTTCAAACAAACAAAAATACAAACATACAAACAAACATATAAACAAACAAAAATACGAACAAACAAACAAACATACAAACAAACACACTAACAAACATACAAACAAATATACACAAAAATACAAACACACAAACAAACGTTCAAACATTCAAAAAACAAACATACAAACAAACAAAAATACATACATACAAACAAACATACTAACAAACATACATACTAACAAACATACGAGCAAACATACAAACAAACATACAAACAAATATACACAAAAATACAAACATATAAACAAACGTTCAAACAAACAAAAATACAAACATACAAACAAACAAACAAACAAACATACAAACAAAAATACAAACATACAAACAAACAAAAATACGAACAAACAAACAAACATACTAACAAACAAACAAACATATAAACAAACATAGTAATAAACATACAAACAAACAAAAATACAAACATACAAACAAACATACAAATAAACAAACAAACCTCCCCCGAACCTCCCCTCGATATCCTCCCGCAACCCCCTGATCCTGATACACCCGTGCATACCTCCCCCCTTCCCTCCTCTTCTCCCCCCCCTCCCCCGTGCCCCTTAAGGGTTACCTCACCCCCTCCGGGTCTTAATTTTGGAGCCAGAGGTCGTAGACCTATCAAGTTTGGGGTCCCCGAAATCAGGAGAAAAAGACCTCTCTTTTGGCTCCATTAAAATCACGGGAAAACGCCGCATTATTTCCTATTTTGTTATTGTGTGGAGCTGCGGTGTACGCTGTGTGTGGCGTATGCACTCACTTACCTACTCATTTTATTACAATTGCTTCACTAATTAATCGAAAAGAACTTCGTTCCATCCGGGTGTCCCTTGACACCTCTCAAGTTTTTTTATTCAACTTGCCGTGTTGTTAGCAAATCTTGCAAGCTGAATTAAAACCACTTCCTCTTATCCTACGGAGTTGAAATTTTACATGTTGGTTCAGTTTTGAAGACATTTCTTTATGATGTATGACCTGATTCTACCCCCCAGGATAGGCTCCAGACGAAGGAACTCCACAACAGTTAACGGTACAAACACGGAATTTTATATACGCATTTAATTATGATAGTCCATTCTAAAGTCTACCATGACCTGGCTACAACATCCAAGATTGGCTCCACACGAGGAAACTCCTCAGCGATCAGCAACTGAGACACTCAATTTTTATCTGACGGACAGGGCCGTCATCTACCCCGGTCACCAAGGAGAGTGGAACCGGCAAGAGATGTCGTGCGGTGTCCCACAGGGTTCGGTCCTGGGGCCGCATCTGTGGGACATCGGATACGACTGGGTGCTGCGCGCCGACCTCCCTAGCAGCGTCAGCGTCGTTTGTTACGCTGACGACACGCTAGTCCTGGCGCAGGGGAGGTCGTACCAGGCGGCGGCCGATTTAGCGACACGCGGGGTTGCGACAATCGTTGACAGGATCCGGCAGCTGGGACTCGAGGTGGCCCTGCACAAGTCCGAGGCCATGGGTTTTCATGGTCCTCGGAATGCGCCACCGTCGGGTTCCCAGGTAATGGCGGGAGGGGTTCACATCGGTGTCGAGTCGACGATGAAGTATCTGGGACTCGTCCTCGACAGCCGGTGGAATTTCGTCGAACACTTCCGACGTTTGGCTCCCAGACTGGACCGGGCCGGGGCTGCCTTGAAGCGGCTCCTGCCCAATCTGGGAGGTCCAAACGCCTCCTGCCGGAGGCTCTATGCGGGGATCGTGCGGTCCATGGCCCTCTACGGGGCGCCGGTGCGGGCGCGTTCATTGAGGCTGCGGCCAGCCCGCCGGTTGAACGCGTCCCAGAGGATCATGGCCATTCGGCTGGCCCGAGGATACCGCACGGTCTCCTGCGAGGCGGCGAGCCTCCTTGCCGGACTACCGCCATGGGATCTGGAGGCAAAGGTCCTCGCGCACATCTGGGAGTGGCGCGAGGAGGCGAAACGCCGGGGCATAACTCCGATGCCGCAAGAAATCGCGGCACAGCGGACAGAGCTCCGGCGGGATCTCATGGCGTCATGGAGGGTGCGATTGCGGCGATAAGACCAATTGCGGCGATAAGACCCCTCTTTGAGGAGTGGCTTGAGAGGCGTCACGGCGTCCTCACCTTCCGCCTGACGCAGGTCCTCACCGGACACGGGTGCTTCGGGAGGTACCTGTTCAGGATAAGGCGGGAGGAAACACCCGGGTGTCACCATTGTGTGGATCGGCCTGAAGACACGGTGGAGCATACGGTGGAGGTCTGCCCGGCTTGGGCGGAGCAACGCCGTGTCCTCGTGGAGGCGATCGGCGGCGGTGATCTCTCGCGTCCGGCCCTGGTTCAGGCCATGGTACGGAGCGAGAGGAAATGGCAGGCCGTCACCTCCTTCTGCGAAGCGGTAATGCTCGCGAAGGAGGAAGCGGAACGCGTGAAGGAGAGGCAAATTTCGCGCCCTCACGCCCCTAACCGCCGCAGGAGGAGACGCCCGGGGCGGGAATCGCGAGCCGATTTCCGGCCACCGTAGACGCGGGCTTGCGGACGGTGAGCAATGGGTAGCTCGCCGTCCGATAAGGACCAAGCCCGGGTCGACGGCGCGTTGTGTTCCACGCGCGCCTCAAAGAGATGTCAGCAGAATTGACGGGGTCCGTTAGGGCCAATGCCTGCCGGGGGTTCGAAGAAAACCGATAGGGAAATCGTGGCCCCCGGCAACAGGGCAACCGAAGGAACACGGGTGGGTTTTAGTCAGTAAGAGTCTGACACGCCCTCCCGCTCCGCCCAGAGCGGGAGAAGTTATTTGATAATTTCCCACCCAAAAAAAAAAAAAAAAAAAGACACTCAATTTTATATACGAATTAAATTATGATAGCCCGTTCCAAAGTTCACCATGATCTGGCTGCTGCACCCAGGGTTGGCTCCAGAAGAGCGAACTCCTCAATAATCAACAGTACATACAAGAAATTTAATATACGAATTTTAATTTGATAATCCGTTCTAAACTCCACCATGACCTGGCTGCTGCACCCAGGATTGGTTTCAGAAGAGGGAACTTCTCAGCGATCAACAAACAGCACAGACACCAAATTTAATATGCGCATTTAATTAATAATAAATAAATAATGCTAATTATTTTTTTCAATACTTAAATGTTTTAATGAAACAACTAAACGTAAAATTTGCAACGATTGTGACTACACCGACTAGGTACACAGGCAGGATTTAAGTTCCTTGCTACACACGCATACACATTATGACAAGACAAATTGAATAAAGCGCCATCTATTGCAAATACTTCTAGCAAAATGATTAACAGATGGCTACTTTTCACTACTTTAATCACTCTATGGGTTGGAATTTGAAGTAAAAGGTTTCATTTATCCTTTTTGTTGAAAATACGTGATTTAGGAGTGTAAATAGATAAATCAAGATTAAACAAGGAATTTTTGATTTTTACTAATCTAAATTCAGCCAAAATCTGCCGTTTAACGCTTTTTAGTCATTGTTAATTTCATAATTGTTACCTATGCTGCCATCTATGAAATTTTTATCATGACTAATTATAATTTGTTCAAACTCAAACTCAAACTCAAAGCATTTATTTCAATTAAACCATTTACAGGCACTTTTGAATTGTCAAATAATCGGTCAGTTAGTCAGAAAGTTGAAGCTAGTTGCCCATTCCAAAACGTAGATCTCTATGGAGAAGAACGGGCAAGAAACTCCAAGGCCACTCTTTTGAATATAGATATTACAAAATTCTGGGTACATTATTCTTGTTGCTTCTATATGTGAGAACAATGTACAAAAAATAATTAAAGCAGTTGAAAATATATGATTAAAAAATAAGCCCTGGCAGATAAGAGATGACCAGTCTCAACTGACGGCGCCCGTTCACGAACATGACGCATGGATCAGCACCATCCAGCTCAACCATTTTGTAGGGAACCGAATGATCCAACACACTCGCCACCATCAGCGAGACATTTAAGTGAGCTTGACATTCTCTCAACTGCCATGCTCTTTCAAGTCAACATACATCATAATACATAATAAACGGCTCCATGGTACTCACATTTACAAAAAATCTAAAAATGCTTCTAAATTATACAAAACTATAGTTTGCAATGTATTTAAGAAATTAATAGAATTTTACTACCAAAAAGTAAGAAAATCATTATTATCTAATTGGAGCATTAAACAATTTACTTGGTAAAAAAAATAAAAAATAAACATTAAGTTTGTAATGTCAAAAACAGAATTTAAAAAGGGAAAGCAACTCTTCCAAATATTAAAATTTTAACTAGTGAGCCCAAGTGGCTGTGGAGCAGGACCAGCATTAAGCCAAGCATTTTTATCTACGATATAATCATCCAACTTATAATATGCTTGTCTACATAGTGTGCGTTTAATGCATGTTTTAAATTTCTTCTCATTTAGTTGAAGAATATCGAGTGGTATTTTATTATAACATTTTACACAGTACCCCATAAAAGAAGTGTGAACTTTAGACAATCTAAAACGTGGTTGATCTAATTTGTTCCTATTTCTAGTGTTAAAATTATGCCTGTCACTTATCTTACTAAAAAGGTGTAGATTTTTTCGAACATACATAATGTTTTCATATATATACTGACAAGGTACCGTCATGATGTTAATTTTCTTGAACAGTTCCCTTAGAGATTCGCGTCTGCGGTGGTTGTAGATGGCTCTGACGGCCCTCTTTTGCAGAATAAAGACAGAATCAATATCTGCAGCCCGTCCCCACAGCAAAATACCGTAAGACATGATGCTATGAAAATAACTAAAATAGACCAGTCTCGCGGTATCCACGTCTGTTAGTTGGCGGATTTTCCAAACAGCGTAAGCGGCTGAACTGTGTTCGAGTTGAGACCCCATGACCTTAGTCACAGTGCCTGTCCGTCCATCTGTCCGTCGATCCATCCGTCCATCCATTCGTCCGTCCGTCTGTGCTCATCGCCGAATCTCGACTCGCACTTGGCCGGTTTTTGTTTTTTATAACCGAGTGACAGCCCTATGAAAGTAGGTAAGAATTTTGAACTCTGTTAGGAAGCTTGCCTTCTGCTCGTTTTTTATTCTTGTGACATACTTGCCACAAGAATATAAAACGAAAAACGAGGCGGCACAGTAGTGCCGCCTCGTTTTGTTACGAAGTTACTGTAATCTGGTGACAGTCACTCTAGCAGAGCGTCGCGGTGATGGTTGCGCGGCGCTTAAGGTGAAGGCTATACTGCATAGTTATATATAGAAGATATTATAACTTATTTGATATTATAACGGTGCACAAGTGTGGGCGCTAACAACTAGGTGTACTCTCCTAGGTGTACTCTCTGTTCCTTTATCTCATAGTCCGATGGGACGGCAATCCGACACGACCGGAGAGAAATCAGGCGCAGGACTAATGACGTGCTATCCGAGCCACGTGGGTGTCAAACCACCACAACTAAAACTCCTGACTGCTACTGAGACCTAATGGAAAAACTCAATATCATTTTTCCCGACTTGGGTATCGAACCCAGTAGGTACCCCACGCTCAACAGTCGCATTTGCGACCACGAGACCAACGGGGCAGTTAAGTATGGATGTGTATGATATCAACTAATAGTATCGTTTGATTTTAATAGCGTAGCTTTGCTTAGCTCTGGTGGAAAAGGGTTCAGCAAAGCCAAGTTTCCAACACGCAATGGAAACAGGTTCAATAAAACTCCATTTTCACGAACTGGAGCTCTCGCTCTATCTAACCATTAGATAGAGAGAGTTCTAGTGCGCAAAAGTAGTAGTGAGAAAGAGACAACAAGCAGAGTGCACGTTACATCTTTATTCATAAAATACCCCGCAGCCCGCGTTACCGACCAATAAACTCAAGGTTGGAAGTGCGAAATTTATAATACAGGAGTTTACCAGGATGCTTTAAAAAACCCAGGACGTTACTTAAAAACTATTTTAATAAGATGTATGTTGACTTGAAAGAGCATGGCAGTTGAGAGTATGTCATGTTCACTTAAATATCTCGCTGATGGTGCGTGAGTGTTTTGGATCACTCGGTTCCCTATGAAATTTTATGGTTGAACTGGATGGTGCTGATCCACGCGTCATGTTCGTGAACGGGCGCCGTCAGTTGAGACTGGTCATCTCTTATCTGCCAGGGCTTATTTTTAATCTTATATTTTCATTTGCTTTTGATTATTTTTTGTATATTGTTCTCACATATAGAAGCAACAAGAAAAATGTACCCAGGATTTTGTAATATCTCTATTTAAAACAGTGTCCTTGGAGTTTCTTGTCCGTTCTTCTCCATAGAGATCTACGTTTTGAAATGGGCAACTAGCTTCAACTTTCTGACTAACTAACCGATTCTTTAACAATTCAAAAGTGCCTGTAAATGGTTTAATTGAAATAAATGCTTTTAGTTTGAGTTTATTCAGGACACCCCGGGACATCCCAAAAAGCTGGACATGTCCTGGAAAAACAGGACGTTGGCAACCCTAGTATAGAGACACGAGGAACGGGTGTACAGTTCACTCATCCTCTATCTACAGAAAAGGGAGGATCCTCCGACCAGACGGGTGTCGTGTCTGATGGGATCTGCCCGATGATTGATGTCGGGAATTTATACATATGTAGATCGCGCGGTAAACCTACTTGCGTGATGCAGGATTGGTGAGACATCAGGTCTTTGGTGCGTAGTTCGCATGTGGCGTTGTAGATGCCGCCACAGACACATAGTTTCCTAGTTTAGCTTCATCGCTCTACCTCGCACTGCTGTGGTGGAAAGGTAGCCTTCACTACACGTGCCGAGTACAGGAGCGAGACAGTGGCAGCTCTCCTCAAGTACATAATTTGTGATGATAGAAATTTAAGGGGTGACGTTTTTCGAAACCATACTATTATCAATATTGCGATTGCAATTGTTATTTCACGAGAAAATCGCTGAATGCTGCGTAAGTGTAAGGTGTCACGTGACTGTACGTGAAATACAGTCGCTGTCCAAGTCAAATTGTCCATGTGGACCTACGGTTGACTGTATAAAATAATTGTGTAACTCACCTGCATGCAAAATAGTTGTACCCGCAAATATGGAACAAGTTTTCGGGTGATAACGAGTGCCATCTCTGCAAATTTTGAGATAGATTAAAATTTATTATTATCTAATTACATAATACAATATTAGAATAATTTATTTTTTAAGAAATTCGAATGCGTTGATTCCTGGAACTCGCACTAAGATTCCCTGTGTCGTGAGATCCGGTACCCTAATTGTGTAACTTATTTTCGTAAACAATTATGCCTAATTTGTTTCATTTTGACAGTTCAACAACATTCATTGCGTTATTTACGTTGTTGAGAAGATTTTTTTCCAACTTATGAAGCAATGGTTTAGCAATCTGTTTCAAATAGAAACATATCGTGATTGAGTTGTATACGCAATTAGGGTACAGGTAGGGTTGCCAACATTTCTTCGGCGAAATATAGTATTTTTCAATTAAGCTATAAAAATATAGTATTTTTTGGAAAAACTTAAAAATAGAAAAAGATTGTTTACGATATGTTACTCATTTATTTTTATAAATATAACGGCACATTGCCATTATCAATCGGTTATGGATTCATTGCGGCTGCCGAGCTATCGTGGGTAGGCGGGCGAGGAGAATTAAAACCACGTGTTGAAGATAATCAACGATGCACGATTATAATTTTTAGCAAACTATTAAAAGAATCACAATCAGCGGTTTCCAATTAAACGAAATACAATGACACTCCACCGAACACGTCTTGCTTGAGCGCGATGCAAACGGATTATGATCCGTCTGACGGCCGCGTGCAAAAGAGTCCGGAGTTGCGCCAGAGTGAAGAAACGTCTATCCACGCTTGTGAAATGTCCGCTGTCATTTTTGACGTTTCTTGACACTCTTAAAACATTGAAGCGCCGTCAAATACTATATTTTTTTTTCAATTCTTGCATTAAAAAAATATGTCTAAAATTCAAGTGTCATAATGCTTTATTACATACCGGTAAAGGACCGCGGACGCACCGGTGCGTCCAAGTACCCACGCGGCTTACAACTCTATTTGTATTCGCTGTAATGGTTATTATTGTCTGTGAATTTTTGTGTCTATGGTCGGATAAATATTCTCGTCAAATAAATCGACTAAAAGCAAAAATATTAATAGGCAACATTTTAAAAAAATGTTGAAAATCACGTTCCCGCGCGATAAAATGTCAGTCAAACGTCACTCCCGGGACGCGCGCGTTCGCTGTAATAATTCGTTTTTTAATGGATTTTGTGTGTAAATCGTCGGAAAGTGGTGATATTTTCATTTTGAAGTAAATATTACATCGTTTTAGATAATACTCGCACTAAATAACATCATGTTATACCTACCTATTTTGACCCAAACAAAAAGTGTAAACAAACATTTGAATGAAAACGTGACCGTGCTGTGATTTTGTGGTATTTTGGTGTGTGATCTTCGATATTTTATGTGTAAGTCCCATTTTTTATACAAAATATTAGATTTCTAATAATTTTAGCATGTTTTTTCGCCTAAATACGGCAAAAAAATATTTTTTTGAAACGGAGAAAATTACGTAAGCACTAGAAATTCTAGATCTTAAAAATTCTAGATTTTTAGCATTTTTTATTTTCAATGTTTGTCTCTAAAAACGCTTTTGTTAGATAACATAGCTATCCATAATGTACCCTGCAAAATTTCGTGTGAATTGGTACGCTAGTTTTATCAGAAATCGTTATCACAAAGAACAAAAGAAATAATAACAAAAGCGGGTAATAAAGATAAGTGAACGTTGTTTACAAAGACTGCAACCATTTGAAACATATTCCTAATCTATTCGAGTAGCAAAAAACATAAACAATACTACTTGAGACGTTAATGACACGTTAAATGATGTAATTATAATGGTATGATATTTGTAATAGTAATGTAATCTAATGATACTAATTTGTTTATATAAGTGTAATAATAAATAGTGTTATAAATAATTTCAAATGTTTGCATGCCGATTGGTAAAATGTGGCTGAGCTAAATGTAATTTAAGAACTATTATGTACTACCCATATTTGCAAAATAAAACTATTCTATTCTATTCTATAATGAAACCCGAGTAATTGTTTATTTAAGTGCGGTCGTAAATCTGTCACGGCGCGGACCACCCACGGTCCGTGAGCGGTTAAATGTTTAAATTAATGTAATTCAAAGCCATTTTTTTATTAATGAGATACTCTTCTGTTTCTTTCTTCTTGCCACTTCAAATTCATAACCGAAAATATACTTTCTGTGAATGCCGAAGTGGCGGGATAAACATAATAGGTACCTAACTTATTTTATGCTGCCATTCTTGGCCTGTAGTTTTGTCAGTAAACTCACTAGGTGCATGTTTCTTCACAAAGCAAATAATCTGTCAAAAAACATTCTAAAACTCTTAATGCCGCCATCCTACGAGTAATAAGATCGTACTAATTACTTTTAAAATCTACTCTAAATAAGTAATTTCAGCTTATTAAACTATACCTAATTACAACGTACTTTACTTTCACATTCACTAAACTCAAAACACTATTTTAATCACTGTCCTTTAACTACAAACAAATATTAATATTACTAGTAATGATAAACAGTATAAACAGTATTCATTGAATTCATAAAATTCAATGAATACTGAGCGTACAAAATGCAAATTAATAAGGTTCTTATGCGATTACGACAAAAAACAACCACACATTGTCAAACGAATGATGAAATGTTTACGAACTCCTAGCCGAACGCATTACGAAATTCAACGAAAACTACCGAATCAAATGCGTGTGCCACAAAGCTGTGGTGCAATAGCAATAATTCTTTCTCGTACTTGCGCGCACGTTTCTGCTACTGCGTCCCTATCGTAACTCGTTGCAGATCGGTTTACCCGGCTGTTAGAAACCACGGTGTCACGTGACCGAAGTGACGTCATGATGGACTTTATTTTGTAAGGAAATTGAATTCACGATGTCGATAAGCCGGACGCGCCTACGAGTTATTTTAGCGCAAAGTGTTTTGTTGTTGGTTAATTAGACCATTTTTTTAATGTATGTAGGCGTTTTGTAATATTTTAATTTTATGGTGTATCAAATACTTAGGTATAGTTTGATTATTCAATGACGATAGAGTGGTTGTGTTCCGAATTTCCAAAGGGAAGCCGGTAGGAATCGGCTTATATGGACACGGCGCCCCTACAGTATATAGTACGCAGACTCGAAATATAGTATAATACTATATGTTATAGTACGATTGGCAACCCTAGGTACAAGCTCCTTCGTTCCGTTAAATTTATGTAATACGTTACAATAAAGGGCTATGCCAAATTTTGGTGAATTTTGGTGAATATGAGTTATTTTCACCTATACTATT
Organism: Agrochola litura; assembly: GCA_949152395.1. Taxonomy (NCBI): domain Eukaryota; kingdom Metazoa; phylum Arthropoda; class Insecta; order Lepidoptera; family Noctuidae; genus Agrochola; species Agrochola litura. Next base: position 8,627,666 of record OX424515.1, read on the forward strand.
TATTTCGTAGTACAAACTATGTTGGACTCAAGTTGCATCATATTGGCGTAAGTGGCATAGTGTGGCATCAAGTTACACTTCACTGTAACAATGTCATGAGTACTTTATTAACAAAACTGAAAATAAAGTGCTTCTTACGCCCCTATTTTATAATTTAAACACTGTCTGGACTTAAGTTACACCACGTTGGCATAAGTGGCATAATGCGACATCAAGTTATATTATTAATGATCTACCCCATCTATTAAAAAACCAACCTCAAATGGTGTTATTTGCTGACGATACTTCCCTAATTTTTAAGATAAATAGACGTGCATCAAATCTTGACGACGTAAATAACGCCCTGCTGCAAGTCCAAAATTGGTTCACTGCTAATAATTTAGTATTAAATGCGAAAAAAACGAAATGCATAAGATTTGCTTTACCGAATGTTAAAAGTAGTGATTGTGACATAGTATTGAATAAATAGAAACTCGAATTCGTCGATAAAACTGTTTTCCTGGAGATCACGCTCGACTCAAGGCTGCAATGGGGGGTCCTCATTTAACTATTTCATTTAACATCTCTTGCAGGACGGCTAAGTTCAGCAGCATATGCTGTGAGAAAAATCCGTCAATTTACTGATGTAGATACCGCGAGACTAGTTTATTTCAGTTACTTCCATAGTATTATGTCTTACGGTATTTTACTATGGGGACGGGCTGCAGATATCGAGTTTATTTTTATTCTGCAGAAGAGAGCCATCAGAGCAATATATGGCCTCCGCAGACGCGATAACTGTTTAAAGATATTAACATCATGATGGTACCTTGTCAATATACCTATCTATGAAAACATCATGTATGTAAGGAAACATCGAAGTCTTTTTAGTAAAAGAGGTGATAGACACAATTATAGGACTAGAAATAGGGACCAATTAGTTCAACCGGGTTTCAGACTGGCTAAAGTAGACTCATCTTTCATGGGGTACTGTTTAAAATGTTATAATAAAATACCTCCCCACATACTCCAACTGAACGAAACGAAATTTAAATCTTGTATAAAACGCGCACTATGCTGCCAAGCATATTATAAGTTGGGGGATTACATCGCTGATAAAAATGCTTGGCTTAGCGCTGGTCCAGCTCCACAAGGGCACATAAATTAATTGATTAGCATTCGAAAGTATTGTTGCAGCTGAAGAAGATTGTAAAAACTATCTTTGCTTTGTATAAATTCAATCTCTTTGTATTGTATAATTGCATATCACACGTGTGGGCACTGTGACCATGTACATTCTATAAAGCTACCATTTACTGGGTACGTCTTTCATTGACTTGAATGTGCCCTGGCGGCTGAGAGTGTCATGCTCACTCAAATGTCTCGCTGATGGTGGCGTGTGTGTTGGATCATTAAGTTCCCTTCAAAATGGTTGAGCTAAATGGTGCTGATCCATGCGTCATGTTCGTGAACGGGCGCCGTCAGTTGAGACTGGTCATCTCTTAGCTGCCAGGGCTTATTTTAAATCTTATATTTTCATTTGCTTTTGATATTTTTTTGTATATTGTTCTCACATATAGAAGCAACAATAAAAATGTACCCAGGATTTTGTAACATCTATATTTAAAAGAGTGTTCTTGAAGTTTCTTGTCCGTTCTTCTCCATAGAGATATACGTTTTGGAATGGGCAACTAGCTTCAACTTTCTGACTAACTAACCGAATCTTTAACAATTCAAAAGTGCCTGTAAATGGTTTAATTGAAATAAATGCTTTGAGTTTGAGTTTATTCAGGACACCCCGGGACATCCCAAAAAGCTGGACATATTGTCCTAGAAAAATAGGACGGTTGGCAACCCCAGTATAGAGACACGTTAGCCAATAACTTTTTGTAATTTATTTTTAACTTTATTTTAATTTTAGGCATACATTGATTTAATGTGTTATTAACTGCTTCATAGTTTTCATTTATATTTTAATTTGTTTTTATTATTTCGTTCCAATTTATAATTATAATAACTAGCCCGTATTGTCCCGCTGCAGGGCAAAGGCCTCCCTTTCCTTTTTTCACTCACCTCGATCGTGAGCCAATATGGACCAATCCCTCCTGTAAGCGTCAAGTTCGTCCCACTATCTATGCCTGAGTCTTCCGCGATGCCGCTGGACGTTTTCAGGAACCCATGTTGTAGTGCTCTTAGCCCACAATGCATACGACCCAGACCCACTTGAGCTTGGCTACTTTTTGGGTGACGTTAGCGATTTGTGTTTTAGAGCGCAGTGTCGTGTTCCGTATCCGGTCAGTAAGTCGAACTCCAAGGATACTGCGCTCCATCGCTCGCTGGGCAACCTCGAGCTCGATCCTCTGTTAAACTGTCAAAGATCAGGTTTGAGCGCCGTATGTAAAGATTGGAAGAATGCATATGCCCATTCATTTGCATTTTAACAGGGAGCCGGACGCTCGCTGCCATCACTGCACCCACTGTCGGGAGGACACGGCGCAGCATACACTGGCAGAGTGTACCGCATGGGAGGAGCCGCACCGTGCCCTCGTATCTGAAGTCAGAACCGACCTGGCGCTGCCGGCTGTCGCTCGTTCGATGGTCGGGAGTGCCGAGTCGTGGGATGCGGTGATCTCCTTCTGTGAAAACCTTGTTTCGTAGAAGGAGGCTGCGGAAAGGGAGAGGGAGATTGAGACACCTGATCCGTAGCAGGCGGACTCGGGGACGTCCGCCGCCCCCCATCCAGCAGGACCCGAGGTGGCGGCGCGTAGTGTTCCACGCGCGCCCCTTTTTGACGTCGCGGGGGGAGTCTCACACCTCACTCCCTTCGCGGGCATGAAGTGGCCCGCAGAAGCGGGCCGCCGACCAGTCGGGGAGCATGGAAGGCGCACTAGATCTCATGATACCCGGCCCAAGTGTGGGAAGGGAACACCGGGGTGGTTTTTAGTCAGTAGGAGTCTGACAGACCCCTTTGCCCGCCTCAGGGCGGAGGACATCCATGAGGAATTTTAAACCCGGAAAAAAAAAAAAAAAAAAGAAGTGCAGCAGTACCTATACAAGTTACAGAGTCAGGGGCGGAACGTTTCGAGATGGGAAAGTTGATTGCCTTCGTTTTTTTTCATATTTAGCGTTAGGAGATTATGTTACAGCCAGTTCGCAATAGCCCCTTAACCCCGCTTTCAACCACAGACGTATAAAGAGTAGCAGACCAAACATTCGCTAAAAATTGCGTAGCCATTACGCACACATAGGGAATGTTGTCAATACAGGGCCGGACTAGGGCCGGTTGCCGGTATTATCTAACGATATTGAAACAACTGATATAGGTACTTACTGAAAATCCGCGAAAATTTATATTCTCTGGGTATAAGAAGTGTAAATTACTTAGCAATAAAGTCCATCAATCGATTATTACCTGCCGAATGAAATTTCAAAGTTATGTGAGTAGCCTATTTATGTATACTTATGCCTATGTTCATGTTTAATTCATTTTATAATTTATTACAAAAGCATGTGTGTACACTGACAATCTGCACTTTGCAGTATTCTGGAACAATGTCACCAAAAAGATTTAAAAAATCGTAGAGTAAACTGAAGCTCTGTTTGATAATTCAATGGTAAACATTTTACAAAAAAATGTCTTTGTTGCCAAATCCGTCCCGGGACTAAATAACGCGATTGAAACAAAGAACGCGATGCAGATGATGTTGCTTAGCAATATGGCGGCATGGTACAGACAAGCTACGCGTCAAATTTTGTCTATGTGTGAGTCAGTGTGACAACAGGTGACAGAACGAGATACAATTTAAGACTTGTCGCTTAGCAAAAAAAGAATAGAGAAACATGTCCATAAATATAAATATAACTATGGATTAATGTTTGGTCTGCTACTCTTTATACGTCTTTGCTTTCAACCGAGAACTTAACGTCATCCCAAGTTCTCCCATAAAATAGGATTGCGGTGTCGTCAGCATATGTAAAAATTTTAGCTTGAGAGATGTTCATGGCGCATAATCCATTTATATATATTATGATGAATAGGGCATTTATATATATGGTCGCAGCATGCTTCCCTGGGTGGGGCACACCAAATTGTACTGTGTTTGGGTCACTAGAACCCCCCTAGCACTACTTTTTGCGTTCTATCGTTGCGATATGAGGTAAATCAGTCCAAAGAAGCGACATTTGTTTGATCAAGATTTTCCTAGATATTGTATCAAATGCATTGGCGAGGTCCAGGAAGATGCCAGTACATGCCTGTCCTTGACCTATATAGGAGGTTATAAAATCAGCTAAGTTGGTTACTCCACCCTCCATGGACCTACCAATCCGAAAACCGTATTGATTGTCCGACATAATCTATTTTGTTCTAGGTATGCGAGTAGTCACTTGTTCACAACTTTCTCACGGATTTTTGAGAGAGCTATCAGTAGAGAATTCAGGCGATAGTTTGAAGGAGTTTTTGGATCTCCACTTTTAAATGTCGGGCATATATTGGCAATCTTTATGCAATCAGGGACTTTACCTGTATTTAGGCTTAAATTGCACAGAAAGGCAATCGGTCTGACCAAAGCATGTGAACATTGTTTTATAAAGGTGTTATTAATGCCATCATAACCTGTCGCTGACGCCGTTTTAAGATTGGAGATAATTGATGATATTTCTTTTTTATCAATCGAAGAAAGGAAAATATACTTTGGGCTAGTGTTTACAGTACTGTATTGTTCGTTGTTACGGGCCAAGTCAGTTTCAGTTAAACCTAATAGACTGAGTGTTTTTGCTGCAAGGTTTTTCCCAAGAGTTGAGTAATAGTCGTTCACTTTATTTACAAGCTCAGTTTTTCCGGTTTTTCTACTTTTAATTTTCTTGATTTTATACCATAGCTTTTTATAGTTCAAAGTCAAAGTCAAAGTCAAATAATTTATTTCAATTAGGCACAAAAAGGCACTTTTGAACGTCAAAAACAAAAAATAGAATTGATTCTAGTCGCCCCTTCCAAAGGGTAGTTTTCGTATGGAGAAGAATGGGCAAGAAACTCCACCGTTACTCTTTTAAAATGTTTTACAATATTTTGTATACGTTAATTATATAATTATATTATTAATGTTAGTTGCCCTTTGTTTCCAACAATGTGTGAATAAAATAACTGAAAACCTGAAGAGGAGTCCTTGTACTCATTACTATGAAAAACCTAGGGTTTCCTTGCAAAGTTAGGATGTTCCCTTCATTTTTATGCAAACATTAATTTATTATTGGACAATTGCATTACTTATGCGTCACCTAATGCCAATTGCCTCACCTAAAAGCGCGTTGTTAGATTTTCCACGCTTGGCTAAGTGCTGAAAGTTGACAGTCCAATAGCACGCTTTTATTTAATATGCATTTAGGTGTAATCTAGTGTTAGTGAAAGCGGGCATTGGTCAAAATCAAAATATCCCGTCGTGTCTTAAAAGTGTCGTCGTGCCGTAAATATCTTACAGATAATCATAATGTTACGTGTCGTTTTAAACATTGTCGGTAAATAAACATAAAGTGTAATATACTTAGCAATGAAGCAATGTGCTGCTGAAAGAACGTGTCTTGTCGTCAGCAGGGAGCCTCCACAATTGTAGAACCAGTTGGAAATTACCTGCAGACATAAAGGAAAGCTAACACATTCTACTCGGCTGCAATGATATTTTTTATTAAATAAACCCGGCCAAGAGCGTGTCGGATCATGCACACTGAAGGGTTCCGTAGTTGAAATTAACTTAAAATCAACAAAAAATCAAACAAAAAAAAAACAACAATATTAATTTTTTAAAATTTTGGATTTTCTTGAAAAATCCAAAATTGAAAAAAAAAGTCTTTATTCTTATGTAACACTAACTTTTTACTACCGCATTATAATAAATAAACCCATTATAACTCGGTTTCTACCTCGATAGAAATGGGTTATTTTAGCCCCTCGTATTTAATAACAATCCACCATTTCGTTTTGGCAGGCTCGTTGGTTACAAACAAACATTACCTACTTTTTCCCCTACAACAAGATTGCTGCAAAATATCATCAATGCATACTAAGTTAGTGCTGCAAATGCAGTTTTTCACTTTAGTAGAGATTGTGTAACTAATAGGATTGTGAACTTTCAATATTTGCCGACAGCAGAAATGCCTGCTGATTTATTTACAAAGAGTTTATGTAATTTTTTTAACTTAATTGGGTGTTCAGCATGTTTAAATGTAACCATATGTATAACCACATTGTTAGATATAGTGGGGGTGTTGTAAAATATCTACAATGCATACTAAGTTAATGCTGCCATCTGTGGTGTACTTATGTAAATTTAAAATAAAAGATTTTGAACCCTATAACTTCGAAGAAACTGTAATTTTTGTGTTTATTTGGGTGATAAAGTTATATTTTTGTGAAGCTGTTCTTGTTCAGTTTACATATTTAAATATTTGTGAAGTTGAAGACGGCTGAAGACCGAGATAAGATTAAGAAGGCTCTTAGCGAGATTTACAAGTAACATGAAACTGATAGAAGCCAGACGAAGACAATGGAAACAGCAACGTGTAACACAGCATAGCAGTGACATAGAAAAGAGTCGAGTAAGCAGTTAACGCCGCCAAAAGATGCACCGCTGGACATGAATTAATCTGGCGACGACGTCGTCGTTTACAGATGCCCATCCATAGATATCACTCGTTGTGTGTCCACGGTTCCAAAATTGTCTTTAAGTTCAAGGGAGTTTTTTGTGTGAGTCAGTGCATCTAAGCTTGCCTAAGCTTGTCCGAATCTGCTGATAAGTCACTCTTTTGTCAGTCTCTATCATACGCCGCACAACACTGATGTTATTTTCAGTCGTCGCCGTAGAAGCCCGACCCTCACGCAGATCATTGGTGAGATTAGTGCGACCACGTTTAAACTCATTAAACCAGTTGTAAACAGTGGCACGAGATAGAGCTATAACGTGAAAGGCCAATCGAAGTCATAAAAAATCATTGTACGAAAATTTTCTCGCGTTAAATTCTAGCTGACGTGACACAGATAATTTTCAATTTACCGCCAAATCGTAAACAAATGACAAATGAATAAAATACTTAGACAATAATATTGGCAAAGAGTTCCATTTTAAAAATTTGAACTGTTTTTTTTTATTATATTGTTTACAAGTGGCCAGTTCTAAAAACTTTCAGTGTCGCCCTCGTATTTGTGTATAATATGGAATACCATGTATCTCAACAAATGTGCTGTATAATCTGACGGTGAAAGTGTACAGATTGTGCAAAATACGACATACCTACTTTGTTTTTTATAATTTAATATTTTTATTTATTATAATTACTCAAACTGCTGTCTACAGGGCGATAGGTAATTACGTACATTCCCTGAAAAGGGGATATCAAATCGAGTTGTTTATGCCGTTAAAGTTTTATGGATACTTTCCGTCTTATAAAATCTGTTAATATAAGAAATCTACTCAACTCTGGACTCAAATTTTATACCTTTCTGATATCCTGCTCGAAATACGACCGAACGAGGGTATTGATATTTATTTCCATTGAAAAACGCACCACCTCTGCGGGTTTTTACGGTCTTATTCTTTTTCATTCTCAAAAACAAGAGTCAAAACAAAAATCTGATTCTGCAATGCTATTTATTGATGGGCATAGGTAAGCGTTACTAATAGCGACCGAGCGCTGCGAGCGGGAATGGTCCTTACGGTGTTCAGGATATGCGCGCCCGCGATAGTACGAACAGAAAAACAAGAATTCGGGCGACGCGGGTCGGAATTTTTGTCGGGGTCTTAGTAATTACTTGTGCCGAATAGTGTGTATAACTTACAACTATATTATTTGCAATCGCGTTAAACTGAGGTGAACAGCGGCGATCTACAAGGCGTACTTGTACCACGTCGGAGCTGAACATTAACAACGAGGAGCCGGCCGATCGCGCCCTGGACATTGCTGCGGACAACTCATCAGAACGAAGAAGAATAGAATCGAGAAAGCAGTTTAACCCCACCAAAAGATTCACTAGTGAAGCTGGACTTGAACCATCCTAGTGGAGAGAATTATCATCTCGATTAACCACACTAGGAAGAAACCAAAACAAAAGAAAATTCATGAAAGGTTAGACGGAAAAACCATAACCAAACGCATCAAGAAACACAGGATGTGCTATCTCGCACATGTTCACAGTCGCCGCAAACCACATCCGTACATACATGCAGTACAAGACTAAATCCAAGACAGCTGGCCTATTTACAGATGAAATGATAAAAGAATGCTAAAACAGGAGATGACTTACTTCGACAAGGAAATCACTTTTGGATGGACATGGCTGAAGACCAAGATAAGATTAAGAAGACTGAGAAACCTGAAACGGAACCAGCCTAGCGGCGCCGTCGTGAAAAGATCCCATCCATAGATAAATATCACCCGTCTCTCCACGATTCCATTGCTTACTCAAGGATGCACGTCTTCCCTACCATTACCGCGCCCCCCGGTCTACTCCTTGATATGCAATGGCCTCTGTAACCCTATGAAGCATGAGGCTCCAGCGGCTAGTGCAAATCTCGGGGTTCATTCGATTTATCGAGTCTGGTTAAACCACGCTGGGGTCGGTGCATTTCATTCATTCATTCACTCTGTGGCTTGTAACCCGACGTTGTTTTAATAATAAAGAAATGCAATTTTTTCCCCGCTCTTGTTCGCTACAATGACGGACTTTTTGAGAAAGAGGAGCGACAAAAGTATTTATTTATAAATAACAAAAAAAAATTGGAAGTCCTCACAACAAGCCCTTTCGTTTGATATGTCATACAATAAGGTATGCAAAACTTTTTACCCCCGTTAACGCCAATTTCAACTATGTAAAGAGACGCATGACGGCATGAACCTACATTGATTTAGTAGCCAGTAAACCTCATAGAAGACAGACGCATTTCATTTTAAATATCCATTGACACCGTGCTACAATAGTCAACCTTATTACCTGCACCTATGGTCGAATACGAGCCGGATCGAACCTCATTAAGCATCGATGGAGCGCCACCGTGAAAACATAAGAACCGCATTCCATTGAGCGCTAAGGGAACACCAGGGCCCTATTTAATAAAACTTACAAATTGTAAATTGTAGATGACGCTACAATTTTACAAGTTTCTGTTTAATAGAAATTACAAGTTACAAATTTATCATGGTAGAAAATTTACAAAGTTGTAAAATTAAAAATTAACAAAAACTAAAATTTTACATAATTCTGTTCAATAAACATTTTCACTTTACAAGTGTCAGTTTACATATTTGTAGGGAAAACTTCTTTATTGAACACATAATAGTAATTACAAGTTTACATATTTTGTAAATTGTAGTACAATTCTGACAGGTGGTCTCAATGTATGTCAAAACTTTACAATTTTGTGCCTCAACTAAAGAAATTAAAATGTTATTGCAAAAAAATGGTTCTAACAACGATTAGTGAAAGTAGTGATGTTAGTGATGATGAATATTAGATTGAATGGCAACGGTGAGTTTTTCGTAAAAGGATACATTTCACTTTTAATGTGACAGACTTTACGTTTAACGAAAAATTTTGGGTAAGCAAGACTACCATCGAATATTTGAAAGAATCGTAATTTTGTTGTTATTCTCCACGACTTCAGCGATGCACCAAACCAATAACAAAGTACTTACTCCGTGAAACACTAAAATTCTAAACTCAAGGGTAAGAAATCTACCCTCATTTATTAAGAATCTGCACCAAAAACCTACATTTTAAGTACTTAAATTGTAACTTACAACTACATATTTCTAGCAGCAGACCAAGCATACATCTCAAGCAGACCAAGCATACATCTCAAGTAGACCAAGCGTTAAGTGTACTAGAAGATTTGGCGTCAATACTCAAAAAAGACTGAAATAAACCTTAAAAAGTGCCCTAAAGAACGTTTATCGAATGTATATTAAAAAACTCGTATTCAAACTATTGAAGAATACTGGGTAGCTTAGAAAGCACACCTTGACCTGTTGAAAAGTACAACTCAGGAAAAACGTGTAGTTATTCCGTACTACGTGAATGAAGAATTTCTCCTTCATGAAGACTTATACCTGTGTATGTTAGGAGATCTCAGACACATGTTGGCTTCATGTACTTTGAAGACGACTGACCAACCTTCATGCAGCAACACGTCGTGTGATGGACAGTTAATAGCCTACATTTAAGGACTTGTATGTGTCAATAATTCATGAATGCACTACACTAAGTGAAGTTGAGAAGTAACACTATTTGAAGACCAGTATCACGGGCGAAGCAGCATCTTTACTGAAGCACATTCAGGTGACGGGTGCTAATTATGATCAAGCTTGGGAAACGCTGAATCACCAATACGATAATAGGCGCATAATAGTAAATGCATTGATGAAGCGACTATTTTATTAGAAAAAATGTACTAATCAATCTACAGCACAGCTGAAAGCCCTCTTGGATTGTACCACTGAGGTTGTTAACAACTTAAAAAACGTAGAAGTGCCTACCGATTCCTGGGATCCAGTAATTGTATTTCTGGTTGTGCAGAAGTTGGACTCGGAGTCAATGGGAACAGACTGCCTATTCGGTGAACGATCAAGAGCTGCCTACATGGAAGGAATAGTGGGAGTTTTTAGAAGCCAAATTCCGGACGGTTGAATGGTTTCTTCTACGTTTACTACTAAATCTATAGTGTGAAGCTATATCTACCGGAAAACCAAATTATTGGCCAAGCTATCCACGCACCTAATAGACTTTTTTATTACTAAAAATATAACTAGTAATTATTTAAGCATCGGTGAATGTTTTGACATGAATTCAGACCATTCTCAAATAATTTTATCAATATGGCATCAGATCTTACGCGTAGAGAGCAGGCCTACACTTGTAAATACATATACAGACTGGGAAAGTTTCAGAATAGACTTGGATATTGCAATACAATATTAAGAGTTCCATTAAAAACTCCAGAACAGCTGGATTTGGAACTAAATAAATTTACAACTATTAATTATATTAAATTGTTTCTGTGTTAATGTTTTACTAACGTATTTTGTAAATTACTAACACTATGAGTCTTGTTGCTTGATCTATTGAATAAAATTAATTATACAGCAAACTGCCTGGAACAACACACCGGGACAAAGCAACCGCCTACCCTGCAGGAATAAGGTGTCTTATAACCGAAAAGTGGAAACAAAGAAATAGGTGGCATCAGACCATATATCCACAAGATAAAAGACTGCTAAACAAGCTTAGTAAGCGTTTTACAAAAGAAATTGAGCACTACAACGACACCTTGAGAAACAACTACCTTAGCCAATTGACGAGTGATACCAAAACAGGCTACTCGCTATGGAAGGCTACGAAGTACGTGAACCACCTGATCATACAAATTCTTCCTATTAAGGAAGAAAATTGAAAGTGGGCAGTGACGGACCAACAAAAGGCCTTAAGATTCGCTGAGCATTTAGAACAAATATTCCAACCAAAGGAAGCCCAGAGTCACAATGCGAGGGTAATACAGATTGTACAAATTAGTTCAGATATTAAGTTGGTTACCCCAAAAGAAGTATCTAGAGAAATTAAGAGTAATTTTAATCTGAGAAAGTCCCCTGGTAAGAAGGACTATCGGTACATCGAGGTGCTTAAGTGTCTGTATGAAAACGCCACTTTATCAGTCCGAGTACAAGATTAGACCTCGAAACCTGCAGGAATCCGTTGGATGCGGGAAGCACAGGACCGGTCGAAGTGGCGGTATTTGGCGGAGGCCTGTGTCAGTGGACGTCTTTCGGCGATATTATGACGTCATTTGACGGTAAATTGCAGACGCAATGTGGCGTTCACTGCAGTAAAAAAAGACAAGACGAAGAAAACTTGGCTAACTAGCCAAGCTTTGACGTGCCCCTTGCGGAGCGTGTATAACCTACCTACCTCTGATTACTAATATCATTGCTCGGTTGTATACACCAAATGTTGGAACCGGAAACGAAACCTTATGTTTTGGAGATCAGTTTTTGTAACTACTTAGTACTTGACCACAGATGGTTTTTTTTAAAGATTCAGACAGTAAAAATAATGAAAATGATCTCTACAAACAATGGTCTCGTTTTTAGCAATGAATTTTATCATCAGAATGAGATTCAGTCGCTGCACCCAAGGGAAAATCCAAATTAAGAGCATGTTAAAGTTAGGATAATGGATAAGGAAACAAATAAAAACAGTAACAAAAAAAAAACGGTTAGAATGATCGACCGGGAATCGAACCCAGGAGTCACGCTTGCGACCACAAGATCAACGAAGTTAATGGTCAGATGCAAAAATGAAAAAAAAGCATTAAGTGTTAACTGAGTCATGCTTTTCTTTTAGTTATTTTTCGTACTTAATAAAGCTTTTTCATCTCTTCCCCTTACCTGTACGACGAATGGGTATTGCTCTATGGTGGTAGGTGACCCGCCAATAATACGGTTGTCGGCCGTCGTCGGCAGATCCGCGGTCTTTATTTGATGCAGTTCCGCATTGCCTACAAAACAACAACAACTTTCCTAATTTCATTTCACATCCACAACTCTATATGACTAGCATATTAAGCCTATAACTTTCCCACTGCTAGGACACAAGCATCTTCTCTGTGAGAGGGAGTGGGCCGTAATCTACCACGCCGGCACTGTGCGGGTTGCTAGATGACACATTATGTATTCTGTGTCTTGCGAACTTCTGTGAAGTAAAATGAAATCGAACATTCTCACTTAATAAAAAAAACTGGCCAAGTGCGTGTTGGACTACGCACAATGAAGGGTTCCGTAGTTGAGATGAATTTATTTATACCAAGAACAAACTTAACGCGAATGTGAAGTTTTTCATGTTTTTTTTTTTAATTGCAGGATCACTTTGTTGAACCTGTCGAATGAAATAAAACAAAAATCTGATTTTCGTAAAAAATTTCACATTCGCGGTAAATATAATAATAATCTAAATCTAATACCTTTAAACGAGCAATTTCTTGTACTATATTTATAATCTGAATCTAGGAAACGGCTCCAAGAATTTTTATTAAATTTAGTATGCAGGGAGTTTCGGGAGCGATAAATCGATCTAGCTAGGTTTTATTTTTAGAAAATGATCATCCAGATATTTTTGTTTATTCAAGTAACAATAAACTTATGAACTATGTTAGCTTATTTTACCAGATCACTCAGAAAGTTTTGCGACTAACAGTTTTTGTCTATAGGATACTGGCTGGTTTAGATGTGAATTAAAACTATAACTATTTATTACAAAAAAACATAACATTAAAAATTTGAAATTCCCTCCACATTTTTTTACGAGCAAAATCAAAATAATCTGTCTTACTGAAAACCGGATTCACAACGAGAACATTTTCGCGCGATGATTTTGTACGATTTCAAATGTCGACTAAAACCAGAAGAATCGTTTGATAGACTTCGAATGGTGTTCATAGAAAAAAGCCCTTTTAAAGCGACTGTTTTCCGCTGGTTCAACGAATTTATGGGTGGTCGAGTAATTTTGGCGGACAAAGAAAGAAGTGGTGGAAATTTAATTCAAGAGAATAGGCGAATTACATATGAAGAGGTTCAGCATATACTGCCGATTGGATCGGGAAGTGTGCATGAAATTCTACACAGGCATCTTCGGTTATGGAAGATAGTTTCACGCTGGTACCGTAAAATCTAACGCAGGCTCAGAAGGAGGTTCGGGTAGAATGGTGCCGAGACATGATAGCAAAATTTGTAGCAGGCTCGTCTCGGCGCGTTTAAGATATAATTACGGGATACTTATCAATATGATCCAGAAATAAAGCGCCAGTCGACCGTGTGGCTGTAGTTTATTTTTTCTAGTATCACAAAACTTTCTGAGTGCCCCTCGTAATCTAGTTTAAATTGATTTCACCCCATGGGAGATGGCACTGCAGTGATTGATGTACATGCAATCCAGCCTGCTAGCGATCTTTTTAGGATATTGTTGGAGCTGGCCCGTACTCTGCGCACCAGGGATACACACCTCATTCGCATCGTTGCGTAAAAGCAATTAATATGTGCGTCTGCGAACATTCCCGATGTGGTACAAAAACGGGGCAGCCCCACCAATACGCTGAAAGCGTTGTTGTATTGGACACGAAGGGCGTTGCATGACCTTTGGGTATATCTAGCCCACAAGCTGCACGTGTAAAACGTTGTACGATAAGCTCGAAATAGAGTAATTTTGACTTTTTAAATGAGCAGCGTGCAAACCTGCGAGCCAGCATGTTCGCCCTTACCGACAACACCCGTCGTTCCCACTCAATACCGAGTCCGTCATTGAGGTCAGGGGTCAATATTTATATGACCAAGATATTTAAACGTTAATACTCTTTGTAGTGCAGTCCCATTGAGTAATACAGGTGGTACATAATCCGGTCTACCCCCAGCCTCAAAGACCATGATCTGTGACTTATTAGAGTTACACATCAAACCAAGTGTTTCGGCATACTGCTCACATTTGGCAACTATCTTTCTGAGACCACAAATTGACGCGCTCAGAAGCACCATATCATCTGCATAGTTAATATTATTTACACAAATACCATCTATATAGCAACCCACTCTGGTGCTGCTGAGCTCGCCATTCCTGCCTCAACCCGCATTCCAACCTGTGTGGCCTGGAAGAAGTTCCAGCCCATCGTACACTATTGATCTGGTTACCATACCACTATTTAAAGATGTTTATAAGCTCCGTTGGCAACCTATCCTTCTCCATCTTTCTCCACAATACGTCATAAGCAACCAGATCAGAAGCCTTGAATATGTCGAGGAAGCTAGCATAAATCGGCGTCCCACGTAAGTATGTGATAGTATGCTTAAGACACAACACTGCACTTTCTGTTGACAAACCACGCCGAAACCCGAATTGGTTGTCATGAACATTTACAGTTTTATTTATTTGTGTATTAAGCAGACGGTCAAACACTTTTGATATTTTGATATTATAGTAGCTAGAGAGATGGGCCTATTGGATGCCGAGCGACGAAATGTAAGTTTGTACGCACAATATTGAGAGATTTACCATGTTATTTTAAGACTATAGACTTCTTATAGGTTTTCCTGTAATCTATGAGTAAAGAGCCATACTATGTATTTTTTTCAAAATTTTTGGTCCAGTAGTTTCGGAGATAAGGGGATAATGGTAAATTTTCAATGAATTTATTAAATATCTTTGAAAGTATTTGTTATAAAATTATATAAAAAATATATTTAAGATCCTCGCAACAGGTCCTTTCATTTGATATGTCAAACGGTATAGCAAAACTTTTTTTTAAATTTTCTTGTTTGCGCCCCAAAAGTGACCCTTATATTCAAAATTAATTTATTTACGTTACACATTCGTGTTTGGGTCACAGAAATACATATGTGTACCAAATTTCAACTTAATCGGTCCATTAGATTCGGAGTAAATTGGCTGTGACAGACGGACAGACAGACAGACAGACAGACAGACAGACAGACAGACAGACAGACACACGAGTGATCCTATAAGGGTTCCGTTTTTTCCTTTTGAGGTACGGAACCCTAAAAAGTGTTATAATATGATTATATTTTTAAATTTCGGTATTCTGTTTATAAAGTATGTCAATATAAACTCGTTTTGAAGTTCATAATTCGAATATTACGCTATGAGAGTAGATAAAAGATTTTACTTTCCTTTTAAATGCTTCTACGCTCAGCTCTTTCCAACCATTGGGAAACTTATTGAAAATAATGGGAGTCATACAAAAAACAGTTCTGCCCATCAGTGCAGTCCGAGACCTATGTTGACAGAGTTGACTGTTATCACGTCTATTTCTAGGAAACCGGTCTGCCATGCGGGGAAATAACTTAGGATATGATTTAACAAATATCGCGATTTCCAAAATATATATTGAAGGCAAAGTCAAGATGTTGTGGCTTATGAAAAAATTATGATGTTTATGATTATTAAGTAAACACTGATCAATTTATTATTAATGCACAATAACCACCAAAACAGAATTCACCATTCATACAACACAAAATATAATTTAAAAACAACTCACTCAACGAAATCATCTCACAGCTTGTATTCCAATTGTTTCGGGAGGTTCCTGGTCCAGATAAGGCGGGAGGAAACGCCCGGGTGTCACCATTGTGGGGATCGCCCGGAGAACACGGTGGAGCAAATGGTGGAGGTACACCCGGCTTGGAGAAGCATCACCGTGTCCTCGTGGAGGCGATCGGCGGGAGTGATCTCTCGCGTCCGGCCCTTGTCCAGGCCATGGTACAGAGCGAGAGGGCGTGAGAGGCCGTCACCTCCTTCTGTGAAGTAGTAATGCTCGCAAAGGCGGAGGCGGAATGCGTGAGGGAGAGTCAGATTTCGTGCCCTCACGCCCCTAGCCGCCGCGGCGTCGGGAATAGCAGGCTGATTCCCGGCAACAGTAGGCGCGGGCTTGCGGACGGTTAGCAATGGGTAGCTCGCCGTCCGATAAGGACCACGCCCGGGTCGACGGCTATCTCTTATACTATTGCAACCGCGATATAGAGGGGTGTACTATGCCAAATCGAATGCCAAATAATCGAATATCAAATTGATCGACCACTAAAAATTAACGTCCAAATACTCTATCGTTCTTTGACCACGGGTTTTCCAATGTTTATTGGTCGAGTAAGTTGTCTGATTTTGCCCTACCGTCGTAATGAATTCGTTAAATCTGTTGGATACATTTAACGGGCATTTTACTTCTTCGTTGTCTATCTTTAGTGATATACACGCTGAAATTTTAATGGTTGTTTTCCCGCGGCAGAACGTTTTGCCCTAAGTAGTACTATTGAATCATAGAGTTCAACTTAAAAAATGAAAATCTTATTGTTATCAAATAATTCAAAAAAATATGCATAAACTTGAAAGCGTGAGAAACAATAGTAACCACTAGACATAGGGTAGTAATAAAAGCTCCGATTTTTTTTTATATATGTGCATACTCAAAATATGAAATTTACTGCTATAAATACAAATTTTCCGATAACTTATATGCGAATACAAATAAAGAAACGACCGGATAAAATACTGAAACGACCGAATAAAATACTGAAACGACCGAATAAAATACTGCAAATTCCGAAAAATCAAAACAGAATTTGCCGACGTAATATTTTTCAAACATGTAAACAAGCATACACCATGCATGCAGCATGCAAGCGAGCATGCAATATGCAGCAGGCATGGTTTCTGATAGGGCTCTGGCGCTGCGAGGCTCGCGCGGTCCCACGCGAGCTTATCGTCGCAGATGGTTTTAACGCTCACTATCGCAGCTTATAAAACCACCTGCTCCACAGTTTGCGGGCCGCCTCGCCCCTCCGCGCCTACGTGGGCTTAAATTACACTCTAGGGGTAGGGCAGACTGGGCACGCCACAATTGCGGCGATAAGACCTCGCTTTGAGGAGTGGCTTGAGAGGCGCCACGGCGCCCTCACCTTCCGCCTGACGCAGGTCCTCACCGGACACGGCTGCTTCTGGAGGTTCCTGTTCGGTAATGCTCGCGAAGGAAGAGGCGGAACGCGTGAGGGAGAGGCAAATTTCGCGCCCTCACGCCTCTAACCGCCGCAGGAGGAGACGCCCGGGGTGGGAATTGCGAGCCGATTTCCGGCCTCCGTAGGCGCGGGGTTGCGGACGCTGAGCAATGGGTAGCTCGTTGTCCGATAAGGACCAAGCCCGGGTCAACGGCGCGTTGTGTTCCACGCGCACCTCAAACAGATGCCAGCAGAATTGACGGGGTCCGCTAGGGCCAATGCCTGCCAGGGCTGCGAATATGGGCCGAAAGGGACATCGTGGCCCCCGGCAACAGGGCAACCGAAGGAACACAGGTGGGTTTTAGTCAGTAAGAGTCTGACACGCCCTCCTGCTCCACCCAGAGCGGGAGAAGTTATTTGATAATTTCCCATCCAAAAAA
The DNA here is from genome assembly GCA_949152395.1 of Agrochola litura. NCBI lineage: Eukaryota > Metazoa > Arthropoda > Insecta > Lepidoptera > Noctuidae > Agrochola > Agrochola litura. The sequence continues at coordinate 8,645,617 of OX424515.1, forward strand.
AAGGGTTAGGGCAGACAAAGACTACGTGGAGTCGGTTTTGCAGCGATTCGTTTCTGTCACAAACTTTTGTAGCACAACATAATGACTTTTCGGAAACTTTTTTTTTTCGTATTTTGTATTTTGTTTGAAAATTTAGTATTACAGTCAACCACAGATTTTGGGAAGAAAAATTTTTTTTCGGAAGCTTTATTATTTCCCCTAGACATAACGTAGGTACTTCTCGAACCGCATGCGCGGCTGCACGCTTCCGACAAAGCGAAGAGCGGTTTGTAAATGTTCAGACCAAACTAAGCTGTCACGCGTAGTAATATGGCATAAACTAGTCCGCACGCACGCAGGCGGCCTCTCCCCACGCACGCCCGCCCCGTGCCACCGCCGCGCCAGCGCCGGCTCCCTCAGTTGACCCGCGATCGTCGTATGACGCGTAATACGATATCGTAATTTGCAATAATGGATCGACACGTTACAGTTATTCCAATTTGGAGTACTTCGCAATTGTACAACCTGTACGCTAGGGCTAGTTATAACTTTACGCGGAGCCGCAAATCTTGAAGTCGCTCCGTCTTCACGGGGTTCCGAACCCCCATGTCCCACAGGCCCGGACGATCGTTGCGGCGACACAGCGGCTACTCGATCATGGGCATTTCATGGGCATTTCAATAGAGAATTTAGGCAACATTTTTGTCGCATATTCGTGATGTAATTGTACGAACGACTGTAGTGAGAATACAAGAATTTGGATAATGTCACTATAAGCGACTTATGAGACGAATGGCAATGACGAATGCGACATGTAGGCATAGCATACCTCCGAAGTCCGCCGCAACATTACTCGCGTCATGTTCCACTACTCGCATCCGATTCGAGTAGCGGAACATGACGCAAGCCAGTTGAACTGAACTACTGCGGTTTCGCTGCTATGGTTTCGCAGCGGAGGTGTGTTACCGGCGTCAACTTAAAACCACCAAAACACATATGGGATCATTGATATGAATGGTGAATTTTGGTATGTTGTTTGTTGGTGGTTTTAAACGATTTTGATTAAAAATTCAATTTCTCACTTACAGCTTGCGATGACGATAAAAATTTGAAAGGTCCGCATTTCAATCCGTCCCATGAATTGCCTTAGAAGTCGAGTAGATCTATGTTATATTTTATACAATATTTTATCGGAAAAGTTTCTGCAAGAAATCTGAGGATACTTACAAAAGAGCAACAAATGTCAAATTCATAAAAATCTAGTTGGTAGCCGAATGGCTAAATCGGGTTGGCAATTGAAATAAAGGAGAATGTGCATATCGGTTTGTATGTATGTGCAAATAGATATGTACCGAAGCTTAGTAAGCTCGAACGGGTCTGGCGCACAGGTGAACCCGGGCCGACCTCTAGCCAGCTCGTTCCTGTCCTATCTATAGGGAATCTGTTGTACCTGTTGTGTGTAAACCCCTTAATAGTTATAAGGTCATAGAGAAAACACAATGGTTCTCTTCTAGCCACGCTGATTGTCTATACCATTCTAAAATAAATGTTGTAGGTACCAAGCGCACGCTTTTTATTCAACAGTGACGACGAGTAAAATTAAATCTAAATTAAATAGTGAAATTACAGCGCAAAACCGAATAAAATGTCGGTGGGACAAGAACGTGAGTTCAACGTTACAACAGGGAACTGGTTCGCTTATGTTGAGTGACTGGAGATGTAATTTTTAGACAACAACGTGAACACTGAGCTTAAACTGCCGACGCTGATTTCGATGATGGGTGAGAAGCCCTATGAGCTCCTGTCATCATTGACGAGTCCAAATAAACCCACTGAATTGACGCTTAATACAGCAGTAGGGTTATAATTGGCTGTATTACAGATTGGGTCGGGAATTACTTTATTCGGTACACACGGCTACATAATCAAGCTATACATTTCCAGTATTACCTGATCTCGTTTTGTATTTAGATTTCCGAACAATGAGAGGTCACCTTATACTGGAAAGGTATAGCTTGGTATGTAGCCGTGTGTAAAATAATTGATAATAAAAGGATCACAGAAATTTGTAGGCCTTCATATTTTTTCTATAGTGACAGTTTTTATCATTCTAAAAACAAATTGAATCAAAACAAGAAAGCGGAAGAATATACAAGTATAATTGTGTCGCTTAAAGGCTTGTGCTGACGACCAACGCGACACGCGACGCGACACAAAGGCACCGCCCGTCGCGCGACGAGCGGTGCCTTTGTGTCGCGTCACGTGTCGCGCTGGTCTGCACAAGCCTTAACTTCAAACTCGGGTAATTCCACTCTACCTTCTTAGGAGATATTTAAATTTAAAATAGTGATACTAATCTTAATTCCATGATTTAAATGGCAGTTTTTTTAAATATGGTATCTGTATTGAAGAAAATGATCTTCTTTAGCAAATTCAGTATTAAAAACATTCATTCTTTCAAAAAATTTAGATTGCGTTTACCTTCATTTGATATACTTAATGGAATGCAATTTATCTAGACTGCACTACTGAACTTCGGCTTCGTCCAAACTCATCCCCAAACTGAACTCGCCCGGTTTTCATATATCTGCCTACAGATACCTTCTACCTATAAATGGAACGCGCCAAACTACTGATGGTAAGAAAAGTGTTAGTATGATTTTTGTTTATTTTATTCATTCATTATACGCGGTATAAAATTAACAGCAGGTAGGTAGGTACTATTAGTGTTTTTTCACCATCCATAAAATAGAATCAACATTAATAAACAACATAGGTAATAAATGTTCATTTAAAAGAAATGTATGTTCAATGTGCGAAAGAGATAACACGCGTTGGTTTGTTTAAATTTAAAAATTTCGCGAAACTCCCCGAGAAGATCTTTTCCCTGACATTTTGCCGACACATACTGGTACATCAAATGATTTGTTATTAGGCGCACTTGGGCAGCATTGTAAAGTCAAAAGGAAGGAATGCTTCTTAGAGATCTGAACCAATGTGTCTTCCAAATATATGAATGAGAGAGAGAGAGACAGAGAGAGCTCTATGAAATTACCAAAACCCGCTATAACAAAAGGCTTATCAAAGGATGCCACCGTCTTTTGCCCATTGCAGTTATTGAATTTTATGACTATTTTGTTCGGAAATGTGTAGACTCTGCATATATAGTGTAAAATTTCTTGGAATACAAAATTTTATAATTATTAACTATTTATTTGCACGGAATCTAAGTAGGTCTTTTAAGAAAAAAAATATATAGATGAAGACTGCTATAGTAAATTAATAGGTGATAAGTATTTATTTTCTTCATAGTAGCACTTTTCCGACAAACTGTACCCTTGCAGCTGATAGGCATTTATAAAAGCGGGCAAGTTCGGATTGGGGATGAGTTTAGACGAAGCCTGAACTTCGATGTTTAAAATACCAATATACTATAATTATAAAGTTTAAAAGTGCGATTTACGTGAGTTAGAATGTACGCTATGACAAATAACTTAATTCAGAATGTTCATAATCGCGATGTACTGACCTTCGAAAGTTTGCTATGACGAATTACTTGATAGAGAATGTTCATCAGCGCGATGTACGGAACTTCGAAAACTCGCTATGACGAATAACTAAATACCGAATGTTTACCTTCGAGATTCAGAGCGAGTGTTTCTCCATTATGTGTATATATATATATATATATATATATATATATATATAACGTCCTATTCATGATAATTTTGTCTAACCAACTAGGTAAGTACGAACTTGTCGTGTAGAATGCTGCCGATGAAGATTCGATAAAAAGTGCCTTCGAATATGGGTATCATGACCATCTCTAAGCCTTTTGAGGAACGGACGCTGATCTCACTGCCCAGCCATTAATTAAGTTTAACGTTTAGTAGCCAACTACTAAACGTAAAACCCGTAGTTTATTTAGTCCCATCTCAATTGATTTACGGACGAAGTGACTGGTACTCGCAGGGTACTATATATCGTCGGTTATTGTGGTTGGTTATTGCACTAATCATTGTCCATTTGATGAGCTGGACCAGTATTAGTTTGGTAGTAGCAGTAGCGTGAGGTAGACGATGGCAAATCAAGTGAGTTTTTTTTAGTATCTTTGTCAATTTTCTTTCAATGAATGGACCCTCTCGGTAGAATTCTTACTGTGTGAAAGCATTACTTCTGGTTTTATTTCTTATAAGTCTTCTTCAAACAGTCCTTTATGTACTCCGACTTTGTTATTGTTTTTTTCAGGAAACGGTTTACAAGTTAAGGGATTGTTTACCTAATCGCTTTCTTGATCGTCTTATATTAAAAAACCTTAGTAAAATAGTATTTTCCTTTCGAGTGCAGAAGCTTTTGTCAGTTACTGGTGTGGGCCAGTTACTGTGTGTGTGTATTTTTTTTTTCTTCTAAGGGTCTAAACTATACATTATCCTCCTTATTAATAAACGCGAAGTTCAGCTTTTTTACACACAATTCAAAACTTCAAAATTAGCCTACAGCTTTGCGGCGTATGATACCCCCAGCGCAGCGCCCCAATGACGTAACACACTTACTTACATAAATGCTTGTAAAAATCGTCTGCTCAACAACGAAAATAACGCAATGAATATTGTAGAATTATCAAAATGAATGGCATTGGAATTGTGTACTCCGCAGTTTTGTTTCCATACAACGTTTAATTTTTACTTTCAACACCACTGTCCAGTATACCATCATATTAATCGGAACATATTTACCGTACACGTTCGCCCCTCCGATAATCTCATAGAACACATTGCTGTCTTGTGGGGATATTAACATAATCACATTACCCCGATACGGAAGGGGAGTTGAGCCCTTATCTAAGGAGATTGGAAACGCGATTAAGCTGGTTTTAATCGGTTAAGTACGTTGGAATGGAATTTAGGCAAAATATAAAACTGAAGAGCTACCCGTGTTAGGGATAAAACGGACAATGTTATTAAAACTGCCTCGTAGGTCTAGTAGTCGCAAGCGTTACTGCTGAGCATGAGGCGGGAAGTTTCAATTCCCGGGTCGGGCAAGGTATCTGAATTTTCTCAGTAGCATTCCGGGGTCTGGATTTAGGTCGGCTCGCCCCCTATTACACCTCTGTTAAACTATTTTTTCAACTGCGAATCTAAAGACCGTAGGTACTAAAGACAAGTAGACAGACCTTATTTAATTATCAAATCAATTTGAGTTCTCAAACAGGAATAATTTGCAAAGTTGATTTTATGCTAAGCAGAAAAAATTGTCGCTTAAAAAAACCACCTTGCTCGCGTTTTTCCGCTTACGTCAGGTACATTGTGCGCAAGCGCAGATGAGAAATGAGAAGCATAACTACACGCGTGCCTTCAGTAAATGTGTCATTTATTTTACCATGTAGAATAATAACAAAGAAATTAACACAACTCAATCAATCTGCCTAGCCTTTTCCTAACTATGTTGGGGTCGGCTTCCAGTCTAACCGGATGCAGCTGAATACCAGTATTTTACATGGAGCGACTGCCTATCTGTCCTCCACAACCCAGTAACTGGGTAATACGATAAGACTGGTTGTCAGACTTTCGGGCTTCTGACGACTTGTAACGACTGTCAAAGATCCACGAATGACAGCCAGGACCAACGTCTTAACGTGCTTTCCGAGGCACGGCGGAGTCTCAGTATGTAAAGATGGTCACCCATCCACAGACCAACCCCGGCAAGCGTAGCTTAACCTGATGGATCAATCCGTGCGGTTGTTATTATTTAGCCTCCAGCTCCTCAATTAACACAACTCGTGTGTAATAAAATAATCGTAAAAACAATGCATAAATTGAAAATTCAATTTCATCTTTTGACATGCGTCGTCGTAAGTGGTAAACAAGCTAATCATTTTGTTTTGTAATTACATAATTATTGCAATACTAATTAAAAATACAGTCATAGTAAAACAAATAAATTTTACTGTAACTCAATTAGCAGCAATAAAGTAAACTTTAACTTAGGAATTTAAATAAAATTAATTCATAGTAACTGCCTCGTTGGTCTAGTGGTCGCAAGCGCTACTGCTGAGCATGAGGTCCTGGGTTCGATTCCCGGGTCGAGCAAAGTGTTATTGGGTTTTTCTATCTGAAATTTCTCAGTAGCAGCTCGGAGTCTGGATTTGTGCCCGGTTGATGGCAATAGGCTCGCCCCCTATTACATGGGACTTAAACATAACTGGCGAAATGTGGGTGTACCTGCTACAGAGACACCTCTGCCCAACCCTTCGGGGAAACAAGGCGTGATGTTATGTTATGTTATGTTAATTCATAGTTCAGTTTAACAAAGAAAACAAGAATCGTGTAAGTAATTTGTTTATAGTTTTCCAATTTAATTATATGTTTACGTAAACAGAAGCCGTTCTGAGAAAATGTCTGGAAAATTGTGAAGACATCTGGGATGTGTCTGGATTTTTGTTTTTAGTAATGGTTTGATCTATTTAAATTAAATAAGATCTCTATTTAAATTTGTAAAGTCTTTCTTGAAATAAATGATTTATCTTTGACTTTTACTATTACTGCTGCTTGATCGTAATCGCTCGTTGTAGAATATCTCAAATGTTTTCTTATCTTTTTTTTGTCATGTTTATAGATGCTATTATTTTAATAATTACCTACTATCTCTGATCTCAAGTAGGTACCTACTTAGTCAGGTCATCAGGTATACACGAGACTTTCGAGATAAGATATTGATAACTCTATAAATGATGAACATAGTAATCGGAGATAGCACGTGTTCTATAAATTTTTATCTAGAGAAAACTTTAAGTTTTTCTTGTTGTTGGAAGGCAAAAATACCGCCCACTGCCTTGACATTTTTTTTTTTTGCCATTATCATTTTGAATGCAATTTGTTTGCCAACTAGTGCTATTAATACCTATCCAATCTATGAATTTAGGTTAATACAACAATTCTAAACAATTTGCCTTGTTTAGTTTCGCATCATTGCGAACAAATACTTGTCCTATATGAAGCTAAGTTAACATAGAGATTTTACGTGTACAAAATCTTACGGTGACACATATTATATCGAGTTTTAAAGGCTAAAGAAGAATAGACAAAATGAGAAATTGGGATTGTTTATCTGTCATTTTGTCTATTCTTCCGTCGGCAAAACCCGTTTCTATGTGGGCATGCTAAGCGAGCAGGACACATCCTATAAACCATCCTTGATGCTCTCCCTCCGGTTGACGCCCTAAGCCGAGGTTCGTACCCCACAGGGGGTGCCCTTAGCGAGCGTTCACCTAGTCTTAATTAGTATAGTTCAAGTTGGCTGGAGGTTTTAAGTGTAGTAGCATAAGGCACCCACAGGAAAGCTCGGTTAAGTAGTCATGATCTCAGAGGTCAACTACGAGATGCCCTACCAAAAAAAAAAAACATTATGAATACAATAACGTTTTAAATGGTTACTTGCACATCCGTACAACCATAAGCACTAGGTATTGCAATAGCAATAGTTCCGAAGGGAAATTAAATAACCGGTACACTCTTGACCTTGACCATATCACGTTTGGTGGAATGCAATTAATAAAATCTACGATGCAACAAGCACCCAGAAGATGCCTGTTACTTTGAATACTCCAGTGTACCCAGACGATGCCTTCTTTTGCTTCGAATATTGACGGGTAGTAGGGAACACAGATTATTCATCGATAACCAAATTATTTTGGGTCACTTAACCCACGTACCATCGTGTTTACCTATCGGAAAAACTAGGTTCTGGCGCAGATCTGATTATGTACACATCATTTGATGCATTATCCTTCGGCTTCGTATTTGACCCAGAAAGTATTACGGGGCAAATACTTGGATGTTTGTGGAGATAAACACAGGGATAAAAAAGTCTGCCGGGGGTTCGAAGAAAACCGATAGGGAAATCGTGGCCCCCGGCAACAGGGCAACCTAAGGAACACGGGTGGGTTTTAGTCAGTAAGAGTCTGACACGCCCTCCCGCTCCACCCAGAGCGGGAGAAGTTATTTGATAATTTCCCACCTCGTGAAATCTGTTTATTTCTGTATTTTGAAGACATAGGTATACAGCATACATAGACCTTTTTTTTGGTTAGGAAATAATCAAATAACTTCTCCCGCTCTGGGCGGAGCGGGGGGGCGTGTCATTCTTACTGACTAAAACCCACCCGTGTTCCTTCAGTTGCCATGTTGCCGGGGGCCACGATATCCCTTTCGAGGATACATAGAGCTGGATCCAAAGATATAAAGGCTCTTTCAAACAGGCGCGACACGCGACGCGTCACAAAGGCACCGCTCGTCGCGCAACGAGCGGTGCCTTTGTGTCGCGTCGCGTGTCGCGCTGGTCTGCACGAGCCTTAAATGGGTAAGGTCGCCAAAAAATGTAATGTAATAAAAAAAATATTGAATTTTTTTACAAAACGGTGTAACTTTTAAACTAAATGATCTATCTAGATGAAACAAACTCCATAATGATTGGAAGTAATCAAGTGTTCTCACAAAATTTTGGGAAAAAAGCTACTCTCAATTGAAAATTAACATATTTTTTTACCAAAAATCTGTTTTTTCTTTCATAAACTTTTACAATAATCGTAAAATTTCTCAATAAGCCTATTACGTACCATTTTTATTTAAATGTTTTTTCCGTCGATAAAATTAAGCATAGATTCCCTCATTTCGATATGTGCATGTCGTGGCCAGATCTTAGAATTGATCATTTCATGAAATTATCGACTATTTCATGAATTGACCATCACATTACTGTCTATCATCTGATAGACAGTATAATTCTATCTCTATCTGTCATTGAATGTCGGTCCACAATTCCGTAAGGTTCATATTCTGTGATAGATTATTGGGACGTTAAAACCATAGATAGACAAGGCGGAAGAAATCAATAAATATTACCACACGTCAAAAGAAGTCGTGGAGATTTTATTCCGTTAAGACTTACCTACTTAAAAATAATCTCCCTTTCAACATCTACCCTAACTTAAACGATATTCAAATGGATTCTTTAAAAAGATCATGTAATTACCAGAACCTTTTCTCTTCCAGGGTTCCTCTTTCATTGGCTGGCATCAGCGGACCCGCCTGGAGCGGGTGCTGATGGTGACAGCCGCGGTGCTGACTGTCCAGGGTGCCCCTGATGTACATTCCTCTTCTTCTTGTGGTTAGTGACTAACCTGGTGTCAAAGTATTAAAGCCGCCCATGGGCCTCTGACTTGGCTTCACATGCCGTCTAGAAACACAATACAATGATGATGATTTCGATGTACATTTAAGTACCTATAGCCACTTGTAAACTGGTACAGGCTTTTTTAACGCGGAATTCATAATATATAATAACATAATTTATTCACCAAAATAAGTACACGTATTACAAAATTGAATATATTTGACAATATAGGTACAGTAAATAATGGCTTAAAGTTTGTAATATACAAAGTTTAGGACTATCTGCATCCGAACTAGGTGGTTAACCGAATTACATTTGATCCCCTTATATAAATTGTGAATATTTAGTAGCCATGTTTAAAGTTGTAAACATAATTAGATTGCCATGAATAATTTATGTGTAAAGTATGCAAGTATGAAAAAATGAAATAAAAAAGTACGTGTGATTTAAGTGTGTGTGTGTGGGTGGGGGTGTGTGGGGGTGTGTGGGGGTGTGTGTGTGCGTGTATGTGTGCCTTCATGTGCATGCGTGTGTGATGAGAATGGGATGATTGTTAAATATGAATGTAGTAGCTTGTCTATTTGAGAATGTTCAAAATCGCTTCTGTTTCATTATTTATAAGAAAGTTTTAGTAGGTAGTCCTGTATTTTCTTTTGACAGTGTGTATTATTAAGTGGGTAAATATTTATAACTTTGTTAATTTTATCATGAAGAATCTCTTAACAAAATGTGTTTTGGGAACGTATGTACGTTTGCATACTGCATGTTTTCTACGTTTCCGTTGAGTGTTTGGATCGTATATGAGATCACCGTGTTGCTTTATTACTAAGCTAAAAATAAAAAGTTGACGAACGTTGAGAACTTTGCATGATTGATAAAACTCCGTTGTAGGATATAGAATGGGCCGAAAAGTGATAGTTTTTAAAATAGCTTGTTGAGCTATTTCTACTTTTTTCAGGATTGTTTTCGGAGCGCTTCCCCATGATGAGATGCAGTAGGTAATTATCGACTGGCAAAGGGCAAAGAATCCGCTGGATGTGGAAAGCACAGAATCTCGGTAAATCGGTCAAAGTGGCGGTGCTTGGGGGAGGCCTATGTCCAGCAGTGGACGTCTTTCGGCTGAAATGATGATGATGATGAAAGGGCAAAGTAGACTTGCTTGAGCAATTTGGCGTCAGCGGCATATCTGAGATTTCTAAAAACATAGATTAGTTTCCGCACGCGAGCACTTAACTGTTTAATGTGTTCTATGAAACTGAGGTTGCTATCAATTATGATACCCAGGTAACTGATGTTGTTGACGCGCTCTAGAGATCTGCACGAGCATTCCACGCCAGACAAGCATTCATGGGATATGATGAAACGATTGTTAATAGCTTCACCGAGACTGCTCACTAAACGACACGTATTTAGTTTTTTCGACATTTAGGGTTAAGATATTGGCCCTGAGCCATCTCTTCACCACATTGAATACCTTTTGGGCCGTACTGACATCTCATCCCAGGTATCGGCGGAGAAAAGGAGATCAGTGTCGTCTGCATATGAGATCAATTTGCCTCGGGGTAGATGGAGGTTAGTGAGGTCATTAATGTAAACGAGAGATAGAGTCGGTCCTAAAATGCTACCCTGGGGTACCCCATAGTCCACTACATGATCACTACTCGTGTATTGACCTACTCGGCCACACTGTTTTCGCTCAGTAATATAGCTCTTAAAAGGATTCAGTTGCGTGCCTCTGATTCCTAAACCATCTAGTTTGTTTATTAATATAGTAACAGAAATAGTGTCAAAAGCTTTGCTTAAGTCAAGGAAGATTGAAAGGCATTTCTTTCCTATATCTAGATTGCTAGATATATAGTTAGTTAACCGCTCAAGCCCTGCACCTCCTTCAGTGCACTGCTCCTTCAGTAGATCTGCCCCTCCTAAAGCCAAATTGTTTATCTGAAAACAAATTGTTCTTTTCCAGGTAATTGACTAGCCTTAGATTGATAGTTTTTTCCAGAATCTTTGACAATGCAGGTAGGATTGATATTGGCCTATAGTTAGATAAGATATTTGTGTCTTCACCTTTGTATATAGGATGCAAACCCGATTTTATTAAATGCTCTGGAAAGATGCCGCTCACGAGGCAGACATTAAAAATGTATATGAGGGGAGGAACTAGAGCATTTTTGTTGTTCATTAGTAGGTAATCTGTTTGAAATTTTGTCCCAGCCTACTGCAGAATCTGTTTTTAGTCCTACGATAAGACGTTCTATTTCTTCTTCCGTCACGTTAGTTATTAGAAACGATTTGATCTGGGAAGATCCCGAAGTAGTTAGCGGGATGTCATGAAGAGACCCAAGTGCCGGATTTTGGTGCGTTTGGGTATCCTGTATAGGCATTGGCTAAGTTATTACCTACACTTGCAAAATAATTATTGATGTCATTGACCGATAGTTCAGGAGTAGAGCGTAGATTAAGAAGTTCATCTTGGTTTTTCTGTTGTGTTGGTGATAGTTTTTATAGTTTTCCAAAGAATTTTGGGATCGTCTCTAACTTCTGCAATAAGGGATCTATCATATTCCCTTCTTACTTTTTTCAGAATAGTGTTGTAGTAATTTCTGTATCGAATATATGTTTTTTTCAAAGTCTCATTATCTGGCGACTTGTTTGACTTTTGGTGTAACATGTCTCTGTTTTTCATACATCGGATTAATCCCTGAGTGTCCCACGGTTTAATATACTTTTTACGCCTTGATAGTTTTATTACTTTAGTATTCTGATCTAGAGCTTCTTGTATCTTAGTTATCTAGTAGTCTTAACAATCTTGAGATGCATAGACGGAATCTAGGTTTACTGACGAAATAGCAAACTTTAAAGATTCAATAGTATATACCTATATAGATAAGTATAGTCAACAATGTTTGCCAAATATACAAAAAAAGGAGTGTCTTGATGGCTTGATAGTTATTGTCTGGAACATATCCAGTATTAAGTAAATTGTAATAACTTTTGACCGAGTCGGCCGATTTTAATGAAATGAAGACTAAGTGTTAATTCAAGATACGGACTATGACTATTTTAATTTCCAATCCCTTTAATCTCTTGAAAAGAAGACACAAAAATAAATCAATATTACATGTGAATTTTAAAATCATCCGTTATTTTACCCCTTTGGGGGATGATTTTACAAAAACGCTAAAAGGCATAATTCTTTGTTTCTTACCAAAAGCATTTTGGGATTTCATATCCCTAACTTAAGAAATGCTGGATTTCCCATACAAACTTTCATCCCCTATATCACCCCCTTTAGAATTATTTTTGACACAAAAAGTACCCTATGTCCTGCTCCAGGATACCATCTATCTCCTTGCCAAATTTTATAGAAATCTGTTCAGTGGTTTAGCCGTGAAAAGGTAACATACCGACAGACAGAGTTATTTTCGAATTTATAATATTGGTAAGTATAAGTAAGTATGGATGTCATAAAAATTGTTACTAAACGCTATTACGAGTATGTCGTCTGTAATAAAATTACACGCGCCAATAAGGGTTATGACTTTGATAGTCAAATACCTATTTATAGGGGAGCAATCAGACCCGGTACCATCTTACTGACTGATATTTTTTTTCTATAAAAATCTTATATTCTTTCACTGACAGACAACGCACACGCATACCTATCCTAAACCGCTCTAAGTCTAGAAGCAAGAAATACTTATTAGTTGCACAAGAGTTGCTTATGCAGGGTGACCCGTGAGACGACGTCCACAGAAAAATGCAAAAGCCTCTCTCCAAAGGCTTCCCGAAACGCCCCCATGTTAGCCAGACGGTTTTTAATATTTTTTGGGATATTCTCACTTGACTTCAGGATTATTCTCTTTCTTTTTTTAGTGTCGCTTTCTGTTGTAAATCCTTTAATTCTGGTCTAAGATCGATAAACTACCATCTAACCATCACCCAAAGTGACTAAAACTTAGCTCAAAGAGAAAATTTTTGCCCGACAAGATTCGCTCTAGAAATTCAGCCTTAAAAAAAGAAGGATGGCAATGACCCGTGAAACGAGTGGAATTTTGCTTTGGACCTCGTCACACGGCTATGTATTACTAAGTAAGAATTTTAAATATTTCCGTCCCTTATAGGGGATGCAATTTTGTATGGAAGGTCGTAATTTTTGCCGATGGGAAACACCATTGGGCACTTGACTTGTATTTTATAATATACCACGGCGTAAGATACATTCGTAGACGACAACAGACTGATGTACAAACAGCTCCATTAAGTAGTTACCCCCCAAAAGACATGTGCATTTAAATCCGTGATAGGCCCGAGTTATTTTTAGTATTTTGCAAAAACATTTTATTTCCATAATGTATTACTTTAATGAATAGGGTTCTAAGTAGACCGGAGGTTTCAAGACCGCATGCCGATTGAACGTCACGAAATGTGCTTTTTGTCATGCATTATTTATTTTTTCTTAAGAATTTAAAATCAAGAAAAATAAAATGTTTTAATAATCTTTTATTAATATTTATTATTGCTATTATTTAACAAAACTTTGATCTTATTTTACTACAAAGATTAATATTATACAATTTGATTTGATAATTTACAGTTATTTTATAATACATAATTTTGCCAACTGACACAAACGGGTCACTGGAAGGACAAGGATGTCACTTGTCTAGGGAGACAAGTGACATCCTATTACCGCAAATGATAAAATAGGAAGCGCTAGAAATAAACAATAGTTTTAAGTGAACGTATACATCAAACGTTGTAGTTATAAATTGAGGGTATGGACTAATTTTATAAAGAAAACGTTAATGGATACCCTCAAATTATAATATCTATCGATTAGACAGAGACCTAAAGATAAAGTGACTCGGACGATAGTAGATAGATAACAATTTTTTCGCAAATCATATGGGCTTGCTGGCGAGTTTGTCATACTGCCGGTATGAGTATGACGTTCGGTGGTTAGTAGTAGTAGTAGTTCGAATCCAAGTCATTCATTAGATTATTCGTAACGAATTCAATGTTGTAGCAGTGTAACATTTTAAAACTTGAGGGGTTAGAACATACTGACGCTGTGTGTACTAAGGGTACTAAAATATTAAAAGAAATACCCAAGTTTAAAATTACTGTTTCAAATTAGTCTTTAATAACTTCGACCTTCTCTTTCAGACGAAACTGTGTGCCTCGAAGGGTCCTGCATATACACAGCAAGTGAAATGATAAGAGCACTGGATGAGACACAGGATCCTTGTGATGACTTCTACGAGTTCGCATGCGGAGGCTGGATCAAGAACAATCCCATTCCTGAGAGGAAATCCAGCTGGAGCATCTTCGAAAAGCTTAGACTGCAGAACCAGTTCATTATCAGATATGCACTTGGTAAGTCAACTTGGATTTCAATTAGTTGTGCGGAATTACGGGTAAGTAAAATGGTCTTCAGAATAAATGGAGATCTCGATTTGAACATTGATCTTCAAAAATTGCAATGCTTCGCTTTTGTAGAGGTATGAGGAATAGGATCGGATCCTCCGACCAGACGAGTGTTGTGTCTGGTGGCCGACTGTCCGACGATTGATGTCGGGACGTTGTATACATATATGCTAGTCGCGCGGTAAACTCTGTTTGCGCGATGCAGGACTTTGCGTGACGTCTGACGTATGCTGCGTAGTTCATATGTGGCGATTAAGATGCCGCCACACTCTCATATTCAGATTGTGGCCTTCATATTGCGACTTGTAACTGGCGAAACAATAATAATAATAATTTATTGTTCCAAAAACAGTTTCCAACAACAGACAACAACAGTTACAACAGTTCAACCATTGATTTCGCTACACCTCATTTTTGTAAACGGGATTGTGCGCTTTATTTAGACAAAGTTACGGACCAATGTTCTATACAAGTAGTATTCTTCCACCAAAGCGATCTCCGAAACACGTCCGTCGCCATCTTTGAATAGCGTATTCACCACAGACTTTTTAAAACGATCATTCCGGTGCGAATCCTTTTCAGATGTTTAACATGTGATGTTATATTGCTTTCCTTGTCTTTTTATTTATTTATTTATTTATTTATTTATTGGATCTCCAACAGAGGCTACACAATTACATGCAAGATTACAAATACGAAGACAAATACTAGTGTGCGCTTCCAATTATGGGAGACCACATCATTCTCTTATAATCTAGGTAAAAACATTAAAGCTTGACAAAGTGAAATAATAATAATGATAAAATAAATCAAAACATAAAACACGAAAATAATCATAAAAGGAAACAAAATTAAATACAAAACAAATTAATAATAAAAACATAAAAAAAAAAAAATATACATATAAACAATAACCATAAAGGACTATAAAGGACCACAGACAAAGATAACAGTGATTAGGTGATTCTTGAAGTCTTGGATATTATGACTTTAATATTTTTTTTGAACTCTGACATATTGCTTGTAATATCCAATTCATTACGCTTCGATACTTCGTTATACTGTCTACAGAGCCTTGGCAAAACTGCGAAGTGTCCGAGGTTTGTTTTGGATCCTGGCACATAGAAGAGGTTATAGTTACATTTACGCGGCAATCGAGATGGTGCACTTATCTGCAGCTTTCCAAGAAGCTCGCTACAGTCAACAACCCCATTGAACAATTTGTGTAGAAATGTGAGATCTAGAACCCTTCTTCTATCTAACAACGACGACATTGTATAATGCTGTAGTCTCAAGTCGTAGCTCCTGATTTTTTTTGCGAGATGGTCTTTATAGCATAGATGGTATAGAAAACGTCTTTGTACACTTTCCAGGCGCTTAATGTAAATGTCATAGTGTGGATTCCATACCGTGCTGTTGTATTCAAGAAGTGGGCGAACTAATGTATTAAATAGATGAATTCTAGTTGAGGCTTTTGAAAATTCTTTGCTATTACGCAAGACAAATCCGAGCACCTTGAACCCTTTTGAGGTAATATTTAGTATATGCCTATCAAATTTCAGATTTCGCTACACTCTTGTAAGTTAGAGCAGGAAGGTATAGTTTAAACAGGCAATTTTGCGCGTTTTTTTCGACCCGGAATACGCAGACTTTAGCTGCGTTCCGAGTAACGCTGTAATGAAAAAAAAAACACTTAATTTAAAAGTATTTCCTGCACAATAAAATAATTCCTGACGATTAAAAAAAACACACGTAATTGTTCAAGTTTTCACTTCTGTCGGCACTCCCGGAGTGCCACTGACAGTTATTTTTTCACCACTTATCGATAAGCAACAATAATATAATATAGTATGGTAATGTAATTAACTTTAGTGGGAAATATCAACTGTATCCTGTACTAGTTGAATACTGTATCACAGGAGACAGGCCTTGAGGTGAGGGCTCGATGAGGTGGGCAAGCTCTTTGAAAGAGTCATTGCAGACCGCCTCGTCGGGCAGCTGGTGCGAGTGGGGCCGGATCTGGCGGAGAGCCAGTTCGGTTTCCGC
The DNA here is from genome assembly GCA_949152395.1 of Agrochola litura. Taxonomy (NCBI): domain Eukaryota; kingdom Metazoa; phylum Arthropoda; class Insecta; order Lepidoptera; family Noctuidae; genus Agrochola; species Agrochola litura. The sequence continues at coordinate 8,662,243 of OX424515.1, forward strand.
AGGGGGCGCTCTACGGTGGACGCCATCATGCGCGTGCGGGCCCTCACGACGGGGGATGCTGTGGCCCGGGGTGGGGTCGTCTTGGCGGTGTCTCTAGACATCGCCAATGCCTTCAACACCCTGCCCTGGAGTTGCATCAGGGAGGCACTCCAGTATCACCGGATGCCGACCTACCTCTGTCGTGTGGTCGAGGCCTATCTGACGGACAGGGCCGTCATCTACCCCGGTCACCAAGGAGAGTGGAACCGGCAAGAGATGTCGTGCGGTGTCCCACAGGGTTCGGTCCTGGGGCCGCATCTGTGGGACATCGGATACGACTGGGTGCTGCGCGCCGACCTCCCTAGCGGCGTCAGCGTCGTTTGTTACGCTGACGACACGCTAGTCCTGGCGCAGGGGAGGTCGTACCAGGCGGCGGCCGATTTAGCGACACGCGGGGTTGCGAAAATCGTTGACAGGATCCGGCAGCTGGGACTCGAGGTGGCCCTGCACAAGTCTGAGGCCATGGGCTTTCATGGTCCTCGGAATGCGCCACCGTCGGGCTCCCAGGTAATGGCGGGAGGGGTTCACATCGGTGTCGAGTCGACGATGAAGTATCTGGGACTCGTCCTCGACAGCCGGTGGAATTTCGTAGAACACTTCCGACGTTTGGCTCCCAGACTGGACCGGGCCGGGGCTGCCTTGAAGCGGCTCCTGCCCAATCTGGGAGGTCCAAACGCCTCCTGCCGGAGGCTCTATGCGGGGATCGTGCGGTCCATGGCCCTTTACGGGGCACCGGTGTGGGCGCGTTCATTGAGGCTGCGGCCAGCCCGCCGGTTGAACGCGTCCCAGAGGGTCATGGCCATCCGGCTGGCCCGAGGATACCGCACGGTCTCCTGTGAGGCGGCGAGCCTCCTTGCCGGATTACCGCCATGGGATCTGGAGGCAAAGGTCCTCGCGCATATCTGGGAGTGGCGCGAGGAGGCGAAACGCCGGGGCTTAACACCGATGCCGCAAGAAATCGCGGCACAGCGGATAGAGCTCCGGCAGGATCTCATGGCGTCATGGAGGGTGCGATTGTCGCAACCCCGCGCTGGGCACGCCACAATTGCGGCGATAAGACCCCTCTTTGAGGAGTGGCTTGAGAGACGCCACGGCGTCCTCACCTTCCGCCTGACGCAGATCCTCACCGGACACGGCTGCTTCGGGAGGTTCCTGTTTAGGATAAGGCGGGAGGAAACACCCGGGTGTCACCATTGTGTGGATCGGCCTGAGGACACGGTGGAGCATACGGTGGAGGTCTGCCCGGCTTGGGCGGAGCAACGCCGTGTCCTCGTAGAGGCGATCGGCGGCGGTGATCTCTCGCGTCCGGCCCTGGTTCAGGCCATGGTACGGAGCGAGAGGAAATGGCAGGCCGTCACCTCCTTCTGCGAAGCGGTAATGCTCGCGAAGGAGGAGGCGGAACGCGTGAGGGAGAGGCAAATTTCGCGCCCTCACGCCCCTAACCGCCGCAGGAGGAGACGCCTGGGGCGGGAATCGCGAGCCGATTTCCGGCCACCGTAGGCACGGGCTTGCGGACGGTGAGCAATGGGTAGCTCGCCGTCCGATAAGGACCAAGCCAAAAAAAAAAAAAAGGAGACAGGCCTTACCATTTCAAAATGTCGGTTTCCTGTACACCTTTGCCCTCCCCTTGAGAAAACAAACGCGTGATGTAATTATTTTGTCTAAATACTCGATAAATCCTTCTTATTTGTCCCAGAAAAAGTAAACATCTCAAACACGGTCGACGCGGAAGCGAAAGCTCGTATCTACTACGACGCCTGCATAGACACCAACGAGACAATTGAGAAGCTGGGAGTGAAGCCCCTAGTAGCCGTGATCAAGCAGCTGGGCGGCTGGCATATACTGCCCTCCACCATGACCAAGCAGAAGTGGGACCTGCAGAAGTTGGTGCAGGATGTGCAGAACACGTAAGTTTGATTATTTATTATTTAATAAGTACACCAACTGCATTTACATAATTAAGTTAAAGTCAACTTGGACAAATTCAAAGTTAGCTTAGCCAAAGTCAAAGTCAACTTGGCCAAAGTCAAATTCAACTTGGTTAAAGTCAACTTGGTAACCTTGCAATCCCTTAAGACACATTTATACACCGTCGGTCGGCGGGACACAGATACAAATAAAATATTATGAAACACTTTTGAAAAACGTCGGGAGACGCATTATTTTGTTGGTTTTCGCAAACAATTTTGTCTTAGGACAATTCTGTACCTTCAGTGAAAAGTGATATATCTTGACTTATATCAGTTTTAATATTATTACACTAAGTTTAACAGTAAAAAAAATCAATTATTTGGTCTAATTGGTACCCCTCTAAGATTAAAATTGAGCAAGCCTATTTTGGTGTAAAGTGCTCTAACTAAGCATTTTTTACATTTATTAATGTGTATAAAAATACATTTGAAATAATATCAATGTGAACTGAACAAATATTTCAAGTACCTTAATGTATATTAATACAAATGTATGTGACTCTTATTACGCGATATATGTGAATTAGTACAAACTGATATATTTAGGTACACATAATCATCCAACACCAACCAATAAATAATGTGTAAAATGGTTCAAGTCATTTTAAATTAATTTACACATAAAATGTGTTAGGTGAAATAACTGGATTTCTTTTTAAATTATAAAAAACTATACAAAATAATCTGTTTCTTCTTACACTACTCGTAAATCGTGCTCTAAGATATTGTTTACCAATGTCAGTAATCAGTACCTACTCATTTTAGTGAAGTAGACAAAGAGCCAGATTTTTTTAAAACTTTAACATAAATTTTCTCAAAATCATGATTTTCCAGTTACATCACTTTTCACTGAAGGTACAGAATTGTTCCAGGATTGTTGTTTCAAATAGATTTTATTTTTATTTCAGATTTAACCTGGGCGGCTTATTTAACTGGGTTGTAACGGAAGACAATCGCAACTCATCGCAACACGTCATTGGGGTTAGTACTTAACTACTTATAATTAGTTTGAAGCGTGTATTACCAACGTAATACCTAAATCATTTGCAATTTGAGCATATTTCCACCACATTATCTTGTTATTCGGATTTATTGTTTATCTAGGCTCCCCCAAAAAAACTTTTCTAAAATGAAGTTTAAACGAATTTAATTTCGCACATTTTTACAGCGTAAATGACATGCCTTCATATTGTTTTTATCTGTTTTATAAACAACAATATTTATAATATTGTTTCTGCAGAAGCATAGTTTATATTACCATGTTAAAAATTATCAAAAAAAAAAAATGGAAAAATATTGAGTTTTCATTTATGATTTTTGGTATTACGGAACACATGCAAATTTAAATAATAATGAACGTACTACTACCGAGATTTCATCCGTATCCTTAAATATTATAAAACAAAGTCCCCCGCCGCGTCTGTCTGTCTGTCTGTCTGTCTGAACGCGATAAACTCAAAAACTACTGAACGGATTTTCAAACGGTTTTCACCAATAGATGGAGTAATTCATGCGAAAGGTTTTAGTGTATAATTAATTAAGGTTTTGTGTAAATTGGCTGAAATATGACGATTATTGTTGCAGAAGTCGGAAAAAATCATGCCGACTAGGACCTTTGCTGGCGTACGCTGCGTTAACCGGAAAAGATACATCAAATTTATGTTCTACGGTATTGTTTATCTTAAAAAGTTTAACAAAAAGTTTGCAATGGCATATGTCTATCTTCTAAGGATGACCCACAATAGCCATTTTTATCTTTCAGAATTTGATAAATATTTAATTGTTATTTCTGACGCTTTTTTGACTGGTATATAGTATTAATCCTTATCCAAAAAAATTTGTTATTTAAATTGGGCATTTAATTTAGATTAAAATATGCCTGTAAATCATATAATTTAAATGAATAGTTTAGAAGATATCACAGTTTCAAAATTACGCGGAGCAACGCAGGCGCAGCGGTAGGAGTCAATAACGTTTTAGGAAAGATTATGAGACTCAATCACTATTCTTAGTTTCCTTGGAACTATAAGGTGCCGGCCACACAGAGGGACGTTAAATAAAGTTATTCTTCATACAAAATGTAATATCGTCTTCTACGATGTCCTTCTGACCCCTCTGATTTCTTTGTCCAGGCGGTCTTTCTTACATATATATACATATATACGTAAGAAGTTGGCTGAAACATCACAGCGCTGATTTGCTGGATTCGTTTTCTCCTCTACTAATCTTTATTTAGAGCAGTGGTGGCCCAGTGGTAACGGCTGCGACTTACGAGTTGTAGGTCGTAGGTTCGAACCCAGACAGGCGCTTTACTTTGTGTAAATTATTTCATCACCACTGCTCTCAAAACGGTGAAGGAAAACATCGTGAGGAAACCGGCATGTCCTAGAACCGAAAATTCGAAGACATGTGACATCTACCAACCCGCACTGGGCCCGCGTGGTGGATTACGGCCCACTACCTCTCAAAGAGAGGAGGCCTGTGTCCCAGCAGTGGGAACATTTATAGGCTGATGATGATGATGAATCTTTATTTCTCCTCTACCGATCGTTATTTCTCCTGGTAAAGTTTATTCTGTTTATATGTATGTGTCTGTGAGAAAGCTGTAATTTGGCATGAGTTTACATATTAATTACATCGACAAAGTGGTACTGACATAAAATCATGAAAAATATTTTTTTAGGGTACCTCCCCTACACGTAAAGTGGGGAAGTTTTTGACGTGATAACGTGTTATAAATCAATGAACGCCGGCTGCACGCACGCAAAAGTGTCACGTTCCGCCCGAGCCAAGCGTACAAGCAAGAGCGCGGAACAAGCGACAGAGAGGCATGATTGGCCTAAGCGTTCGGCTTGTGACGTTATCACGTAAAATTATCGTTCGTAAACCGTCTTTACAAACCACCTTTTTTTTTTCTCGTCCTTCCCGCAGTGTGGGGTATCATTGGAAAGGTCGTTCAAAAATATTGTGAGTTTGTGAAAACGATTTTAGGATCAGTTTGCGAAATATTCAAAATCAAAATATTTTATTTCACATAAACCTACAAGGGCACTTAAGAAACGTCAGAAGCTACGTGCACGATTCCAATTGGTCGCTTCCTATGGAGAAGAGCCGGCAAGAAACTCCACGGTTATTCTTTTCAAAATAAATTATTTCTACAATGTTTTCAAATTACAGTGTTAATAGGTATGGGAGGACAGTGTAAGCCTATCAACAAGTACCAGGTACTTAGTAAAATAAAAAATGGTACACAAGTTTACAGCCTACAACGTTCTCACATTCACAAAATCTAAAAAAAAAGAAAAGAATCTATATAAAAGATAAACAAAATAATAAAAATATGAACCTATTTAAACCAAATGACATGATTGCTACTACAGCTGTAACAAATTCTAATTTGATTTAAAAAAAAATATAGACAATTGTAGGGATATAATGTCAAATACTGAAAAGATTATGTCAATGAAGTATGTAAAAAAAAGTAAAATAAAAACATCATCGTAATTTGGGAACAGTTAATAGACATTTACATTGTTATGCCGTTAATGAGGTACCAGGGAAGCCACATGTGCAGAAGGAATTATTGCCAAACTTCCTTGTCTTCAACGTAATCTTTAATCTTATAATATGCTTTTTTGATAAGGACACGTTTGATGTGGGTTTTGAACTTCCCATCGCTTAGTTCTGTAACAGACTTTGGCAGCTTGTTATAAAAGCGGATACCGTTTATAAGAAATGACTTACTAGTTTTAGTTAATCTAAATTTGGGTATCACAATGTCATGTTTACTACGTGTATTTATATTATGGAAATCGCTTCTTATTTTGAAAAGTCCTAGGTTTTTGCGAACATACAAAATACTTTCTAAGATATAAAGAGAAGGCCGAGTCATTCATTTCTAAGGGACTCACGTGGACTCATTTTGTAGATCGCGCGAATTGCCCTCGTTCTTCTTTATTAAGCTTTAAAGTGCTAATTTTTGTTGGAGACAAGTGTCCCCCTCTACCAGCTAAATGTTTGGTTCTGGATACGTGGAAAAATTCACAGTAGTAGTAGGTATATATAACGAAATTAAAAGGAAAGGAGAACGGGCATTCTAGCCTAAGAACCAATAACAACATGCGATATATCATTGGAAAGATTTTTTTATGTACTTCAACTATTGTTATGGCGGGAAGTTCCAAATCGCTGTGTGGAAAAAGTTATTGCATAATAAAGCCAGACTTAAGCAAATAATTTTTTTTTCGGCATTTTATAAATGTATATAATAACCGTAAGGCGTCGTCCTTTTGTTCGATGAACCGGAACGCGTGGTCTTGCCGACAGAGGGCGCCTTCAGGTTTTCCGTACAAAAAACGACATATGAACGTGACAATCGCGCATTCACGCAACGATCGCTTTATATTAGAACGACGACTTAAGGCTACTACAAACAGGCGCAACACGCGACGCGACACAAAGACACTGCGTGTCGCGCGACGAGCGGTCTCTTTGTATCGCGTCGCATGTCGCGCCTGTTTGTCGGAGTCTTTACTTGACTGTCCACTGGTTTCTTATGTTTTTCCTTATTGCGTCCGATGAGACAGCCAATAAGAGTGAATATTCCACAAGATCAACCTGAGCTTGCAGATTATTTACGGGAACATGCACTATTGGAGGTTTGTTTATTTTTTTTTACAGTGGATATATTATACTAGGGTTATATTGTGTTCGTTCATCTTCTGGTAATACATAAATAGCAATAAAGACTTAGACTGGTATGGGCCCTTATTTTAAAGCCCTACTTACTAATAAGAATCAGCTTAAATTAGCTAAATCATATTGTACAGAGCATTTGCATAATAGCCTATATATAATTGAAGTGAAAAGAGATGATTTAATTGGGGATTTGCAACGGTACAATATGCTTCAAAATGTCTGGTTTTTAAGAGGCCGTATACAGTCTCACCATATAAGGCCAAAAATATATCTACGTTACCTTTTGGTTATTAGGGACGTAATAGGTATTAGTGCGATAGCACAATATTATTGCACTTAATTTACAGGGCGCCGGACAATAGGGAGTTGTGCCCATATAACTTCTTTTGTCTGGTATCTAGGTGTAGGAAGGCATGAGCCGTTTAATTTTCCAGTCGGGGATTTAATTGGTATTCTAATTGATGAAGATTGAAAAGGAGATTTGTTACCATACTGTAAAACTTTAGTATTATTTAACCAATAAAAATATTTATGTATTTGATTTATTATTGCATTGTATTTTTATAAAGCAAGTGTTAGGGCGCGCTAGAGTATTCATACTTTTTTTTTGTTTTAAATCCTTTAACTTATATCTACGTATATTGTCACTAATGACCGTCTCAAATGTTTCGTTAGCAAAATATAATATTGTAAAACGTTTAAATTCATTGTTATTTATAATTAAAAAAAAAACCACTTGTTTGTTTTATTTTGTAGAGCAAGAACTTAGATCCCCCAGACCTTACTTATTTTCTCAGAAATAAAATGTGTGGGATAATGAGATGAGCCGAAAGCATTAGGCACTCCTATAAAACACGTGCAACTAATAGAGTATAACAAAAACTAAGCTACCTATCTGTTAAACAATACTCCACGCGGTGTATTAAAACGTTAATTAAACAATAGATACGGTATTAAGGTATTTTGAGGTACCATAAAACACCTGGTCCACAACACAATTAGCTAGCTTTATTGCGCCATAACTTCATCCACACAGCGATTTAGGACTTTCCTCCATAACAATAGTTGAAGTACATAAAAAAACCTTTCCAATGATATATCGCATGTTGTTATTGGTTCCTAGGCTGGCTTCCATACATTTTTGCCCGTTCTCCTTTATCACAGCTAAGTAGGCTCTACAAGTTAACGAGTAATAATCGACCAACTTACATTTGCAGTTGAAAAAACATGTTTTCTCATACATTCCGTATGGGAGAACATGTTTTTCAACTACACTTAAGTTCATCTCATCTACGGAACCCTTCATTGTGCGTGGTCCGACACGCACTTGGCCGGTTTTATTTTTTCTTGATGTTTAAAACATCATTTTAAACTTGTTTTATTCTGTGATTTTAAACACTTAAGAAAAACATTGTTTTATTTCAAACTGTTTAAAATACGTGTTTTAAAACAACTTTTTTGTTTTATGCCAACCCTGCTACCTACTTATCTATACCTACCTACCTACCCTACCTATAAACCTTGTCCTGAGAATAACGAACACAACAAAAAAAAATATCCAACTTGGTGCAGTCGTTCGGAAGTTATGCGCGTACATTCGGCTATTAATTTATGTTATATAAGATAGATTCTGTGTCCAAAGCTGCAACCAAATACGTAACCCACTTTCAATCTGAATGATTTTTAACCGACTTCCAAAAAGGAGGAGGTTATATGTTCGACGCGTATGTTTGTTTTTTTTTTATGTATGTCCACCGATTTCTCCGTCATTTGTGGACCGATTTTGAAAATTCTTTTTTTGTTTGAAAGGGTATGCTCCCAAATTGGTCCCATATAAATTTTATGAACTTTGCTTCGGTAGTTTTAGAGTTAGCTACAAAATACGTACTTTTTTTCCCACTTAGTATGTAGATGATATGATAAGTTCCTGACACTGGTAGTAGGTAGTGGTATTCGAATGTGTGTGGGGTAGGTACCACAACTAAAAAGTGAAAAATAAGAACTTTTTACAAAAAAAAAACGACCGACTTCCAAAAAAAACACTACAAAGTGAAAAATAACTTTAATATCGGAAATCGGTGGCAAAAAACGAAAACACAAAACCCAAGACACCGACTTCCGAAATTAATGTTATTTTTCACTTTGTAGTGTTTTTTTTGGAAGTCGGTAGTTTTTTTTTTGTAAAAAGTTCTTATTTTTCACTTTTTAGTTGTGAAGTATATATTGGTAATCCATTGCTTCATATATTAGAAAAATTTGTCAACGTAAATAACGCCATTAATGTTGTTGAACTGTCAAAATGAAAGCCATTTCTAATGTAAGTGTGTTACGCAATATTACCCTGCAGCACTTTCCCTTTCTCATACCATCTTACTTAATATTTTCAGCTCAACCAAGGCGGCCTAAACCTTCCAACTAGAGACAACTACCTGAACACAACTGCCCATAAAAAGGTCCTCGATGCATACCTAGACTACATGACGCGAATATGTGTCTTACTAGGAGCAAATAAAACTGAAGCGAGATACCAAATGAACAAAGTCATCCTCTTTGAAACAGAACTGGCTAATATCACCATCCCCTCTGAGGATAGGAGGGATGAAGAGGGGTTGTATAACCCGTATACGATAAGGCAGTGGCAGAAAGAAGTGCCTTTTGTTAATTGGACTATGTTCTTTAATGATGCTTTTAAGTTGGTGAATAGGACTGTGAGTACCTATGTTTTGAATATACCTTTATGTCGCAGTAAGATGGTTATAATAGCCGTGATATAGCTATATTCTGTAATATTGTTATATGAAAGCGGTTCATAACTGTCGCAGTGACGTAGTGCTCGCTGGCGCTTGTTGCGAAACCGCTCGCTTCACTTGCTCGGCTCGCGCGTAGTTGGTCACAGTTCTAACCTGTATGTTATTAGATCGCGTGCGTGTCATAGTTATATTCCTAGTAAGACAGTTATGTACCGCTTTCATATGACTATATCATGGCTATAACCATCTTACTGCGTCATCATCATCATTATTTCAGCCGAAAGACGTCCACTGCTGGACATAGGCCTCCCCCAAGCACCGCCACTTCGACCAATTCTGTGCTTTCCGCATCCAGCGGATTCCTGCGGCCTTCACTAGGTCATCGGTCCATCTTGTGGGAGGCCTTCCAACGCTACGTCTTCCGGTACGTGATCCGTACATGGCCGATGGGGTCGAAAGTTCTGGAGTGGCCTCCAGAACTTTTGGACCCCATCGGCCATCCGTTATGCGAGCTATGTGCCCTGCCCATTGCCACTTAAGTTTGGCAATTCTTCGGGCTATGTCGGTTACCTTGGTTCTCCTGCGGATTTCTTCATTTCTGATTCGATCACGTAGGGAAACTCCAAGCATAGCCCTCTCCATTGCCCTTTGGGTGACTTTTAGCCTTCTGATAAGGCCCATTGTGAGCGACCACGTTTCAGTACCATAAGTCAACACTGGCAACACGCACTGGTCAAAGACTTTCGTCTTGAGACACTGCGGTATGTGGTACGAGAAGATATTGCGCAGTTTCCCGAACGCTGCCCAGCCGAGTCGGATTCGACGATTGCCCTCTTTCTCGAAGTTAGACCTACCTAGCTGGACAGTTTATCCTAGGTAAACATACTCATCTACAACTTCGAGCGTAGCGTCTCCGATCTTCATGTGAGTGGGTGTCACATGGGCATTTGACATGACCTTTGTCTTGTCCATGTTCATTTTAAGAACATCAATGGCGAGTCTATCACAAATCAAAAGTGATATACTCGCCATTGATGTTGATGCCTAGCGCTTTCCAATCCAGAAACTTGAAGATATCCTCCAGTGCAGCGGTGAACAGTTTCGGAGAGATAACGTCTCCCTGTCTCACACCTCGCTGCAGAAGGATAGGTTTCGAGGTCTGGTCCTGGATGCGGACTGACATAGTGGCGTTTTTGTATAGACACTTAAGCACCTCGATGTACCGATAGTTGATCTGGCACCGTTGAAGAGACTGCAGCACAGCCCTTGTCTCGATCGAATCGAAGGCTTTCTCGTAGTCCACAAACGCTAAGCAGAGAGGCAGGTTATACTCTTCAGTCTTCTGTATAACTTGCCGCAGCGTATGTATGTGGTCTACGGTGCTAAAGCCTTGATCCGGCTTGTTCGGGAGGCTGGAAGTCGTCAAAACTGCGCGCGAAACGGTTCGTGATAACTCTTGAAAACAGATTGTAGACATGGCTCAGATGTATGATGGACCTATAGTTCTTAAGCAGGGCATTGTCGCCCTTTTTAAAGAAGAGTACCAACACATCTCTGTTCCATGCCTGTGGCGTTTGACCCTCGAGTATGACGGAATTGAAAAGCTTCTGGAGGGCCTTAAGAACGGGTTTTCCACCGACCTTCAGAAGTTCGGCCGTAATTCCGTCATCACCCGGCCTTGTTGTTTTTAAGCTGCTTCAGAGCCATCCTAATCTCGTACAAGCTGACGTCCGGGACGTCTTCAGTATAGTGTCGGGTCAATCTAGCTCTTGGGTCGTTCGATAGATTCGTAGCGGGGTTACTGGTTAACGTTTATAACTGTCCATAGAAACTCTCGATCTCTCTCAACAGCCCTTTGATAATTTATTATTATAGTGTGTTTTATAATTATGTCAATGTGATTTTCAGATACTAGATACGGAAAGAATAGTAGTATATGCTCCGGAGTACTTCAAAAATCTAACGAAAGTTATAAATAAATACAGCAAGACTGAAGAAGATCAAAAGTAAGTTCATTTGCCAATTTGGAAAGCGAAGAGTTTCTGGGTTTCCGATTAGGAAATTCTTTGTAACAGTCCGATGTTTTAATTTGTTCCCGATTAGAGTCATAATGATCCTCCACATCCGTGAACCTGACTGATATACTTAAAACTCTGCCTATCTCTTCGGTAAATACATCTGTGGCTTGTGGTCGTGATGTTATATCATGTGATCCAGTTTTTCCTTTCCAGAACTCTAACTAGCTACATGATGTGGCGAGTCTCGTACTCCCTATCGACATACCTCTCGAAATCCTTCCGCGACGCCTCCAAGATCCTGGAGAAGGCACTGTTAGGCTCTGAGGGAGCCGAGGAGACTTGGAGATGCGTCACTGACACTAATAATGCTGTTGGTAAGTAATTCATTGTTTTCATGTTAACTAAGGGATTATGGGTGCCCTGGAATATTAATTTGTCAAAAGGTAAATGTAACAAAAACTAAATCCTGCTTGTATTGAGTATAGATAGTCGTGGCTTTCTATCGTGTTTGGGCGGCATAATGAACATTGTTTCTAAGGTCTGGTAAATTCTTTGTCAGCCATTTTCGTTACGTAATTCTTACACAATATCTACAAGCAATTAGACCAGAGACAAATTTGTTTACCTCTTTACGACGCAAAAATTGGCTTCAACGCCTAGTAAGTTATCACTACCACTAAAAATGGCTGGTAGGGGCTCTCCCTTGAGATTAGGTGAGCTTCATCCTGGATATATTTCTTAAATACGTGCTTATCAATCCTGAAAAGACTAACAGTCCCATTTTCCCTCTAGGTTTCGCAGTAGGAGCCATGTTTGTCCGAGAAGTATTCCACGGCGAGGCGAAGACCCAAGGAGAGATAATGATCAACAACATCCGGAACGCGTTCAAGAGGAACCTGAAGAACTTGGACTGGATGGATGCGGATACCAGGAAGGCTGCTGAGATTAAGGCTGATGCTATTACTGATATGATTGGTAGGTTTTGGGGCAAGCAACTGTGCAGATTTCCTGATGGGAAGCTTACACAGCCTTTGAATTGTCAGCAGATTTGAGTGACGTTTTTAAACCATAAAGAAAGGTTTGAGGGGACTGAAATTGGTCACCCATCAAGCAAAACAGTTCAAGGCAGTTTTTAAATTTCTTGTTTATACATCCAATCCAAGACCGGTAGTTTTGTGACAGTTTTGTTGAGCAAATGATTATGTAAGAAAATTTTTAATACATGCATGCTACTGCTACAATACCGATTTCAGTCACTAAACCGCATTGCTATGTCCCGGTTTCGTTCAAAGGCTGTGATGGCGGTAGAATAATTGTCGTTTGATAGCCTTCAATTTTGTTCAGAATATTGGCGTCGCATCTACAATCTTCTCTCAGCTAATCAGATTTATTTATTTAAGATCTCCAACAAAAGATGTACACAATACATGACACATAATTAAAGGGCAACTGAATGCATAATGTAAAAACCTTCTGTTTACTCCAGGTTTCCCGGACTACATTCTTAACAAAGATGAGCTGGACAAGCATTATGAGGAACTGGAAGTGAAGCCCAACGAGTACTTTGAGAACAAAAAAGCTGTCAACGTGTTCCATCTGAAAAACAATCTCAATAAACTGGATAAACCTGTCAACAAGACTGAGTGGGGTGAGGATAATATCTGAAAGTAATTATTTAATCTCTCGGTTCTAAATGGTTATGAGGGAAAAATCATCAACCTTCTCCAAGAATCAACGTGATGACTGCAAATATTACCTACTGCTATTTATTATTTTGGAAAGCATGTGGTTGTAGACGCATTACTATCGAGGAATATGCGTTATGGAGTGGTCTGCCAAAAGTACTAAACTTCAGAAGTATTTTTGTTCAATTCTTTGACCACACAATATGTAAGAAGAAATAAACCTCAAAATCTGTCTTATTTCCTCTGATTCAGAATACCCTCAAATCTATTTCTTTTTCCAAAACACTTCAATGAATCAATCTGCCTAGCCTTTTCCCAACTATATTGGGGTCGGCTTCACGTCTAACCAGTTGCAGCTGAATAACGGTATTTTACATGTAGCGAATGCATATCTGACCTCCACAACCTATAGTAACTAGGTAGGTAATACGATACCCCTTGGTAAGACTGGTTGTCACACTTTGACCCGACTCACACACTTCGGTGGTCGACACTTGACGACCCGTAATGACTGTCAAAGATCCACGAATGACAACGGCTTTACGTGCTTTCCGAGGAACGGAGGAGTCTCGGTATGTAACGATGGGCACCCATCCACGGACTAACCCCGGCTAGCGTAGCTTAACCTGATGAATCGACCCGTGTGGCTGTTATTACTTAGCCACGACCTAAGCGTGATTTTGGAAAAAAAAATATGTTTCTTTTCAAAGTCAAAGTCAAATAATTTATTTCAATTAATAAAAGCCACTTTAGAACGTCAAAATTTACAAAAATAGAATTGATTCTAGTCGCCCCTTCCAAAAGGAAGTTTCGTATGGAGAAGAATGGGCAAGAAACTACACTGTTACTTTAAAATGTTTTACAAAGGTTGTCTGTCATTGTGTCACCCAATGTAAAATTTCTAAATTAATGTCTGTAATTTTTATGGTGTACATAATAAAGAATATTCTATCTATCTATCTACATTATTCTGTATACATTATTTATATAATTATAATATATTTGAAGACGATGCACCTGGAATGAGATTACTGTACCAGAATTGGTAAAAATAATTTAAAATTAAGCAATGACAGAAAAATTAATTACGTGATGGATACATGGTGTTCATATATTTGCAAGCATTGTAAAAGTACCTATACGGTATTCCTAAAAAAATATAAGTAATACTAATAAGTCAGTGTATGAGTTCAAGTAATCACAGAATTTAAAATCAATGTTGTAATTATAAATTATACAATTAATTTAGCAACCAGTTTGATTTTGTCTAGACTCTAAATTGGCCTATGGAGCTAGCCCAGCACGTTTCCAAGCATTTTTATCTTGGATATAATCCTCTAATTTGTAATATATGCTTGTTTACAAAGAATACTTTTAATAATAGTTTTAAATTTTCTTTCAGTTAATTTGAATATATCACAAGGTATTTTGTTGTAACATTTAACACAGTACCCCTTGTTCTATGTTATGGGGTTTGGTTTCCGCACTTGTCCGTCAGGTGAATCATTATACGTGGGCCATGGTGGCCGTTTGGTGGTCATTCCAACCAGCCCACCTCCCTCCAGAGATTAATTAAAACTCCTGGTCTGTTCAGAACATCTGTGTAAGATCTGGGTGACCCGAGGGTTTCTGTTCTAATCTGGGTGACGCCTGTGCATGCAAAGAGCACGTGCGCGACGGTTTCCTCAGCCTCCATGTAAGCCCTGCGCAGAGGCTGTCCGTTATGCCTATTGTGTGGAAGTGTTTGTTTAGCGAGCAGTGTCCCGTGATGGTCCCCGTCACCAGACGCAGACCATTCCTATCCAGGCGTAATAAATGCATGGTTAGCCTGCTATCCAGGGATAGCATAGCTTCCTTGGACTGCCTGCAGCTTGGTGTCGAGGTCCACCAGTACTCCGCTTGTGTGAGGATGAACTCATGTAGCCACCTGCGTATTTGGTTGAAAAGGATTGCTACGATAGGTTCGGGTCCACAGACTGCCATGCTAGATCCTCTTCTAGCAAGTTCGTTAGCTGCGTCATTAGGTACCTAGCGATCCGCTGTGTCTTTTAATCCATTGCAGTGTCACCGTGTTGCGACTAGATACCGTTACCTGTTCTAGTGCATTGTGACATTCTAGTATTAACTTCGAGGTAATATATTATTTCCGTAAGGATTGGAGAACTGAAGCGCTGTCAGAGAGTATACTTATGTGACTGTCCGTAACTCTCCTGGCTTCTATGGCGTGGACCGCTTGTATGATGCCCACACACTCCGCCTGATAGACGGTGTTGAACATTCAAAGTGGTCGAGATATCTTTATGTTGTCGTGTGAGAAGACTCCGACTCCGGTACCGGAGTTGGTCTTCAATCCGTCGGTGTAAACCCTCAGCTCTTTCGGGCCTGAGTAGGCACACTGTTATTCTGTAAGTATTATCTTGTAGTGCTTTTGAAAATGGTGTGATTTCAGGGCTTTGTCGCAGGGTGATGCAATCATTGGCCATCACAATGAGGAGTAGAGGTGGCCGTCCAAGCATTGCCTGTAGGGCGGCAGTGGGTATAGTTCTCATACTGCTAGTGATTGCAACACAAGCGAACCGCTGTAGTTTTTCGAGATCTCTTTGGACTGTACTCAGGTCTGTCCTGGGCCACCAGACCAGTGAGCCGTGTGATAAGCGGTCGGATGACTGTGGTGTATAACCAGTGGGTGACCTTGGGGCTAATCCTCCAATTCCTGCCAAGCAGTCGCTTACACTGCCACAGAAATATGCTGGCTTTTGTAGCTATACTCGTAGTTCGTGTGTTTTGTCTAGTTCAGTTGTTTGTCCAAAAAGATGCCACAGGTATTTGGTTTCAGTTGAGAAGCTTAGGGTTGTTTCAAAGAATCGTGGTAGCTGTAGTGTCATCAATTTTCACTTTTTTGTGAAGAGAATCAGTTCGGTTTTTGTAGGGTTCACTGAGAGTTGGTGCTTGTTGCACCATTCCTCTACTATTTTCAGGGCTTTACGCATGAGATTGCATAGGGTGTTTTCGTGGGTCCCGTTTATTATTATGGTTATGTCATCTTACGGTGAAATAACCTTTGTCATTGAGTGTTTTGATGAGGTTCCATAGCAGCGGCGAGAGGCGCCCCCCTGTGGGCAGCCCTTCGCAACGATGGCCCTCGTAGTGTCATTTATTGTGACTTGTACAGCTCTCAATTTGAGCATGATGGTGATTCAGCCACTCAGGGTCGAGTCTATACCGTGTCAGTCGAGGGCCATGTTTATACTGTTGAACATGGTTTTGTCAAAGGCGCCCTCGATGTTAATGAAGGCGGCCAGTGCCGAGCATTTGTGGTCCACTGCACGTTCAATTTTACCAACCACGCTGTGCAGCGCTGATTCTGTTGATTTGCCTGTGGAGTACGCATGCTGTTGTTTGTGAAGTGGTATTACCCGGAGAGGTACGTCTCGGATGTGTCGGTCACAGAGTCTCTCGAGGGTTTTCAGTAGGAAAGAAGTAAGGCTTATAGGCCGATAAGCTTTGGGTTGTGTGTAATCGGTTTTGCCAGGTTTGGGTATGAAAATGACTTTCACCTCGCGCCATGCGAGAAGTGTGTCTAAGTGCTATGCAAGCTCGATAGATCTCCATCAGCCATGGTGTCAAATAATCTAACCCCACTGCAGCAGGGCTGGGAAGATGCCATCCAGCCCTGCCGACTTGTATGGCTGAAAGGTATTGATAGCCCACTTTCCTCGCTCTTCTGTCACTATGTTGCGAGCTCTTAACCAGTCTTGATCCGTTGGGGTCCTTTCTGGTTCAGTCTCCCACGTCCTGTCCTACAGTCTACAGTCTGGGAAGTGAGTTTCGAGAAGAACCTTACTGGTTTCATGGTCAATTAGTGTGTATGAGTTATCGGGTTTTTTAACGCGCCGAGGGTTCAGTCCTGATCAGTTGATAGGATCTTCCTTACCCTTGCGGCTTCATTATTTGTCTGGATGGACTCACAAAATTTACGCCATGCTGTCCTCCTGGCGGTTCTGATTAGTTTTTTGTATACATATTGGGTCTCTTTGTATATCTCCCAGTCGTTTGGGAGTCTAGTGTTTTGGCTCTGTTAAATTGTTTACGTAGCGTATCTCTGAGTTTACTAAGTTCAGCGTCCCACCATGGGCTTCTCTCGTTCCTGGTTTGTGGCGCTCTTAGTTTACTGCATGCGTGGTATACTTCGGTTTCTGATATTTTCTGATATTCTGATAGTTTTGTTACGGTGTATTCTAATCTTGGTCTCTTATGATTACTTGTGTCAGGTGTCTAGCTAATAGGGAGGCCAGGAGGCGTTTTTACCCGAAAACATTGGTTTCGCCTCGATTCTGGTTTGCTAGTGTTGGTAGTTAGCGTAAAGCGGATCCTTCTGTGATCTAAGCAGGAAGGCTCGTCCGATACGTGCCAGTTTGTAATAAGGTTTGTCGCATTTTCTGTAGAAATGTTAGATCTATAATCGTTTGTCCTCGGGCTGTGACCCAACTGGGTTCTCAGCCACGGTTTACAATATTAAGGTTAGTAAAAAAAAAATAGGTGGATAGTGCTGCGTAAGCTAGCCGTGGCAGTCTGGCTGTGCTGGAGGTTGGTCTAGATGATGTTGAGGGGCGATGATGACGGTGGAGAAGAGTTTATTCGGAGATGGATCCATCGCACGGCCTCTCCCCTACCTCCACTCTATACTTGTCGTCGTGTCGTTCCACCGGCGACGAGGCAAGTAGGCGCTCGATCCAGCTAGGTGATTCGGGTGGAATGGTGTCGACAACGTCAGCCATAGCCGCTCGGGCCATGACCTCCTCCAGTTGGTTTATGTCTGGGTCGTTCGTCTGTGTCAGCGTCGGTTGTGTAGTCTTGGTGTCGCTGTCGGTCTGGTCGTCAGAGGGTTGGGTTGGGTCAATATGATGTCACATTCGCTACTTCTAACATTCGGTAATTTAAATCTAATGCATTTGGTGTTTTTCTCATTTAGTACCAAATTATTTACCGTAAACCAATCTTGAACCTGAATAATAGAGTTATCCACGTCGTCAAGATTTTGTGACTGTCGGTCTATTTTAAAGATCAATGATGTGTCTATCTGCAAATAACACCATATTCATTTGATTTTAATGTAATTGGGGTAAATAATTAATGTAAACTAACTAAAAAGAGGAATGAACCCAATATCGAACCTTACGGAACGCCCATTGCCATTTCAAACCTCAATGAGTTTACGCCGTTTACTTGAACTTTAACCTTTCTATCTTTCAGGTATGATCTTAGTAAATCAAGAGCTGTATCCCTAATCCCATAATGTTCTAGTTTCAGCAGAAGTGTTTCATGGTTTACGCAATCGTACGCCTTCGAGAGGTCGCAAAAGATTCCAATGGCATCTTGTGCTTCTTCTCAGGCATTAAAAATGTTTTTAATTAGGGTGACACCGGCGTCAGTGGTACAACGCCCTTTGGTGAAACCGTACTGTTGTTCATGACTCATGAGAGATGGAATTTTTATTAAAGTGACGTAACATTTGATTGAGCATCAACTTTTCAAACACCTTACTGAGAACTGGCCGAATTGACACAGGGCTATAATTGTTGGGTTCCTTACTATCACCGGATTTGAGCAAAGGAACTACATACTTCACTGTGTTTCATGAGATCCGGAAAGACTCCTTGGTCTACACTGGTGTTAAATATGAAAGCTAAATAGGGTGCAATGGTTTCGATGATAGATTTACAGACTTTTACAGACATTCCCTATTTATACATTTATAATGTTTATGTAAGTAATCACAATTATAAAAAAAAATATCTATAAAAGTGGCAGAAGAAGCTCGGGTTGGTTCAATAAAAACATTTGACAAATCAAATAACCTAAAAAGACTAATAATCTGACAGTGTTCGAGTTATTTTCAAATAAATTAATATTAAAATCACCAAATATGATTATTGAGTTACTACTGGCACTAAGTTTCTTTAGCACATCTTCCATTACAGACATGACACCATCAACAGTGGACGCAACCTACGCACCAATTAAGAACCAAATAGTCTTCCCTGCCGGTATTCTTCAGCTACCTTTCTACGACGGAGACAACCCCAAGGGAGTCAACTACGGTGCTATGGGAGTGGTGATGGGGCATGAGCTGACACATGGTTTTGATGACCAGGGGAGAGAGTATGACAGGTGAGAGGAATTTGCCAAGTAAAAGTAATATTTCCACCTTTTGGTAATATTGCCACCTTTTTGTAATAATTCCACCTTTTGATAATATTGTCACCTTTTGATAATAATGACAACTTCAGGTTATATTGCCAACTGCAGGCAATATTGCGTTTGCAGGTAATATTGCGGACTGCAGGTAAAATTTCCAACTGTAGGTAATATTGCCACATTTGGTAATATTGCAACATTTTTGTAATTATACCAACTGTAGGTTACATCACCACCTGTTGTTAATATTTTCATATTAGGGTAATAATGCTACCTAATGTTGGCAATATTGCCATAAAAGGGTAATACTGCTGGCCAAGGGTTTTAGTATCTCGATGTATTTTTCTTTCATCAACAGGTTTGGAAATCTATACCAATGGTGGAACAACGCGACGATAGACAGATTCAAGTCGCGAGTTAAATGTATTCAGGAACAGTACTCCAACTACTCAGTGGAGGGACAGCGACTCAACGGGAAACAGACACTTGGTAAGACCTCATCATGAGTAGGTTAAGGGCTGCCAATGAAAGACATGCCAAGCGAGCATAGCGCAACAGTGGCAGGTCGTAGCATCCTATCCTTCATAGCACTCACGCCATAATTTTGTGCGCAGAAGCAAATAAAAAAGAAATTTGGCCGTCACGGGACGCCCGGCAGATGTGAAACATCGAAATTGATGGCTATTGAAAGAATGTATTATTAATGAAAACCAATAAATAAATATCCAGAAAAAGAAATATATTTTTCTGATACGACGGGGCATGATGGCATAAGAGAGCGTCATTCTGTTTGCCGTCATGCATGCGTTTGGCATGCGAGTCGGTTTTACTCCCATGGCGCGTTCACATCAAAAACCTAAAGGGAATTTGGACACCGAGACTCCCCGGAGAATACAGTGCTACAAGGATCATTAGGCGTTTGATTGACAGCGCATAGGGTTGTTGGTAGCGCATCCCTCTTAACCTGCTCTAAGGTAGCCCGCGAAATTCAAACGTTCTTACGTTTTTGCAATTTGCATCGCTGTTTTACTTTAAGAGTCGTCAAAATTATATTTAATAGAAATAATATTATTTCGTGAAAAGGTGTCAATTTGCAACAATTATAATTTCGAGGGGCTACATTGAAGGAATCAATATAAAACTATGTATGTATTTCAGGTGAGAACATCGCCGACAACGGAGGCTTGAAGGCGTCATTCCACGCTTATTTAGATCACGCCAAGACTGCTCAAGTGAATCTTACTCTACCGGGATTGAAGTACAATGATCGACAGCTGTTCTTCATTTCTTTTGCTCAGGTTAGGCGAAAGTTTTAATTTAAGTAGATACCTTCTCAGGTGGCTAAGTAAGAGGAGCTCGTGGGTAAGTAAGAGGAGCTCGTGGCTAAGTAAGAGGAACTCGTGTCTAAGTAATACCAGTTGCATGGGCCGATCCATCAGGTTAAGCCATGCTTGCCGGGGTAGATCCGTAGATGGGTGATTTTTCCATACCGTATTTATTTATTTAGCGTAACTCGTGATCACAAACCTGTAAACAATTAAGGGGGTACTTAGTAATTGAATATCTGGGGATCTTATGTTGGATTATAGTTATAATTACACATTATTTACGAGTACCTATATTTATTTACTGTAAACATTATCATTTTATACTAGCCAAAACGTTTAATTTACTTGCACCTACGCCACTATATTATATTAAGATTATTCATTTAAACATTATACATATGACTATATACCAGGGGCGAAACGTCCATATAAGCCGATTCCTACCGGCTTCCCTTTGGAAATTCGGAACACAACCACTCTATCGTCATTAAATAATCAAACTATAAGTATTTGATACACCATAAAATTAAAATACCTATTACAAAACGCCTACATACATTAAACATTGTCTTAATAACCCAACAACAAAACACTGCGCTAAAATAACTCGTAGGCGCGTCCGGCTTATGCTAAATTCAATTTCCTTACAAAAAATAAAGTCATCATGACGTCACTTCGGTCACGTGATCCGCGGTTTCTATGAGCCGGGTAAGCCGGTCTGTAGCGAGTTATTGTAGGCACATAGTAGCAGAAACGTGCGCGCGGGAGCGAGAAGGAATTATTGCTATTGCACCACCTCTTTCTGGCGCACGCATTTGATTCGGTAGTTTTCGTTGAATTTCGTAATACTGGCTAGGAGTTCGGAGTTCGTAAACATTTCATTATTCGTATGACAATGTGTGGTTGATTTTTGACGTAATCGCATTAGAACCATATTAATTTGCATTTCTTTCGCACAGTATTTATTGAATTCATTAGTTTATCATTACTAGTAGTATTAATATTTGTTTGTAGTTATAGGACAGTGATTAACATAGTGTTTTGAGTTTATTGGATGTGAAAATAAAGTACGTTGTAATTAGGTATTGGGGTAAGTAGATAGTTTAATAAGCTGAAATAACTTATTTAGAATAGATTTGAAAATAATTAGTACGATCTTATTAGGATGGCGGCATTCATAGTTTTACATTACTTTGTGAAGAAACATGCTTTTCAAGGTTAAGTTTTGAAAATACGTGCTCGCCCAGATGTGACTATAAATTACAAACGCCGTGATGGTTCGTTCAAACATTGTAATGTTTCCCTTTACGATAAATATCAATGACTGACTGGCAGTTGTAAATTTAATAAAATGTATTGTTCCCGTGTTTACTTTTCTTTGATTGTAGTTGTTTATAGAATATAGGGTTTTTAAAACATATTCGTAGCAGTTTTATGAGTTCGGGATTGGTAGCAATAGAATTATTTTGACGAATTAGGTCATATATTCGCTACTTCGCTACTGCTATATACTTTATAAATAATCAAGTAATGAAAACACAATCGACACATTAACGAACAAAAACCTTTCCCAATGCAAAACTTGTTGTAGATAGGTACATAATTTATAAGTACTTACATAAATGTACTCCACGCATAACACTTTGTCACAATCACAACACCAATTTATCTCGTCTGCTCGACGTCCGTATGTCACTGCAGGGATCCAGCAGAATATCAGCGTCAGGTATATTTGCCTGACACATGCTGAGTTGGACTCCCATTCGGTGCAACCTTTAGACGCACACCGCACCTAATATATTTAATTATTCCAAAGTATGTCATAATGTCACTCAATTTCTATACTTATGTTTTTTCTTTTTTGTACATTGGCATCTTGTTTTTATTTATATCCATGTAATTTGTTATAATTTAATTGTGTTTATGTGTGTCTTTTGTGTGCACTAAATAAATGTTTTATCTATCTATCTATACCGAGACCCGTTCGTGCCTCGGAAAGCACGTTAAACCGTTGGTCCTGGCTGTCATTTGTAGATCTTTGACAGTCGTTACGGGTAGTCAGAAGCCCAAAAGTCTGATAACCAGCCTTACCAAGGGGTATCATGTTAGCCAGTAACTAGACTGTGGAGGTCAGATAGGCAGTTTCTCCTTGTATTTTAAAATCTTGGTATGTAGCTGCATCCGGTTAGTCTGGAAGCCGACCTCAACATAGTAGGGAAAAAGCTAGGCAGAAGATGGTCTAATATTCTAGTCTCATGTTAAGGAACGAGCCCATTGAATCATTTTTCGTTAATAGTGCTAAGATTCGCCACTTTCGCGAGAACGAATGAAATTATTTTTAGCAATTCTTTACCCTATTCTATAATTATATTTCTATTTAAATGCTTTCTATATATTCCAGGTATGGTGTTCAGCAATGACAAAAGAATCCACAAAGTTGCAGATAGAAACAGATGAACACATGATCGCGAAGTACCGAGTCATAGGTCCCATAGCCAACTTAAGGGAGTTTTCCGAAGAGTTCCACTGCCCTATAGGGTCTAAAATGAACCCTAGTGACAAATGTGAGGTATGGTAGAGGTCTGAATAGAGGTTTAGTAGGGGACAATAAGTTTTTTGGGTAAATGAGACAGACAGGTCATAAGATTTTGAATGACGTGTCCCGAGTAATAGTACTGCTACTCGGGATTCGCTTTAACCGAGCAGGATAAGATAGTCTTGCAAAAGTATAAACACAGATATAAATAAAATAGAATACAACAGTTTGTCAGCAATAAGTCAAGAAGAGTTCACATCAGTACGTACAGTGCGTTCATTATAATATAACAAACCGTAACGCAATTGGTAGCACTGAATTTTGCAGTCATGTGATTGGTAAGTACTGTTCTGTCAGTCGCCATTTTTAACTCCATCACAATGAAACTGAGCTTGACAAGCAATGATGCCAACATGGCGGCAAGGATCAAGTTATAGTGAACGGTCTGTAATGAAATTGAGCATTGATTAGGGAACTAATAAAATGAAAAATACATTGGCCCGTCTGTTTCATTCACCAAACTAGTCTTTATTTAGGACGGAGAAGTAAGAATGCATGCGATTTTTTTGCAAAATAATTACGTTTGTAAACGTAATTTAGGGGTGGAAACAAACGTTTTCCATTGGATGATAGTTGGCGTTCCGATATAAAGCTTATCACCGATTGGCCAAAGAGCATTCTATTTCTTACTACTTCGTAATATTTAGGGTAGCCAATCCAAAAAAAAAACTATGTATATTATATGATATTAGCTGTTGTGTAACACGGTTATATGAATTATTAGCACCTAACACGTTTATACAGGGTTTACTGGTAATTCTACGTATATCAGGCAGGAGAGGCTTAAAAGTAACCCTCATATGTGTGGCCGAAGTTCAGTAGTTTTCGAGATATATGAATTTTAAAAGTTTTTTTTTATATTTTACCAGAACTTGACCTTTAATTCCAAATTTATGAAAAAGTGCTGATAGCATGGGCTCCATTCTAACTTAATTTTGTACCTGATACTTTGACTAACCAAATACAATCATTAAAAGTACAAAATTAATATAAAAACTTAAATAATGAGCCATTAAAAAAAAATCTCATCATCATTTTCAGTTTAGGCTACACAAATGTTGACTTGTTTAAAAAAATATGATGGCATTAATCATACAAATAGCTACAAAAATATGCTCATTTCCTAGGCTGTCCGAAAAGGTATCAAAGTCAATGTAAAGATACGTAATTCATAACATTAATGTTACAACAATTAGGGTCATCTTTTTTTTAGGAAATAAAATTAATCAAATATTGGTACAGACGCCAGCACATCAAGCTACTACAATGTGTCAAATTTATTTAATAGATTTTCACCTTTATCGCTGACTAGTAAGGTTCAAAGTTGATTGGGAAAATTTGACAGTTTCGGGTAGCTTGATGTGCTGGCGTCTGTACATACATGAAACTTTATTTAAAATGCTATACATTCTATTCTATATGAGTCTCTCGATTTCGAATACATGTCCGAATCCTCTTCCTAACTTCAGTTTTTGTCACTCTTGAGGTAAAAGTTGCCCTCATTTGTTCCACCGCGTTTATAATTCGCTGTCTAAGTTCTTCGAGCATATTAACTGGGGTCAGATAAACTAAGTCTTTCATGTGACCCCTAACGTAAAAATCAAGTGGTGAGAGGTCAGGACTTCGCGCAGGCCATGGAATTGGCCCTCCCCTCCCAATCCATCCAGTCTTAAATTAGTTCTGTAGACAGTTTTATAAAAAGATGCTGGTAATTTTTGAAGTTTTATGAATAATAATCATGCTTTATTTTTATCTTTTTAGAATATGTAAGATAATGTGTGTGTCAGTATTTTCTTAGGTACAATCGGCGTCAAAAATATGTGCACGGTGGGCTCTTGAAATAAAAAAAGGTTTTTTTTTCTATTTTATTATTTGTGCACGTGCACAGGTTTTCGAGCGAGTTGTACAAAATATATATTATTTTTATATATTTTACATAATCGAATTTTTATTTTATCGATGTCTTGCTTTAAAATGTATGTTAACCAGTAGTTATAGATAGTTATTTGTGTGTATTTTAAGAGCGGGAGTACAAATAAGTGTGAGTTTTCTGATATTGTTGCCAGTGCTATGTATCCTTAGCTAAATGAATTATCCACGATTTAGAAATGTGGAGGTCATGAGCAAATAATATCTATCGGTATACCTTTTTAATATTCGGCTTTGACATACCTATATGATATAACTCCTTAGTGGAATAGTCATGTAATATATACTTATACAAATATCGTAGCCAACTGGCAAAAAGATGATATTGAATTTCCTTAGAGGTTGTGATTAATTCAAATTATATTTTTTATTAGGTAGAGTAACTAATTTAACTAAAATAATTATACAAACTGAACACTGATTGTAACTATGTTAAATAAAAATATATGATTAAAAAACAAAACCATATGTCATTTTGGACGTACTTCCCCTAATATTTTAAATGTGAAAATGAATTTGATTGTAACGCTTTGCTGAAATGTCGGAATGGATTTAGATGATTTTTTATTTATTTAACCATTTATGCACACACATATAAACAGACAAGAAGAAAGGAACAGAAAAATACGTACAAAGGCAATGCTTATTTCTAAATAAATCTCTTCCAGCATACCTGCGATAGGAAAGTATACAAAAAGAGATGTAGACAACGTGTGTAACCGTATAAGAGAAAAAAAAAACATAAATCAAAGAAGAAAAAAAAAACAAAAAACATTGCCCCACACTAGGAATTTCTTTTGTATTGTGAGTGCGATAGCAAACATTTAAACTCACATACAGTCAGACCCGGAACAACTACTTTGTAGGTTATACAATTATTTGTTCCTTGCGGGAATCTTACTCGCGACACGCAGCGCAGCAGTCAATCGCTTAAACACTGCGCTAACCGTGCCGTCCAATTTGGAACATGACCTGGGTTACGACATAGGATGATGGATAAATGCCGAAGTAACTCTGTCAGTCTGTTACCTTTTGACGGCTAAACCAATGAACCGATCGTTATGAAATTAGACAGATAGATAGCCTGGGACCAGGAGAAGGACAGTCTACTTTTCATCCTGGATCGCAGACGAAGTCGCGAGCAACAGCTGGTATATTATGTTTAATTGCTCAGTTTATTAGGGTGATCTGGCTAAACGTGGACAAGGTCTTTATTAAAAACCGAACAAGTGCGTGTCGGACCACCCACAATAAAGGCTTCCGTAGTTGGGATGAATTTATCCCAAGAATAAACTTAACTTTGTAGTTGAAAAACATATTCTCCCATACGGAATGTATGGGAGAACATGTTTTTGCAACCGCTAATAAAATAAAATAATGTTTATTTATCTTCACAAATTACATTCATGTACATAATAAGTTGACAGATATTTTGACAAAATTTTAATGAAGCTCTACAGTACGTATAGCTCCATCTCTTTCTCCCCACTAAAGTAATATTAAAATAATACTGCTTTATAAGCTGGTGGTAGGCCCCCAGGTCCCCCAATGTAACACATAGTAAAGAATTGTCAACGTGGTACAATTGAGAGTGGTTGATGGTGTGTCCGAGTGTATGTTTATTAGAGTTTGTGTGCGTTTGTGTATGCCTAAATTTTTTGTATATACAATATTTTTAAATATAAAATGTAATAAATTATGTACATAGAAAATTAAATATAAATATTACATTATACGTAGATAGAAAAGAATACAATTATAAAGAATTTAATAAATAATATCAACAATTACAACAAAAATACCTTGTTACTTTATTATCTCAAGGATTTGTTCCGTTTCAGCGTAGCTTCGATTTAGTAATCATTTATTTATTTTGTTTTTACATTCTATTTTAGGACAATTGGCTATATTAATGATTTTATTTATTTTATTGAATAATTCACCTCCTCGGAATGGAAAAAATCTTTGCGGAAAGGAGGTATTGACAGCAGTTGACGCACATATTGCGTCGTTTCTTCTAGAGATTACTATGCGTATTCTCCTTTCTTCAGGTAAGTCTGAGTGTTGAAGAAGTACAGCTAGCATTATGTAGGTACAGCTGGCGTACAGTTAGCACATGAGCGTCCTCATAAAGTTTTGAGGTGGGGAAAAGACGAGGTTTGGATAAGCTCACTTTTTAACATACAGATATCACAATAAATAGGGTTTCGGGGCGAAGAACAGGTTTCGTAAAAATGTATCCTGGTGCGCTGCACAGCTGACGGATGTAAGACGACTCTTGTCGAAAAGGTGCGCGTCGTCTGTTTTAAAACCTTCTAGAAGAAAGCTGCACCCTTATTGGACGAGTGGATTGTGGCGGGAGCAGTGCAAAATAAGTTCGCGTCGCGTTATAACTTTTAATATCATCCTTTGGGCTCTTTCAACTGTTATCATTTTAGTTTTGCATGCTCCTCCCCATCCTGTATCGTGTTACCTAGTAACTAGGTTGTGGAGGTCAGATAGGCAGTCGCTCCATGTAAAATACTGGTATTCAGCTGCATCCGGTTAGACTGGAAGCCGACCCCAACATAGTTGGGCAAAGGCTAGGCAGATGATGATGCTCCTCCCCATGTTGTTATGCAATAACTAGTGATTGATTGCACCAAAGCTTCATAAACCATCCTTATCATCTGTTTCTCTACTACATCACGAAGCCCTTTAAAAATGTAAGTGACCTTCGAATCCTTTTAGGAGATGAGATTGAAGTTTGAAGATTTGAGATCTTGTAATAATCTCAAATCTTCAAACTTCAATCTCATCTCCTTCTATCAAGAAGAAGAATCTCATAGACTCATAGTACAGTCAGCCTCAAAAAGATCTACCTACTATTGATGTATACAAGTATTGTATCGATTATATTATTAGTATATACATCTTTTTGAGGCTGAATTTAGGTGTAGCCATGTATAAGGGGGGAGGTACAATCATCTACAAAATTATTATCCCATTGGACATTCATCACTAGATCTGATCCAGTCTGTCCCTTGCTGCCCTCCCAGCGACGTCCTAAGCTCAGGTCCGTACTCCACAGGGCCCTTAGCGTGTAATCGGTTAGTTTTTAATTTTTTTTCCCGGGCTGGAGGACTAAATTTATTAAGGTATCCACAGGACAGTCCGGTTAAGCAGCCGACAACCTCACAGATTGCGAGATGCCTTTAACAAAAAAAAAAAGATATAACGTATTTATCACATTGTCTTCCCGTGGGTATCGTCGATGGCTTGTGGAGACATGAATGGATACAATAGGACTTCAGAAAGATCACCTTAAGCAGCACCTGCTGAGCTTTTGAGCCACAGATTAACTAGGTTTAAACTGACATGGTATAGAAAAAAAAAACACTGTTGGAAAGTTTGAAATCACAACTTTATTTTCAAGAACATTCGACAAATAAAATAAACATAAATCAGTCATTAACACATAAAATCATTGTTGTTCGGTCGAATGTCAGTGTTTTGTGACTTACATATTAAAATTGAACGAAAATCTAAGTTTATAATATATGCAATCTTAATATTATGTAGCTGCGTAAAATGTATTTCTGCTTATAATACTGCTAATATTAAGGCTCTGGTACACAATAGCCTGAGAATCAAACGCATTAACACCAATATCTTTCTATACACAGCTCACTCACTTAACACTGTCACTTTTTACATTAAATCATCAAAATTGACTCAAAATGATTCGATAAACTACTTTTTAGCTCTTGATTAGAGTTCATATCTTTAAATTTAGTTTTGTTCCGATCTTATTATACTTAATATTTTGTTCAACTATTAAGATATTATAAATCAACATTTGTTGCTCGTAAATGAAAAAAAAATACAAATACTGCCAGGAATTGAGTTGTGGTGGCCAGATGCTTCTACAACTGAATTCATTGGTGGAACAAAGCTTGAAACCACACGACTTGTTCATATTTGTTTAAGACTTCCACTATTTCAAACAAGTTCCATTGTACACCAGAGCTGTTGAAATCGTATTGAAATTTTCATTTTAATACTGTTACATATTTTTGGTTACTTACTTGAAAGTTATTTGTGTAATATTTATACTAAAAAACTAAATTATTTCAGGTCTATATGGGCATGGATATTATAAAAAGCTAAAACTATTTTGGTCACAACACAATCTAAGAAATTCTTATGTTATGGAATTGTTATCTAAAGTACTTTTAGCAGATACGATTTGGGCTTTTGTTTCTTTAGTCGATTTTAATTTCTTTTAATTATTTTTGATAATTATGTTGCATCCGCACAGTTTTCGGTAAGTTTCTCAGCCGGACCACATCGTATCGTCTTAAAGCACCCGTATGGAAGTTTTAAAATATATTGTAATTGATTTTATAGTCAAAATATTCTCATGTTTTTTTACAACATTTTAAAACGATTTTTTTACCTAAGTGGTTTGAATTATAACGTCGCGTTAAATATGAATACATATTAAATTTATGTAAAGTTTAGTAAGTATGTGATTGTATGGGATTAAGTGTGATCTCAAATATAAAAGTTATTTAATTTATCGTTTTTTACAAAAAGGGGACATCGAGAGACAAGAAGTTTATTGTCATCTTACGTTATTTTTATTTTGCCGCCATTTTCAATATCATCTTTTTACCAGTTGGCTATGATTTTATATTACACGACTATTAGGGAGTTATACCAAATGTGTTAAAGCCGAATAATTATTGTAATTTAATTTAGATTGATTGCATTAATAGGAAAAAGGGTTATACCTTTTCCTATTAATCCAATCAATTTAAATTAATTCATCATCATCATCATTTCAGCCGAAAGACGTCCACTGCTGAACATAGGCCTCCCCCAAGCACCTCCACTTCGACCGATTCTGTGCTTTCCGCATCCAGCGGATTCCTGCTAAATTAATTATGTATTTAATTTAGAAATGTGGACTTTATGAGCAAATTATAGATATAATTACAGTCCACATGTCTAAATCATGGACAATTCATTTTGCTAAGCAAACATAGCTCTGGCTCTGGTAAAACATCGGAAAACTCACAATTATTTGTACTCCCGCTCTTAAAATACACACAAATAGCTATCTATAACTACTGGTTAACATACATTTTAGGGCAAAACATCGATAAAATAAAAATTCGATTATGTAAAATATACAAAAATATGTATTTTGTACAACTCGCTCGAACGACGTCAAAAATATGTGCACGTGCAAATAATAAAATAGAAGATCAAAAATGATAGTTTTTTTTTTCAAAAGTGCACCGTGCACATATTTTTGACGCCAACTGTACCTAAGAAAATACTGACACGCACATTATCATAAATATCACACAATTATAAAAAGATAAAAATAAAGCATGATTATTATTAATAAAACATCAAAAATGACCAGCATCTTTTTATAAAACTGTCTACAGAACTAATTTAAGACTGGTTTAGGCTAGGCGACAAATGTCTCAGGATTTTTGCAATGTAATATCGCAACGATAGTAGTCGAGTAATGTAGGAACGCTTTGAAATTGGCAACTAGCTTCATCTTTCTGATTGATCGACTCCTTGACAATACAACAGCGCCTATATTTGATTTAATCGAAATAAATGGTTTGAGTTTGACAATATTGCCTAATGTTGCTAGCTTTGTGCTCGCTAGTAACATCAATGTCTCGCGATTGGTCGCCTAGCGAATACTAGACTTTAGTTGACGTTTGAAACTAATAGATGGCACTATTAAGATTACGATTCATTTTACTTAATAAGTACATTATGTCTACACATTGCACATTTTAATAAACAACATTCAACTTAAACCTAAATTATAAAATATGTACATGACGAAACAATCGTTACATTTTGGGGATAGGAACTGCCTGAATTTATGCATGAAAAAGTACAAAAATTGATAAATAAACATAATGTTATTTGTACCCCGACTTTTAAAGTAATTAGATGGACAAAAAACAACATTAGTATTAAGAAAATAAAATTGATTAGGTACTCTTATCATAAAAAATCCAAATTATTGGAATTATAAACTTGTATGACACGCACAAGCAGTAAAAAACAATAATAAAAAAAAATACATGGGTACATAAAATAAATACCTATGTAGTGTAATTTAACATTTTAAACACCTAGTTTTATTAAGGAATATAGAGAATACAATGCGAGATTTAATGAGATCTAAATTCTGTATCCTAAAACCAGAAAAATGAAGTGTAAGTATATTTGAACACACCTTGAAAATACAAATGTCGAGGAGGAAATAGGAAACTTATTTGTAGTTTATTTATCGAGCAGAATATTATTTTACATCTGGGACTGCAATTGAGTCAGAATTGCCCAGGGACTTCTCAATTTTAGTTAGAATACTGATAAATTGTAATTTTTATATTATATTTTAATTTATCAATATTTTAAAGAACAATATTTTAACACAGTTTTGTAATTATACGTCATTCTATATTACAATCTGTTATCAAAGCATTCAGGCACCTACTAACAGCTATCTTCATACTATGTAAATCCTTGTCGTTTTAGAGTGCTTTCAATTTTAGAAATATTGCAGCGCTACTTAACGGCTCCATGGCTCAATCGAGGCTGTAAAACTCTGATGAATTTCATTGATGCAAATTCACTTAAATATATTTCTCCTACTAAAATAGATATTTGAAAATAATGACACTTATTTCTGATGCTGACTGTACCTTCAAGTTAAAACACATAAAGACTTCCTCAGACAGGTGCGACGCGACTCCGGTAAAACAATTTCCATGAAGTTTTCATAGAAATAGTTCAACCATAGTCGTGTCGCGCCTGTCAGCGGGAACCTAAATACGTTCGAGCGCAAGAAAATGTTTAATTCATCATGGAATATTTAGTATAATTTTTTGTTAATTTTTTACGTTATTATGTTGCCTCTTCCAAAGGTCCGTTGAAGCACATTCTATGTTCACGCTGCAACAATTCCCACAATAGAAACCGCCCTAAGCGGAAACTACAGTGATTATCATGGTGAACGTTTGGCACTTGATATCACCGAGTAACTGCTGCTTATCAACTGATATTATTTCTTTTTTATTTATTATGTTTGTTATTGTACTATGTTTAAACCCTTGTCCACACTGATGTATACATTTTTCAATAAAAATGTTTTTTTTTTTTGTAATTCAAATGTGACATGGGTAGTTGATTTTTGTATAGAGTGTACAAGGCTTTAACAGTTAATTCTAACTAACCCCCGCACTAGTTCCCAATATGTATAAAATTATTTAGTTCCATATAAACGCGTTAGGTACTAATAACTCATATACCCGTGTTACACAACAGCTAAGCTCATATAATACATGTCATACAGTACCCATAATATATCTATTTTTTTTGGATTGGCAACCCAAATATTACGAAGCAGTAAGAAATAGAATGCTCTCCGGCCCATCGATGATTAGCTATAGGTCACGACGCCAGCCATCGTCCAATGGAAAATGTTTATTTCCACCACTAAATTACGTTTACAAACGTAGTTTTTTTGCGGAAAATCGCACGCATTCTTACTTCTCCGTCCTAAATAAAGACTAGTTTGGTGAATGAAACAGACGGGCCAATGTATTTTTCATTTTCATAGGTCTCTAAGCAATGCTCAATTGCACTACAGATCGTTCACTATAACTTGTCCCTTGCCGCCATGGTGTCATCATTGCTTGTCAAGCTCGGTTTCATTGTAATAGAGTTCAAAATGGCGACTGACAGAACAGTACTACCAATCACATGACTGCAAAATTCAGTGCTACTAATCGCGTCACGGGTCAAGTTTAAATGAACGCACTGTACCTACTGATGTGAACTCTTCTTGACATAATACTGAAAAACTGTTGTATTCTATTTTATAAACGTTCATATATCTTTTGCATGCAAGACTATCTTATCCTGCTCGGTCAAAGCGAATCCCGAGTAGCAGTATTATTACTCGGGACACGTCATTCAAAATTTCATCAAAATTGGCCTGTCTGCCTCATTTACCCACAAAACTTATTGACCCCTCTAAACCTCTATTCAGACCTCTACCATACCTCACATTTGTCACTAGGGTTCATTTTAGACCCTATAGGGCAGTGGAACTCTTCGGAAAACTCCCTTAAGTTGGCTATGGGACCTATGACTCGGTACTTCGCGATCGTGTGGTCATATTTTTCTATGAACATCTTTGTAAATTCCTTTGTCATTGTAGAACACCATGCCTGGAAAACATAGAAAACATATAAATAGGAATATATTTATAGAATAGGGTTAAAAAAATTGCTAAAAATAATTTCATTCGTTCTCGCAAAAATAGGGAATCTTAGCACTATAAACGAAAAATTATTCAATGGGCTCGCTCCTTAACATGAGACTAGAATATTAGATCATCTTCTGCCTAGCCCTTTCCCTACTATGTTGGGGTTAGCTTCCAGACTAACCTGATGCAGCTGAATACCAATATTTTACAAGGAGCAACTGCCTATCTGACCTCCACAACCCAGTTACTGGCTAACACGATACCCCTCGGTAAGGCTTTTGGGTTATTCCCTGAGTACCCCGATCCCCGAAGCCCCCGTCCCGGAGAACCATTTCTGCTTTCCTGGTAGTTTTAATAAATAAACAATTAGGACAGTTGAATTTTAAGACTTCTATCGATATCATTTATTACGAATCCTTCATGCTCTTCTCTAAGTTTCATCGTTGGTACGTTTTGAGGAATACTTTTAGTGCGTTTCATTTGGTGCGTTTCAAAGTTGGTGCGCTTCGAGGAATACCCCTCTCGCCCGGCTGCGCTTCGAATTTGAAATAATTATTGTTTTCATAAATTGTAAAATATATTATTTAAGTTTAGTATGATTTGATAATGTTGTAACTTTTATGTTATCTTTTTGATAAATTTTATTCAAATTCAACCTCTATTAAAACTATGATACGACATTGTACAAAATTTCAAATAAACTTCTTTCGTCTTATGTACTTATTTCAAACATTTAAGCACTTTTTATGTCAACCGTACAAGTCAAAAACAATAGAAAAAATAACAAAAAGAAATGTAGGTGCCCGACCATATTTATCGTATTCGGGGTCCTCCGGAAGTAACCCAAACTTTTGAGTTTCTGACTACCAGTAACGACTGTCAAAGATCTACAAATGACAGCCGAGACCAACGCGCAACGGTTTAACGTGCTTTGCGAGGTACGAAGAGGTCTCGATATGTAAAAATCACCCATCTACGGGACTTATCCCGGCAAGCGTAGCTTAACCCGATGGATCGGCCCATGCAGCTGGTATTACTTAGCCACGAGCTTCTCTTACTTACCCACGAGATCGTCATACTTAGCCATGTGAGAAGGTACCTACTTAAATTAAAACTTACGACTAACCTGAGCAAAAGAAATGAAGAACAGCTGTCGATCATTGTACTTCAATCCCGGTAGAGTAAGATTCACTTGAGCAGTCTTGGCGTGATCTAAATAAGCGTGGAATGACGCCTTCAAGCCTCCGTTGTCAGCGATGTTCTCTCCTGAAATACATAAGTACATAGTTTTTATTAGTGATTCCTACAATGTAGTCCCTCGACATTACATTGTTGCAAATTGACATCTTTTCACGAAATAATCTTATTTCCATTAAATATAATTTCGAGTGCTATGATGCTGATGTTTTAAATGATTTTGAAAGTAGAACAGCTTTGCAAATTGTCGTTTAAAATTCTCGAATTTAGGGATGCGCTACCAACAACCCCCCTGTCAATGTCAATCAAACGCCTAATGATCCTTGTAGCACTGTATTCTCCGGGGAGTCTCGGTCTCCAAACTCCCTTTTAGCTTACTCAATGCAAAATGTCTTCCATTGGCAGTCCCCAAATCTACTCATGATGAGGTCTTACCAAGTGTCTGTTTCCCGTTGAGTCGCTGTCCCTCCACTGAGTAGTTGGAGTACTGTTCCTGAATACATTTAACTCGCGACTTGAATCTGTCTATCGTCGCGTTGTTCCACCATTGGTTTAGATTTCCAAACCTGTTGATGGAAAAAAAATACATCGAGATACTAAAACCCTTGGCCGGCGATAGGTATTACCCTTTTATGGCAATATTGCCAACATTAGGTAGCATTACTACCCTAATATGGCAATATTAACAACAACATGTAAATAGCGCGATCTCAAAAGTAGTTCATTGGTTCAATGTTAACAATTTACTTCTTAATGAAAAAAAAAAAACCAATTGCATTAAGTTTACCCCCTACCTCATGTTAGGCAGGTGAAAACTAATGTGTTGATTAAGGGCGAAAAATTGAATCCTAAAGATAGCACAGTATTCTTGGGCTTAACTTTGGATGCTAAGCTTCAGTGGGGCTCACATATGGATAAATTGTCAAAAAAGCTAAGCTTTGCAGCATATGCTGTTAGAAAAATTCGTAATTTAACTGACATAGAGACAGTCCCTTTAGTGTACTTTAGCTATTTTCATTTCGTAGTGTAATGTCGTACGGTATTCTGTTGTGGGGAAGTGCCGTTGACATTCAGACTATCTTTGTTTTGCAGAAAAGAGCTATTCGATCAATTTATAAATTAAGTCCGAGACAAAGAGACTCCTCTCTCAGAGATAAATTTAAGGAGATTAATGTAATGACTGTGCCTTCTCAGTACATTTTTGATAATCTTTTATATGCCCATAAAAATATAAAATTGTTTAAAAAATACAGTGATATCCATTACATAAATACTAGGAACAAACACAACTTTGTTGTACCTACAACAAGGCTCAAGAATATAGGTGGCTCGTTCAGATGTCAATGTATACGCTTTTATAATAAACTTCCAATCCACGTACTAGATCTAAGCCTTAATAAATTCAAATCATTCATTAAACGTAAGTTGTGCTAGAAAGCTTTTTATACCGTTAAAGATTACATTGAGGACAAAAAGGCTTGGGATTGAGCTGCTCCAATTTATTTTTTATTTCTTACTTTCGGTACTTTGTTTATTTTGCTAACTTTAAAATTATATACACTATGACATGAATATTTACTTTTGAAGTATATTAGTATTATTATTTTAATTAGGTATTGTGAATGTGAGGACTATGTGGGTCATATAGATATATTTTTATTTATTTTTCTTAGTTACTTTTAATGATAATCTGGCAGTTATGAGTACCTTACTTTATGCGGCGGATTGACGTGTAAAAATGTTTGTATAAACCTACTTACAGGAATAAAATCATTTATCATTTAACAAGTGGTAATGTAACCGTGTTGGAATAATAGGTAAGATGCCAGGATCAAAAAAAAAAAAATCTATTTAGTCCGACAGTCAGATAATAAACAAATATTAGACATGTAATTTTTGCTTTATCATATTAATAAAAAAATACTTAGATAAAACGCATTAAAGTTGGGGAGTAGGGGTCGCTACGTCACAAGTAAGTATAAAATCTACATACAAGTGACGTCACGGCACATTTTAACTCAATGTATCGCCGTAATATTTTGACAACGTAAAAAAAGAAAATATATGTATCCAATATTTTTGAATAATCTACAAAATGGACAAAAAATATTTTTTTAGTCATCATCCCTATTATAAAAATGTGGCAATATTACCTGCAAAGGCAATATTGTCTGCAGTTAGCAATATAACCTGAAGTTGGCAATATTACCAAAAGGTGGCAATATTATCAAAACGTGGCAATATTACCAAACGGTGGCAATATTACCAACAGGTAAATATTACTTTTACTTGGCAAATTCCTCTGACCTGTCATACTCTCTCCCCTGGTCATCAAAACCATGTGTCAGCTCATGCCCCATCACCACTCCCATAGCACCATAGTTGACTCCCTTGGGGTTGTCTCCACCGTAGAAAGGTAGCTGAAGTAATCCGGCAGGGAAGACCATCTGGTTCTGAGTTAGTTTGTAGTATGCGTTCGCTGTTGATGGTGTCATTTCTGAAAAGAAACAATTTTGTTTTTTTTTTTTTCAAAAATCACGCTTGTCTCCTGTTTAAGTAATAACAGCCGCAAGGATTGATTCATCAGGTTAAGCTACGCTTGCTGAGGTTAGTCCGTGGATGGGTGACCATCTTTCCATACTGAGACTCCTTCGGGCTACGGAAAACACGTTAAGCCGTTGTCATTCATGGATCTTTGACAGTCATTACGGGTCGTCAGAAGCCCGAAAGTGTGACAATCAGTCTTACCAATCGGTATCGTATTACCTAGTTGGTACATCACTGCGAGCCCTATCAGAATACCAGCGCTGTGACATTTTTTTTTTAATGTTGCAGCATATGCTGAGATAGGAGCCTTTTGGCCTCGTACAGGACTTTCTGCTTTTATTTTAATTTTATTTTGTTTTTTTTATTGTTTTTTATTAATGTTTGTTTAGTTTAATTTGTGATTTTCTGTGCGAGTCTCAATAAATACTTTTTCTTTCTTTCTTTTTTCTTTCTATAAATATTCCGTTCATGCATTCGTTCCATGTAAAATACTGTTATTCAACTGCAACCAGTTGACGTGAAGCCGACCCCAATATATTTGGGAAAAGGTTAAGCAGATTGATTCATTGAAGTGTTTCGGAAAAACCTACTGTCTTCTGTGGATTTAATTATCGTTTCATATGCCTGATCAATAAAATAATGATTTGAAGATTTGAGGGTATTTTTGGATCGGAGGAAATAAGACAGATTTTGAGGTTTATTTATGGTATGTGTCTGGTGGTCTGCCAAAAGTACTAAACTTCAGAGGTATTTTTATACCTCTGAAGTTTAGTACTTTTGGCAGACCACTCCATAACGTATATCCCTCGATAGTAATGCGTCCATAACTACATGCTTTCCAAAATAATAAATAGCAGTAGGTAATATTTGCAGTCATCACGTTGACTCTTAGAGAAGGTTGATGATTTTTCCCTCATAACCATTTAGAACCGATAGATTAAATAATTACTTTCAGATATTATCCTCACCCCACTCAGTCTTGTTGACAGGTTTATCCAGTTTATTGAGGTTGTTTTTCAGACTGAACACGTTGACAGCTATATTATTCTCGAAGTACTCGTTAGGCTTCACTTCCAGTTCCTCATAATGCTTGTCCAGCTCATCTTTGTTAAGAATGTAGTCCGGGAAACCTGGAGTAAACAGAAGGTTTTTACATTATGCATTCAGTAAATCTGATTAGCTGAAAGAATCTGAGTAGATGCGACGCCAATCAAACAAAATTGAAGGCTATCAAACGACAATTATTTTACCAGCATCACAGCCTTTGAACGAAATCGGGACATAGCAATGCGGTTTAGCTACTGAAATCGGTATTATTGCAATAGCATGTATTAAAAAAATTTGCTCTTACTTAATAATTTGCTCAACAAAACTCACAAAACTACCTTGGATCTTCATGCATAAACAAGAAATTTAAAAACCGTCTTGAACTGAGGAGTCTGAAATTGGTCGCCTATCAAGCGAAACTTGATAGGCGACCAATTTCAGACTCCTCAAACCTATATTTATGGTTTAAAAACGTCACTCAAATCTGGTGACAATTCAAAGGTGGCTGTGTAAGCTTCCCATCAAGAAACCCACACAGTTGCTTACCCCAGAACTTACCAATCATATCAGTAATAGAATCAGCCTTAATCTCAGCAGCCTTCCTGGTCTCCGCATCCATCCAGTCCAAGTTCTTCAGATTCCTCTTGAACGCGTTCCGGATGTTGTTGATCATTATCTCTCCTTGGGTCTTCGCCTTGCCGTGGAATACTTCTCGGACAAACATAGCTCCTATTGCGAAACCTGGAGGGAAAATGGGACTGTTAGTCTTTTTAGGATTGATAAACACGTATTTAAACAGTATATCTAGGGTCAAGCTTAGCTAATCTTAAAGGAGAGCCCCTACCAGCCATTTCCAGTGGTAGTGATAACTTACTAGGCATTGAAGCCACTTTTTGCGTCGTAAAGTGGTATACAAATCGGTCTCTGGTCCAATTGCTTGTAGATATTGTGTAAGAATTACGTAATGAAAACGGCTGACAAAGAATTAACCAGACCAATGTTTTTTATGCCGCCCAAACACGATGGAAAGCCACGAATATCTCTACTCAATACAAGCAGTATTTAGTTTTGTTATGTTTACCTTTTGATACATTAATATTCCAGGGCACCAATAATTCCTTAGTTAACATAAAAACAATGAATTATTTACCAACAGCATCATTAGTATCAGTGACGCAGTATCTCCAAGTCTTCTCGGCTCCCTCAGAGCCGGACAGTGCCTTCTCTAGGACCTTGGTGGCGTCTCGGAAGGATTTAGAGAGGTATATCGGTAGGGAGTACGAGACTTGCCACATTATGTAGCTAGTTAGAGTTCTGGAAAGGAAAAACTGGATCACATGATATAACATCACGACCACGAGCCACGGCTGTATTTACCAAAGAGATAGGCAGAGTTTTAGGTATATCAGTCAGGCCCAAGGATGTGGAGGATCATTATGCCTCTAATCGGGTACAAATTAAAACATCGGACTGTTACAAAGAATTTTCTAATCGGAAACCCACAAATAATTTGCTTTCCTTATTGGCAAATGAAATTACCTTTGATCTTCTTCGGTCTTGCTATATTTCTTTATGATTTTCGTTAGATTCTTGAAGTACTCCGGGGCATATACTAATATTCTTTCTGTATCTGGTATCTGAAAATCACATTGACACAATTATAAAACAGAAGTTTTTTTTTAATTTGAGACTGTATTTTTCCAGCATCATAGAAGCGTTTATAAAACGGAATACGGTTGTCCAGCTTTTATTAGTAGGCAATACGAAATCTGGTTCTGCGCAATACTCGAAACCGCAACAGCGATATTACCCGGTCGAACAGCGAGTGTTTGTACACTCGCTGATCGATCGGGTAATATCGCTCACCAAACCTATATTTATTTTATAACTAGCGACTTGACAAAACATGGAGATTTCTTTATTATGTATTTTATTTATAAAACATAAAATAATTCCTGTTTTTATCCGAAGGGTTAGGCAGTGGTGTACCTATGGACGCACATATTTCGCCATTTACTTTATATGTAAGTTTAATATCAATATAAGTTATACACATAAACCTTCCGAAGTAAATTCAATAAATAATTTAAAGAACCGCATTAAAATCCGTTACGCAGTTTAGAAGAACAACGCGGTCACACAGACAGATACGACAAGCAACCTTAAATATGTTTAGATAGTATGTATGTCGCAGTAAGATGATTATAGCCGTGATATAGTTATATCCCTAGGGATATAGCTATGTACTGTAATATAGTTATATGAAAGCGGTTCATAACTGTCTTACTAGGAATATAACTATGACACGAACACGATCTAGTAACATAACTATCAGGGCACTCCGACTAAGTAGGTAAGGTAGGTTAGAACTGTGACTAATTACGCGCGAGCCGAGCAAGCGAAGCGAGAGGTGCTGCAACAACTGCCGGCGAGCACTACGTCAAAATTGGACACAGTAACAAAATTAGGGCACTCCGACAGTTATGAACCGCTTTCATATAACTATGTGTATATCTGTGTATGTATTCTAGTATATTATATACTTATTATTTGCACCAGCGACAGCCCCATTTTATGTCCAGACAAATCACTGTCCTTTCCAAGGTTGCCTGGAAGAGATCGCGAAAAGTGATAAGGCCGCCCATTGAATATTTTGTAGTGTTTGATTTATTTTTGTTATGTATTTTTGTAGTGTACAATAAAGTATATATAAATAAATAAATATGTTACAGTATATAGCTATATCACGGCCATAACCATCTTACTGCGACATATAGGTCCGTTTGTATATTCAAAACATACTCACAGTCCTATTCACCAGCTTAAAAGCATCATTAAAGAGGCACTTCTTTCTGCCACTGTCTTATCGTAAACGGGTTATACAACCTCTCTATCTAATCTTACTAGGAATGTAACTATGACACGCACACGATCTAGTAACATACAGGTTAGAACTGTGACCAACTACGCGCGAGCCGAGCAAGTGAAGCGAGCGGTGCCGCAACAACCGCCAGCGAGCACTACGTCACTGCGACAGTTATGAACCGCTTTCATATAACTATATTACAGAATATAGCCATATCACGGCTATTATAACCATCTTACTGCGACATAAAGGTATATTCTAAACATACTCACAGTCCTATTCACCAACTTAAAAGCATCATTAAAGAACAAAGTCCAATTAACAAAAGGCACTTCTTTCTGCCACTGTCTTATCGTATACGGGTTATACAACCCCTCTTCATCCCTCCTATCCTCAGAGGGGGTGGTGATATTCGCCAGTTCCGTTTCAAAGAGGATGACTTTGTTCATTTGGTTTCTCGCTTCAGTTTTATTTGCTCCTAGTAAGACGCATATTCGCGTCATGTAGTCTAGGTATGCGTCGAGGACCTTTTTATAGGAAGTTCTGTTCAAGTAATTGTCTCTAGTTGGCAGGATTAGGCCGCCTTGGTCGAGCTGGAAATATTAAGTAAGATGGTATGAGAACGGGGCAGTACTGCAGGGTAATATTGCGTAACAAACTTACAGTAGAAATGGCTTTCATTTGACAGTTCAACAACATTCGTTGCGTTATTTACGGTGACAAATTTTTCGAATTAGCAATATCCTTCAAAATCATTCAGATTGAAAGTGGGTTACGCATTTGGTTGCAGATTTGGACACAGAATC
Organism: Agrochola litura; assembly: GCA_949152395.1. Taxonomy (NCBI): domain Eukaryota; kingdom Metazoa; phylum Arthropoda; class Insecta; order Lepidoptera; family Noctuidae; genus Agrochola; species Agrochola litura. Next base: position 8,704,213 of record OX424515.1, read on the forward strand.
TATCTTATATACCGGATGATATTTTTTACCGTCTCGAAATTTTTACAGGGTGTTCTACCCATGAATATAAACAACTTTCACTATGGGAGCAACATTGAAATCACAAAAAAAAATTCAGCTGTTTCATACATTTTGGTCAAGTAGGTATTGAACTTTTGTATAAACAGCAGACTTTTTTTTCGTGATTTTAGAGTTGCTCCCATAGTGAAAGTTGTTTATATTCATGGGTAGAACAGCCTTTAAAAATTTCGAGACGATAAAAAAAATCACCCGGTATATACAACGTGTAACGTTAAATGCGCAAAACCTGAAAATAGTTTGATCAGAATAACGAGCAGAATCAATTGAACCACTTTTTAATGTAGGTCACATTTTTCAAAAAATCTTCATTAAAAACGTTGCCGTGTCTATTTATTAATAGGTCAAGCCATCACATGCGCAAAAATAGGTAAACAAACACAAATTGTTGGCGACCAATTTAAATTTTCTCATACGCGGGATAATAACTCATTATCTATCACTATACCTCATTTACTTACTTATCTAACTGTCAGCTAGATGGTTTCGATCTTACTGAAGTGTCAATTTACTGAGAGTTTGTGTCAAAAGAGGTAAAATCATTACGAGGTTGAGTATATCTAAACAGATTTCAAAGATGATATAAATGAGGTGGATAACAATTAAAATTCTATTGTGTGTCGTTAGTGACAGTTGATAGGATAACAGCTTTTATTTCAATGCAAATAGGAATCTTACGATCTAAAACAGCACAAAAAACCTTTACAATTTTTTTTATGATTTTTTTTTCTCTGAAATAGGTCAATTCAATTAAAAATCAGTTGGGGTGTCTGAGGTTTTGCGCATTTAACGTTATAAGTTGTGTATAAATGAATAGCCGAAATGTATGTAAGTATGTACGCGCATAACTTCCGAACGACTGCACCAAATCGGATAATTCCTTTTTTTATGTTCGTTATTCTCAGAACAAGGTTTGTAAGTAGGGTAGGTAGGTATGTAGAATAGGTAGGTTGGTAGCAGGAGCGGTGAGTCCATTCAAGCCAATTTCTAACGGCTTCCCTTCGGAAATTCAGAACACAACCACTCTATCGTCATTGAATAAATCGTTTTGTATTTCATGTCAATTAGATATAAGGTAGGTTGTTGTAAATTATTTTTAAAGTTTGTTTAATAAGTTTGATGATATTTTATTTTAATTTCATTTAACTAGAAGTCCGAGGACAGGCTTGTAATAGGATGGTCGAGCTGTGTAAATCCCTTTTTAGCAGAACTTTTTACGTCATAATATTATTTTGCATAACAGCGGATAGCATAAACTTCATTTCGCAGAAAATCGTTTGGCATACACTCATTTATCATACATTCTAAACTCATAATTTTGTAAGTCAGAATCATCTTTAGGCATAAATTTGATATCCATAATAATTAAAAAGTAGAACCATCATATCGCAGAAAGTTCACAATCAGAATCGTCTTTTGGCATACATTTCATATCGATAGTCATTAAAAGGCAGAACTATCATAATTATCTCAGAAAGTTTACAGTTTGAATTTTCTTTTGGCATACATTTCATAATAATTCATATCCATAATAATTGAAAGACTTATTTATCACATGCATGCAGCAAGCATGCAGCATGCAAATATGCAAGCGAGCATGCAACATGCAGCAGGCATGGTTTCTGTCTCTGCTCCGGTGCTGCGGTGCTCCAGCGGTCCCACGTGAGCTTATCGTCGCAGATGGTTTGAACGCTCACCACCGCAGCTTCGGCTTGCTGGTCAGCCCCGTCGGCCTCGTGGGCCGCCTCGCCCCTCCGCGCCTACTCGGGCTTAAATTATACTCCAGTGGTAGGGCAGACAAGACTACGTGAAGTCGGTTTTGCAGCGATTCGTTTCTGTCACTAACTTTTGTAGCACAACATATTGACTTTCTAAGACAATATTTTAATTTTAATTTAAGGTAGGCTATTTTATAGAAATGGCAATATGATTAATAAAATTATTCCAAATGAAATTCTGCCATCTTAAAAGTATGCAAAGTATTAAATTCGGATAAAACATTCGGCCAAACAATACTTATACTTAATATTTTTATGCCTTTAAAATTTTCGTTTATAGAAGATTACGCCAAGTGTGTTAAGCCAAATAAATTTTGGAGCATCAAAATTCTGCCAGATAGAGGGAACCCTTTTTTAGCTTAATTTCTTTTTCTATTTAAATTTTAAATAATATGCCTGAATTGATCGAGAAATGCTATTATTTGCCCTACCATTTCTACGTCATCATCATTACCAGCGTATAATATTCCCACTGTTGGGACACAGGTCTCCTCTCTGTGAGAGGGAGTGGGCCGTAATCCACCACGCGGGCCCAGTGCGGGTTGGTAGATGTCACATGTCTTCGAATTTTCAGTTCTAGGACATGCCGGTTTCCTCACGATGTTTTCCTTCACCGTTTTGAGAGCAATGGTGATGAAATAAGTAAAGCGCCTGTCAGGGTTCGAACCTACGATCTACAACTCGTAAGTCGCGGCCGTTACCACTGGGCCACCACTGCTGCACTCCATTTCTACATACATACATGATATAAACAGAATAAACTTTTTCAAGAGAAATAACGATCAGTAGAGGAGAAAACGAATCCAGTAAATAAGCGCTGTGATGTTTCAGCCAACTTATATGCTCACGTGCCTTCACTTTAAAAGACAACCGACTGGTTGCCGTCCTGATTTTCAGAGGTAAACCATTCCAAAGAAAGACCGCCTGGACAAAGAAAGAAGAGTGAATAAAAACCAGCGCAGTGAGAAGGTCATCGTAGAAGACGATATTACATTTTGAATGAAAAATAACTTTACTCACGTCCTTTCTGAGTGGCTGGCGCCTTATGGTTCCAAGGAAACTAAGAATAGTAATTGAGTCTCATAATCTTAAGGCTTCCACGATGTGAATACAAGTAATAAAACTAATGATAAGTACTAACCACAATGACGTGTTTCGATGAGTTGCGGCTGTCTTCCGTTACACCCCAGTTAAATAAACCGCCCAGGATGAATCTGAAATAAAAATATAATGACGTTTTTCAAAAGTGTTTCACAATATTTTATTTGTATCTGTGTCCCGCCGACCGACCTACGGTGGATAAATGTGTCTTAAGGGATTGCAAGGTTACCAAGTTGACTTTGACTTTGGTCAAGTTAACTTTGACTTTGGCCAAGTTGACTTTGGCTAAGCTAGCTTTGAATTTGTCTAAGTTGACTTTAACTTGTGTACTTTTAAGATAATTTATCAAACTTACGTGTTCTGCACATCCTGCACCAACTTCTGCAGGTCCCACTTCTGCTTGGTCATGGTGGAGGGCAGTATATGCCAGCCGCCCAGCTGCTTGATCACGGCTACTAGGGGCTTCTCGCCCAGCTTCTCAATCGTCTCGTTGGTGTCTATGCAGGCATCGTAGTAGATACGAGCTTTCGCTTCCGCGTCGGCTGTGTTTGAGATGTTTACTTTTTCTGGGAAAAATAAGAAGGATTTATTGAGTATTTAGACAAAATAATTACATCACGCGTTTGTTTTCACAAGGGGAGGGCAAAGGTGTACAGGAAACCGACATTTCGAAATGGTAAGGCCTGTCTCCTGTGATACAGTATTCAATTAGTACAGGATACAGGTGATATTTCCCACTAAAGTGAATTTAATTACTTTACTATACTTGCTTATCGAGAACTGTTGAAAAAATAACTAACACTGTTTTCGGAACACTAAATTGTTATTATTGTTTCGCCAGGTACAAGTCACAATATGAATGGCACAGTCTGAATATGAGAGTGTGGTGGCATTTAAATCGCCACATGTGAACTACGCAGCATACGTCAGACGTCACGCAAAATCCTGCATCGCGCAAGCAGGGACATCGATGCGAAGACTGATACCATGGATTCAGTAAATGATTCAGAATCATTTACTGAATCCATCCATCCACATTCTGAAACCGACAAATCCGAAAAATTTCAAAGCACCCCCTGCGTTGAAATTTTTCGTCGGCTATTTAAAAAAAATCCGTCGTTCCATACATTTTGACCGCGTAGGTATTGCACTTTTCTATGAAACAGCAGATTTTTTTTTAATAACCAACGATAAATTTCAACGCCCCGAATCATGTACTGAATCCATGGTAACAGTTTTCGCGTCGATGTCTCTGCCACGCTGTATACAACGTCCCGACATCAATCGTCGGGCAATCGCCCACCAGATACAATATCGGAGGATCCTTCCTTTTCTATAGAGGATGAGTAAACTTTACATCCTGTTCCTCGTGGCTCTATAAGAGAAAAACCTTGCAATATTTGAAGATCTATGTTCAAATCGAGGCTTATTCTCCCCTTTTTACCTACCCGTAATTCCGAACCACTAATTGATATTCAAGTTGACTTACCCAGCGAATATCTGATAATCAACTGGTTCTGCAGCTCGATCTTGCTGGTGATGTCCCAGCTGGATTTCCCCTCAGGAATGGGATTGTTCTTGATCCAGCCTCCGCATGCGAACTCGTAGAAGTCATCACAAGGATCCTGTGTCTCATCCAGTGCTCTTATCATTTCACTTGCTGTGTATATGCAGGATCTTTTTAGGCACACAGTTTGGTCTGAAAGAGAAGGTCGAAGTTGTTAAAGACTAATTTGAAACAGCAATTTTTGACTTGGGTATTTCTTTTAATATTTAGTACATCTTTTTGTTGTCGTCTACGAATGTATCTTACGCTGTGGTATATTATAAAATACAAGTCGTGTGTCCAATTGTATTTCCCATCGGCAAAAATTACGAACTTCTATACAAAATTGCATCCCCTTGAAGGGACGGAAATATTTAAAAATTCTTACTTAGTAATATAATACATGGCCGTGTGACGAGGTCCAAAGCAAAATTCCACTCGTTTCGCGGGTTATTGCCATCCTTCTTTTTTTAAGGCTGAATTTTTATACGAATCTTGTCGAGCAAGAATTTTCCCTTTGAGCTAAGTTTTAGTCACTTTGTGTGATGGCTAGACAGATAATATTTTCTATCGATCGCAGACCAGAATTAAAGGATTTACAATAGAAAGCGACACTATAAGCAAAAAAGAGAAACGTCATGAAGTCAAGTGAGAAAAAAATAGTTAAAAAAATCAAAAAACCCGACTGCAAAAACACATAACTGAAAAGAGAAAAACAAGCATTATAATTATAATCTATAGAATTTTGGTATTGCAGGCGGGACACACCAATAACCTAAATATTTTTTTTTCGATAGAGCTTTTAATTTTTATTAAAATAATATATATTGACTCATTACTAGCTTTTATTTGATACCAATAATGTAGTATTTTTTTTAAACCTACCCCTCCTTTTTTCTATTTGCAAATGCAATATATAAATATTATATAGCCTATGACACTCTCACAATTAAGACGAATCTAACGACACCTCACATGTTAAAATCCATCAAGCCGTTCAGGCTACAGAGCGTGCCAAAGAAATAGACTTGCATACATACTCTCGAAAAACATTACCCTCCTTCTGGGGCAGTCGGGAAAAAATCCAAAAAACCAGCCAAGTGCGTATCGGACTACGCACAATGAAGGGTCCGTAGTTAGGACGAATTTATCTCAAATACAAGCTTATCATTGTAGTTGAAAAACATGTTTTTTTTCAACTGCAAATGTAAGTTTGTACGCACAATATTGAGAGATTTACTTTATTTGATTTTTGTAATCTATGAGTAAAGAGCCATATTATGTATTTTTTTCAAAATTTTAGGTCAAGTAGTTTCTGAAATAATGGGGGGGAATGGTCAATTTTCATCGAATTTCTTAAATATATTTGAAAGTGTTTATTTTAAAATTACATAAAAATATTTTTTATGTGACACGTTACTGTTAGCAAAACTTTTTTTTTTCTTGTTTCCCCCCCCAAGTGACCCCTATATTCAAAATTCATTTATTTACGATACACGTTCGTGTTGGTTCACCGAAATACATATTATGTGTACCAAATTTCAACTTAATCGGTTCATTCGATTTGGAGAAAATTGGCTGTGACAGACGGAAAGACAGACAAACAGACACACGAGTGATTCTATAAGGGTTCCGTTTTTGCCTTTTGAGGTACGGAATCCTAAAAATATTAAAAACCATCTAGCCAACATGGGGGCGTTTCGGGAAGCTTTTGGAGAAAGGCTTTTGAATTTTTTCTGTGGACGTTGTCTCACGGGCCACCCTGCATAAGCAACTCTATTCAAGTATTTCACACTTCTAGACCCAGTGCGGTTTAGGATAGGTACCTATGCGTGTGTGTTGTATGTCAGTGAAAGAATATAATGTTTTATAGTAAAAAAACATCAGCCAGTCAGTAAGATGGTACCGCGTCTGATTGCTCCCCAATAAATAGGTATTTGACTATGAAAGCCATAACCCTTATTGGCGCGTGTAATTTTATTACAGACGACATAGTAGCGTTTAGTAACAATTTTTATGACATCCATACTTACTTATAATTACCAATATTATAAATTCGAAAGTAACTCTGTCTGTCTGTATGTTACATTTTCACGGCTAAACCACAGAACGGATTTCGATAAAAATTGGCAAGGAGATAGATGGCATCCTGTAGCAGGACATAGGGTACTTTTTGTCTCAAAAATAATTCTAAAGGGGGTGAGACATAGGGGATGAAAGTTTGTACGGGAAATCCAGTATTTCTTAAGTTAGGGATATGAAATACCAAATTTATTAAACCAAATTTATTATTTAATTAATACTGGTAAGAAAAAAACCGGCCAAGTGCGTGTCGGACTACGCACAATGAAGGGTTCCGTAGTTGAGATGAATTTAATTATCCCAAGAACAAACTTAACATTGTAGTTGAAAAACATGTTCTCCCATACATTCCAACTGCAAATCGTCGCTCGGCATCCAATACCGCAAATGTGACATTTAAAAAAAAAAAATTAAATTGCAGGGTCACTTATTTGAACGTGTGGAATGAAATAAAACAAAAATCAGATTTTCATAAAAAATTTCACATTCGCGGTATTAATATAATAATAATACCTTTAAACGAGCAATTCTTGTATATACCTATGTATATATAATCTGAATCTCGGAAACGGCTCCAAGTATTTTTATTAAATTTAGTATGCAGGGGGTTTCAGGAGCGATAAATCGATCTAGCTAGGTTTCATTTTTAGAAAACGTCGTTCAAAAAAAAATTATCATCCAGATATTTTTCTTCATTCAAGTAACAAGGACTCATTGCGTTAGTAAACTTATGAACTATGTTAACTTATTTTACGAGGTCACTTAGAAAGTTTTGCGACTAACAGTTTTTGTCTATAGAATACTGGCTGGTTTTGATGTCAATTAAAACGATGACTATTTATTACAAAAATCATAACATTCCAAATTCGAAATTCTCTCCACATTTTTTTACGAGCAAAATCAAAATACTCTGTCTTACTGAAAACTGGATTTATAACGAGAACATTTTCGCGCGATGATTTTGTACGATTTCAAATGTCGACTAAAACCAGAAGAATCGTTTGAAAGACTTCGAATGGTATTCATAGAAAAAAGCCCTTCTAAAGCGACTGTTTTTCGCTGGTTCAACGAATTTACGGATGGTCTAGTAATTTTGGCAGACAAAAAAAGAAGTGGCCGCCCTATGACGGTCGTTACATAACAAAAAGTGCTGGCTGTGAAAAATTTAATTCAAGAGAATAGGCGAATTACATATGAAGAGGTTCAGCATACACCGTGAAATTTGAATCACAGTTTTGCTAGAACAAACGTTGTTCAGACCATGGTCTACTACCATTCTACAGCATCCAATAAAAAAAAAACATAATTGGTTTTTGAAAAAACACAAAAAAAGCAAAGTTTAAATGTCAAGATTATCGTTACTCCCTACAACATACTCGTAGACACCACATATGGGACACAGCATTGTCTACAGGGAAATGTACCTCCATAAACGAAATTTAGTAAGCAGTAGATAATCTTGACATTTTAAACTTTGTCTTTTTGTGTTTTTTCAAAAACCAATTTATGTTTTTTTTTTTATTGGATTCTGTAGAATGGTAGTAGACCAAGGTCTGAATAAAGTTTGTTCTAGCAAAACTGTGATTAAAATTTCACGGTGTATACTGCCGATTGGATCGGGAAGTGTGCATGAAATTCTACACAGGCATCTTCGGTTATGGAAGATAGTTTCACGCTGGTACCGTAAAATCTAACGCAGGGTCAGAAGGAGGTTCGGGTAGAATGGTGCCGAGACATGAAAGCAAAATTGGTAGCAGGCTCGTCTCGGCGCGTTTAAAATATCATTACGGGTGATGAATCTTGGATTTTTCAATATGAGCCAGAAATTAAGCGTCAGTCGACCGTGTGGCTGTTTCAAAATGAACCAACGCCTACCAAAGTGAAGCGAGCCAGAAGTGCAGGCAAAATGTTGATAGCAAGTTTTTTTTTTCTACCTGGTTATCTGGTGTCAGTACCCTGACGAGATCAAAGAAGCATCAATGCTGAATGGTATGTTACCAAATGTTTGCCAGAAATTTTTACTACTGCAAGTAGCAAGCGACCGAACACTGGCCTCCGTGGGCTACTGCTTCACCACGACAACGCGCTGGCTCACTCGGCGCTCAAAACAAGGGACTTTCTGGACTGCACACCGGTCAAATTTATAGGTCATCCTCCTTACAGTCCCGATTTGGCTCCGTGCGACTTTTTCTTGTTCCCCAAAATAAAAAATCAACTCAAAGTAAAACAGTTTTCATCACCTGAAGATGCACTGGGTGCATTTGAGAAGGAGATTGGAGAGGTGTCTGATGCGGACTGGAAAATGTGTTATGAAAATTTGTTTAGACGTATAAAACTGTGTATAGACGCCAATGGAGAGTTCTTTGAAAAGATATAATAAAAAAAATTATAACCTGTAGTATATTTTTTTCTAGTATCACAAAACTTTCTGAGTGCCCCACGTAATCTAGTTTAAATTTATTTCACCCCATGGGAGATGGCACTGCAGTGATTGATGTACATGCAATCCAGACTGCTAGCGATATTGTTGGAGCTGGCCCGTACTCTGCGTACCAGGGATGCACACCTCATTCGCATCGTTGCGTAAAAGCAATTAATATGTGTGTCCGCGAATATTCCCGATGCGCTACAAAAACGGGGCAGCCCCACCAATACCCTGAAAGCGTTGTTGTATTGGACACGAAGGGCGTTGCATGACCTTTGGGTATATCTAGCCCACAGGCTGCACGTGTAAAACGTTGTACAATAAGCTCGAAACAGAGTAATTTTGGCTTTTTAAGTGAGCAGCGTGCAAACCTGCGAGCCAGCATGTTTGCCCTTACCGACAACGCCCTTCGCTCCCGCTCAATATCGAGTCCGTCATTGAGGTCAGGGGTCAATATATGACCAAGATATTTAAACGTAAATACTCTTTGTAGTGGAGTCCCATTGAGTAATACAGGTGGTACCATCAGCCTCAAAGACCATGATCTCCGACTTATTGGAGTTATACATCAAACCATGTGTTTTGGCATACTGCTCACATTTGGCGACCAATTACTTTCTGAGACCACAGATTGACGCGCTCAGAAGCACCATATCATCTGCATAGCTAATATTATTTACACAAATACCATCTATATAGCAACCCACTCTGGTGCTGCTGAGCTCGCCAATCCTGCCTCACTCCGCATTAAAACCTGTATGGCTTGGAAAAAGTTCCAGCCCATCGTACACTATTGATCTGGTTACCATACCACTATATTATTATTATAGATCAGAAACCTTGAATAAATCGATGAACCTAGCATAAATCGGCGTCCCACGCTGTGTATAGTAAGTATGAGTATGCTTAAGTCACAACACTGCACTTTCTGTTGACAAACCACGCCGAAACCCGAATTGGTTGTCATGAACATTTACAGTTTTATTTATTTGTGTATTAAGCAGACGGTCAAACAATTTTGATATTATAGTAGCTAGAGAGATGGGCTTTTTGGATGCCGAGCGACGTAATGTAAGTTTTTACGCACAATATTGAGAGATTTACCATGTTATTTTAAGACCATAGACTTCTTATAGGTTTTCCTGTAATCTATGAGTAAAGAGTCATACTATGTATTTTTTTCAAAATTTTTGGTCCAGTAGTTTCGGAGATAAGGGGGGGGGGGGGGGGGAATGGTCAATTTTCATTGAATTTATTAAATATCTTTAAAAGTATTTATTTTAAAATTATATAAAAAATATATTTAAGATCCTCGCAACAAGCCCTTTCATTTGATATGTCACACGGTACTGTTAGCAAAACTTTTTTTTTTAATTTTCTTGTTTGCGTCCCAAAAGTGACACCTATATTCAAAATTAAATTATTTACGTTACACATTCGTGTTTGGGTCACAGAAATACATATATGTACCAAATTTCAACTTAATCGGTAAATTAGATTCGGAGTAAATTGGCTGTGACAGACGGACAGACAGACACATAGACAGACAGACAGACAGACAGACAGACACACGAGTGATCCTATAAGGGTTCCGTTTTTTCCTTTTGAGGTACGGAACCCTAAAAAGAATTACGCGTTTCAGCGTTTTTGTAAAATCATATATTAAAATTCACATTTTTGAATCTTCTTTTCAAAATATTTAAGGTATTGGAAATAAACACATAGTCCGTATCTTGAATTAATTTTTAGTCTTCATTTAATTAAAATCGGCCTGGCCTACTCGGTCAAAAGTTATTACAATTTAAAGTCATAAACTAACCTTTCTAATAAACATGTAGGTATTATGTGTTCAATGGCGGCACTAGAGTAGGTATTACAATTTAGGGGAGATAATAATAGTAAAATGGATAATTAACATTTTAAGTAAGACATGTAGAATCACATAAACCTGTTTTATATTTTTCTTTTAAACCGGACAAGTGTGCGTAGGACTTGCGTCCTGAGGGTTCCGTCTCAAAGCTGTGCTTGATCCGTTGCCCGAATTTCCAAATCTGGATTGAAGGACAAACTTAACTTTTCAAATGAAAAAAATAACTTTTAATAGTTTACTTGAAGACGTGGCGTATGAATTTTTGATCAGATTGAAGAACAAACTTAACTTTGCAGTTCATATACCCCTTCAACTGTCATTAACGAGACACAATAGAATTTTAATTGTTATCCGCCTTTATAAGGCTGCTTAACTGGTGATGAGATACAGGGAGAAAAAGAGTTGACAGACAAAGAAATCATCCTTTAAGGGTTTCAGTTCTTCATTTTGAGGTACGGAACCCAAAAAACAGATTTATTATCTGCCTGTTACCTTTTCATGCCGTAACGTATCTAAATCCGTTCAACCGTTACGGCAACGGACAGGCCATGAGCTGGGTGGATAGTTCTCCGAATTCCAGGAGCATTTTCCTGTGGGATATTTTCCGACAAACACGCGGGCGAAGCCGCGGGCAAAAGCTAGTCATAAATAAATACTGGATATTATTATGTTCCAGACAATAACTATCTAGCCATCAAGGCACACCTTTGTTTGTATATTTGGCCAACATTGTTGACTATACTTATCATTATGAGTTCTGCGTTAAAAAAGCCTCCACCAGTTAACCAGTGGCGATACGTAAATGTACATCCAATATCATCATCATTGTGTTGTGTTTCTGGATGGCATGGGAAGCCAAGTCAGAGGCCCATGGGCGGCTTTAAAACTTTGACACCAGGTGAATATACTCACCACACGAAAAAGAAGAAGAATTTACATCAGGGGCACCCTGGACAGTCAGCACCGCGGCTGCCACCATCAGCACCCGCTCCAGGCGGGTCCACTGATGCCAGCCGATGTAAGAAGAACCCTGGAAGAGAAAAGGTTCTGGTAATTACGTGATCTTTTTAAAGAAGCCATTTGAATATCTTTTATGTTAGGGTAGATGTTGAAAGGGAGATTATTTTTAAGTAGGTAAGTCTTAACGGAATAAAATCTTCATGACTTCTTTTGACGTGTGGTAATATTTATTGATGCCTTCCGCCTTGTTCTAATCTATGGTTTTAACATCCCAATAATCTATCACGGAATTGTGAGCCGACATTCAATGGCAGATAGAGATAGAATTATACTGTCTATCATCAATAGCGATCCGTCTAGACCCCTGGTTCCCAAAGTGGCCGATAACGCCTCCTTGTGGGCGCTGCAGGCCTAAATGACCAGAGTATGTCAAGTTTTAAATCGCGCTTGATTTGTGACCGGTATTCACTGTTGAAGTTAGAATTTTCGAGTGTGTTTGTTCCAGTTCGTTATGTGTGTTATAGTGTTTGTCATGTCACACACTGAAATTTTATAAAGAAAACTGTCTAGGATTCGTTTTTTATGATTGAATTTTAATTTAATGTAATTAAATAATTCATTATACAGTGCGAGTCTATTATGTGTACATATCGAAATGATGAAATCTATGCTTAATTTTATTGAAGGAAAAGATATTTTTAAATATCTAATTATTTTATATATATATTTTAAAAGGTACGTAATGGGGGTGTCTTATTGAGAAATTTTACGGTAATTATAAAAATTGATGAAAAAAAAACAGATTTTTGCTGTTGATGTTTATTTTCAATTGTGGGTAGCTTTTTTTCCACAATTATCATTTTATAACGCTTAATTACTTCCAGTCATTATGAATTTTGTTTCATCGAGATAGATAATTTAGTTTAAAAGTTACACCGTTTTGTTTAAACATTCAATAATATTTATTTTTATTTTTATTATGTTACATTTTTTGGCGACCTTACTTACCCATTTATATCTTTGAATCCAGCTCTATGCATCTTGTATACCTATGTCTTCAAAAGACAGAATTAAACAGATTTATACCCACAGTTTCATACAAGACTTTATCTACACCATGAATCTAAATATATAAAAGCGAAAGGTCACTCACTCACTCACTCACTTACTCATTCACTTATTCACTTATTCACTCATTCATCACGAAATCTCGAAAACTGCTTGACGTATTAAGATAAAATTTGGTAGGGAGGTAGCTCATAGTTAGTAGACGTCTGCTAAGAACGGATTTTTGGAAATTCGACTTTAAGGGGGTGAAAAGGGAGAATTTTGGTTGTATGAAAAATCTTATTCCTTGAGTAAATAAACTTGAAACTTGGCACGAATATTTATCTAAGTAAATTATAAACTTTGCCATTTTTAGTTTTTCTAAACTACCCCCTAAAGGAGGATTGGGGGGTATCAGTTTGTATGGAATAATTTTAACGCGCGTGCTGATTAACTCGAAACTCAGTATTTATACTTAAGATTGAATATAAATAAAAACGTATTTCAGGGATTTTTTTAAATCTGCCCCTAACCGGGTGAAAAGGTGTATTCTTTTTTACAGGGGAGGTGGCTTGGTTAACTTGAAAATTGGTATTAATAAATAATCAATAAGTCAAATAATGGAAACGTCACATTAGACTTTTCAAAAATTATTATCGTGCATTTGTTATGTGTGTGAGCAAAATATTGCAAATTTAATGTTCACCGCAAATTGTAAAAAGGCTAGCCAAAAGGTTAGAATATTGCAGATAGTTCGGTTTTTTTTTTAAAGATTATGGCTTTATGGATCTAAGCAGTCAATCATAACATTATATAGGGTGGATTTTGAGATGGGGATTACAGTTTTAGCAGTCTAAAACTGTAATCCCCATCTCAAAATGACTCGAAAAAAGAAAAAATCAAATGAAATGTTTCAAAAAGTTAAGGAACTGTCCTTACTTTTGAAACATTTTGATCTGCATTCACAGATTCTGAAAAGAATAGTCAGAAGAACATAACCGCCACCACATAACGGGTGCCAAATAGCGGCCGCCACATAACGGCCGCCAAATAGGGGCCGCCACATAACGGCCGCAACATAACGGCCGCCACATAACGGCCGCCACATGATGGTCACCACGTAACGGCCGCTAGATGACGGCCCCATATAACAGCCGCCACATAACGGCCGCAACAAAACGGCTGCCACATAGCGGCCGCCACATAGCGGCCGCCACATGACTGCTGCCACATAACGGCCGCAACAAAAGGGCCGCCACATAACGGCCGCCACATAACGGCCGCCACATGATGGTCGCCATGTAGCACCCGCTAGATAACGGCCCCCACATAACAGCCGCTACATGGCTGCCGCCACATAACGGCCGCAACAAAACGGCCGTCACATAGCGGTCGCCATATTGCGACCGCCACATTACGGCCGCCACTTTACGGCCGCCACATAACGGCCGCTAGATGACGGCCGCCAAATAACGGCCGCCATATAACAGCCGCCAAATTCCGGCCGCCACTTTACGGCCACCACTTTACGGCCGCCACATAACGGCTGCCACATTGCGACCGCCACATAACGGCCGCCACATGATGGTCACCATGTAGCGCCCGCTAGATAACGGCCCCCACATAACAGCCGCCACATGGCTGCCGCCACATAACGGCCGCAACAAAACGGCCGTCACATAGCGGTCGCCAAATTGCGACCGCCACATTACGGCCGCCACGTAATGGCCGCCACATAACGGCCGCAACACAATGGCCGCTATATTGCGACCACCACATCTCGGCCGCCAAATTGCGGCCGCCACTTTACGGCCGCCACATAACGGTCGCCATATAACAGCCGCCACATAGCGGCCACCACATGATTGTCACCACGTAACGGCCGCTAGATGACGGCCCCCATATAACAGCCGCCACATAACGGCCGCAACAAAACGGCTGCCACATAGCCAAATAGCGGCCGCCACATAGCTGCCGCCACATAGCGGCCGCCACATGACTGCTGCCACATAACGGCCGCAACAAAAGGGCCGCCTCATAACGGCCGCCACATGATGGTCGCCATGTAGCGGCCGCTAGATAACGGCCGCCAAATAACGGCCCCCATATAACAGCCGCCAAATAACGGCCCCCATATAACAGCCGCCACATGGCTGCCGCCACATAACGGCCGCAACAAAACGGCCGTCACATAGCGGTCGCCACATTGCGACCGCCACGTAATGGCCGCCACGTAATGGCCGCCACGTAATGGCCGCCACATAACGGCCGCCACATAACGGCCGCAACACAATGGCCGCTACATTGCGACCGCCATATAACGGCCGCCATGTAACAGCCGCCAAATTCCGGCCGCCACTTTACGGCCGCCACATAACGGCTGCCACATTGCGACCGCCACATTATGGTCGCCACATTATGGTCGCCAAATTCCGGCCGCCACTTTACGGTCGCCACATAACGGCCGCTAGATGACGGCCGCTAAATAACGGCCGCCATATAACAGCCACCACATAGCGGCCGCCAAATAACGGCCTCCACATAGCGGCCGACACAACAGCTGCCAATAACGACACATGATGGGCAGCGGGGTTTGGACGTTGCCAACATTCGCATCAACTGACCAATCTTCACATAAAAACAACATTTTCAGACGGGATGCTATGGGTTTTATTTTTGACTCATTTTTAATTTTCTCAAATTATGGTCTCCTTGGTACGTGTGACGCTACTGGTTTCTGAAAATTGTGTTTTCGGTATCTAAAATCTATCGTTCAACTACATTCTGAAAATCAGACAGATTGCTATAAAACAGTTCGGTTAATACCGAACAGTTGAAATTTTTTATTTTTTTTTTACATATGTAATAATGCGATCAGGTCAGAAGAAACGCGGAAATTTTCTAAAATTAGGATTTTTGTATTTCAGAATAACCAAATCAATCGATTTTATACGATTTTGTTCGTAAAACGATGACGCAAAAATTTTGGTCATGGGCTCGCCAACCAATAAAATTAATTTGAATTTGGAATTCTAAATGAAAGCAGTGCGCGCGTGCGGTATTGTTTCGGTTTACCGACCAGTGAGGAAACATAAGCAGTAACGAAACGGTACAGAATCGGTACCGAAACGATACCGTACCGACCAATGAGGAAAGGGCCTAACGAGACTGTCCTTAACTTTTTGAAACATGTTGAACTGCATTCACAGATTTCTTAAAAATTGCTAATTTTCACAAAAACTATATCAAGCCAACTGAGGTTTGAGTACAAGAATGTCTGTCTATATGTTAACTTTTCACGCCTAAACCACAATCAAATTCCAAATTCGAATTCGATTGCGATCAAATTTTCCAAGGGGATAAACAGCATCCTAGGCACACAGCTATATAGGCTACTTTTAGGAGGTGATATATAGGTAATGAAAGTTTTCCCGCCAAACTTCATACTGCTAAGACAACGGGAAGTACCATATAGGCTTTGTTTTATTTGCGAGTGTCAATATAAATATGCGGTATAATTTAATGGCCGTATTTTTTTATTGCATTGACTTGGAAGTTTGATTTTCTTTACAGCTCCAAGGGACCGTAGATCTATCTAAGTTTTTGATATCTATTTCAACTTGATGCCTCCAGGCGTTTCTGAGAAAAAGGGTCTTTACAGACAACGAAGTTATCCCTTAACGGTTTCAATTTTGCATTTTGAGTACAGATTTATTTTGCCTTCCAACAACAAAAAAAACTTAGTTTTCTTTAGATAAAAAGAACATGGCCAGTTTTTGTATAGACGACGGCATAGTTATCGAATTGAATGTACATCAATGATTTTTGGTGTTTTATATTCGTGAATATTGACACATTAAATTGCTATAAATAAAAACTGATAGAACTTGTCATTACAACAGACTAGACGTAAACAGTTTAATAAAACCTTTTAATCAGATCGCTGGCAATAAGTGTACAGATTATAATTTCACTATTAAAAAACTTATGGCGCTTTAAAATGGCGAACAGTTGTAAATTATTACGGTTAACTGATTATGGTTTTAGTATTATTAAGCTCAACACACACACAAGGCGGGTGCGTGTCGGGCGCGGGACGGTAGTACGGCAGGCTTGTATATTGTAATTCCTTGTATTCAGTACGGCAGGCTAGCATATATTGTAATTCCTTGTATTATAATTTATGTATGTCTGCACATGACAGGCGTGCGCAGGTCGGGCGCGGAGCGGGATGGGTCGGGCGTGGAGCGGGAGCCGCGCACGTATTTCGTGTGCTGACATGTATATTATAAAACTTACAAGGAATTACAATATATACAAGCCCGCCGTACTGCCGTCCCGACCAGCGCCCGACACGCACCCGCCTTGTGCGTGTTGAGCTTTAGGCATTTAAACAAATTAATGGCCACCTGAATTAAGGATTTTTAACTGTATATTGATTAATTAATCAAAGTCCAGTGTTAATAGCAAGGTAATCGAGTGGTAGAAGGTATCAGTCCTTAGAGATAAGCGGGGGACAAAAACAGAAAATAATCGCAAAAACAAAACACAGTACGGAACGAAGAATCTGCAGTAACAATACAAATACATTGACATTTGACATAGACGCAAGTAAACGCGTTTCGTTTCAGGTTTTTTTTTTGGGTGTAATATAAAAATACTATCTTACTCGTCAACTTAGGAAAAGATAATTTTATTCAAGCAAAAAATACCAATGAAGACAGTTTCGTATGAATAAAATGTTCCTAATAAGAGCATTTTGTCGTTCATATTACATGTCCACAGGTAGTATTATGCATGGTGTGGAACGTCAATTATTATATTTGCCTTTCTCTATGGTCCATTATGGCTGACGTTGACAAAAGGTACTTTGAATTCATCTTACATTACTCATTAATTTGATTTAAAAACTGACAAGTTCAGAGAGGCTAAAAACTACGTAATAATTCATTTTTCTATTTTTACTATACAATATATTTACTATGTTCGTATATATGGAATGTACTTTTTTGTCCATGTCTTTTAATAGAACACGTGCTATCTCCAATTAGCATGTTTGTTATTTATAGACCTACCTGATGACCTGGCTAAGTAGGTACCTATTTGAGATCAGAGATAGTAGGTAATTATTATAATAATAGCATCTATAAACATGACAAAAAAGATAAGAAAACATTTGAGATATTCTACAACGATCGATTCTGATCAAGTAGCAGTAATAGTAGTAGCAGTATAAGTCTAAATTAAATCATTTATTTCAAGAAAGTCATTAAAAATTGAAATATAATAAATTAATTAATTTATTTACTTCAGGTAAATAACACCCATTGCCAAACATAAAATCAATAATGTCAAATAAAATCAATTAAAATCAAATCAAATTAAACTAAATCAAATACAATACAAATAGCAATCTTATTTAATTTAAATACATCAATCAATTACTAAATAAAAACTTTTTACAAAAAAAAACAACAGACTTCCAAAAAACACTACAAAGTGAAAAATAACTTTAATTTCGGAAGTCGGTGTCTTTCTTTGGTTTTGAATTTTCGTATTTTGTCACCGACTTCCGAAATTAAAGTTATTTTTCACTTTGTAGTGTTTTTTGGAAGTCGGTTGTTTTTTTTTGTAAAAAGTTTTTATTTTTCTCTTTTTAGTTGTGGTACCTACCCCACACAAATTCGAAAACCACTACCTGCTATGAAAATAACAGTGACAGAGGAACTTATCATATCATCCACATACTAAGTGGGAAAAGGTACTTATTATTGAAGCTAACTCAAAAACTATCGAAGCAAAGTTAATAAAATTGATATGGAACCATTTCGAGAGCATACCCTTTCAAACAAAAAAAGAATTTTCAAAATCGGTCCACAATTGACGGAGAAATCGGTGGACATACATAAAAAAAAACAAACATACGCGACGAACATATAACCTCCTCCTTTTTGGAAGTCGGTTAGAAAAAGTATACAGACACATACCAGATGATAAATAAGTCTTCATAATTTTCCAGACATTTTCTCAGAACGGCTCTATTTACGTAAACAAAAATTAAATTGGAAAACTATAAACAAATTACTTACACGATTCTTGTTTTCTTTGTAAAACTGAACTATTAATTTATTTTATTTTAATTAAATAAGTTAAAGTTGACTTTATTGCTGCTAATTAAGTTACAGTCAATTTATTTGTTTCACTATGACTGTATTTTTAATTAGTATTGCAATATGTAATTACAAAACAAAATGATTAGCTTGTTTACCACTTACGACGACGCATGTCAAAAGATGAAATTGAATTTTCAATTTATGCATTGTTTTTATGATTATTTTATTACACACGAGTTGTGTTAATTGAGGAGCTCGTGGCTGAATAATAACAGCCGCACGGGTTGATCCATCAGGTTAAGCTACGCTTGCCGGGGTTGGTCTGTGGATGGGTGACCATCTTTACATACTGAGACTCCTCCGTGCCTCGGAAAGCACATGCTGTCTTTCGTGGATCTTTGACAGTCGTTACGGGTCGTCAGAAGCCCGAAAGTCTGACAACCAGTTACTGGGTAATACGATACCCCTTGGTAAGCCTTGGTAAGCCAAGGGGCCAGTAACTGGGTTGTGGAGAACAGATAGGCAGTCGCTCCATGTAAAATACTGGTATTCAGCTGCATCCGGTTAGACTGGAAGCCGACCCCAACATAGTTGGGAAAAGGCTAGGCAGATTGATTGAGTTGTGTTAATATCTTTGTTTATTATTCTACATAGTAAAGTAAATGACACATTTACTGAAAGCACGCGTGTAGTTATGCTTCTCGTTTCTCATCTGCGCTTGCGCACAATGTACCTGACGTAAGCGGAAAAACGCGAGCAAGGCAGTTTTTTTCTGCTTAGTATAAAATCAACTTTGAAAATTATTCCTGTTTGAGAACTCAAATTGATTTGATAATAAATTAGGTCTGTCTAATTGGTCTTTAGAACCTACGGTCTTTAGATACGCAGTTGAAAAAATAGTTTAACAGAGGTGTAAGTAATAGGGGGCGAGCCGACCTAAATCCAGACTCCGGAATGCTACTGAGAAATTCCAGATGAAAAATCCCAATAACACCTTGCCCGACCCGGGAATTTAAACCAGGACCTAATGCTGAGCAGTAACGCTTGCGACTACTAGACCTACGAGGCAGTTTTAATATCATTGTCCCTTTTATCCCTAACACGGGTAGCTCTTCAGTTTTATATTTTGCATAAATTCCATTCCAACGTACTTAACCGATTAAAACCAGCTTAATCGCGTTTCCAGTCTCCTTAGATAAGGGCTCAACTCCCCTTCCGTATCGGGGTAATGTGATTATGTTAATATCCCCACAAGACAGCAATGTGTTCTATGAGATTATCGGAGGGGCGAACGTGTACGGTAAATATGTTCCGATTAATATGATGGTATACTGGACACTGGTGTTGAAAGTAAAAATTAAACGTTGTATGGAAACAAAACTGCGGAGTACACAATTCCAATGCCATTCATTTTGATAATTCTACAATATTCATTGCGTTATTTTCGTTGTTGAGCAGACTATTTTTACAAGCATTTATGGAGCAACGGATTTTGAATTTCTTTTAAAATCCTTCGGATGTGTTGGAAAGTGTGTTACGTCATTGGGGCGCTGCGCTGGGGGTATCATACGCCGCAAAGCTGTAGGCTAATTTTGCGGTTTTGAATTGTGTGTAAAAAAAGCTAAACTTCGCGTTTATTAATAAGGAGGATAATGTATAGTTTAGAACTTTAGACCCTTAGAAGAATAACAACATAACACACACAGTAACTGGCCCACCAGTTTACTGAACTGACAAAAGCTTCTGTACTCGAGAGGAAAATACTATTTTACATAGTTTTTTTTAATAAAAGACGATCAAGAAAGTGATAAGGTAAACGAGCCCTTAACTTTGAAAATTCTTTCCAAAAATAATAAATATCAAAGTTGGAGTACCTACTAAAGGACTATTTGAAGAAGACATATAAAAAATAAAACCAGAAGTAATGCTTTCACACAGTAAGAATTCTCCCGAGAGGGTCCATTAATTGGAAGAAAATTGACAGAGATACTAAAAAAAAACTCACTTGATTTGCCATCGTCTACCTCACGCTACTGCTACTACCAAACTAATACTGCATCAAATGGACAATGATTAGTGCAATAACCAACCACAATAACCGACGATATATAGTACCCTGCTAGTACCCGTAATTTCGTCCTTAAATCAATTGAGATGGGACTAAATAAACTACGGGTTTTACGTTTAGTAGTTGGCTACTAAACGTAAAACTTAATTAATGGCTGGGCAGTGAGATCAGCGTCCGTTCCTCAAAAGGCTTAGAGATGGTCATGATACCCATGTTCGAAGGCACTTGTTATCGGATCTTCATCGGCAGCATTCTACACGATGGTTTGTGATTCCATCGAACAAAACTTCTGCTTTCAAGTCCTTTATGGAATATAATAAGGCTTGAAATTGATGTTTGGTATCATTGAATATTCGTCAAAGCTTTGCTGTTTTTTTATTACGTAAATGTTTTTCAGATGAGTCTCGTCAAGAGAAAAGGGATTAATTATGAACAAAAGGATCCCTTTTCTCTGATACTAATGTTATACTAATACGTGAATGAACTCATTCACGTCTCTATTTAAATCTCTTTCCATTGTGACTTCAATATATCTAATCATAGACAATCTAAGTCAAGGACCACGTGTACCATTATGGTCTAGATTGATGATGATTGTATATGACATATTAATTATAAGTTAGTAGCTAAACATTAGTATCTAATAATAATATTTTAAGCACAAATTGTAACTGTACGCGTATAATTACGAAAATGTAACTTGTTTGTAGACGCCTTGGGTTGATTTGTTATGTCTACAAAATGTTTAATAATAGTTATGCAACTGTTGTATAATACGGGGTATTAAAACACGAATGTGGGTTTATCACAACATTAGTGTTTTAATACCTAATTATATACAGTTGCATACAAGACTTTATCTACACCCATGATATAAATCCTCTATAAAAGGTTCTGAAACCATTGGGTGTTTGTAATTCAAGATCAAAAATAAAAATAATCCCACGAAATTCAGTACAACTGCACGTATGAATGTCGCCTGCAGCAGTACATCACCGCACATGCGTGCAGCAGGCGCTGCTGTTTGAAACGAGTTGCATAATTAAATTTAGTACAACACTATAAAACTCGTTTGGATGATATAATGGCTACTATCTACTATGACACTGGCTGTTTTAATGTTGGCAATAAGCTAACTGTTTCTGAAACTTTTATAGAGGTTGTATAGCATGGGTGTAGTGAATAAAAAAATGACTGGAAAGTAATAACGGAGAGTTTATTGCTTCCCATGTAGAATGGTAGCTACGTCATACATATGTCACGTTTCCAAACTACGTTGCTACTATGACCGTAGTAGCCGTTTCGAAACGGGTGGCCAATTCGGATGTACAGACGCCAGCACATCAAGCTGCCCTAAACTGTCAAAGTTTCCTAATCAACTTTAAACTTTATACTTTAGCGATAAAGTTGAAAATCTATTAAAGAAATTTGACAGATTATAGTAGCTTGTTGTGCTCGCGTCTGTACACAACTTTTTTTAGCCCCCATTCTGATTTGACGCCAAATTTTGCAGTTGTTTGGTGTCTATTATTTAGTTAAAATGCGGCAATATGCACAGTCTATAAGACCATTTAAAAACGACCAAATTTTTTTAACAAATACCATTTTGATCACTGAGGATTACAAGACACGTCCAGGCTTTTTTTCTGTGAGTCTTTAAAGTTGTAAATCCTAAATTGAAATTATTTTGTATCACAATTGTTTATTATTTTACCTAATCTATCTGATACAATAAATAAATAGTAAAGATGGAAAAGCAATATGGCTTTTGTCACAGCTCCGGCGCTACATGTATTATCACTTATCACTCAATAAAACAGTTGATTGTGAACATGTGGTTTTTATTTGCAAACAAGCATACACCATGCGTGCAGCAAGCATGCAACATGCAAGCGAGCATTCAAGCAAGCAAGCATGCAGCATGCAAGCAAGCATGCAAC